>JANJGK010000024.1:22216911-22521911 GCA_039081455.1 Macrobrachium rosenbergii
TCATCCCAGAACAACCAAATTCATCTTACATTACCCTCCTACAACTGTTACTCTTAAGTACATACACCCCTAAAATGTTTGTAACAATGATTTACAAATTTTTAAATATTAATGTAAACAAGGCAAAATATCTATATAAGTTAATTAAATCTGTTGTACAGAAGTGTAACAACTAATCAAGTTACCCCTGTATACGTAAGCATAGTAATTTTCTCTCATAGTACAGTACATGTATTGAAGTAGTTCTGTTTTCCTTTTTGCTGTACAGGGTCTTATTTATATAGATAGTAATATAAAAGCCTTGTTATATTAATATAAACTACAGGACAGCAAAAGCTTTAGCATAATTTTCTCCTTCACTCAAACTCCCAGCATTCCTTTTGACACGTGATTTGAAAAAACAGTTTAGCGCTTGATCCGGAGGCGAAAACCTCAAATTGATATTTCCATTTCGCACCAATATACAGTATCCAGAAGTACGATATACTGCGATCCATTATATCAGTGAGCTACTGTAATTGTTACCCTATTTTAAAATTCTGTTGTGTGTCAACTTCAGCATGAAAACTTGTTTATATTACCTTTATGCATCTAAGAATGATGATTATGTTCATGAGTTCTAAAGTAATTCTGTGTTCAGAACAGATATCCAAATTTAAAATAAAAACTGTCAAAGATGTTTCTTATTTAATTACATATGTTTATTAATGGCATAGTTTAATAAAAAATTGTGTACTGTATATAGCTTTAATGAAATTTATCTGTATCATACAGCTTATTAATATTTCTAGACCATAGGTCATAGTTAAATGCTTGCAAGCAAGGTAACCAAGTTAAAACTGGTGGATGAAATGAAGTGGAGTCTCATTCAAGCAAAACTTCCCTTTGGTAGGGGAGCCCGCATTCTTTCTGTATTTTATTTCCTTATTTTATTAACTTCATAATATGCTGGGCTCACATTGTGAAGGGCAGTGATAGCCAGTACATTGTTTTATTACATCATCATGCTAATTTAAAAATCAGAGCTATGGATAGGAGGCTAGGCTTGCCCAAATCAATGTGAATGCTCCCCTTTGACTTGGTTAGCCATAATTCTTAAATTTAAACTTAACAACATGGGGTTAGTGGTTATGTGCATGTTCTCATTTATAGCTTTAAGTGACACTCATTAGAGTTGTTTTTCATGGTGTTATTAGCAACTCTAGATTTATAGTCATTTGGTGCTTTTTGTAGTCTTGACAGAAAATAAGATAGTGTTCTTTAAAGGTGATGCTACTAATATATATGTACTATAGGATGTAGGTGATACACCTTTTAGGGCACCCCTGAGGCACGCTATAGATTAAATACTACTCTGGGTTCTTTGCAGTATCCCACAGTCCTTAGCTGCACTATATTTTTCCTGTTAGCTTGTTCCCTTTGATCATTTTGCACTTTGCTGTCCAACTGCTTCAACTTTACCCAACTCTAATCTCCACCATTTATGAAATCAAATGCTTTGTGTGAACCCTATGAAAAATCTTAGACATGTAACTGTGGTCTCATTTAACTTATTTCTAATGTTTGTAATGATACAGTAGCAATAGAAGTAATAACCACTTCACCTTGTGAACTCTAATGCAGTTGTGAAGTTCAGTGAGACATTGGGTTTCCCCTAGCAGTAGGGATTTCTGTCTTGGTTAGACAACTATGTTCCTTAGCAAATTGAAAATGGTATTTATTCTTTATCAGGCGTTGTAATATAAACAATTGAAAATGGTATTCATTCTTTATCAGGCATTGTAATATAAACATTATTAATTTTATAGAGCTTATAATTTTTCAATTTTAGTGCTTGTGTTTGCCCCTTTTTCCAAGTAACCTACTGGAGTATAACTAATGTTAGTTTTAACTGTATAAAGTACTTTCAGAAGTGACACACGTTTAGGCTACTGTTAATCGCTGATTTTTGCTGTCTAACAGGTTAGCCAGTTACAGATGGAGAGAGTTTTAGGATACATCGAGAAGGGTAAAGCTGAAGGAGCCACTCTGGCATGTGGGGGCTCCCGGAAAGGAACAAAAGGCTATTTCATTGAACCTACTGTTTTCTGTGATGTTACAGATGATATGACCATTGCAAAGGAAGAGGTAAGTTTATGTATATATTACTTTAGTATGAATACAGTCAGGTGCTGTATTTTGTTTTTATCTAATTATTCGTATGTCAGACTTGAAAATTTCAGTACATCCATAGTAGAAAAGTACATTTGTTTCGTGAAAGAATTATAATTTGCTGTAAAAAATCACACACATTAAAATTCGTTACATGTTACTTAGGGATGTGAATATCCGAATACCTGGAAGTTCTTTATTTCATTTTCAGATATTTGGGCCAGTACAAGTTATTCTTAAGTACAGAACTCTTGAAGAAGTGATTAAGCGTTCCAATGAAACTGAGTATGGCCTTGCTTCAGGTATTATTACCAAAGATTTGGATAAAGCTCTTATGTATGCACAAGCTGTACGTGCTGGTTCAGTTTGGTAAGTAGTGAAGTAGTTACAAGATGTTTTATTTTGCCTTTATGTGGTTTATTTATCAACTTTGTGTTTCTTTCAGTTGTAGGAGATAAATTCCCTTTTTTTCTAAATCTAAGATAAAAGAGATTTTGGTTGGGACATGTACTGTATCTAGTATTTAATTTTTATATTGATGTTATCTATTTGAAAATGGTATTAATTTTAGTCTTTAGTGGTATTTTTTGATAAATTAAACAAATATACACTATGTACCATTTTGTTCAGATAATGAGATTGAAATGATTGATTCACATTTCTAGAAAAACACATGGTAGGAGTGTCATTTAAAGAACTAATAGGCCTCTCTAAGACAGTTGCGTACTGAAATGGTACATGAAAACTTAGTAGGTTTAAAATGGGGAAGTTGTTCTGGAAATAGATATGTAGTATTAACCAGAAAGTATTACACCTCAGGGCTGTAGGATACTGCCAAGACCATCAGCAGTGCACCACACTGCATACTGTAGCGGGTACCCTTTTCTTGGGAACATAGTATGACGACTATTGAGAAGCTGTGTCAGCAGTTAAAGTTATATAAAACATTACATCACTTGAATTTGCAATTGTCAGTGATTCTAGAAATTCTGTAAAAGTTATCAAAATTGTTGTATAAATCCTTTTGTCCTACAAAGTTAAGTCTGTTTGTCACAAATTAAATGAATTTTGGTGTAAATGTTGAATCCCTGCTAATGTAGGCATTACTAAAAATGAAGATGCTGACAAAGCAGCCATCTGTAATTGATATGACCAGATCAGATGTACCTATTCCTGAAATTCATTTTTTTTTTTACTGTCTCTTAAAACCTGATGGACTTGACCCAGTCCCAAAATGCAAAGAAATGCTTCCAGTTGAGCATACCTTGTGATTTTCCAGTTTTCTACCAACAGCAAATTAAAGTTTGGGAAACAAATTCCAGTAAGGAATGTTGTACAATAAAACTTCATTTTCAGTTTATTCAGTTATTAAAATTTTCAAGTTAATTTATTAAAAGTTCGGTATACAGTTTACTAGTATTTTAAGAGATCTTTCAGGCTAGCTCTATGAAAATTAAGTATTTAACATGGTCTGGTTAAATTATTATTATCTATAATAGTAATTTTTCAGCTGTTTCTAGATTTGTCATACTGTTTTGTACTTTTAAGGAATTAAAAATTTAGTGTCAACTATTTTGGTACTAAATTAAAGAGGGTTAAAAAAGTCGAGGACCTTCTCTAATCTTATGTAGCTTGGTTCCTATCTCAAAATCGTATTTTCAGCACAGAGTATTATACCTGGCATTATTTTGTACCTTTTGCAGTCAGATATTCATTACTCATTTTGTGCCTTTACTAATGTATTAAAAAGATACTAAAAATTATAATATTATGTTTTATTGTTTGTGAACTACAAATGTCCTTTTAGGCATTTCTTAATACTGTTGGAGCAGAACATCGGGTTAAGTAATTGCCTATTTGGTGAACCTATTTTTATTTAAGAACTTCCTGTGATTGAAGAGTTCATATTGTTATTAGATTAAGCTCTCCTTATACCAGCACAAGCCTTTGTTACTTCCCAAGTATTTTTTCAAGTGATTTTTTTTTTTTCATTTGAATATTTTACCATATAAATTTAGCACAGAAAGTTATCCAGATAGTTTACTTCAAGGATCAGCTCATGGCAGGTGACCTGTTGGAAGTTTTTATTTCAGAAGTTTTCCTTGACTTTTAATGTATTTTGTTGGTCTTACAGGATTAATTGTTACGATCTGTGCCTTCCTCAAACTCCATTTGGAGGCTACAAGCAGTCTGGACATGGAAGAGAACTGTAAGTTTGTGATTTTATTAAAAAAAGTTGTTCTTGGAATAAAGTTCAGGCATATTAACCTGTAATTCTTAAAGTTTAACCATTAGGTATTTTTTGTAGTTGTCCTGGGTGTCAGAATAATTGATACTGCTGATCCAGTGTCTATATTAATTACAGTATTAAGGGTAAGAATGAAGAAAAATCATTTTTGTAGCATTTGTGTGTAAACTCTAAAAGATCTCAGATTCATTTTAGTATTTTGATTCAGTTAGCTGTGCTAGTACTTAATGTCTTTATGAAAATATTATTACTTAGTAATTCTTCTGACCATATGCTATAACATGGTTGGATGTGAGGTGTTTAGATTTTTAATATTTTGCAGTCTGATACAGCTAGAACTAGTAAAGTATTTGCTAGGTCTTTTGTATGATTTTAATTTATATGTTCACATAAACTGTTTAGTGATAAATACTTCCCATATAGTGTCAAAATGTGGTATTCTCAATATGTGCACTATGTTAGGTGTGAAGGAAGTCATGTTAAAGAAAAGTATGTAAGATGTCTAAGGTGAAATACATTTGTGAAAAACATTTATGGACTGTTCCAGCTTTCACATTAGTTTTCTAACATTTAAGTTGGACTCTGGCCAAGAAGTCACTCAGATTGAGGAAGCTTTTTTGTATGTTATGTATTAGAAAGCACTGATGCTTAGAATGGTAGAAGGTATCAAAACCATAGTCTCTCTAAAAGTACGAGAAATATTTAGTCGTCTATTCATATATTACAGTACAGTAATTGTGTGTGTATTCAAAAAAAGGAAAGTTTCCATTGGAGGGTTAGTCAGTCAATGTGGTTACACCCATTTCTCAATCCATGAATGCATTGATAATTAGAGAGAGCAGATGTTATAAAAAAAATAATCTTTGTTTTTCTGTACAATTGAAGAATCTTTCACCCATATACAAGGAAAAAGAGTAGATGAAATATTTGGTTTTGATATTAAGCCCAAGTGCTGTTTCCTAATATGAGATGTGGATTTTTCTTTTTCAGAGGTGAGGAAGGTCTGGCAGAATACTTGGAAACCAAGACCATTTTGATAAAGGTACCCCATAAAATGTCCTAAGTCTCCTGTATTGCATGGGGTATGTTAATATTATAATAATAGTTAAATTAGATCAGTGAGTCAAAATTTATCTCTTATGATTGTCCAAGATTATTACCTGTTACACTGGCTTCTAAGTGAGACATAGTCTTTGGTCAAGGTTTAAAAATTTTTTTTTTTTAATATTTGTGTGCATTTTATAGTCATGTCTTCAAAATTTCAGTTTTTTCTTTCAAGTGGCCCATGTATTTGCCTTTGTTTCTTTAGAGGAATACAGGCTGTACAGGTCTTGGGTTTTTCCTCATATTTACTAGTGGGATAATATAATCTTTCCTCATCCACTCCAGTACTCCGAAGTTTTGCTCTGCCAAGTTAAGATCCTGAGTTCATTTCCCAAAATCTGTCTCTTGGCATCTCTTCTCTTTTCACTCATATAGTTCTCCTTCTTTAAGGTGTGTCCACTGCCAGGCTAAATATACTGTAAAGCACTCATCTTTTCATCAGTTGCCTAGTTAATGTTTTAACGTATACCCAAATTAGTTTTCATTTAAGACTGCTGATTGAATTTGGAGTTTCAACATTTAATTTGACATTCCCTCATAAATGAAATGTATCAACAGTATATTCACATAGCTTTCTGCAAACCACAGAACTTCAAACAAAGGTGTAGCCAAGGCCTTTATAGCAGTCTGGTTATTATTTGGTTAAACTCTCTAATAATAATTATTTTTTTATAAAGGCCTAGACCATAACATGGTCTGTTGTCCAGGTCGACTTCGTCCTATACTTATAATTGTTATTACAACAACCTGAGTCTGTGTGACATTTTTAGTAAACTTTTCATTTGCAATTATTGTGCTGTCTATCCTTTCTTTGCTACTTCTTAGTCTTTCCTTTATCATTTCACAAATATTTTTAAAGTATATTTGCGAATTTAATCATGTATTTATGTGGATAGCATGTTCGTGGCTCAGGAAATGGATAGCTCTGCAAATACATGGGAAAGTACAAACAAAAATTATCCTAAAGTAATTGTTTTACATCAGTAGAAGCATTAAGTTACTTGTACGGTGTCAGTAAGTTTTTGTTTGTTCCTACAAGGATACAAAACCATCTTTTATATGAATAACTCAGTAACAGCTGAAGTAATTAAAGCTTGGTAACAAGATAGTGTGTCAGGCAAATGAGTGGGTGGTTGCTGCCACTCACCTGCTGTTAACCCAGTCACTTTTTCTTTGGCTATTGTCGAGTCTACATATCTCTGCTGCGATGGTCAAGGAATTTGATTTTGTTTTTAAGCTTTGTGTTATTTTGGTGTTTGTTTTGGGGTTCAGTTTGTCAAGGATACCTAAACAATTATTACAGTTTTTGTCTGTGTATGTTCATTGTGTCAGGAGTACTTGAACACGAGATGAATTAGTATGACAGGGATACCTAAACAATTACAGTATAACAGTTTTTGTGTGTGTTTGTCCATTGTGTCAGGAGTACTTGAACACCAGATGAATTTTGTTTTTCTTGTTTCAGGACTGTTTTTCTTTTAAAGAGGAAGTCTCCAGGTTTGCCACTTGTAACTTGTGTTTACAGCAGAACTTTTTGTATAATAAACTATCAATTACAAATGTGTCGTCTTGTACAGGTGCAGATTGTTTGGCACCTTCCAGAGGAGTGTGTAGTTTTATTCTGTCCTGTTTTCTTTGCCTGATAAAGAAACAGGGGGCAAGAGTATTCTGTGTGCAGTTGTCCTTCAGTATTTACTTTGCATTCTCTTTTCATGTCGAAGAGATGCCAAACATTGACCCCTTTGGAGATCAAATCTCCTGGAGAAGCTGTTGGTTGGTTACAAGACTTCCACAAGAGGTTCTGTTTGGTTACTTCCCTGACTGTTCTTCAGGATCCTTCATGGTCTGGGACCATCCAGAATGAGCTGTTGTTAGCTCTCAACCTTGGAGTTGACAAGATGTTGGCTGAAAATGTGCAATGACTGTCACAGAAGCCCCCATCCTTCTTTGAGCATGAGCTTTTGCAAAGTTGTCGTCTTGCTCTTGTAAAGGAAACTTCTCTAGTAATTGTCCCTGGTTCCGACTAGTGTTTTGAGGTGTTTGTAGAGTAGGGGAGCCCCTGCAACCCTTGTCCAGTGTCTGGATTGATCATAGAGTACAGTATGTGCACAATCCCTTCTGCACTGGCTTTGACAGATACACCAACTGATAATTCTGCTCAGCATAACTCTGTTCTGCACTTTATGGCTTGTTGCTAGAGTTTCTCTGCTCTGTTTCCCAGGGTTCCTGGTCTTGGCTCACTCTCAGATGTTGGCTTCTGGGCCATCGCTGTTGAAGCAGGGAGTTCTTCTCCTTAGCCTTTTCCAACTGTTCCAACCTGTGGGCTGCTACAACAGAGGGGGTCTGGGGCTCTCCTTTTAGGAAATCCACCATAGTTCTCTAGTTTTCCGTCTTTTTGTAGGAGGAGGAGGAAGAATAAGTGTCTTGCTCCCTTTGGGACTGAGTACAGGAGGTAGTGTTCAGTCTAGCTATGATTTTCTTTTATACCCCACTCTATAAGACTCCTTTTTAGGAGGACTGCCTGGTGATAGGGGTCTTTGATAATGTCCATTATGAGGACTCCCACATGCTCTGATCAGTTACCTGTGAGACCTCTAGAATTAAACAAGGGATGGATTTGACCTAGTACTGTGCCCTTAGCTTGTACTTGATCATGATGAGCCCCCATGCTTGTTGCTGGTGGTATGATCCTTGCCCTCTTCCTCTGACTTTGAAAGAGTACATTTGCTCTGCACTGGGGCCAGCCCTAGATGAATATGGAACAGGATGTTGGATAGTTGAGGTCTGTGCCTGCTATGACCATCAACCTTCAGCTATTGATTAAAAACCCTGTTCAGTCTGGTATCTTGCAGCAGAAGACATCTTATTCAGAGTACAAGTTATTGGTGGCACTATGGGCTTCTCTTTGGGTTAAAGGGGGCTTTCGTCACCTCTTCAGTTTAAGGGACATGCCAGCTGCTGAATTTCAAGGAATCATTGAATTTTACTTATTAACAGTTTCCAACTGTTTTATGTCTAAATAAACATATCCTGAAGCGATAATGCTAAAAATAAAATTTTAGATTGGTTGATGGACAATTTTGTTCATCACCTGTATGAAGCCGTGACAATTTTGTTCATCGCTTATGTAACACTGTGCACTACAAATTGTCAAAAAGTCTAAGAATGATCCTGGATAGGATCAAGTTTGGGCTATACGCTGTTTTGGATGCATAAATAAACATTTTATCTTATAATATTATTGCTGAAAAAAAATGTTTAGAATGGTTCATGGACAATTTTGTTCATCGCTTGCACGGCACTGTGAACGCCAAATTGTGAACCATGTTTACAAGTGTGAACAAAATTTTTAAAAAAATAGTCACCCACTAAAATATCCCAGTCTCTCTATGGGACATGTCAGAGAAAACAGGTTATAATGATGTATGGATTAACTAGCTCAGTATGTCCTGATTCTCTCAAGAAGCCTGAGATTTTTTTTTTTTTTTTTTTTTTTGCTGTTTTCTCAAAACACTTTTTTTCTATAATTTTTTTTTGGAAGATATGAGTGCATTATTAAGGAATATAACATTTGCTGTGGGGCACCTTATTATTAAAAAAAAAAATCAAATTACTGATAAATCAACAAGCTTCCTTCAACCTAAAATAGTTTCTAATCAATTTTCTGTCATTCCAGGTTCCAGCCAAATTATGACCTCTCTATTAAGAAGCTGGGTGTTCTTGGATTTTTTAATAAAGTTTATTCATGTAATCATGTTTTCTTATATTGCCCTTAAGAATGATAGTATTTTTACAGGAAGTACCTGATAATGTTTTCTAGCTTCAAGGTAGATCTTAGTGAATTCCTATGCAGCAACAAAACCATGTTTGATTCAGTATGTTTCAGTTGAAGGTAAAGAATATTTACCAGTAGCCAACAGTTTACATTAAAGTTCCATAAAAATAATAATCATAACCTGTGTAGATACTGTATTTGCCAGTGTTTAATTCAATTTTTTGACCGTCATTGAAACCAGCTGCTTACAGCCCACAAGTTAAACTTGAAAAAGAAGCTTATCTTATAAGCCAAAATACAGTTCTTAGTTCAGCATATTAGGAATGGATTAACTTAATTTTCTTTGAAATGAATTCATAACAGAAGTGGTTAAATGTCCTAGTTATTCGTGTAACATTTACAAAATGTCTCTCCTGTGAATGCAATTTATTACAATATATTCTACTAATTTTATCAGTATTATGAAACTCGAAGCAAAGCTTAATTAAAATGTTAATTTTAGGTAAACAATGATGTTGATATATGTATGTGAGAAAAAATGCTTTTATGGGAGGGTCCAGTTCTTTGGGTTCTCATTTCTTCCATAATTTCTGCCACTCGCTGCCGCACATCCAGTCGGCCCAAGTCCCCCCTCAACAGCAGTAGTGCGGTTAAGTGGTCACTTGTCATGTCAGGGTACCTGTAAGATGACCAAAGCTTTAATTTACAAAAAAAAAAAAATTTACTCAATATGAACTGATATAGTCATCAAAAACAAGTATTTTTCATACTGGACTTTGTAATTTCCATCACTTTTATGAAATACTATTAAAATAAATTCATAAAATGAAGTATGTAATCTGAAACTGAACAAAAAATTGTGGACTGTTATAAGAATGACAATTATAATTACTAAAGATCTGAGGTCATCCTAAATGCTGAAACATCATCATTATTTAATGCTCTCAAGGTAGATTTTCGCACAGAGAACTGTGCATTATTTTATACTTTCATTGTGGATTTTCCCTTAAAGAGCTAGGCATTTACCAAGCACTTTCTTGACTTCTGTTTTGCACATTTTCTGCCTAAATTCTCTTCTGGTCCAGCTTTTTATTGTCTTCCTTGGTCTTCTTACTGGTCTATTCCTTGTTACTAGTAATGTATATTGACTACTACTGTAAGCTAACTAGAGCTGCTCCGCACTCCCCTCCGTATTGTATGTTCAAACCATTGAAATTCTTTCAGATTCCAGAATGGTTTCCAGTCAATGAACAATACTGTACACCTCTTCATTTGTAACATGATCTTCCCAACACACTTCAGCCACTTTTGTTCAAAATCTCACCTTAAAGTGACCATGCGCTTTATCCTAACATCTGATTCTTATAAGTTCATACTGAAAAAATTTTTTGGTTAGAGTTTCACTGGCACTTTTATTCATTTATAATTTGGATACTTACCTAATGTTAAAGATAGTTTATATCTCCTTGCCTATTGGCACAGGGACATAAGCTATCTTAAACAGCAGGTAAGATTCATCCCAAATAATATTGCGTAATTCAGTCTGCCGCATTGGATAAGTGTTCTATGTATCTGAAAAATTCAGCCTTACTCTAATGCTTTTCATCACATGCATATTCTGTACTTATTACAACTATTTTTCTTGTATTTATTTTGAGTTCCATCTCTAGCTAAATGCATCTTGCCATGCAATACTGTATAATATAATTTTTCTCCCAGTTCAAACTGCAATGTTGCACTTCTGAAGTTGCTTCAGAAGTGGAAGTTATGTATAGTGAAAATTTATTAATTCTCTGATGATAATTAATTAAAGAATTTGCAACTGAATGAAAAACAGCAAATTCCTGGCTTATCATAGATAACTGATGGCATAAATATCTCACCTGCGCAATAACCTGTGGAGCTCCAGACCTAAGAATTCAACATCCGAAACCTTGATTACTTCAGCTAATCCTTTCATGACCTCACAAGGTGAATCAAACTTTACAAGGTCTGGTGCAACTTGTTCAAATACATTAGAAAGTTTTGCTGTCTCCTGTAACATAAACACTGAATTAATAGTGCATACAGTAATTTTGCTGAGTATGCCTTATTTAAAGAATATAGATGCAGTATCATTTACGTGGAATTTGCTATGCAAAGATTTCCCCTTAACACTAAAATGACTGAATACTTCCAGGCTATGAAACAAGTAAATGTTTAACTCCTGTACTCATGTACTATGGTGATAAAAAGGAATTAAAATTTATTAAGGAAATATATTCCTTGACATGTACTAAAAATCACAAATATTTCCATCTTTACAAAATATTTGTAACATTCCAAACAATTGCTGGCTGCATTCAGCAGCTGTGGCACTGATCAAGAGTATTACTACAAGAGGGTTTAGTTAACCAATAAGTCACATTACTAGACTCAAGGCTGGCATTAAATATACACACTATTGTGAGAGGTAAACACTAGAAAAAGACAAAATTCCAAAAGTTGAACAATTGGGTAAGAAAAGAACAAACGAAAGTTAAATGGAACATAGCAGCTTTAGGTGTAAAGGACACTGTGAAAGCATGCAGTGAATACAAAGCTACCCACAACAGGCCCAAAGATTTTACATGAACCACAGGCATTTATACATTTTAAATGTATTTATTGTACCAACTTTCAAAGATAAACCTATGAATGACAAAAGTTTTAGATTTTTAGTATGTCTATAAAAAAAGTCCCAAGACTAATCCCATGCCTTTCATAATGAGGAACCAATTCACTTCTAAGGTAAATAGCACTACAAACAGGTCAGTATTTTTATATAAATAAATCTAAACAGGTTATGTTATTTATAGGGTTCCAAGTTAACCGTAAATACTAGAATAAAACAAACAGAATTCAACTTACATCAATTATCCGCTCAGCAACCATTTTCCTATCTTCCTGGGTTTTGAGGTTGAGTCTTTTCTGAAGAATTGCTGTTGTGTATCGCACAGCTACAGTATTCAGTGAGAGCTGTACTACATGATCAAAGTTCCTGAAAAATCAACATTTGACTTTTGGTGTATCACTCAGAAGAAGAAAGACCAGTCTTTAATAAACTAGCAAAATATGACTCATACATCTTGCCTTGCAACACTGCCATTGTAGCTCACCAACAGAAAATCACATTGGCACAGCCAGCATTGTAATGCAAATTAGTTATTCCCTAGAAGAGCATTCATAATGAATGAAAGTGAGTGACACTGAAAAAATGGAACCTTGTGAGAGACAATGAAGATAAAAAGATATAAAATGCTAGAGATCTTTTGGGAAGTCGGGCAAAGGGATGATATTAAATGAAAGATACATGGTAACAGGGGGACAAAATGACCTTACAAGTATGGTATTACCATTCCTGATTTCACTAGCAATAATACCATTAAGCTCGTTGGTCTTTGAAACAATTAACTTTGTATGAGAAACAGAAAGGGAGACATTCTAAGCCAGCTAATAAAACATGCCAAAATTACTGCAGGTAATCCAATGAAAGGGGAGAAACTTGTGTGCCCTAATTCACAACAAGAATGGTAATTTAACTTCCCAGTTATGAAATAACTTAGTATCAATTGCAGTACTGTACATACTGTATTGTCGATCAAACACAGACAAGCATACTCATTCACATTCCCCGGAGATATTTTTCCTAAACATTCATGTTTTCCCAAAGATTTTTTCCCAGACAAACAAGGGCTGACATATTGATGTTTTCCAAGTTTTATGAAGATATCTACAGCAACTAGTTTTAGTTTTATGAAGATATCTACATCAACTAGTTTTAGTTAACAAATACACAAATGCCTACTAATCTCTTAGCTGTCGCCATAATGCCAAACTTCTAATGAACTTAAGAGCAAAGTCATTTATCCTGTAAGATTTCAGTAAGGTGTCCCTGTCACATCTAATTGTATTGAGGAAAAAGCTTACTTAAAAACACTGACGATGGTTATAAAATCATGATGATAACTATTATAGCTAAAGTAATTATACAGTATTTATAAATCAAACCTTGCAGTTTATTTATGTAATAAGTAACCTAAAATTCACACAAAATATATCTTAATTTATGTATTATTGTAAGTGTGAAGAACTGCTTTCTAGGGATTCTAACCCATCTACTTTTTGCCTTGGAGCACCAAAATTCTTAGGTGCTTTACATCATTTCCTCCTCAATATCAACAGGAAGTGCTAGGATTACTAATGCTGGCCCACAATGTATTCCAGGAATATGAAAGGTGAAAATTAAAGAAAGGTCAAGTTAACATAAGTTTGAAGCTACGGAAAGGTGAAAATTAAAGGAAGGTCAAGTTAACACAAGTTTGAAGCATGATCATTCTCAACCATAGATACCACCTTCATAATCGAGGTTCATTCTTTATAATGGCTTATACTTCAGATTTGTAGAGCTTCATACAAGTTAACTTTCTAAACATCAATGCAAATTCCAAAAATACGGGTTTACTAAATTTTTTCCTCCTAAATAATCACACAGCAGTGCCAGTTATTATTATTTGGACTTTGAGAATAGAGAAATCTGTTGGACGAAGGCCTGTGATAGTGGTGTATGCTCACCCCTAGTGTATACCGACACCGATTATAGGTGTTCGATCCAGGGGTGGTAACCCCGTCATTCTAGATAGCTTTTTCTCTGGTATATGTAGCAATTCTTATACCTAGAAATGTGCTAAATGGAACCATTTCACTGGGTGACACAGGTCTTCCCCCAGAAATAGATTTTTCCTTTGTCAAAATCCCTTATTTGATCACTGAACCAAAATTCTCACCTCTAGGGGGGCTGAGTACATTAACAGGAAATATATCCAGGTACTTAGGTACATAAATACATTAGGATATGAGAACATTTCTGTCTTTGTATGGGCAATGGACAGAATTCTGAAAACAATCCCACTGTAACTTTCACTATAATGTTAGTGGAAATGTTCCCTGTTCTGCAGAATGTTAAGTTTACCCCTACATCAAGCATAATTAAAGAAAACATACTTTTCAAATTAAAATGAACTTTTAGTCATTCCTAGTTTCTATCAATCCAAAATCAACTACAGTTCAAAGATACACTCCTCTATAGAGGGTACCACTTGCAGTCAAAGATACACTCCTCTATAGAGGGTACCACTTGCAGTGTGCTTTGCACAATGCTAAAGGTTCTAGAGAGCATTTCTTTGGCCCCAGCTGCACTGTCTTTACTGTCAGTAATAAAGTATCTACTCATCTCTAGCCTTTGACTCTCACCAAATTACTAATTCACCTATAATGGTGAAAGTTTGAGAGAAAAGTAATTCATCCTATAGTATTTTACTTTTCTTCTGTCACCTTTTAGTTTCCCCACCTAGCTGTCCAACTTTTTTCACTTGGCTTACTCCAATTTTCACCTCTTTTTGGGACAGATACTTCAGGTAAGCACTATGAAAGTCTAGAAATTATGACTCAGTGGTCATACTAAGGTGCATTATATATAATGCCAACTTACTTCTGGTGAAGGTGGGAATAATCAGTGAAGTAGTCAGAGAGCGTGAGGCAAATGGTGTCCATGGGTTCTGTATTGTTCAGCCATCGAGGAGTCAGCAGTGCTGTAAACTGTTCTTGCAAGTCAACCAAGGCTTCTTCCAGTAAATAGTCGCACATCAAATCTCGTAACCTCTGAAAAAGATTATACATAAAAAGCTGGAAGATATCCTTTAACAACATCAATGAATGTTCTGCAACTCTTGAGAGAACATGGTTATTAAACAAAATTTTGTTGGAAAATTAATACTGTATTGTGGAATCCCAAATTAATTAAGACTGACTAAAAATATCCGTAAATTCCAATCTTTTTTATAAAAGAACAAATTAGCAGCGTAAATATCAAATTTTCTGTAAATTATGGTTACAAGAATAAATGAAGATATATACTGTATAGTAGAACACACGACATAAGTCTCCTGGAAAACTGGTAGTGTATAAAGATGTATGGATGAATTACTGCCTTCATTGTGATAATGTATAAGAAATGCATAAGAATATTTAATATTGTAATGCTAACAGAAATGTTCCTAGTTCTGCAGAATGTTAAGTTTTCCCCTACATCTGGCATGATTCAACTGTAGCATATGTCTAACATCATAAAATGTCGGAGTCATTTCAAACATTCCTCACCACAATACACATATAAACTGTTCTTTATTAATCAGTTCAACTGAGATTCATTCCAAAATACATCAAGTATATCGAAGGCAAATTGCATGTACTGACCACAAACACAAATTGGAAATCACTAGATATAATGGAGGTAAAACTATATAAACATTAAATAGACAAAAATACTTGAAAGAATAACAGTGCCAATGCAAAACTACAGTATAAAGAGTATAAAGCATATTTTTTACACTGTACAAATGTACAGTACTTGTAATGTTGGTGCATAATATCTTCACGCAATCTGAAAACTATTTTATGCATAAAATTATTTCAGGATTAAGGTCAATAGGGTCTCTAAAGCATATTACCTATCAACTGAACAAAGTTCACTTTACCTGATATACAGTAAGAAGTGCATCAAACTCAGTAGCAATCTTTCCATCATTCTGCTGAGATCCACCTGGCTTCCAAAACTGTGATTTTACAGTAACCACAACATCTACTATTGCCTGACAGCTGTTAGCTAAAGCAATTATGTATGTGGTGAAATACTGAATCTGTAAAGAGACAAAATAACCATGCTCAACAGTCAGCTTTTTAAAAATCATTCATAACATCTTGAGTTTTACTTTGTTTTACTGTTTTTTTTCAATTCAAGAGACTTATGATTTCTGTTATTTCACATGATGTAGTGTATGATATCACATACAGTATATTGCATTAGTAAGTTCAGTATCAATATGTTACTTTTTTCTAAAGTTGGTTGGTTTCAGTTCTCCACTGCCTCAAGCTGTGGATTTCAGCATATCTAGAGTAAAATTCCTGAACAGGTTTTATAGGAAAATTGTGTTTAATACTAAAACGTTCAAGTAGAGTTATTTATTATTATTAAGCAGTTTAATGAGACTACTGAATCCCACTTCCAGACTCCCAAGGCTGGCTCAAAGGATTTAAGTATTATTCAGATAATACTGCAGGTGGGGGTCAAAGGGGCACTACCAGGAAACATTAGTGTCACCTAGAATTTGCAGTACAAGCACACTACAGTATAGGTGATGCCACCTGCAGGGAGTTTCATAATACAGTACTGTATTCAAAAGCTTTATCATGTAATTTTATATGTGGTACGTGAACTTCATGGCACATAAGCTCTGAATGGAATTAAATACTGCAGCAGGAAAAACAATCATGCTAAAACTGATAAATGAATGGCTAATCTAGAGTTATAAAAGATCTATGAAAACACCTGATGACAGAAAACACTAAAGGCCTTTAACGTGAAAAAATGTAAGTTCAAAACACTACATTAGGTAACTAAAGTTGACTAATTAAGTAATAGAATTACACCTCAAAGCACTTGTAAATCTCAATAATTTTATCTTATTTTTTTAAAGAATACAAATGGCATGACAAAATATCTCTGAATTTATATATACAGTAAACACCGCATATCTGCGGGGGTTAGGGACCACAACCACCTGCGAATAGCCAAAATCCACTATATCCTGTTACCTGTCTCTAAAAATGCTTTTAACTGACTATTTTAATAATTCAAACACCAAATATACCTTAAACTAAAATGTTTATAACTGCCTATTTTAATAGTTCAAACACCAAATATACTTTATAACTATCATCCTAAAATGCTTTAATATATATCATTTCAAAGCCATCTTACAACATTACCCTTAAAAATATATGGCTTACAGCTACGTGTGAAAACTAAACAAGTTACCCCTATATTCAGGCACAGCCATTTTCTCTCATACAATATTCAGGCCATCCCATTTTCTTTTATAGCGGACACATTGGTAATTCACAACTACATAAAAGGAACAGTTAAAAAATACGGTACAGTATACATTGTGAAATAATGAAAAATTTAAGATTACGTAAATCATATGGGTACTGTATATACATACGTTATCAGTGCTTTATCGGCGCTTACAGTGCCATAACTTGTTGCATGAAGTTATGATGCTGCAACTTGATGTTGCACCAAGTTACAGTACCATAAGCACCGTTAACTTGATGCCTATTCTTACCACTGGTGCCATCACCGGCGCTTCCAGCACTGTAACTAGAAGCAACATCAAGTTACAGTACTGTAAAACGCCGTTAACGGCACTAAAAAAAAGAGCTGTACCATTGAATCTGCCATAAGTTGGTGATGCACTGCATATGAACTTCTTGGAGTTTTAGTTCTAGTTTCATATTTTTATATCTATGGTACAGTAATTCATGTCTCATTAAGAGAGAGAGAGAGAGAGAGAGAGAGAGAGAGAGAGAGAGAGAGAGAGAGAGAGAGAGAGAGAGAGAGAGAGAGAGAGAGAGAGAGAGAGAGAACAAAAATACATATGCACATTAAAAATATTTAATACACTAATAACAGTACATATACAAAGCATCCGAGCTACATGCCAATCAGCAACTAGGAGAGCTGGTACCCTGCTGTGTGACTGGCTGCTTCCAACCCTTCCAGCCAATAGTGTGTTGTGCTACAAGCCAATTAGCATCAAGGAAAGCTGGTACCCTGCTGTGTGACTGGCTACCTCTAACCCTTCCAGCCAATAGCATGTCGTCATGAAGAGAGAGAGAGAGAGAGAGAGAGAGAGAGAGAGAGAGAGAGAGAGAGAGAGAGAGAGAGAGAGAGAGAGAGAGAGAGAGAGAACTGAGGTATGTTTATATCGGTAAAACAATTACAAATGTTAGGTCGATCGTTTTTTTTATATATATTACAATGATAACAGATCACTATAATAATACAGTATAAATGGATTCTGTAAGTGAAATAACATTTTACTGATGTTTTGCTGTTTTTTCATTAAAGATTATGTATGTACTGAGAGAGAGAGAGAGAGAGAGAGAGAGAGAGAGAGAGAGAGAGAGAGAGAGAGAGAGAGAGAGAGAGAGAGAGAGAGAGAGAGAGAGAGAGAGAGAGAGAGAGAGGGGGGGGGGCAGGTAAATTGAGGTATGTTTACACTGGATAAACAAACAAATCAGGAAACAGCTGTTTTGTGATTTTGAGGGATTTTACTTTAACATTTTATTGACATTTTGCTGTGTTTACATTATTATTAATATTTAAGAATTAGTAAATCATTTTTATATCATAAAAAATTTATTTAGTCAAAAATAAAATGAAAATACAGTAATTTTTTTTTGTCAAAAACATGGCTCAAAAAATATTACCCAGATTTTAAGTGTGGAGCTGAGGTATCTGGTAGGCTAATGTTTACCCAGCTGATATAAAATGCAAGTACTGTACTCATACCTAGCCAGACTCCATAATACAAAACTGTAATATTACTGGAATTTACTTAGTACCATCATCATCATCATTATTATTATTACTATTATTCTTGAAGTGCTTTACTTACTATGTCATACCAGTATTTTCACATGGGAAAGTCAAGTACAGGTACATGTATTTAAATTTAAGTGCCAATGTTGCCATTTTGTGTTCAGTATTTGGTATTGATCCCAATAAGGGTACCGTAGTGCAACGAGTAGTATTAAAACAACATGTATTATTTGAAGACAGTGATACCAGCACCAGTAATAATGAGTCTTTAGGCTTTGATAATGATCCTCATGAATTTTCAAGATTAGATGACTGAATTTTTTGTTATAGCACATCAATGTTTTCAATACAACTTATTGAGCTTTTGTGTATCATAACTGTACAATTAGTTTGTTATCTTATAACATGCTTTCTGCTGCACTGGATGTGCTTTTTTTGATTCTTGCCAAAATTTTATTATTCCATTCATGTATGATACAGTATTTTCATTGTCAAAGACTGCTCTGTTTGTCTGATTTCCTGCTTCACCAGTATTTAATCACTACTGGTAGCTTGTTACTGCTACCAGGGGCTGGTTCAGACATTCCTCCTCATAAAAAAAATATAAGGATGGTACCAGAAGAATCCAAAACATAGTCAATGACTTAGAAATTCGCAAACTACTGGACTATCTAAGGGGAATTGCCCATAATTTGTCTTTTTGAGTATTGATGACATCCGTTTAAATGTCTTTTTAGAATAAATTTTGTTTTTTTAGTTTACCTTTGAATTTCTTTACATATTGTTACATAATAACATGTATTAGTTTGTATTAGAGGATGAATAAATAATGTTTAATGATTATCACCTTTTTGTACCTTTTTATATTTTGAGGTGTGATGTTTTTCCTTTGAATATCTTTACATTTTTTCAAAATAAACATTGTTCTGTGATGTTTTTACCTTGCGATGAAAAAACAAGTGATGAAATTACTGACAATGTAATGTACTGCAATGTAATTCCATGGCAATGAAAATGTCTAATATGTAATTACTATGCGATGAAATTACTGCAATGAAATTACCACAATGAAATTACTGCATTGAAATTACAGTGAATCCCTCTGTGCTGGTGTTCTCAACTTCCTCTGTGGCCCTCTTCTGGATGAGAGAGGAAACTTCCTCCAGAAGGGCCGAATGTCTCTCGGAGCCTTTTGAGTACGCTGTTAAAGTGGTGGGAGAAGTGGCCAATGGGGGCTCTCCAGGAACAGGATGACACAGCCCTCATTCAAAACTTTGACAATCCAAGGTTCTGTTCCTCGTACCAGCCACTTTGCCCGAAACTCCAGAAGTCTGGCTCCTACAGGTGCATGAAGGCTTCCTTCTAACTTTTTAGACACTGTCTTGGCAGAGCTTTTCTTAATGGACCTGGTCGTGAATCAGACATTTGCACAAAACCTGAACTGTGGTCTAGGCCTACTTCCACGAAAGGGCTGCTGCTGGAGGAGTGAAGAAGTCCTGGTCTGAAAAGCGGACGAATCCTTGGGATGCTTGGACGACTGAGCTAACAAGTCTTGTGTACATTTTTTCTGTAAATCTGATGCAATTCCCTTTACTGTGTCCTGAGGAGACAGGTGGTGCTAGTCCAGAGGCGAGAACAAAAGGGCCAACTTCTGAGTCTGGGTGACTCCCTTAGAAGTAAAGGAGCACCAGAGCTCTCTTTTCTTCAGAACACCAAATGTAAATAGAGCAGAAAACTCTAGAGAGCCATCTCTAATGGCTTTGTCGGCAAAGGACAGAACCCCGAGCCAGTCCAAGGCAATATCTCCTGTTAGATCCTGGAGTCTTCTATTTTCTTAGCGAGTGCGCCCACCATCCAGTCCAGAAAACTAAAGACTTCAAACACCTTAAAAAAATCTTTAACTAAATAGTCAAGTTCTGCAAAGAGAACACTATCTTACACAAAGAAAACACAGAACGGCGAGAAGGGCTGATAAGGCCAGCGAAGTCCCCTTGGGAGGAGGCAGCAACTCCTAAAGAAGGGGCTTCACCAGTCAAGTAGGATAAGTACCTCCTGCGGATCAAGCGAGAGGGAGGAAAGGCAAAAGATGCTTTGCCTTGCTCCCTTTTATCCAAAAGCCAGTCTCCGATCTCTTTGAAGGACTTTTTGAGAAGTCTTGTACTGTCGTCTGGTCGATTCCTCATTAAAAAGGTTGAAGCTGATGAGACCGGGGCAGCTGGGGCAAAAAAGGTGGGAAAATTTGCCAAAAGATACCACAATAAAGCTGCATAGGCCAAAGGAGGAGCAGGTTCTTGGTTGACCTCTTCCTCTTCTGAGGAGACCAGGGACAGGACAGCATCCTGAGAAGTCTTGGGAGCAGAGGGAGCTTTCTTTAATAAGTCCATAATTGTGGCTAACTGCTACTTAATAGGAGCCAGAGTCAGCTTGTCATTATCCAAAGGCAAAGGTGAAGGAGACCTTGGTCTCTGAGTAGACTGAAGAGGAGAACTCCTGGGTGCGGGTGCTAGGTATTCAAGAGCTGGCGCCGGGTGCTCAGGAAGTGGCGCCGGGTGCTTGGGAAGTGGCGCTGGGCACTTGGGAAGTGGCACCAGGCACTCAGGAAGTGGCACCAGGCACTCAGGAAGTGGCACCAGGCACTCAGGAAGTGGCACCGGGTGCTTGGGAAGTGGTGCCAGGCTTTCAGGAAGTGGTGCCAAGTGTTCGGAAGTGGTGCCAGACGTTTAGCAGCGGACGTCGGGCGCTTTGTCGTCACTGGGTGCTTTGGAGCCAGGTGAGGACACTCAGCCATTGGGCGTTCAGCAGGGAAGGCCTCTGGACTGTCCCAAGTAGACAAAAGTGAAAGTTGCTAGATATTGGCAGGGACAAAAGGGTCCATAGCATAACTACAAGAAGGCTGAGGGCTGGTACTGTATTAGGCTCTTTATACCGCTTAATGGGAAGTGGATCTGGATGGCGACCATCATCCTTGGAAGGGCGCTTAAGCGGTTGGGAAGAGTCTAAGTACCATTTTTGCCACCTCCTGTCTGCACTGGAGTCATCAGAAGAGCTTGAAGATAACTGATGCACCTCCAAAGACACCTTTCCAACGGCTGTCTGCCGACATCTGGGATTGTGCAACAGGAGCAGCTGAGGGGGTGACTAACCGTGGGCAAACCCCAACAGCCTCTCTTGGACTTCCGATATGCCTTCTCCCAGGTTCAGGGGAGCAGGACAAGGACCTTGGTCTAGGAGGATCGTTGGGACGGATAGCCACCTCCTCTATTTGCAATGCACTCTCACTCATCACTTTCTCCACAAACACTCTCCATTATTGAGTGATACTCCTAACTCTGCCACTGTACTTACCACAAGGTTCATCTTTTTATCAAACCTGGATTCACGACTGGCGATGGTATTTAGGGTCGGAAGCAAGGGAGCCAGGCATGGGAGTAGGAGGTTGAATAGTAGGAGGGCAAGGAATAGGAGAAAAAGTATGAAAAGGAGTAGTAGGGAGAGCAATAGGGCTAGCCTCTGAACTACTCGGCTCTAGGAGCCGCTTTTCACTTCCTGTCTCTCTCTAATTTGTCTAAGTGAGACTTTAGGGTTTTCCATTGCTTACTACCCCATGAGGAACATTCATTACAAGCTTTCTCCATGCTACACTCTTGCCCCCTACATTTGCAACAGATCAAAATAGGATCATAACAAGCCTTTGTTAGCCCAGTCTTACACCCTTCACTGCAATAGCGAATACTGTATTCGAATTGCCAGAATCAGACATAATTCAGCAAAAACTAGGGAACTAACACAAAAACTTATAATAAACTATCCAAAGCTTGCTGGCTACCAAAATAAAGTAATTGTACTTCACCAAAAACTGCAAAGACAACTGAATAAACCATCAAAAAAAGCTGCTGCAAATGGTACCAGTGCGAGCACCAGAACTGGCAAAAACAAACTGAGCCTACCTGCTGGTTTGTTTCCCGTGTTCTCTGATAGTGGACGGGGCCTGTCACCTACACAAAACATAAAAGCGCTACCGCAAATTTTTTAAAAAGTTGCCGCGTGAGGTAGAAACATTAGCTATGTAATTACTTGGTAAGTTACTTATATGAATAATATGTTTCAATAAAATTAAAGATTTTTTTCTTAACATTCCCTGCTGAAATGAAGGGAAGGTTTTATACCATTACACATGGTAGCTCTTCTCCCTAGATAAAGAGAATTTTAATTAAAATTTTTAATTTCCAGGTCCATATGACATGAGTTATACAATGAGACCTGTCTCTCAGTGTGTAACCACTGACAAACATCTAATTACTAAACATCTGCAACATAAACAAACCATCTAATTTAAAGAAAAAATTGTTGCCAGAGGTACAATGTTCTTTAATGTAATATCCCTGAATAAAAACAAAAAATAATGCCTCACAAATTTCGGATAACATTAATGTACTAAAACATTTGTTTAAATGCAATGCAGTATATATTAAATAACAATAAAAGCCCTATCCATTGTCCATCTGACATCTAAACGTATAAAGGGCAAAGCTGACCAAAATTATGCATGATGATGATGATGATGATGAGTGTCTCTTTGCCCAAACATTTCTTTCCAGCTTTCTATTTTCTACTTTTCACTTGTTCCCTTGGCTCTCCTCCCATTTGGCAGACCAACCTTAATCTTTTCTGGCTGTAATTTTTTACCCTCTCTAATAATATACTTCTCATCCTAGTCCTGTGAATATTTGACTTGGTTGTCTCAAAGTGCTTGACAATACTGTAATGAGGCCAAAATCAAGTACTGTACATAATAAAATGTGTGGTAAGTTCTCTGTATCCATGGGTAACAAAGAGTTTAAATCTGACAAGCAAAAGAAACATACATTTTACTGCAAAAAGAAATAAATAAATAAAAACAAACCTGTGATCTGTCGCTATAATATGTTTCCTTGTATCGAGTAACAGCTGCTTCATACTTTGAAGCGAAAAGACGAATCTGAGCCAAGCTGGATATCAGGACCTGAACTTGTACTTCAGAACTAATAGAAGAAGAAAACACAAATTAAATATGCTTATAATGCAAATAATATTAATACTGACTAATGCATAAGATTCATCCATCAAAACTAACTCTGAACAATTTTCTTCAAAGGTTTCATACACAAATCTATTTGTTGCAAATAATAATTCTTTCAAGATCCAGATATGAGTGCTATCCTCATAATTTTTAAGATAGACATCACATCATACAATATGATTTGATCATTTGCATTTTTCTTAAATATACAAACCTAAGGTTTGTAGGGATACACCTTTGGCAACAGCCAGCTAGTCCATTCACTGAAGCTTAGTAACAAGGTGGTTAATGGTGGCAGGTAAGTGAGGGATGGAGTATGGCAGGTAAGTGAGGAATGGAGTGCTTTCCTTTCTCCTGTCGCTAACACATCACTTTTTACTTTGGTGACATGGACACATGCAAGGGTATTTTGAGATGGAATTAAGATAAATTATTACAGCTCTGAATATCTAAGAAAAATTTAAATCATCCTGAACTGGATTTGCTTCTACAAAGAAACAGGCTTTTATCTTTATATGGAGGCTTACTCCTAAGGTGAGAAGTTCCTTACAAAACATGACTGGCACTGTTGTGAATTAATCACAACACGAGGTTATAAATCTCTGCCAACTCCCTAACATTTCAAGCCAAAGATGAAAGACTGGAGGGATGGTCCATCACTATCATGAAAAGCCAGCTTCCTGGTATAAGTGTATGAGCAGGGGAAGGTGGAATCCTCAACCCCCAATAAAGCCTGGCATCCCTGTACTATATCAGAAAAGATGTGCCAGAGAAACTGATGGCATATGTGATATGAAAGCATGAGTTCCCCCATCCCCTCACTCGCCTGTAATGACCAGACCAGCTACATATTTACTGAAATCAAGGGTAAAACTCTATTTGAGATTTATGAAATAATTTTTTACAAATTTCAACCACATTCCAACTCCAGCAAGAATTTTAATTAAAATCTGTAAAAGATGCAATTACTATTTTCCTTAGTTAATTCCTAAACTAACACAAACCAATTCATATAATCATACGTTCACTGTATCCACTAAACCTTTATCTATATTGTAATTTACTGTGGTAAATAAAATGTAAGGTAAATGAAAATCTTTACCATGTAACCTGAATTGACCATTGTCACACCAGAAGAACTACTTTACAGCTCTGTATTTCTCACCTGATTGTTGCTGCTACATCCAGATTCTGTTTAACCATGTCATGTATAAGTTGTGGCAATTCTGTTTTATAGTGAGAATCTGAGTCTTGCTGAGGAGGTTCAGATCTGTACCATTCTTTCTCTTCCAGTTCAAGTGCTCTTGCCATCCAGGAGTCATAGTTTGTGTTGACATTCTGTGAAAATGAATATCATGAAATGCAAGTAATGAAATCAAAACATTTTTAGTCTTAGAAAACAGGATGGTCATGACAATAAACATTCTTAAAATTTGGTCAAGGTTACTGACCCTCTTTTGCTATGATACTCATCAGCATAATGAGCTAAAAGTAAGGATAAAAATATGTGAAATATGCTCAAATTTTGTCTGATTGCAGGACACTCCTACATACATTTACTCTGGGAAAACAGCAGTCACATGACCACTGAATTTGCTATTTCCTTCAGTAGTCAATCTCTTCTCTTCCTGCTTTGATTTTTCTTATCTCCCAAAACTTTCACTATGAAAAAGAAGTCCAACATTTTCTTTGGGATTATGCCTCATCCTTTTCCTTTTCATTTAAGACACTACATAAGGATACTAGGTAGGATACCATGAATAAAAGATCAATAAAACCATACAAAAAGCTACAAATTTCAGTCTTTTTTTTTCTTTCCCTCTCTGATGGGCACTATTAAGACAAATTTTTGCCCAGTTCTCAGCACTGCTCCAAAAATGTGATTGTCTGTGGAACATAATAAATACTTTTTGAATAACACTGATGAAACAATTATGAAAGAAAATTAGTACTGCACACAATCTTGTGTCAAGAGAGTTGTTTGTCTGGGACCACCATTAATCTACTGAAGAAAAGTGATGGAAAGTACATTTGAAAAACTTTAATCACAATTTACAGGCTTTCTGACATCATATCAGCAGACTTAGAAGGAAAATTATATATATCACAATGACTTAGTTCATCTGTAAAGATCAAGTAACTTCATCTGGTTTGCAGTTGTGAGAACAGATTAAAATTTGTAATTACACAGGAACTGATTAAGTATGTCCGAAAATATTTAAGACCAATAGAAATTATATTTTGCAACTGAAATCACAAGAGAGGATGTACAAACTTTTTGTATAAAAGCATTTTGGTTATGAGCATTTTCTCAATCTCAGTGGTTAAGGCTTTAAGCTAGGGTTATCTATGCCTATATGAATTGTTATAGTTTGCTGCACTTCTTTGACAAAAATAAACCAAAGATTATCAGTTCACCAGTTTATCTGCAATGAATGAGTCACTAAACCTACCAAATGGCCATGTTAACATCATGTCATCACAACCCACATTAAAGTAACTAATGAAGTATTTACTCTGCAAAAATCCAGTGTCTCTGGAACTCTTGACTTGGTGAAGCTTCTTTTCCTCTCAAGCTATGTCTGGGAATTTTCTCACATTTCCATCTACCACATTTCCTATAATCTTTCCTCATTCTTTTTTCATTTTGGCATGGGTTATAAAAAGAGCATTTACCTGAACATTCCATTATCCTTCAAATAAAAAAACCTATGCAGTATAGTAATTATTACGTAAACATACAATAAAGTTGTTGTTTTTCCCATCATTTCTTTATAGGAGTGCCAGAAAAATAATTTTTTTTTAAATAAATTTTATGTTTTGAAATACAAACCTTTGCCTTACGAATTAAAATTAAAGATAAAGCTAAGTCAATGGTTTGCAATTGGATAAAAACCCATTACTAACATACCATACATGTAGCAAGCAACGTGGATGACATTCGTGTTTATCTAGTAAGTGTGTTTAACCAAAGGTCGAACCACAATGGGACCAAGACTCCTAACTATGAAGACTGAAAGAGAGGTCTTTGCACCTTCTGGTGCATGAAACTTCCGTTCACATCAGAAGAAGGAGAAGCAACTTGATGAAGTATTTAGAGCCAAGGAATCTTCTGCTCCATGGATCAGGCTGTTCACGTGTTTCATGACCCTTCTAGCAAACTGAGAACACACCAGTCAAAATGATGGTCTTATGTTCATTTGACCAGTGAGATCTGTTTGATGAATGTGCCAAGTTTGCCTCCCCAAGATCACTGCACTTACAAATGAGCCAACTTGGCCTGCATGGGTTCTGTTAGAGAAGGACTCTCGGGGTCTAATAAATTCCTCACAAACTGAAGGTGGGCAACAGACACCAATCTGCCCCAGCGACCACTCTGGGAACCAAAGCCAAGGACAATCAGACCTACTAATGCCAACTGTAAAACAACAAGTTGAAATTGACACTAGACTGGAGCGAGCACAATCCAAACCATAGTTAACCAAACATGACAATTCCCAGTGATTGGTCATAGCCAAATAAGTAAAAGGTTTGGGTGAGCACCCATCAGTGCTATCATGCAAGCACAGACCAAAAGGCCCAAATAAACTAAGCATGCTTTGGGAAGGAGCACAATCACAAATACAGCAGTTCCCATGGTGCTCAGAAGCACCATACCACTGAGCCCTGTTGAACATGAACCCTCAATCCCCACAACCAAGGTCTTGAGAATGTGAATTTGGAAGACTTAGGGTAGTGCCTCCTCTCCCTGCCAGACCTATGGAAAAGCAAGAGTCCATGGCAGTCCTCTTGTCCCAAAATGAGCTGTAAGATAAGGGATCACAAAGACACTTGAGGGGCCCAGGGTCAACCTAAGACAGATGTCCCATGCACATATCAGAAAACACTGCTGTCTGACTTTGGGAAGGAAGATATTCAAGGAAAGTTTTTTTACTGCTTGTGAGGTAATTTCCAAGATTACTATTTCTTCCTTCAAGAGGAAGAAGGGGTACAAGAAGTAGAGGAGGAATAGGGGTAAGTAGCGTCCTTCTGCTTCCTCACCTTACTCCAGCCCAAATGATCACTCTTCTCTCCAATGATGACAACAGATGAGGTTAAGGTAGGAAGGGAGCAAAGACTCCTACAGGAAAGACTGCAACAGGAAAATAAGTTGGCCTCCTGGGCATGAGCAGCAACATCAGCACTGGACCTCTTAGCCAAATACAACGGGCAGAGAATGACAAGTCATCTGGAATATCAAAACTAGGCGACTTGAGGTACTTGAGACTCACTGTTGCCATGTTTGGAACATTCAACAATGCACAGGGGTCTCACCAGGTGAAACAGCTGCATTGGCAGCTACACTCAATATTGAAGAGCATTTGCTAGGCCACCTTTCCATGCATATACCACATCACACCAAGCAGGGAAGAACAAGCAGGAAAAGCAGAAAGGGACTTAAATGGTTTAGTGATGTCAAAGGGGGAGTGGTCCCCTCTGAAGATTTCTGGAAAAATTTTTTGGCCTTCCTATGCTTCTTGCATTAACTCTCCCACTGCAAAAGACATCACCCAACACACTCAGGACTGTAGACCATATCCCTCCAAATAATAGCAAAAAGAGAGGATCAACAGCAAAAGAAGACATGAAACAACCAAACAGTCATTCATATCCTACATGTATGCATATCATTCAAACCTTCGTTCTTCTGAAAAACATACATCCTGTATCACACAACTGTAGCCGGAAATCAAGCAAACAAGGGCAGCCACAAAAAAGTGCTGGGTTCCAACATGTGAGGGGGGGAACCTCACCACTAATCCACCTACCACCAGTAATCCACATTGTTTCTAAACTTAAACAGCCATTTCTAGCTCATGTTGGGAATACTCCTTTAAAACAACGTTGCAGTGACTATCCACTCTGCCAAAACATCTCACTTGAACAATATAACATGGGACCTTAAAATCATGGGGCAACTGGGCAACTGCCCTTTGTGACCATGCCTTAAGATGGTCCTGACAATGGCAAGTACAGGCAAAGAGAACACTTATGGCCCTCTGCATGAATTAATAAACCACTAATGATAAATCTCTTGTATATTGATCACAACCCATTCATACAACCTATCAGTGAGAAAATATTTTATAAAATCAATTTTCTGATACTGCAAATACTGTTATGAAATCAGTAATTGGGGAAATATAAAAATGTGACAAAATATCAAAAAACTTACCTGCCAGAGAAACAAACAATACTTAAGGCAACCAGTATTATTAGTTGTCCATGTATCTGTTCAATGAAACTTCAAGTAACATCAATAAACATACTCTTATTCTAAGAATTCTGATATGTCCTTACCTGAAGGTATTTGGATATAAGATCATCTAAGACCTTGTTGTCCAGCAAAGGTCCGAGTTTAGCCACATTTATATTGAGCGTAGGATGCCCCATCAGTTCTTTTCCTCCATACACATTTAGAACCCAGGAAAGTAATGAGACATATTCATTGTCTTCTAAACCACAATCAACCAATTCTATGAGCTGTAATTATACAGGAATTTGATTATATATCATACAAACATATTAATGACTAGTTTTGTCAATTACATTAATGACTGACTACAAATGATCAGCATAAATAACAGAACTCACAGTACACCCAAGAAAGATTTGTAATTTTATGCATACAATACTCATTTATTCACAAGTGAAAGAACTACAGTAAATAACTTTTTATGAATGAAACACTTTATCTAAATGACATTCAAGGAAAAGGAAAATAAACATTAATTTAACTGAAAGACTTGTACACCCTTCCGTAAAAATAAAAATAAATAAGACATTTTATGAAATAAGGGTTTTTAACCGTCTAAGCCTATACTCTACTTACATGTGCTGCCAAACTTTTGTGATACATCTGTACATAGCGGTTTGTGATATCATAATGAGGAGGAAAGCAAGGCACACACAAAGACCTAATGACTTTCATGTCTTCAAGTAAAAGCAACCGGATGACCTGGAAAAAAAATAAAAGTAATTGGTAGATTAAATAGACTTCTAGGAGTGGCAAAGACCCACTAAATATCTGTAGATATCAATAGCTGAAAAAAGACAAGAAAAAATTAATGTTTTTAACAGAAATGTTCAGTAAAATTTAATGATGTTTATCTGCATAGCTCTCTCTTACTCCCACTTACCCTATTGGCCCTCAGGCCTCACTGAAACCCACTGTCAATTACACCAGACCTATCCACGTCACTTTGCTGTACACCATTTCAATCTAATCATGTCAATCTTTATAACCAAAGCCATTTTCTTTTACATATTCTAGTAACAATCTTGGATAAAATACATGCAGCAATATCCAAGTAACATGTTTTGCTTTATAATTTTATGTTACATATCATTACTGGTAACTGCCTTATACATCTATCACACAGTATTATGTGTAATGTAAAAAAAAATTTTTGTATACTGACCTCTAAGTGTTTGATAAGCCAATTCTTACTACCTTCTCTATCTTCAAACTGGTTGCCTTCAATTCGCTGGGCAACAGCTCCTTCTAATACACTAAGAGATTTCTCGCGCCATTTCTTTGGACGTCCAGGTGGCAAGAAACCAGACCCTTTTTGTCTCTGAAGGTGATTTGTATATTAATAATCATAAAAATGCTAAAAATTTATCAAGTTATGATTTTCAGTTAGTGAATTCTTTAGACAAGAATACATATGAGCAATTTATCCATTAAAAAATGCTACTACAGTACTGTACTGCAGTTACAGCCAAAAGAAATACCTGTAGTGCAAACTGGTCAGCACGTTCCTCACGCTCAACAATCCTTAGTGCTGTTACAATCTGTGTTGGTTCTTTTCTTACAGTGTTAAGAGTTCGTTGCAAGATAATCCAAACTTGCTTCCCTGAAAATTTTTCACTAAAATTATAGTAGTATGCAGAATCCTCTTTTATACATGGTGCCAAAGTTTCAATAGTCAACAGTCATTGTGCAATAACTAAAAATGCAATAAACATGGCAATAGAAATACTGTACTGTTTATGAGACAAAATATACAAAATATATCAATAACTCTATAAATGGAGAAATAATATGCTTCATACCAATACTGATACTGTTTTCACTTTAAATTTTGTTAATTTCAATTTGAAATTTTCAAAGGTAAACTAGAAAGTATCTTAAAAATCTTCTTTCATAAACTAGAAAGTATATTAAAAACCTTCTTTCAAGTATTTTTGTATCCTGGAAGCGAATATCAAATATAAATCCTTTCAACTAGCACCGAAGCTGCTAGAAAATAACACAAAATTATCATAAATTTTTTGTCTGTCCTCCTAAGCAATGTTGGAATGGCCAAAGATACTGGGTCCTATTCAGATAGTACTGCAAGCATCACACTGGACACTAAAGCATCTTATCTGCATTACTCCCAACAAAATTTTGGGGGAGGAGGTAAAAGCCTCAGATATCTCATCAGATACTGATGGATTCCAAGTCTTCACGATAAACTTAAGAACAGACTAGAGTGAAAGCAAACGTCAGCCCTCAGAATAAAGATTTGAAATGATAGGCTGTGCAATTCACCAACATGCTTTGAACAAGCCAAGTCTTCATCATGAGGTCTCTATCCAAAAACTGCCCCAGAGGCTTATACAGCCCCAGGCCTGAGCTTGTGGCATGGACAACATTGATGAAAGCTCCTCATGAGCTAGGAAAATTCTACCAAGGAAAAGAGGTCCATGTCATTCACTCAGAATATTGGCTTAAGGGTTGGGTGAATAAGGGGGAGGTGCAGAAGTAATGGCAGTAGCCTCAAGGAATGGAAAAAATAAAAAAAAATAAAAAGTTTGCTTAACAAAATAAAATAAAAACAGAAAGTTTGCATAACAAAATAAAATATAACAACAAAAAGTTTATCGAAGAGGAGTTTTCAGTGAGAAAACTGGCAAAAGTTTTTTGGCCTTTCTGGACTTTTTTTTGGCAATGCTTTCATTGTGAAGAGAGACCAACCAGGATGCCCCCATTTAGGGCAAATCAGGACCTCAGAGCCTAAGCAAAACAATTATGGGGCAACAAAATCATTCTATCTTACCTCACACATCTCTGCTACTTTGTCAAAACCTTTTTTTTTTTTTTTACATGCATATTAAAAAGCAAGCCAGATAGATATTTGAGAAAGAAAGATTCAACACAAGTCACTACAAAACATAATAAGACATCTTTACTGGGTTTCAGTAACCACCTTTTTACCAAGCTGCAATGAAAGTTTCCAACTTGTGCCAGGAATACTACATTAAGTGATAGTTTGTATTCTTGTAAGAACAAACAAACAATAAAAAAGATACACAAATTACAGATCACATACAGAAACCATGAGAAACAAATCTATAATGCTTTTAAAATTTTTTAAAACAAACAGAGATGTTAATGGTGGGCAAGCTAACCTGGAAGTTTATATGGATTGTATGTTACAGACAAGTCAGTTCATTCAAAGCTGTTTAAAAGAAAAAAAAATTTATATTTACCACACACTAGTAGGTTACCGTACCTTTCAAACTTCAACTGTAAACTGTCACCAAATGAAGCATTGCAGTTTCCTTACCTAGATCTTCAGACAAATTCTGAACATCAGCAAAATATTCTTTAAGCATTCTCGTGTCATTAGGATTCTGATGTGGTAACTTATGAAGTTCAAAAAGAAGATCATCTCTGCTATTTTCAAGATCCATCAAGCACTGAAAGAGATGGAAATGAGGTTAGAGTACCTTAAAAAGTTCTCTTTATTTACTTAAAAACTGTATTCTTATTCCTAAATAAACAAGAATACCTGTAGATAAAAAGGTAAAAAATACAGTTACTGTATATCAAGGATTTTAGAAATACTGTATTGTAGTATCAAGCTCTGGTAACATTTCTTACAAACATCAGCTGGCCCCTCCAACTGAATTCATTGATTGCTCTGATTGATAGAATGTGTCTTATCAAGTTTGACTTAGAGCAGCCATCGAAATTAAAGGAACAAGCAATAAGCATTAAACAATCATTATGGAGACTGATGACGATTATAGTCGTCATCTATTTTTTAATCAGAGATTCTGATGAAGACTTTAGTCATCATTGAAAGATATTTTTTCAACATAGCGTATTCGCTAAAAGTCGTAAAACAGCGTCATCAATGAAATTTAAATATGGAGCATATGGATGCTTGTTATTGTCATGGAGACTGATATATATTATAATTTATGGCAAATCTTTTTTAAAAAGTTACTTGAACCACTATTCCGCTCACCAGTCAAGTATATTCTACATTTTATTAATGCGTTCTGTGGTATCATACAGGCCTCAAATAGTAATGAATTTAATACCATCAGAAGGGCAATTTATCATACATTTACACTGTGTGAACAGGTATTAGATACATGTATCTCTCTTCTATTAGATATCTCTCTTCATTGATTTATCATGAATTTTTAGAATACAAGTTTCTTAATTTTGGCTAACTTTTACTCATGATTTTGTTCATGAAACTTACCTGTCAGATATATATATAGCTGTATTCTCCGAAGGTCCGACAGAATTTCAAATTTCGCGGCACACGCAGTGGCCGGTCAGGTGGTTAGTACCCATTCCCGCCGCTGGGAGGCGGGTATCAGGAACCATTCCCATTTTCCATTCAGATTTTCTCTGTCGCCGGTGTTGTCAACAACTGTTGTCTGCACCTCCGTCATAGGATTTGCTTTTTTCTCAGGGGTGATTCTTCTAAAGATGAAGAAGCCCTTTCGTGCCGGATCATCTTCAAAGCCTTCTTCTCGAGGAAAGAACCTCTCGAGAGGAAAAGCCCTTGCTAGAGGTAGGGGCAAGAAGTGATGTGATTCTCCTCCAGATACCGGTGGGTGCCAGGCTTCTTGCGTTTTCCGAGGCCTGGAAAGTGAGAGGGGCAGACAGTTGGTCCCTTTCGGTTTTAGAGAAAGGATACAAGATCCCTTTCCTTTCTCCCCCTCCCTTAAGCCTTTCGCCCTTGGACCTCTCTCCGTCGTACGGTCCAGAAAAACAAGAGATCCTGTACGACCTGCTGCGGCAAATGCTCGTCAAGAGAGCAGTAGAACAGGTCTTAGACCTGAATTCCCCGGGCTTCTACAACAGGCTGTTCCTGGTCCCGAAACAGTCGGGAAGTTGGAGACCTGTGCTGGATGTCAGCAGCCTGAACCGCTTCGTCGTGAAAGAAACTTTCAAGATGGAGACGGCGCAGTCTGTTCTAGGAGCCTTAAGACCAGGGGATTGGATGGTATCCCTCGACCTTCAGGACGCGTACTTCCACGTACCGATACATCCTCAGTCAAGGAAGTTCCTGAGGTTCGTCTTGAGGGGAAAGGTGTATCAATTCAGAGCTCTTTGCTTTGGCCTGTCCACAGCTCCCATGATTTTCACCGTCATCATGAGGAATGTAGCAAGGTGGCTGCATCTGGCAGGCGTACGTGTGTCGCTCTACTTGGACGACTGGCTGATTCGAGCGTCATCGAGGGAGAGGTGTCTGGAGGATCTTCAAGCAACTTTGAACCTGACGAAAGAACTCGGCCTGCTGGTCAACTTCGAAAAGTCACACCTGACCCCAACTCAGTCCATCGTGTATCTGGGGATTCAGATGGACTCAGTGGCTTTTCGGGCTTTTCCGTCCCCGGAACGTCAACAGCTGTGCTACGGAAAAGTCCTGGCCTTCCTAGGGAAAGAAACATGTTCGGTGAGGGAGTGGATGAGTCTGCTGGGGACCATTTCCTCACTGGAAAAGTTTGTTTCCCTAGGGAGACTACATCTCAGGCCTCTTCAGTTCTTCCTGCAAGACAACTGGGAAGACAAGGAAAATCTCGAGTTGTCTCTCAAACTTTCCCTCGAGGTGAAGGAGCATCTCAGGTGGTGGTTGGATCCCTCGAAGCTTTCAGAAGGCGTGTCCCTCAGCCTTCCGAACCCCGACCTAGTGTTGTTCTCCGACGCGTCAATGTCGGGGTGGGGAGCAACATTGGGGAAGAGAGAAGTGTCAGGCACCTGGAGAGGGGAACAGGTGACCTGGCATATCAATATGAAAGAATTAGGGGCGATTCTTCTAGCCCTTCGATTCTTCGAAGATCAAGTGTCCGGTCGCACAGTCCAGGTAAACGCGGACAATACCACAGCTCTAGCTTACCTGAAAAAGCAGGGAGGCACTCATTCTCGTTCCCTGTTCGTCCTTGCGAAAGAGATCCTGTTGTGGGCGAGTTCCAGGAACGTTACGATCCTGACGAGGTTTGTAGCAGGCGTTCAGAACGTGAGAGCGGACCTGCTAAGTCGTCGTCATCAACTGCTCCCGACAGAGTGGACTCTGAACCAGGAGGTGTGTCAAAAACTGTGGGGTTTATGGGGTCGACCCTTAGTAGACCTGTTTGCAACATCGAAGAACAACAGGCTTCCGCTCTACTGCTCTCCTGTCCTGGATCCAGGAGCAGTATCAATAGACGCCCTTCTTTGGGACTGGTCTCGTCTGGACCTATACGCTTTCCCTCCCTTCAAGATCCTGGGAGAAGTGGTCAGGAAGTTAGCGTCGTCGCAAGACACAAGGATGACTCTGATCGCTCCGTATTGGCCTTACAAGGAGTGGTTCCCGGAGGTAATGTCGCTACTGGTAGACTTTCCGAGGGTGTTGCCTCTTCGTCCAGATCTACTCAGACAGCCCCACTTCGAACGATACCATCAAAACCTCTCCGCTCTCGGTCTGACTGCGTTCAGACTATCGAAATGCTGGCGAGAGCGAGAGGTTTTTCGAAGCAGGTGGCAAGAGCGATCGCGAGAGCCAGGAGAACATCTTCGATCGCGGTTTACCAGTCGAAGTGGGCCGTATTTCGACAGTGGTGTAAACGCAGAGGGATTTCCTCTTCCTCGACCACTGTGAGCCAGATTGCAGACTTCCTTCTTTTTCTTAGGGAAGTTCCGAAGCTGGCAGTCTCCACTATTAAGGGATATAAGAGTATGTTGTCGGCGGTCTTTCGGCACAGAGGAATAGATATCGCCAACAATACGGACCTGCATGACCTCATTAGGTCGTTCGAGACGACTAAGGTGCATCAGTATTTGGTTCCGTCTTGGAATTTGGACGTAGTTCTTAAGTTCCTGATGCAAAGCCCCTTTGAACCCCTTCATGCTGCTTCTTTGAGGGACGTAACAAAGAAGACGTTATTTTTAGTTGCTCTCGCTACTGCAAAGAGAATCAGTGAGATTCATGCAATATCCAAGTTAATTGGTTTTAAAGGATACGATGCGGTGTGCTCTCTTCAACCGTCGTTTCTTGCCAAGAATGAGAACCCGTCTCACCCCTGGCCCAAGTCCTTTGAAATGAAAGGTTTGGCGGGTATTCTGGGTCAGGAACCAGAAAGATTGCTATGCCCTGTTCGGGCTCTAAAGTTCTACTTGGACAAGACGAAAGAGTCAAGAGGTCTTGCGGATAGGTTATGGTGCTCGGTGAGAAGACCTGACGTCCCCATGTCAAAGAATGCGCTGGCTTTCTTCTTGAGGTCCACCATTCAAGAAGCGCATAAAAGTTGTCAGGAGAGTGACTTCGAACTTTTGAAAGTTAAGGCGCATGAGGTTCGGGCTGTTGCAACGTCAGTAGCCTTTCAAAAGAACATGGCTCTGAACGATATTATGAATGCCACCTATTGGAGAAGTCATTCTGTGTTCGCCTCTCATTACCTAAAGGACGTAAGAACAGTGTATGAGTCTTGCTGTTCATTGGGACCTTACGTTTCGGCTGGTACGATCTTGGGGGAAGGAGGCAGTACCCATCCTATCCTGTAATGTATGGTTAGGAATAGTTTTTAAAAAATTTTTGGTTGTGTTTTTATGGTTGTGGGGTAGACTGTGGGGGCAGTCTTCCCTTTCCTTAGTTTTTAACTAGTCACGATGTTTGGTAGGCCAGGTGGTTATTTTTGTCTCTTTGCTTCCTTCTTGAGGGCTATGATCTGGTCACATAGTGGTCACGTCCCCGTTGGCAGATCATCTGGAACTCTCCAACCATATAGGTCTCTACCTCGTTGGAAACTCCAGTAAAGCGGACGCAGACTTGGGTGACAGTAATCACGAAGTCAGCTATGCTAAAAGGTAAGGAACCAAGATGTGTAATCATCTACATTGTTTTGTTTCTCAATCCTATGCTGTCTCTGCCCACCTCCAATGGTGCGATTCAGCTATATATATATCTGACAGGTAAGTTTCATGAACAGAATGATATTTTAATGATAAAATAAGGTTTGTTCATACTTACCTGGCAGATATATATTCGTAGTGCCCACCCTCCTCCCCTCAGGAGACAACGGCACTATGAAAATCTGAATAGAAAATGGGAATGGTTCCTGATATCCGCCTCCCAGCGGCGGGAATGGGTACTAACCACCTGGACTCCCCACTGCGTGTGTCGTAAGTTTTGTGAATTCTGTCGGACTTCAGAGAATACAGCTATATATATATCTGCCAGGTAAGTATGAACAAACCTTATTTTATCATTAAAATATCATTTTCAATAACATTTCAAGAATGAAAATTTTGTTAGCTTATTTTAATCAGCTGTTATCAGGACAGTTGAGATTTTTCTGAGTAGGACAGTTACAAAATACAAATTTCAGATTCACCTTTTTATTGAAACATTTAAGGACCTTAAATCACTTGCTGCATAGGGGATTGAAAAAAATGAAAAGTATTAAGTGGAATTTTTCTTTTTTCTTGAATAGAACATCATTGCATATTCAAGTCTGTTAAGATAAAAAAAAAAAAGCAGAAATCTTATGTCCACAAGTTACAGTAATTCTTTGATTCTCTTCTAAAATTCCTTGTTTAACACTTGAGATTTGACGGAAAGAGTCAAAACAGAGATTCAGTTGTCGTAACCTTTTTCACTTGATTTGAACAGTGGACAAATAAGCAAGATTTATCACCCCCCTCTTGTCATGTTTTGTTAGATATATACAAACATTAAATTTATTCCAAGACTAATTATTATTATTATTTCGCAGGTGAAGGGAAGGGGTCTCGACTCTGCTCTCTTACAGAGAAAGTCTGTTACTTTCTAAATGAAAAGGTAAGTTAACATTATCATGAGGTTACAGGTAAAATTGGGCTTTTATATTGACCTTATGGTAGAATCTCACAGAACAGTGAAAGAACTTTTTGTTACTCAGACAATTCAATTTTTTATGTGATTTTGGACTGCCAAAATTCTTATCTTGTCCTTTCCATCTTTGCAGGCTGTACTGTAAGGCCACTGCCAATGGAGCCACCTGGGAGTATTTTAGCCAGCTGACAATGGTAAATATCAATATGAAATCTGTACTCTTTGTTGATTCATTTTATTGTGGTTTTCTTTCTCCATTACACTCTTGAATCTTGATACAGTGTAGTCATATTTCTTTTAAAGATATTGTCATAGTATAGAAATATTATAGAATTATTAAATTTATGGCAAGACTGATTCTTCTTTTGATTTCAGATTCAGTCTAAACCCCAGGTGGCTGCTTAGAATCATTGGCCTTGTTTGAGCTTCATATATCTTCAGGTAAGTTGGAATCATATTGCAGGATCTTGGTAAAGTTCCATTATCTTCTCTGATGGGCTTTGCATGTGAGAATTTCCCTTAATCTTTTTCGTCTGTCCCTGTTTTGCGCTTTTTTCAAAAGGTCTTTTTGGTCATTCATCTGTCCTACCTTCTGCCCCTTTTATCCATGTGTTCTTCCTGTCTGTGTCAGGCTGTGGGGCTGTGGAAGTCCCTTATTCTGTACACGTCTTCTGACACTTCTGTAATGCCATCCTTCACATTTGACCAATGGAACCTTCAGCCTTGTCGATAAGGCATTTTTCCATGTTGGACTCTTTCTCAACTTGTCATCCTCTGTTCCAGTTACCACAGGTTTAGGCTTCCTGATACAGTAGCACCTGAACTGATAAAGTGCTTTGGTGGTCTGGCCTTCAGATAAGCAACAAGGTCTGTTAAGTAACAAATGCACTATATTAAAGCCTGCACTTTATTTTCTTGATGTATCACAGTTACCAGCAATCCAGTAGTTCCTAGCCTAAAATATCCTAAGTGTACTTCACACCCAACTCTCAGTTTAAGAGATTCATCATAAAATGTATCACATCTGAGATGACAGCGTACCAAAAAATAATCTTTAGGCTATAGCTGATAGGTACTTCAGCTTAGTAAGTTGATGTCAATTAAGTTGAAGTGTTACATAGGATTCAAGTTTAAAATCTCTTGACAATGAAATGTTCCTTAGCCATTCTTAGTGTTTGTGGTTCCTCAGGAGATATGGAGGCATTTCTGTGCTTTGAAGTGAGGTTTGTGGGAGTATCTACAATGTAAGTTAATCTCAGATCTGACTGTTTTATTAGTAAAAAGCTTATTCAACAAGGGACTGCCTTCACTACAAAAGGCTGCATAAGTTTTAATTGGGTTTTAACCCATACTGCAAGTTAGGATGAGGTGAAGATGCCTTGGGCCAAATGATCAAAATTGCCCTCTTGTTGATTTGTTTTAAATTAGGTTCTAAAGAGGCAACCTCCTTATGTGCTTACAAATGGATTACAAATGTGTTTACAAGTGAATATCTATAGGTGAACTGCTTCTTCATTCTATATAGTGTTCAGCATTTTTTTTTTAGCCATTTTTCGTCTTGTAGGACTTCTCATTTTTTGTCACTTTGTCATTTTTTCTGCTTGACTTTGGAAAGTTAAAGTGTGCATGGGAATAGGCAGATATCTAGCAAGTGCTTTTAAGTGCTTTTAAGCAGGAGAAGTAGTTAAGAACACTTTGACAACTGGTTGATTCTGTTCCGTCAAATATTGGTGACAGGTTCAGGTCGGAGTTCTTGCCTTTGTAAGTCTTTTGCCTCAATTCTTTCTTCATTCAGGAATTCCCATTCATAAGAAGCGTATTGAATCATACTCTGCTTCCTCATGCAGTTGCATTCAGTCTGCGCTCCTTCATACTTTTCAAGTACAGCTCGGTACAAAGGAATTGGCACTTTTTTATTATCATGTGTTCTAGCCTTCCTGGGATGTCAGTATTACTGTCAGTCTTTGCTTTCTTCTGAAGGTCATCCTTCTGTAGCTCTTTTCTACAATACACTGCTGTATGAATAAGCATCGTCTTCCGTTCTTCCTCTTCTTGAAACTCATCCTTGGTTTTTATGGCCTCGTCATGTAGTCATCATGTGGTCTAAGATGTTCCTATGTGTCTCCCTTAATCAGGTTTTCATTAATTAAATTAGTTCCTCTGTTTTTATACCCTCACCACTCTGCCATCTTGTGTTGTTTGTACTAATCTTGAATGCCCCCTTCTTTGCCCATCATCAGGTATTTTGCGAATTATTCAGGGTATCCCACAGCTTTGTCCAATTCAGCCCCAGCTTTGAAAGCCAGATTTCAGGGTAATATAAAGTCTTGCCAGCTTTCATTCTGCTCTTCATGATAGGAAAATGGAGATTGTCCTTATTTCTGCCTTTTTAGTTGCTATTAATGACATAAGTCAGTTTTAAAGTAATATTGTGGAAATTGACAAGAAACTGTGTACTGTTTAAGCCTTTAAGTTGACCTGTTACACCTTGAACTCAATTTGACTTGTGTTTTACAGGTTGCCAGCGAGGGCAGTTCACCCCCAATATGGTGGTAAGTGTTCAAATTTTATTGTTTTTTTCATATTTTCTTCATTTTCCTAATGTAGGCCTCATCTTGTACCTCTTAACACTTTGAATCTTTTTTTTTTATTGAAATTTCCTTTTCATTCTCATTATATCTTTATATCTTTGTGTTGTCTGAAGTTGAGTTTCCGGGGTGTTAGTCATCAGGATATATAAATCAAGATTGAGTCGTATAAATTACAGTACTGCTTTCAGGCAATCCAAAAGTTTTTGCCAAAGTGTTTGTGAAAGTTTGTTCAGTAGCTGTTGATTGAACGCAGGAAAATGTTGTGCAGTATCCGAGACTGTGCTTCTGATCAGGCTTGATTGCTGTTGCAAATATGAGTGCCAGAAGGTGCCTGTATTTTTGAGGTTATAATTGAAGAGGAAATGGAGTTCAGTGGTGCGATTTAACTACGGTTTTTAACTAACCAAGGCCTTGGTTTTTCTCCTCTTTCTCTTTCCCAGTTATTCTTATGCATTTCCAGCACCTCCTTTGATAATTGACAGTCAGGAGTCTTATTTTGTGACATAATATATTCCCGTTGATACATAATACAGATTTCCACACCCCACACTTATCCTAAAACATCTGTGACCTTCCTAAAAGATCCTCTATGACCAACACTTTCTCTCCTCCTGCCTGTTCTTTTGACATTGCATCTCTCCCAGTTACCGTAAAAGTTCATTTTGTTGGCATTGATTGTCCTTTCACTCCATTCAACTCGTCCGTCTGTCAAGTGTCTGCGTTACATCTTCCTCAGATTCTGCAATTCGTGTTGGTCGTCTGTTTTTAGCAGATCCATAAGACTAGTGCTTTTTATACTCTTTTTTTAGTTTCCTCTTTTATCAAGGTAAAGAAGGAAGGACCTGGTGCTGTTTACTTCAATTTGACACTTCTGCTCCTCTTGTCTGAATCTGTATCTTGTGTCATGGTACCCAAACATCAGCTCAAATGGTCAGTTTGATGTACAGGATCTTCTGTTTTTGTGGTTCCCATCTTATTGTTGTTTGGCAGACTATCAAATATCTCTTTAGAAACAACAAATTTGTGGTATAATCTCTTCAGTAATTGCTTGGTACTTGTGAAGTTCCTTCACCCTAAAGACATCTTTGTATTGTTTATTTCTTTGACATGAAGCCAAACTGACAACTGTCAGTTAGACTGAAGCACCTTGTACAGTATTGTCATGCTCAAATGATCTAATTTCTATATGATTCTTAATCACGAATACTTTACGTTTGCCTTTCTAAGTTGATATTGTCAAACTTTTTCCACTATTCTGGTCTTAGCCTTCTTGCATAAGCTTTTCATTTATTGTGGTAGCTCGTCAGTGATTGGGTTTTCTGTGCATCTAGCAAATACATTTATAATATTGATGATTATTTTGTAGCCTTCTAATGGCTCTCCTTAATTATCAGGTCTTCATTCAATATCGGTACCTCTGTCTTGTCAACTCCTCCTGTTATCTTCATTCATTTCTTACAGTTTGAGAATATTGCTTGTCTTTTTCCATCATTCTTTTGTTTCATATTTTTCTCATTTCATTTTATTTATTTTCTTGTACTGAACACAAAGCTAACTTGTTCTTGATCTTTAGTCGTCAGCATACAGCGGGACATCACCCTGTATTTGACATCACCAGTTGAATCTGATCCACTTCAGTCCCTACTGATTTTTTGTACCCCGGTACCAGTTTCATATCCACTTGATACTGTACTTGAACCTCCTTCCCATATGCACTGACTTTGCTTAATAGCTTTCCAAGTCTCGGTCTGTCCAAAGGCTTTACGTAAGGTACAGTACAGATGCACTGAGCTTGACATGTCGTGTTTTCTTTATGGCATTCTCAGCACAAAGACTGCATTCCTTGTAGCCTAGCTCCCATGAACTTCAACTCTGCTACCATATCTCTAGTCCAGTTCTTCCGTGGCACTAGATTGCAATATTCTGTATTTATGGCACACTTAAAATGCGTGGTTTCATGGGGATATCTGTGTATGTAATTCTACTGTCATGGGAACAGTCGGCAAGAATTATTCTCCTTGAAACCTGAACAATGCCGCTTCCAGTCACTGTAAGTTTGGTCTTACACTGATTTACAGACTTTTCATTTCCATAACATTCATTCTTTAGAACAGTTCTCTAACTTTGTCTTCAGATTATACTGTTGGCACTATTTCTTAGGCTTGTAAGAATTCCCCATTTACATTAATAAACACCAAAGGAATCATGGGTAATCTACTGTCGTCACCCTAGGTTTTGTGTTACAGGGTAGTATCACTAGTTCAAAGTGTCTTGCTGGTAGCTTTTGCCTATGTGATGTATAATTGTTGGTCTACAGTAGATTATTTTTTCAAATGCCTGTTATATTCTTCAGGGGCCACGTTGTATACTGTGTCCGGGTAACCTCTGTTGGCAAACAATTGCAGTATCAGTTTTAACAACATTTCTCAGTTTTATTCCAGCAACTTTCAATGTAACCTTATTCCTCCTAACTTTACACATTGTAGAGTATCACCTTTCTCTTATCTTTCCTTATCAGGCTTAATTATTTTCTGATCTGTCCGTCAATGACTTGGCCGCTAATGCTTTTAGCCAATTGTTTCAGATAGTGATTATACTGAGATCAGATGTGTTACCTTCATTCCCGAAATGACTTTTAGAAAAGCAGTAGATTTGGAAGTATCAGGGGGCAAAGACCTGTAGGATAGCCCAGGAATTCCTGAAAAGATAGTTGAGGCAGTAAGACAGGACATAGGAGAATGGAGAGAGTTTGTCTAATCCGACAAAGGTTAAATCTGACACAAACTTTGAGATACGGATTTCGTTCTTGTATACATTGCCCTACTTCTGTCTCGTCTCCAGCCATTGCTTCTCTGACTTGTATGCTTATTGCATTTTAAATCTTGTTCATACTTCTTCGTGCCACTGTCAGCTGTGTTTATACCTCCATCTTATTTTACCTCCTTTACATGACAAATGTCCATAGCTCTTCTAGCCGAGATCCCCTTAGGGTTGCCTGCAAGCATGAAACAATATGGCCCACTTAACCCAAGTTCTTTGAGGAAATGCTTGAATGTTTTATGGCTAATTATTCAAAAACCACATTAGAATATTGCATACATATCCCACACTGCAGTGAATCAGCTCAAACATGGTCATTCAATACCAGGGGCGTCAGAAAGTTGAGGATTATATCAACTTGCCATGTTAAGGAATGATTTTATATAACGTAATGAGATTCATTCTTGCCATGTTCAACAAAAGTTTTTCAATTTCATTGGCATAAAGTTATCAGCACAAACAAAAGCACACCACAAACATGACCCCTAGGAGAGTTTAGGGAAAACCAGAGAAAGCAATGGCTTTCATAGTTCTTAGAATTCACACCCCCGTAAAGTACAGTACGGCAGTCGAGGGGTTTTACGGTACTAGATCACTCCTCTCCTCATATCAGTAACCCATCAGCATATATACATTGCATAGGTACTTTGCCAGGCCGAACACTGGTAGTGTTTGTGCTCCCGTCTAAAAGTGGGATCTTTGCTACGTACAGACATCAGTACAAAGTGTTCTTATATTCACAACTCTTGTTCATTGTGGTTACATTCATATACTCACTAGTAAAAAACAAAAGTCATGTGAACAATAGTATTATGGAAAATGCAGTTAACTCAGGAGTTCCTGTGCTTAGGTTGAGAATTGCAAATGTAGGGAATTACTGTCCTTCTTAATAGTTAAAAACTTCGTTAGCTGATATTTCTAATCTGTTTACACTAAACAGTGATGTCCCTTTCATTGTCTTTAGGCTGAGTGCATCTCTGTACTCTTCTGTGTTTCCTTAACCACTGGCAATTTTTTTGGCAGTCTAGTGTCTTAGATTGTTGAGGCTAATAGTTTGTGAGAGAGACACGTTATTTCCCAATGGTAGTTGCTTCCAGAATTTCGCTTCTCCTGAAGAAAGGTTCTCTTTGGTTGGATGTTCCTGCAATTTTTTCTTTCACTGTGATGTTTGTTGAAGTTTTAAGAACATCGTCATCAGGCAATCGAGTGTTTGTGTGGCTTCAATGTGTGCGCTGTTTGTTAGATGTGGTGAGGTGCATTTTTAGTGTTGAGCACATGATGTCCACAGGGTGCTACTATTTACAGAGGTATTGTTGGTCTGCCAAAGTTCCATCTTGTTCCTTGTCTCGCCCTCTCCTGTCTTGTTTTCCAAAGGCATGTGTTCATTTGTATCTCAACGTATATCCCACAGTGGCCAGACATTAGTGATAAGTATTTGATGACTTACGATCCAACAATGGATAACTTGTTACTCTTTAGGAAGCATGACCAGCCTCCTTCCCAATCTGTATCCTGATATTGCAGGGGTGACTTTAAGTTTGTTTGAACAGTAATTAAGCTCTTTTCAATAGAAATAGGTTAGGCTGATACTTTTCTGTTCTGATGTGCTGGAAAATAAATGGATAAGAACACAGGGTCTCTTGTGGCTTACATTTATCTAAGAGATGAAGTACAAGAAGTAATAAAAGCAGATCTGCCTAGCAGCTGCACCTTGAGCTATCTGCAACCTGCAGTTGGTTGCATTCTGTATGAAAATATATGTTGACATCATAACATCCTCTTTTTATTCTTCAAAGGAAGCAATTACACAAAACTACATTAAACAAGTTTATCAAACTTTGGCATCAAGTACACTTCTGAGATAACCAACACTGAGATTCAGTACTGTGGATAACACTTTGCTCTTACTAAATCTCAAGGCATTGAATACATTTTAGGGTCAGCAAACTTAGATGGGAATTCATTTCTTGTTGATCTAACAGGTTTATCAGTGGTTAATTTACTCTCAGCATTAGGTAGAGTTTTACTTACACAGACATCTCTCACAAAAGTTATTGGTTTACTTATAGCTGGAATGTTAACACCTTTTGGCCTTTCTCATATGTCATTTGGTGTGTCCCTTTGATGTACTCGTTCTTAAAAAATTGCCATCACTTTCAATTAAGTATGACCTACTATTTAACTTTTTCCTTTCACCCAGGACATGTGGTTTGACATGTACATTGGCACCCTGATGCATTTATCATAATACCACATCATTTTTACATTGTTAAACTTTTTCATTTCTCTGGCCAGGTCTAGATTTACATTTTGACGCAAGTAATTTTGATAACATGGGTAATTTTGTACAAGTTTGCCTTCCTAAACAATACTGCACTGGACTCACCCCATTATCAACAGTTGTGGTGTTTCTGTAGTCAGAAATTGCAAGATAAGGATTTTTTCCATTCTCAGTAGCTTTTGTTATTAAGTGCTTTGAGGTTTTAACAGCTGACTCGACCATACCATTAGACTGTGGATAAGTAGGGCTACTCGTTCTATGCTCAAAGTCCATAATCTGACGAAAGACGTCTGAATTCATCACTGACAAATTGAGGTCCTTTTTCACTTATCAATACTGAAGGTATTCCATATGTAGCAGAATGAGTTTTTAATTTTTAAGTTTTCGAATTACTGTCTTCCACGAAGTATTATCAGGATAATCAGTTTCCTAAAAATTATTAAAGTAATCTACAGTTATGAGAGAATTATATTTCTTGATGCTTATCAGGTCTGTGCCAACATTTTGCCGTGGTCTGTCTGCCGTTTCACGGCACATTAAACTTTCCTTTTGTTGAGAACTGGGATACTTCATACACATTTCACAGGCTAAAATACATTGCTTAATCTCAGAATTCATCCCTGGCCATTACATACATTCTCTTAACCCTATGTAAACACCCTTCTATGCCTATGTGTGATGAGTGATTGACATTCTTAATACCAGCTCTGAGACTTAACGGAACGACAATCCTCTCACCTTTGAAAATAACGCCATCTTGGACTGAATCCTCATCCTTGGTGTGACTGTAAGCTTTAACTAGCATAGGGACTTTGCTATTTTTCTCTGGGCCACCCTGTCAAGAGCATTGTCTTCAAGACTTATAGACTTCATCTTTTTCAGTCTCAGCCTTTATTTCTTCAGGACGTTCCTTTCTAATAGGCAAATAATCTAGCATATTTACATGTTCAGTCTCAGTCTTATGACTGTGTAGTGGTAAAAATGATTCTTGGTAGTGTGTCAGCAAGAAACATGTCCTTACACTTCTCATGTACAATTTCAACATCATCATATTTGCAGAATATTGAGCAACATTCCTTGGAGTCTCGTAGGTGTTCTATACAGAGGTTTTAATAGGTTAGGTTAGGTTTATGATCACGTTTAATTACTACTCTACAACGATACAGGTATTGATGAAACTTGTTAAGACTAAAGACAATTTCTAAAGTTTCCTTTTCAGTTTGAGCTTAACGTTTTTCAGTTTCTGTCATAGCATGACTTGCATAGGCAATAGGATTACCACTTTGTAATATTGCAGAACCTAGACTGCTCTGGGAAGCATCACATTGGATAACAAGATCTAACTTTGGATCACAGTACTGTAATACAAGAGTACTAGTCATTAGTTTTTTGAACTTACTAAATGCTTTCTCTTCCTTTTAATAGTCTATTCCCATTCAACATCTTGTTGTGTTAGCTGACTTATTATAGGCTCTATTAGAATAGATAAATTTGGTAGAAATCTACTCAAATAGTTGACCATGCCTGCTAGTCTCTTGACACCTGAGGCATCAGTTGGTGCTTCCATGTTTACAATAGGTTCTATCTTTTTAGGATCAGCCACCAGACCTTTACTTGTGATTTCATGACCTACAAACAATACTTCAGTTTTCCTAAGTACTCCTTTAGACTCTTTCAATTTTATTCCTTTAACCGGACACCTTTCCAAGAATTTACCTACTGTAATGTCATGATCTTTCACTGCTTCCTCACTTGTGTCGCCAACACCATACAGTAAAACGTCGTCAGGTATTCATACAACTCCACCAAGATCCTCAAGATTCAACTATAGTTGCTTCTGAAAAATCTCACTGCTTACATTTAATCCAAATGGTAATCTTGGCCATTTATACAAACCAAAGGGAGTTTGAAATGTAGTTAACAAACTAAATTCTTCACAAAGTACACAATGCCACTACCTAAATCAAAAGATGAAAATACCTTAGCCTTGGACAATTCTGGCAAAATATCATCAATTATATGAAAAGGATGATGTTCCATTTTTAGTACCTTATTTAGAGTTTGCAGGTCTATACGAACTGGAAACTCGCCTGACTTTTTTTCAGCAACCAATAAGCGACTTAGCCACTCTGTCAGTTCATCCACCATTTCAATAATACTCTTAGAGTTTTTTCTCTACTCTTAAGGTTAATGGGTACCCTACAACTGGGGATTACAACTGGTTGTTCTTCTGGATCTACTCTCAAGTGAACAGTATTATTAAAAGTCCCTTCTTCATCATAAAAACATCATCATATTTACTAAATATGTCAGTAGTGACAGAAGTGTTTTCGTAATTCACTGTAATGAGTCTCATCTGCTCTGAAGTACACTTGCTTAATAACGGTGTGGTTTTTCCTTTCACAACTAGGAATTCATCAGAGTTTTTCTTTTTATTCTTACTGTTCCTCATCACTAACCTACACTTGTGTAATGGTTTCACAGTAGACAACATCCATACTTCTAAAGTATTATCCCCAAAGCGTCAATGGAACATCAAGTATCAAATGCTTAGGAATACATTTACACTACCTCCACAATCTATTAGGAATTTGATTACTGGACCATTTATTTCAAAGACTGACTTCATCAATTTATCACTTTTTGTGGACAATTTTAGTAAATATTCTGTTTCTGAACTGCCAGATTCACTGTGATCAGCAATGAGTGTTCTTACTATTGCATCTTGCAGCAAAGTGATTGAGCTTACCACATCTGGTGCATGTTTTTCTATTTGCTGGATATTTATTTCTTTTCCATTCATGTTTTCCACCATAATATTTACACGTACGCCAGTTTTTCACAGTGGATGAGAACTTGTCAGAATTTTCTGTTACTTCTTGCTTAAAGTTAGGCCTATGGTACACATCAGACGTATATTCCGGTGTAGGCTTATCATACTTCTCTTTTCTTGACTTCTGCTTTCATTTATTAACATTCTCAGGCCGGCTCAACAGAATTGGAATTTTCTCCTTTGTAGACATCCATCTGCCGTTTACTAGCCCGTTATGCAATGCAAACATCAAGAGTTCTCTGCAAGGTTAGGTCCTCAACTTCAAATAATTTCCAGCGTAATTTATCATCAGCACATCCAAATGCTACATGATCTCGCAGCTGGGTGTTGTTTTGTTTCCTTAGTTGGAGTCCTTGACCAAAATTTCAAGCCTAGTTACATAATTTTCAAGTGATTTATCTGACTTTTGCACAGACTTTCTGAACTTGTATCTGCAGAGAAGTTCATTTTTCTTTGGGGCAATGTAGTCGTCGAACTTCTGAACACTTTGTAGGACTTTAGCTGGACTAGGGTGCTGTTGGTAACTCAGATGAATTGTCAGTTTGTAGTAATTCGTCGCCGGCAATATTCAATAAGACGACTACTTTCGTCTCTTCGGACTCACTTGCTTTCTTTGAAGCCAGTAGTTAAATTTCTAAGCACTGTGTGAATGACTTCCATTCATGTTCAGTATCACCTCCTATTGCCAGGATGAACTTTCCGGGAGCTACTGCACAGTCCCTTTTCGACGCCATGTTGTCAATTCACTTTTTTTATTCTGGCTGATACTTCACTATACAAAGGCCTCCAATAATTTATATTTGCTTTGGATATTCTGGAGAACGTGTAGAACCTCCTTCGCTGCAACCATGTTGCATTTCTGTTTAGATGTGCTGGATAATTTGTGCTTAAGAAGACAGGGTCTCTCATGGCTGACATTTATTATCTAAGAGACGAAGTACGATAAGTAACGTGAATTCCTGTAGCAGTTGGCTGCACTTCAGTAGCCTCTTTGTGATGCTATTGATTCCAAGTTATACTTGTCTGCCTTCACTGTGTTCCTGATTCTTCCAACCTGTTTTCTCTCTTATCTGCAAGTGAAAGTGAGAAGTTCCATATTAGGTCAATTTTTGTCGGGTCCGTAATGCTGAATTGAATATCGTCAACTCATAATTGAGCATATCTACTCCGAAGTCCTCATATGCCTTCTCTTCTTTGTCCTGTAATTTTTGCGGTTGCCTTCTGATGTGTCATATTGCTTGCATTTCAAGCAGTTTCTGAGAGAGTAATTAATGCTTCCATGATGGTTATATGCTGTTGGTCTTTAGGCTAGAAATAGGAGGGTCTCCAGTTCTGGAAATTATTGTATTGTCCTCCCTCAAGCGACGGTTTTCCTGAGAGAGGACAATTGCTTGAGCTTGAGTTAATTATTGACATGCATTGTTTCATATGTGCTCCTCTTATTCCACGTCAATTCACTTGAGTTAGGGTACTTCTTTGCCATCTATTCAACCCGAACATAGTTTGAATTAGCTCCAAAAATGTTAGGTTTCTCCCCGGCCTCGCATAGGTTTAAAACTTCCCCTGTATGTCCCCCAGTTGTGAATGGTACAGTGTATTTGTTTTTAGGCAGTTACCATACTTCTTTTGCTACCAAGCACAGCACCCATACCGAATGTCCTGCGTTAGTGAAACTCACTGTTCTACCCTCTTCAGAGTCATTGGGGAAGTACTGAATAATATATTCATTTCTCCTTCCTTGTGCTCTCAGCTCTAATGGATAGGGAGATAGTTGACACAAATGCTAATGATGAGATTTTATTCTCCCCACATTTGTATAATATTATTCCTACTTCATTTTGCCTTGTGTGGCTGCTATTCCCACATGTTCGAGCTGTAATCTTTTGGCCCAAGAATGTCGGCATGAATGTCGTTACTTTTATAGGGATTACAACTGCGTCCGAGGCTTCGTAATCAGCATCAATTTTTCCAGTCGGTTCTGTGGTTGCACTTTAACGTGGGTCTTTTTACTTTTTCATTTCAACTGTTATGATTCTGATAGCACTTCCTTTTTGAGGTATGGTGTTGGTGGTATTTTGGGGTAGGGTATCAGTGAGGAAAAGAAGGAAGGTCCTTGGTGGATAGAAGCAAGTGTTCTGCAATTCTAGAATTTGCAGTAGAAACCTCCTCAAGTGATGATTCCACCTGTTTGATGTTAGAACAAAGAACAGTCTTAATGACTGTGGTAGATTCATGGTTGCCTATACAAAACGAACACCTCAGGCTGAATTTTTGCATTGTCTGTTGTAACAGTGTGTAGATAATTTCTTACACAGTGGTAGTTTTCCCTCATATTTGCATACCAAGGAAGCTGGCAGGTTAGCCTTACACCATCCCCTGATTTCTTGTACTCCAAGTCACTGCAATAGTGTCAGGAGTTCATGTCCACCAGTTGTGAACTCGACTATATCAGTTTGTGTTTTTAGCAATCTCTGTAATTATTTACTAACCTAACCTAGCCCTCCATCAAAACACATTTTATCCCCTTGAAAGCCATTTGGAAGTACTGTATAATACGTTCCCTTTTCTTTCTTGTGCTGTGCACTGTATGGATTATGTATGGTTCTTATCAGCACTCTTCCAGCCCAAGCTGCAATCCCTTTGATTCGTTTTACTGTACCTCCATTCATATTTTTTTATCTTATGCATTCCACTGTCTCATAACATGTTTGTCATAGTGCAGTTGTGAGGTTTTCTTCCTGTTATCACCTCTGAAATCCTTTTAATCTCGGTTTCTCTTTCGACGTTGAATGATCTTGTTGGTCCCAGCACGTGACCTTTGGCCTCAATTTTATGTTCCATTCTTGTGCTGCCCTCTGGTAGTCCAGGTACAACATAAGTGGTACTGGTACCACTGTCATCTGAATAACTGTGTTATATATCTGCTGCTTCCATACATGATTATTGTTAAATCTTCATGAGTTCAGGGCATTTTCCATTAGGGGCTCCTTCCTTCATGTCCACTTGCCTCGGAAGTCAGACTTTTCTTATAAATATATATTTCCCAGCTGCATTTATGCATTCGTGAGATGGCAACTTTACAACACAGTAAATTTTCCCTTTCGTATATGGTGTAGCCTAGCTGTTACGCAAATTAAGAGTATATATTCCTGTTCGTATATGGTGGAGCATAGTTTTTTTTTCCTGAATAGTGGTTTTAAAAATGCAGGCACTTGTGGGCTTTCTTAAGGCAAGCTTCAGTCATCCATATTGTAAACTTAAGCCCAGCCTGTAGTTTTCTCTCAAATTATGATGACTTCATGCCTATAATAAAGCTTAGCTTTTATAGAGTATTGTGCATTTTTACTTGATTTCTCAGTGCTCAGATATTCATGGGTAAAACTCTAAGTGCATTAGCCTCCCAAATGAGTTTTCTCACTTGTTCACCTTGACATTTGAACACAGAACACTTAAGTTGATGTATGTGCTCACACAAAGCATACATTAAGAATGAGATGAAATTTTCAAAAATTTTTTGTCTTCGTAACATCATAGAACTGAGCGTAACTCGAAATGAGAAAGTTTTAGAAGATGGACTCCCAGGGATACATTGTCTTCATTTTTGCTTTCCATGGACACTGGTACCCTTCCACTGAATACACTTATATAAAGTACTGTCATTCATTTTAGATATTTCATATTGATGTTACAAAACCTTTTCGTAACTTGATGTGTTCAAGTTGGATCATTGGCTTCTGTCCTCTTGACATCCAAAGATTTTGATTATTTCAAATAATCCTGTTTGTGAATTTCATTAAGTGTTGAAGTGTAGTGTTTAGATTTTTGTATCTGTGATTGAATAAGATATTATCCAGTGTTAGCCCATGGCTACTCAAGTACAATATTTGTAACTGATTTTGATCACAGTATAGGAAAATTCAGGTGAACTTGGTGTTTAGGTTTCATATCTCTCTCTCTCTCTCTCTCTCTCTCTCTCTCTCTCTCTCTCTCTCTCTCTCTCTCTCTCTCTTTTCACTAGTAATTCTGTGCGATTTTCTCTGCAACAGTTTTAGGCATTACCACACCTGCGCACTATAAAGAAAACCTTTCTTGAATATGTTTTAGAACTGTTTTCTGCTTTCCCAGCCACACACACACAGCTTTGTTACTCAAAATCTACTTAAGTGTAAAAAGCTCTAAGAATATTTTGCACTAGACTCCAAAATGCATTAATGTTAGCCTGAATAGGTTAGTTAATGATTCTGAATATGGTAGTAATTGTATGTCTAATAAGCTTAATTTTAGACATTTTAAATTAGAGTATTTTTCTGATTTTCCTGTGGTATAAAAACCACACTCTTGTAACTTTGTGAGAGAGTTTGGACCAGATTAAACTGTAGGAATTAGATTTTGAACAAAAACTGACTGTAGTTTATTCCCAGCTTAGTTATTCATATGACTGGATACAGATGAAAAAGAAACTTTCCCTTACTCCAAATTAATCAAATTTTGTTTTTGTCCTGATTTGGACAGAGTATGGAAAGTAGTCATTCAGAAATATCCAGGAAAAATTTACATAGTAGTTTCATGTTCAAAAAGGTGAATACCACATACTTGAATGTACTCATTACACAATGGACTTATTAGACCATATATGACTCTCAAAGTTTAGCAGAAGAAATATGAAACACACACAGGATACACAAATCACTCAGGTTATAACATTTTTCCAGCCAGAGTTCCACACGGGGTTCCTCGTAGTTGCTTCTCTCGGGCCTTTCCAACACCAACTGTGCTCTTTAAAAGAACAGTGAACTGTCCACGGTTATACAAAAATTATGCTGTATTATTGGTCTTTTTTTTTTTTATATAGGTCTTTGCAAAAGTTTATCTCTCTCTCTCTCTCTCTCTAATTACACAAAATCCATACCTTAATCTTATTCTTTCCTACGAAAATCTGTCCTCTCTCTCTCTATTGAACTTCCAGTATTAGGACAGAAGTATATAGAGTTGCTTTTCCTATTGATATATCTGGATAATCCTGATGTTGAGAGAGAGAGAGAGAGAGAGAGAGAGAGAGAGAGAGAGAGAGAGAGAGAGAGAGAGAGCAAAATGGAACCCAGGTGATATCAAGAGAACGAGGAGAGGCAAGAGGATCACCGGTAACCTTCAAAACCTAAATAAGATGCCGGTAATCCAGGGCAGTTAAAAAAAACCTTTTCTGGACGCCTCAACTTATACACTCTAAATAAATTTTAGATTTTTTTTTTTTTTTTTTTTTTGGTGGGGGTGGAGCTGTGGCCCTGGACCTGGCTGGGGGCAGTGTGGTTTGGGGTCTGGAATGGGCCCTCTAAATTTGACAATGTAATGCTACTCTTATGTAAGGTTCTTTTTTTAATGTAATGGTACTCTTATTGTAATGGTTCTTTTTTAAATAAACTGTCCAGTATTCATAATTATTTAATTATCCTGATGAATTGAATGGTGAAATTCCTGATAATTATCAGCTGAATGGTAATTCAATGAGGTACTGAATGACAAGCAAACTGCATTAGAGTGTTTTATTTAACCAAAGGTCACACAGACATCACAGATCATATACAGAGAATACTGGCTGCCCAAGACAGCACCAGCAGAGAGACATGTTACTCCTGTGACAGCTCACTAGAGACTGATGGGGGCTCCTTGAGTTCACCTTCTATATATACCCCGGATGGACAGTTGCCATGAGTTGCCTGTTAGGATATCTCCAATGAATTTTTGGAGATAGTGCAAATTTTGAGGAGGGCCAAAAAGGCAGGTGGTGCAGTGGGTAGTGCAAATTTTGAGGAGGGCCAAAAAGGCAGGTGGTGCAGTGGGTAGGAGAGGTTGGAAGGTCCTTATGACCTCCTCCACAACTGGCCAGGGATGAGATCCCCAGCCTCAATACCTCCTGGAAAGAGAGAGAGAGAGACATTAATACTTTCTACTGATTAAAGTAAGCAATGCTACTAGACATCATACAACACACTATATATAGTGCTGAGTAATTGTACTTCTATATACACTAGCTACTGGCTACTACTGCTTGCTAATGCTACACTAGAAGAGAATGCTGGATGAACTAAAGGCAACTGGTAATTCTGCTTAGTAATGCTACACTTGTAGATAAGTTACTAGGTAAGGCAAGTTACTGTTTGCTGGTCAGCCATGCTATGCTAATGGACTGTACAAGACAGTGAAGCTATTTCATATGCAAGTTATTGGGAAATTTACTGGACAAACAAGCAGAGAAATTTAAAGGAGAGACAATTATTCATGAAAAACAAAAAGCTTTTTACTGAAAGGTATACAGAGAAAGGCTGATAGTTTTTGAAAGGTAGGAATGTTGGGAAAGAAGCAGCAAAATTTGATGGAGAGACCATTTATATAGAGAGAGTTTGGGAGTTGGGGAGGGAGTTTTAGTGAGTTGGAGAGTGAGTTTAAGGGCTGGGAGTGAGTTTTAGTGAGTTGGAGAGTGAGTTTAAGGGCTGGGAGTGAGTTTTAGTGAGTTGGAGAGTGGGGAGTGATTTGTAGCGAGTTGGAGAGTTGGGGAGGGAGTTTAAGTGAGTTGGAAAGTGGGGAGTGAGTTGTAGTGAGTTGGAGAGTTGGCAGTGAGTTTTAGTGAGTTTGAGAGTGAGTTTTAGTGAGATGGAGAGTGAGTTTTAGAAAGTTGGAGAGTTGAGAGTTAGTTTTGGTGAGTTTGAGGGCTGGGGAGTGAGTTTTAGTGAGTTGGAGGGTGAGTTTTAGTGAGCTGGAGAGTTGGGGAGGGAGTTTAAGTGAGTTGGAGAGTTGGGGAGGGAGTTTAAGTGAGTTGGAGAGTGGGGAGTGAGTTGTAGTGAGTTGGAGAGTTGGGAGTGAGTTTTAGTGAGTTTGAGATTGAGAGCGAGTTTTAGTGAGTTGGAGAGTGAGTTTGAGAGTTGAGAGTGAGTTTTAGTGAGTTGGAGAGTGAGTTTGAGAGTGAGTTTTAGCGAGTTGGAGAGTTGGGGAGGGAGTTGTAGTGAGTTGGAGAGTTGGGAGCGAGTTTTAGTGAGTTTGAGAGTTGAGAGTGAGTTTTAGAGTTGGAGAGTGAGTTTTAGTGAGTTGGAGAGTTGGGGAGTGAGTTTTATTGAGTTGGAGAGTGAGTTTTAGTGAGTTGGAGAGTGAGTTTTAGTGAGTTTGAGAGTTGGGAGGGAGTTTTAGTGAGTTTGAGAGTTGGGGATGGAGTTTTAGTGACTTGGAGAGTGAGTTTGAGGGCTGGGTAGTGAGTTTTAGTGAGCTGAAGGGTGAGTTTTAGTGAGTTAGAGAGTTAGGGAGGGAGTTTAAGTGAGTTGGAGAGTGGGGAGTGAGTTTTAGTGATTTGAAGAGTTGGGGAGTGAGTTGGAATGCTTCTCTCTCTCTCTCTCTCTCTCTCTCTCTCTCTCTCTCTCTCTCTCTCTCTCTCTCTCTCTCTCTCTCTCTCTCTCTCTCTCTCTCTCTCTCTCTCTCTCATCCTTGTGCTGCATCACTCTCAATCCCATTCCCTGTAACAATCCATTCTCATTCCCCTTTGGCAATCCATCCCATTCCTATTGAACAATCCATTCCCATTACCCTTTAACAATCCATTCCCATTCCTGTTGAACAATTCATTCCCATTACCCTTGAACAATCCATTCCCATTCCCCTTTGGCAATCCAATCCCATTCCTGTTGAACAATCCATTCCCATTCCCCTTTGGCAATCCAATCCCATTCCTGTTGAACAATCCATTCCCATTACCCTTTAGCAGTCCATTCACATTCCCCTTGAACTATCCATTCCCATTCCTGTTGAACAATCCATTCCCATTACCCTTTAGCAATCCATTCCCATTCCCTTTAGCAATCCATTCCAATTCCCCTTGAACAATTCATTCAAAATCTCTCCATGAAACAAAGAAGAAGAAGAAGAAGAAGAAGAAGAAGAAGAAGAAGAAGAAGAAGAAGTGCTTGCTGTGATATTATAGGGTCTGTGTTCCTTAACAGACTCTGTTACTTAACAGAAATCTGTAAAATAATAAAGAGCAGAGTATAAAGAGGCTCTTTATTCCTTAACAGACTTTGTTTCTTATCATAAATCTATAAAGTGTTCAAGCAGAAGCTTTTGAATAGAGTCTTTGTTCTTTAACCAGAAATCTGGGAAATATTCAGGCAATAGGCTTTAGAATAGGGTCTTTGTTCCTTAACAGACATTGTTACCTATCAGAAAGCTGGATCATAAAGCGTCTGTTAAGCAGAGATGCTAATTCCTATCCTACGTTGAATATTATGAGAGAAAAAAGAAGGAAAATGAAGAAAAATATAAGATTTATACTGAACACTCACCATCATCATCATCATCTTGTTGAGGTCCTTCAGTGGAGGATTCTTCCAAATCTGCAAAAAGTAACAGACAGAGAATGAGTTGGGTGTGCAACATTGCAGAACAGACTTATCACTTGCAATAATCTGTCTTATATAAACACTTTGATTGTCTTTACAGCAAAAACAGCAATGTAACAGCAGAGATCAGGATAATGTACATTTTGTGTGTGAAAATCTATTAAAGTCTACAAATTCTGTTGAACTCAAAGTCTGTGAAAATCTATTAAAGTCTATAAAAGTGTGTTGAATTCTTATCCTTAACATCAAGCACAGTTGAACACTCTTATTATAAACCACAAGAAGGAAGAAATTGATGGAAATGTCGATGAGGTTGATGAGACCAAAGATGGACGCTGAAGAAGAAGAAGTATGAAGACGAAACTGATGATGATGATGATGAAGGGGGTAAAAGCGATGCCATGTCTGTGAAAAGGCCCCGTCTGTGAAGACGCAGGGAAGGTGTGAATGCCAAAATGAATAAATGAATAAAGAAAACACAGACTTCAAACTTTCAGCTCCAGTCAAGAAGCATTTAAACTAATATATGTGCTGTTCCTTGCATGTGGAAGACGGCACTTTAATTTCAATATACAAAAAGACTTTCAGCCAAACTGCTGTTTATCTTCACCTTCCAAAGGAACCAGGAACCTTAAACCTTAAAAAGAGACCTTAAAAAGAAACCTTAAAAATAAACCCTAAAAAGAAAAGTATTCCTATTATTAACTTATATAAGACTTAACGGAATACTTCAGGAGGAACCATAAAGGTCGTCGAGATATTCCGTCCATTGGGGTGTTCTGTTGGTTTCTCGCCCCCCCCCCTCCCCGGGCCTCCGTCGATCAATTTCGGCAATGACCGAGAGAGGGAGACGGGTGTTCGCACCCTCCCTTCCTTGTCTAGATTTTAATATGTCAATCTTCTGTCCACTAGACCTAAATTGATGCCCTGAGTAAGGGCAGGAGAGTGGGCATTTCGACCCTGAATTTGTTGGGGTCAAATCAGTGTTCTTTATCCAATGTGATTTTTGACGTAGAATATATGTGGTAATGAATGGGACAGACAGAGAGGTACAGCACTATATCTTGGTGGTATAGTGACTATGACACTATCTGATGACCTCACTATCAGTGTAAATTCTGGTATTGTCACTAGATCTTGGGGTACAGTGACTAAGACACTATCAGATAACCTCATTATCAAAGTAAATTTGGGTATTGTACACTAGATCTTGGGGGTACAGTGCCTATGACACTATCAGATGCCCTCACTGTCAATGTAATTTCTGGTATTGTGCACTAGATCTTGGGGCATCGTGAGACGACTTGACTATCATTGTAATATCTGGTATTGTGTACTACTGTGCACTAGATCTTGGGGCATCGTGAGACGACTTGACTATCATTGTAATATCTGGTATTGTGTACTACATCTTGGTGGTACAGTGGCTATGACACTATCAGAACCTCACTATCAACGCTCTAAATACACCTAAAAATCAAATAATAAATTAAATATTCACAAAAATACAAAAGATTTGGACTCTAAAGATTAACCATAGGCCTAGAATTTCTCCTCCCAAGGGGGCATTTTGGCATAGCTGAAACTGAGATATATAGGGATATATAGACTTATAGATCTATACAAATTAATTTCTGCCATTAAAAAACATATTTTGGGAAGGAAATATATAGAATTTAAGGCCATTTCCGCCTAAATAAGTAGATTTCAAATTTCCAGAAGACTTCTGGTTTGGACACTGAAGTGAATCATCGGACAATGAATCACGAGATTCACGTAATTAAGGACTGTCTGACTGATTTGGGTTGATTTAAATAACCAATTAGCTTAATTATCATTAATAATATAAGTGAATTAACGAAAAATTAATTATTTATGGCCGTTTTTCGTCGCCGACTCGACGGGACTCGAACCGAGTTCGAACAGTTGTTCGGTTCGATGATTTTATGATATTTACGTAATTTCTGACTATTTTACCGATTTAGATCAATTAATGAGACTAATTATCCTTAAGTGGGTTGAAAATATATGTCAATTAACGTAAAATTAATTTAAAATAGCGATTTTTGTTGCTGATTCGAACCTGTTCGAACAGATGTTCGGTTCGACGATATTCACGTAATTACCGAATATTTTACCGATTCGGCAACGAAAAACGGCCATATTTAATGGATTTACGTTAATTGACATATATTTCCAACCTCATTATCGCTAAATAGTCTCATAAATTGATCTAAATAGGTAAAATAGTCCGAAATTACGTAAATACCGAGAATTATCGAACCGCACAACAGTTCGAACTAGGTTCGAGTCTCTTCGAAGCAGAAACAAAAATGGCTATATTTAATTAATCTTACGTTAATTTACTTATATCATTAATGATAATTAAGTTAATTAGATGTATGAATCGATCCCAATCAGTCAGACATTACGAAATTACGTAAAATTTGTGAATTATCGAACCAAATCATAGCTCGAACTAGGCTCGAATCTCGGGAATCAGCAACAAAAATCGTTATATTTAATGAGTTTTACGTTAATTGACATATATTATCAACCTAATTAACGCTAATTAGTCTCATTAATTTATCTAAATCTGTAAAATAGTCCAAAATTACGTAAATTTCGTAAATTATCGAACCAATGGAACTGTTCGAATCAGGTTCGAATCTCGGCGAATCGGCGACGAAAAACGGCCATAATTCATTAATTTTACGTTAATCTGATTATATAATTAATGATAATTAAGCTAATTAGTTATTTAAATCAACCCAAATCAGTCAGAAAGTCCTTAATTACGTAAATATCGTGATTCATCGTCCGATTCACGTGTCTTGAACCAGGTCTTCTAGAATTTATAATCGACTTATTTAAACGATAATGGCCTTAAATTCTATAGATTTCCTTCCTAAAATATGTTTTTTAATGGCGGAAATCCATTGGTATAAGTCTATAAGTCTATATATTCCTATATATCTCGGTTTCGGCGATGCCAAAATGCCCTAAAATGCCCCCCTTTAAGTGTGTATTCTAGGCGTACGGATAATCTTTAGAATCGAAATCGTTTATATTTTTGTGAATATTTCATTTATTATTTGCATTTTAGGTCTATTTATGTCTATTTGTGTCTATTCATGTCTATTTGTGTCTATTTAGAGCATCCAAACCGTTACGGCAAGTCTTGTCTACCTTTGCTGGGTATTAGGGCATAATGGCTGATTTGTCCCAGTGTAGGGTATATAGATTTATCTTTTCCTCTCTAATAGCGCTAATAGTGAATACTAGATGAACTGAAAGCTGTTACTGATAATAGCTGCGGCTTAATGGAACTGTTCAAACCAGGTTCGAATCTCGGCGAGTTGGCGACGAAAAATTGCTATATTTAATGAATTTTACATTAATTTGATTATATTATTAATGATAATTACGCTAATTAGGTGTATAAATTTATCTATATTATTAATGATAAATAAGCTAATTAGGTGTATAAATTTATCTATATTATTAATGATAAATAAGCTAATTAGGTGTTTAAATTTATCTATATTATTAATGATAATTAAGCTAATTAGGTGTATAAATTTATCTATATTATTAATGATAAATAAGCTAATTAGGTGTATAAATTTATCTATATTATTAATGATAATTAAGCTAATTAGGTGTATAAATTTATCTATATTATTAATGATAATTAAGCTAATTAGGTGTTTAAATTTATCTAAATCCGCCAGACAGTCATTAATTGCGTAATTATCGTGATTCATCGTCCGATGATTCACACCAGTGGCCAAACCAAGATGTCTTCTAAAAATGAATTAAAATCGACTTAGTTGAACCAAAATGGCCTCAAACTCTATAGATTTCCTCCCTAAAATAATTTTGTTTTTTAATGTCGGAAATTCATTGAATTACAAAATTACAGGAGTCTCTGCCCTTACTTCTATCTCTACTTTAGGGAACTAATAGTGAATCTCTTGTTGCATGGCTGATAGTGAACTAATAGTGAATCTCATGTTGCATGGCTGATAGTGAACTAATAGTGAATCTCTTGTTGCATGGCTGATGGTGAACTAATAGTGAATCTCCTGTTGCATGGCTGATAGTGAACTAATAGTGAATCTCCTGTTGCATGGCTGATAGTGAACTAATAGTGACTTTCCTGTTGCATGGCTGATAGTGAACTAATAGTGAATCTCTTTTTGCATGGCTGATAGTGGACTAATAGTGAATCTCTTGTTGCATGGCTGATAGTGAACTAATAGTGAATCTGCTGTTGCATGGCTGATAGTGAACTAATAGTGACTTTCCTGTTGCATGGCTGATAGCGAACTAATAGTGAATTTCCTGTTGTGGGACTGATAGTGAATCTCCTGTTGCATGGCTGATAGTGAACTAATAGTGAATCTCCTGTTGCATGGCTGATAGTGAACTAATAATGAATTTCCTGTTGCATGGCTGATAGTGAACTAATAGTGAATCTCTTGTTGCATGGCTGATGGTGAACTAATAGTGAATCTGCTGTTGCATGGCTGATAAGTGAATTTCCTGTTGCATGGCTGATAGTGAACTAATAGTGAATCTGCTGTTGCATGGCTGATAAGTGAATTTCCTGTTGCATGGCTGATAGTGAACTAATAGTGAATTTCCTGTTGCATGGCTGATAGTGAACTAGTAGTGAATTTCCTGTTGCATGGCTGATAGTGAACTAATAGTGAATCTCCTGTTGCATGGCTGATAGTGAACTAATAGTGAATTTCCTGTTGCATGGCTGATAGTGAACTAGTAGTGAATTTCCTGTTGCATGGCTGATAGTGAACTAATAGTGAATCTGCTGTTACATGGCTGATAGTGAACTAATAATGAATCTGCTGTTGCATGGCTGATAGTGAACTAATAGTGAATTTCCTGTTGCATGGCTCATAGTGAACTAGTAGTGAATTTCCTGTTGCATGGCTGATAGTGAACTAATAGTGAATCTGCTGTTGCATGGCTGATAGTGAACTAGTAGTGAATTTCCTGTTGCATGGCTGATAGTGAACTAATAGTGAATCTCTTGTTGCATGGCTGATGGTGAACTAATAGTGAATCTGCTGTTGCATGGCTGATAAGTGAATTTCCTGTTGCATGGCTGATAGTGAACTAATAGTGAATCTGCTGTTGCATGGCTGATAAGTGAATTTCCTGTTGCATGGCTGATAGTGAACTAATAGTGAATTTCCTGTTGCATGGCTGATAGTGAACTAGTAGTGAATTTCCTGTTGCATGGCTGATAGTGAACTAATAGTGAATCTCCTGTTGCATGGCTGATAGTGAACTAATAGTGAATTTCCTGTTGCATGGCTGATAGTGAACTAGTAGTGAATTTCCTGTTGCATGGCTGATAGTGAACTAATAGTGAATCTGCTGTTACATGGCTGATAGTGAACTAATAATGAATCTGCTGTTGCATGGCTGATAGTGAACTAATAGTGAATTTCCTGTTGCATGACTGATAGTGAACTAATAGTGAATTTTCCTGTTGCATGGCTGATAGTGAACTAATATTGAATCTCCTGTTGCATGACTAATTTTAAACTAATAGTGAATCTCCTGTTGCATGACTAATACCAAACAAATAGTGAATCTGCTGTTGCATGGCTGATAGTGAACTAATAGTGAATCTCTTGTTGCATGGCTGATAGTGAACTAATAGTGAATTTCCTGTTGCATGGCTGATAGTGAACTAATAGTGAATCTCCTGTTGCACGACTAATAGTGAACTAATAGTGAATCTCTTGCTGCATGACTAATACTGAACTAATAGTGAATCTCTTTTTGCATAACTAATACTGAACTCACAGAAAAATAGATAAATTTACAAACTAATAAATAAAGAAAAATGTAAATAAGCAAAATATTAAAATACTAAAATATAAAAAGCACCCAAGCAGCCTATCAGTTCCCAATTCATTAAGGTTCGCTTTCAAGCACAATTCAATATGCTAATAAAGATGGCTGACGATGAACCTTTCTCTGTCTATTGCAACGTTGATTAAATAAAGTACGAATATTAATTTGCCCGAGAGTAAGACCGACCTATAACCCCAGTTGCCCGAACTCGGTTCCGCAAAGGGTCAAGCAAGGAAGCAACGGTGCTTCCACAAGCACAGAAACAACTGAAGAGAATTGAATGCAAATCAAAACAGAAAATTGCAATTTAGGGTCAGTGATGTAGGTCCGTACAAATCATCGGCCTCGTCGAGGCTTTGCAACGGGTGCAATCGACACTCGAGAGCAGCTCATCGGAAATGTTGGAAATCATGAGAAATGTAGAGAGAATGTGTAGAAGGAAGATCTCAAGCAGAAACTACACAAGAAAAAGAGGAGAAAGTGAGGAAAGTGAGGTTGAAATGGCAGGTGGCTGAAAGCGCTTGCTATCGATCGCTGTGTCTTTGGAAAGGTAGCCACAAGTAAGAGCCATTTTTCCTCAGTACAGAAAATTATACCTAGAAACTGCCTTCAACGACCTTGCCTGAGCAACGGCAGGAAAGCGCAGAGGGATAAAGATGCAAGCAAGAGGTCATTTATGACATTTTTATGTAAAATATAACAAAGAACAAATAAAAATAACAACAAAAAGGTTGTAACAAGAAACGTTAATTCTGGAGAACTGCTTCAAAAAAGGAAACTGCAAATGATGGGATAGAAAATGGACGATAATGAAAGGATTATGAATAATTATTTAAACTTATTTAAAGTCATTAGTACATTAGTTTTGTGTCATTTTCTTTGGGCCCCCCCAAAAATATCTTGGCCCCACCTAGCTATGGCCCCCCTTAATAGAAGAAAAACCTTTTTTTCTCAAATTCCTAATCATGTTTTTCAACTTTTTCTTATATATGACCTTTTGGAATTATGAAAACTTTTTTTTTTAATTGCTAATCATGTTTTTCAACTTTTTTCTTATATATAACCTTTTGGAATTATGAAAAAAAATTTTTTTCTCAAATTCCTAATCATGTTTTAAAACTTTTTTCTTATATATGAGCTTTTGGAATCATGAAAAACCTTTTTTTCTCAAATTCCTAATCGTGTTTTTCTAATTTTTCTTATATATTGACTGTTTGGAATTATGAAAAACCTTTTTTTCTCAAATTCCTAATCTATTTTTTCTAATTTTTTCTTATATATGACCTTTTGAACGTAAGAAAAAGTTTTTTTTTTCAAATTCCAGTAAACCACTTCCCTTGGTACTCAATCAAAACCATCTCAAAGGTCTACAACATCTTTATGGATTCCACAAATTTTTTAATATTGTGAATTATCGAACTGAATCATTGCTCAATTTAGGCTCAGAGGTAAAAGTTTCCAGAACGAAAAACGGCCATATCTAATGAATTCTATGTTAATTTACTTGCATTTTCAACCTAATTAAAGCTAATTAGGCTCAAATTGATATAAATCAGTAAAATAGTCCTAAATTACTTAAATATTGTGAATTATTGAAGTGAACATTGGCTCGAATTGAGCTCAGAGCTCGAAGCCTCGGCAACAAAAGATAGCCATATTTAATGAATTTTACATTAACTTACATATACTTTCAACCTAATTATACAATAATAATTAACTCATTATGATAATAATTAACTAATAATCATCATATAGATCTACAGCTCTCTATTTCTCTAATGATCTCAGTGTCAGTGAAGCTTAAACCCCCCCATTCCAAATCTTTTATAATAATATTTTTGTGAATGTTTCATTTATTATTTGATTTTTATGTCTATTCATGTCTATTTATGTCTATGTCTATGTCTATTTAGAGCATCCAAACCATTATGGAAAGTCTAGTCTACCTTTGTGGGATAATGGGCTATAACGCCTCCCTAGTTTGGGCCATACAGACTTAGCAGAAATCTGTGAAATACCCAAGTGCAGGGTATTAATAGGCTCTTTGTTCCTTAACAGACTTTGTGTCTTAAAAGACTTTGTTCCATATCATAAATCTAGAAAATTTTCAAACATTGGCTTTAAATAGGGTCTGTTCCTTAACCAGAAATCTAGGAAGTATTCAAGTGCAGGCTGTGATATTATAGGGTCTTTGTTACTTAACAGACTTTGTCACCTATCAGAAAGCTGGATCATAAAGTGTCTGTTAAGTAAAGGTACTAATTCCTATCCTAAGTTGAATATTTTAAGAGAAAAAAGAAGGAAAATGATGGAAAAAAAAACAAGATTTATACTGAACACTCACCATCTTCGTCACCCTCTTCTTCTTGAGGTCCTTCAGTGCAGGATTCTTGCAAATCTGCAAAAATGAACAGATGCAGAATGAGTTGGCTGTGCAGCATTGCAGAACAGACTTGTCACTTGCAATTATTGATCTTAAAAATGCTGTTATTGTTTTTACAGCAAAAACAGCAAAATAACACAGCAGAGATCAGGATAACATACATTTTGTGGGTGGAAATCTACTAAAGTCTACAAATTCTGACGCTCCAAGACTATCCTGAAAACCCAAGGAAGGCTTTGATGCTAGGAACCTTATTCTCTGTTGTGAAATAACCTTCAAAAACTACAACACCATAACACAACAGTTGTGAATTCAACCTATATTGTGAACTTTACTCTTGCTCAGACAAGTGTTCTAAACATTGTAAATTATTTACTGGTGAAAAAGGTGTGAAAAAAAAGTCAACCAAATGTTAACCTAACCTCCCCATACTTCTTTCTGGATAATAATAATAATAATAATAATAATAATAATAATAATAATAATAATAATAATAATAATAATAATAATAATAATAACAACAACAACTCACCTGAAACTTAAGATACTGAAGGTTTAGAGCAGATCCCTTCTTCCAGTTTGATCTGTGAAATAAAAAAGAAGAATTATTATCAGTCTTGGCATCAACTACATATGATAAAACCACTTTATTATTTTTAACTTTATCTTTAACTTTACTTTATGTCAAATCTCAAGGGTGTTCAAGGGGGGATTTTAATATTGAATTAAAAATAAAAAGCTTCTGAATGACTTGATAACTTTCGATCAAATTTACTTTATTTTTCATCTTGTCAGAGTTGGAATATGCAGAGGATGCTGTTTTATTTAGCAAAGCATCACAGACATAAATAAATAAATAAATAAATAAATAAATAAATAAATAAATAAATAAATAAATAAATAAATAAATAAATACACAAATAAATAAATAGATAAATAAATAAACAAATAAATAACCAAATAAATAAACAAATAGATAAATAAATATAAATAAATAAATAAATAATTAAATATATAAATCAATCAATCAATCAATCAATAAATGATTAAATAAATTAATCAATAGGTAAATAAATAAATAGATAAATAATTAAATAAATGAATAAGCAAGTGAATGATTAAATAGATAAATAAATAAATTAGATAAATCAATAGATAATTCAATATATAGATAGATAAATAAACAAACAAATAAATAAATGAATAAATAAATAAACAAATAATGTTAATTTGCCACTTTTGAGTGAAAGGTTAACTTGAATAAATACTGGTACCAACTTACCTGTCTAATGATTAAACAGCAAAGGCTCTAATTGGGTAGAGCCAGACCTCCTCTCTTCTCTGCTATATACATCAATCTGTGAAAGAAAAAGGGAAAAATTAGAGCTGGAATGAATGAACATTTCAATGAATATTTCACTATACGTGACTCTATCTGACATTCCCTGGGTCTTAAGCTGACACAGATGAACTTAAAATAAAAGGAATTGTCTCTGAAACGACAGTTCTCCAATTCCCCAAAACATTTCAAGTAACGTTGGAAAAGTTTCGCTCTCATTTTGAAGTTCTTTGGCTCCTTAAAAAGGAACCTTTAAAAAGGAACCTTTAAAAACACACCCCTTAAAGAACAGTAATCCTATTATTCACTGATATAAGCCGTAACGGAATGCTTGAAGAGGCAATTGTTACTAAAACTGGAGGAACCGTAAAGGTGGTCAAGATATGTCCCGTCCGTTGGGGTGTTACGTCTATTCGGCATCGACTGTCACAGGACGTACTCAGTTCCTTCACAAAATATAAAAGATTTCGAATCTAAAGATTATCCATAGGCCTAGCATGCATCCCCCCAAGGGGGCATTTTGGCTTCACTGAAACCGAGATATATAGAAAGGATCCTTTGAAATTCACAAATAAAACAAAGAATCCTACATACATACAATCCTTTGCATGAAGGATACTCTCCATATGTGAAGGATACTAAGGTACCCATACAATTTGGAAATGACAATCAGAATCCTACCAGTATATCAGAGAGAGAAAGGATAATTTGAAATTCACAGATAAAACAAAGATTCCAAAACTATAATTAATCCTTTTCTAAAAGGATTTATTGCAATCCCAGCATCCCTGTCACAATAAATTTTCATATTGACCCAAAATATATAATAAAACAATAAATAAAAGCATTATAGTCAGGAAGCAATGCAAGGATGAATATAAACAAATTTAAGGACCTAGGAAATATGAAACTGGGCTAAACATGGACACTTTTCTCATGAGAGAGAGAGAGAGAGAGAGAGAGAGAGAGAGAGAGAGAATGATGTCAGTATATAAAACCACAAAAAAATTAATTAATAAATAAATAAATACAAATCTTGCAGATAATTTACCAAAACACATTTTAATGAAGACATGAGGAAGGGAGTTGCAGAATATTATTATTATTATTATTATTATTATTATTATTATTATTATTATTATTATTATTATTATTATTATTATTGCTTACAGTGTGCCCTAAAAATGTACACAGTATGCTGTACTGGCACTGAACTAATAGTGAATCTCCTGTTGCATGATGAATAGTGAACTAATAGTGAATCTCATATTCCAAGACTAATAGTGAACTAATAGTGAATATCTTGTTGCATGATTAGTGAACCAATAGTGAATATCCTCTTGCATGACTAATAATGAACTAATAGTGAATATCCTCTTGCATGACTAATAGTGAACTAATAGTGAATATCCTCTTGCATGACTAATAGTGAACTAATAGTGAATCTCATATTACATGACTAATAGTGAACTAATAGTGAATCTCCTATTGTATGACTAATAGTGAATCTCCTGTTGCATGACTAATACTGAACTAATAGTGAATCTCCCTTTTCATAACTAATAGTGAATCATCCTGTCGCATAATGAATACTGAATAAATAATGAATTTCCTGTTGCATGCCTAATAGTGAACTAATAGTGAATCTCCTGTTGCTTGACTAATAGGGAACTAATAGCGAATTTCCTATTGCATGACTAATAGTAAACTAACAGTGAATCTCCTGTTTCATAACTAATTGTGAATCTCCTGTTGCATGACTAATACTGAGCCAATAGTGAATCTCCTGCTGCATGACTAAAAGTAAACTAATAGTGAATTTCATGTTGCATGACTAATAGATGACTAATAGTGAACTAATAGTGAATCTCATGTTGCATGACTAATAGTGAAGGAATAGTGAATCTCCTGTTGCATAAATAGTAACTAATGGCGAATCTCCTGTTTCATGACTAATAGTGAATCTCCTGTTTTATATCTAATAGCAAATCTCCTGTTGCTGACTAATAGTAAACTAATAGTGAATTTCCTGTTGTGTGACTAATAGTAAACTAATGGTGAATCTTCTTTGGCATGACTAATAGTGAACTAAGTGAATCTCCTTTTTCATTACTAATAGTGAATCTCCTTTTGCATGACTAATAGTGAACTAATAGTGAATTTCTTGTTGCATGATTAATAGTGGACTAATAGTGAACCTCCTGTTGCATGATGAATAGTGAACTAATAGTAAATCTCATGTTGCATGACTAATAATAAACTAATAGTGAGTCTCCTGTTGCATGACTAATAGTGATCTAATAGTGAATCTCAAGTTGCATGAATAATACTAAATTAATAGTGAATTTCCAGATGCCGGACTAATAATGAACTAACAGTGAATCTCTTGTTGCATTAGTAATGGTGAACTAATAGTGAATTTCCTGTTGCATGACTAATAGTGAACTAATAGTGAATCTTTTTTCATAATAGTGAATCCCCTGTTGCATGACTAATAGTGAACTAATAGTGAATTTCATATTCCATGACAAATAGTGAACTAATAGTGACTCTCCTGTTGCATGATTAATAGTGAACTAATAGTGAATTTCCTATTGCATGACTAATAGTGAATCTCTTGTTGCATGGCTAATAGTGAACTAATAGTGAGTGAAGCTGCAACGCAATACAAATAAAAGTGCACCGCATAACAAGTGAATATCCTGTTGCATGAATAATAGTGAACTAATAGTGAATATCCTGTTGCATGAATAATAGTGAACTAATAGTGAATCACCTGTTGCACAACTAATAGTGAACTAGTGAATTTCTTTTTGCATGACTAATAGTGAACTAATATGAAAATATTTGGTAAGAGAACACTGCAAGTCGTCTCAGACCCTTGCTATTTAGCTTCAAATTATCTTTCACTGTCAACTTTTGAATGGTACTTCCATAGTTCTGTCACCTTACTCCTGACAAGTGTTTCACAATATCCCACTGGCACGGGTGATTCAAGTAGCCCCATCAAAAATCAGCCCATAATAGCATTAGTCCTCTTCCTTACATCATTTAAACTTCAGTCAGGCACAGGAAACAGGTACATGACCTATTCAACCTGGCTGACCAATGCTTATCAGGGCCCACAAATCAGCTTCATATTTATATTTCCATAGATATTGATGAGATGTCTGTCTCCTGGCCCAACATTCCTAGAGCAGTGTAATCATTGCAATCTAATACCAATTTCCAGCACAAGGACTCAACCCAACACACTTATTCTCTCAAGAATGCAAGATTCCAGTATGTAGATGCTGACTACTGAGTTTCCATTACAAACATTTTAATTAACTGTAGGTAACTGATAAAACAGATTTTAAGATTCTTCTACAGTCAAGAGACCCTCTCACATTGCAAAAGGGGTCACTGCTGACTTATATGAAGCCATTTTCACATTTGGAATCCCATGCAAGCTCACCTCGATGCTCACAATGAACTGGAAATGATGAAGATGAAGAAGTCTCCGCAGACATCAAACAGACCTCATTCTTGTCACCATGATGATGCATCCTGCAAAAATGATAAAGGAATCAGAAGGATTGGTTAACATGCAGGATAAGGGACAAAGGGAGAACGTTTCTATAAAGGAAATCTACTAGAAAGGCAAATATTGAAATTAATATCACACCTGGAAACTTTCCAGTTGTAGGAACCACGACTATATTACAGTCCCCAGTTAAGGAACCTCTTCATACCAGTATTTATCTATTATGTCAAGACCACCCTTGCCTCTAACCAAATTGCCTTTCCTAACAACAGGGAACACTTGTGAACACCTACAAATCTTGTTCAAACTTCTACAAATCAAGTACTTTCAATCCTTGTGAATATAAAAACCTGGTGTCTACCTAAGGGCATAATGTCTAAGGCTGTCTACAAGTCTCTTCAGTATACAATTTGGGTTAAATTACTTTATTCAATTTAGAGACCCAATTAAGCTTTTATGCAGCTGACAAACTTTCCAGTGTGCATTTGCATAATGATTATTGCTAAACAGTGCATTATAAGCAAATTGCACTGTTACTATACATCAGTGAGGGTGTGTACTGAGTAATTCTTAAAAAGTGTATTTGTTAAACAATTTAAAGTGACTTTATCTCATGTGTTTTTTTTTATTTTTTTTTTTTTACACAATTGAAAGATTTGAGTGAAAGAATTTCATAATTTATCATAATAGTTTCCCTGTTTACTTGTTAAATTTGTATCTTTGCTAAGTGATTGTGTTCACATTTCTGGTTTAAAAGCCTTCAAAAGACAATATATATATATATATATATATATATATATATATATATATATATATATATATATATATATATATATATATATATATATATATAAAGTCTATGTATACACATGCATCTTCAATGCTAAATTTTTAAAGCAACAAAAATTATTCATGTACTGCTTATTCCCAATATATGGGGTATATGCCAATTCTGTTATCAATATAATCTTTATAATCCTTTTATAAAAAAGGAATTGTGTCCTAAACAGGATTAAACTGGGGTGAATTCCTATGGGACATCCTTTAAGGATGGTCAAGAGAAGAATCTATCCTCTTAGTCAGTATAAGATTACCTTTCTCTTCTCAAAGATGGGTTTAAAATTACTCTAATTATTCCCACATTCCTAAAACATACAGGCTTATAGATAAAATATATTGCAATATCATAAATCCTTTTGACTACGACTTACCCTTCATGAGACGTGAAATAGTTATATACATTTTTCATTCTAATCTCCTTCACTTTGTGCCTGAGCTTCTATCAGGCCTAAATCTGCATCTTACCCCTTTCCCCATGATTCCCTGGGGCATCCAAGAGGTCATCTTAGTCCTATTACTTGCAAATACACTGCTTTTGTGGTCATATTTCCCTGATCTCTTCCCATGACATGTACAGACCATCTCAGTCTCTGAAGTCTCGGTCAGTTTCCCAGACTTTGGACTCAAATCTCTGATATTTTCTTATTTGTAATATAATTTTCCCAACATAATCTACTGATTAATCTCTGGTCCTATTTAATTACTATGTACATATAAAACAAAGAATTCCCTGGGCATAGCTTGGCATAGGTGGAAAATGACCACCGTAGCCTCGACTAACCTGGGAAGGGCATGCGTTTAGCCTCAGTCATGGATACGTCCCAGGAATATAATAAATAACCCCTGAGGATTGGCGTAACCTTCTACGCAGAAGTACGGACGAGCGACTACCCTACGTCAGGAAGAAATTACCTACGTCTTTAGAATTACTGCAGACGTATGAATTATATCTAGCTTGGGATGGCCTACTGTAGTCATTAATCATCTGAGAAAGGCTTTATCAGGTTTTAAATGTACATATAGATATAAATGTCTCCTGTCTGAGGGTGACAAGGTTAGGTCAGGGTATTTAAGATCCTGTAGGGTATATTCAATAGCTTTAAACTAATAGCCAAGGTTAGGCCTACTAGGATATATTCTTTAATGATTTTAAACTTATAATTGGGACCAAATAGCAACAAATATATTAAATTTGATCAAATACAAAGGTTCCACGACGAAGCAGATAGATAAATAGATAGATAGCCAAAATACTTGGCTACCAATGGCTAGGCCTTGTACCCTAGTAGGAACCTCTGGCTATAAGGATTCCAAAGAATCTAGATGATTACCGATCATTATTCCTATTGCAAATAATCCCTGCCACTACAAAACTCATTCCAGGATGAATATATATTAAAATTAAGAACAATTTTATTCAATTCCATCGATTTTGTCGTCGAGACACGATCTCTGAGGCCTGAAATCACGCCGAGGTTCGGCTGACGTTATTCCAAGGTAATAACGTAATTAAGTACCATTTAACCCATTTGGGTCAAATTCTGCCACTAATTAACGAATTCGAGGGTGAAAACATATGGAAATTAAAGCTTATTTGGTCTAAATATGATGATTTCAATCTGTAGGACGACGTTGTGATCCGTATCATGGGATGCATTCGATGACAAATAATTAAATGATAACGAAGATAAACGTAATAAATTCGTTACAAACGCAACAGTAAAAAAGAGAGAGAATGTAAGAGAGAAAGATAAAGATTAAAAATGGTGTTTTTTATTAGCAATCGAAGTCACCGTGAAAGAGAAAGTAAGATTGTAGATAAATTTTTTCATTCATACTCGAATGCGTCGCTTTTTCATCCATTATTTTATTTAATTACTGGATTTTTATTTATTTCATGATTTCTGAATCATCTGCGATATATTTCCCAAATTTCTGCTGGTCCAATTCATTTAATTTCGATTTAATTGCGAAGAAATGAGGCCATTTCCGTCGTCCCCGATTGCAGACGATGAGAGAGAGAGAGAGAGAGAGAGAGAGAGAGAGAGAGAGAGAGAGAGAGAGAGAGAGAGAGAGAGAGAGAGAGAGAGAGAGAGAGAGAGAGAGACGAATAACTAACGTCTTTTGGGCCAAGTTACTCTTTCACTGAACAAAAATTCCTACCAATTATTTTTTTCAATCGCTCCGTATGACGTCATATTTGAATCTACGTTAATGAATTAGGTGTCATTTTAAAGCTAAAGAGTTGATCTTTATCATATGTTTAAAAATTCCTAAAAATTAAAATTAAATATCGATATTACGAGTAAAAGTTAGCCGTAACGAAAAAAAATCGTACTACTTTTTTTTTAACAATTCATGATAAATCGGAGAAAAATTATATATCACTGCTATTTACACCCTGTTAAAGCCTGATAAATTGCCTTTCCAATGATATAATATTTATCACCATTTTAGCTACGTATGATATGATAAAGCGCTTTCAAAAAACTGTAAAAAATAGTTCAGTGGGGTTGTAAGTTCGCCGAGTGGAACAGCGGTTTAAGTGACTCTTATTAAAAAATCCCAGTAAATCGAAATATTAATATATCATATTTCCCAATATAACGTGAAAAACGTATGATAAATTACCTTTACACTGATGTGTAATTCAATAGTATTTGCGCCACATAACACTAACAAAAATCGATATAAAAAAATGTTACAATAACATTTGTACTGCTGGTAAGAGTTGGCCGATCGGAGAAAGATATATTTTTTAAAAATTTGGCAAAATTACAGATAGTGATATATTTACATTGTCTTTATACAGTGTAATAGATTGATAATTAAAATTTTTAATGATATATAATTTTAATATATTTTCTACCGGGAATGAGGTTAAATTGACAATAAAAAATGCAACTTTAGGCTCGAATATCAAGCGAGAATAATAGGTTGGTAGGCTGTCAGCGCAAATTTATTTATTTGGTTTTTACAAAATTTGCTAAAAACAGATAATTATGTATCTCACCCAAATAGCATATAAATGACATTTTCTTCTGAGAGAGAGAGAGAGAGAGAGAGAGAGAGAGAGAGAGAGAGAGAGAGGAAATGTTTCCAGGATTTGGGGGTAACTAAAGCATAAATTTCTATGGCAATAATTTGCTTTGATCGCTCGGTGTAAAGTTATAATTGAAGCTACGTTAATGAATTAGGTGTCATTTTAAAGCAAAAGAGTTGATCTTTATCATGGTATGTTTAAAAACACCTAAAAAGCACAAATAAGTATCGATGTTACGAATAAAACTTAGCCGTAACGAAAAAAATCGGATACTTTTCGTTTAACAATTCATGATAAATCGTAGAAAAATTATATATAACTTCTGTTTACACCTTGTTAAAGCCTGATAAATTGCCTTTCCAATGATGTAATATTTACCACAATTTGAGCTACGTATGATATGATAAAGCGGTTTCAATAAATTGTAAAATATAGTTCAATGGCGTCGTCAGTTCGCCGAGTGGAATAGCGGTTTATGTGACTCTTATTAAAAAATTCTCAATAAATCGGAATATTAATATTTCATGTCACCCAATATATCGTGGAATAGTATGATAATTTACCTATACACTGATATATAATTCAATAGTATTTGCACCACATAACACTAACAAAAAATCGATACAAAAATGCAAAAAAAAAAAAATAATTCCCACCGCCGCACTGGTACGTTGGCCGATCGGAGAAAGATATATTTTTCAAAAATTTGGCAAAATTACAGATAGTAATACAATTACATTATCTTTATACAGTGTAATAGATCGATAAGTAAGGTTAAAACAATAAAAAAAATGCAACTTTAGGCTCGAATATTGAGCAAGACTAAGAGGTTGGTAGGCTGTCAACGCAAATTTATTTATTTGGTTTCACAAAATTTGCTAAAAAAAAAAAAATAAAAAAAAAATAAGTACGCATCTCACGCAAATAGTATATAAATAACGTTCTCTTCTGAGAGAGAGAGAGAGAGAGAGAGAGAGAGAGAGAGAGAGAGAGAGAGAGAGAAAGGGGGGGGGGGAATGCTCCTAGGATTTGGGGTGACTCAGCTCAAATTTCTATGGCAATAATTTTCTTTCATCGCTCGATTTAAAGTTATAATTGAAGCTACGTTGATAAATTAGGTGCCATTTTAAAGCGAAAGAGTTTATCTTTATCAAAGTATATTTAAAAACGCCTAAAAAGCACAAATAAGTATCGATGTTACGAGTAAAAGTTAGCCGTGACGAAAAAAAACCGTATCTTTTTTTTTAACAATTCATGATAAATCGGAGAAATAATTATATACCACTTCTGTTTACACCTTTATAAAGCCTGATAAATTTCCTTTCCAATGATATAATATTTACTACTATTTAAGCTACGTATGATATGATAAAGTGCTTTCAAAAAATGATAAAATATAGTTCAGTGGCGTCGTCAGTTCGCCGAGTGGAATAGCGGTTTACGTGACTCTTATTAAAAAATTCTCTGTAAATCGAAATATTAATATATCATATTTCCCAATATAACGTGAAATTATGATAAATTACCTTTACATTTATATATAATTCAATAGTATTTGCGCCACATAACATTAACAAACATGGATACAAAAATGCAAAAAAAAAAAATAATTCCCACCCCCATGCTGGTACGTTGGCCGATCGGAGAAAGATATATTTTTCAAAAATTTGGGAAAATTACAGATAGTAATATATTTACATTATCTTTATACAGTGTAATAGATCGATAAGTGAAATTTTTAATATATAGTTTTAATAGATTTCCTGCCGGGAATGAGGTTAAAACGACAATAAAAAATGCAACTTTAGGCTCGAATATCGAGCGAGAATAATAGGTTGGTAGGCTGTCATTGCAAATTGATTTATTTGGTTTTTACAAAATTTGCTAAAAACAGATAATTATGTATCTCACCCAAATAGCATATAAATGACATTTTCTTCTGAGAGAGAGAGAGAGAGAGAGAGAGAGAGAGAGAGAGAGAGAGAGAGAGAGAGAGAGAGTGTGTGTTTCCAGGATTTGGGGTAACTAAAGTGCAAATTTCTATGGCAATAATTTTCTTTCATCGCTCGATGTAAAGTTATAATTGAAGCTATGTTGATAAATTATGTGTCATTTTAAATCTAAGGAGTTGATCTTTATCATGGTATATTTAAAAACGCCTAAAAAGCACAAATAAGTGTCGACGTTACGAGTAAAAGTTAGCCGTAACGAAAAAAAAACCGTATTACTTTTTTTAACAATTCATGATAAATCTTATAAAAGTGATATATCACTTCTGTTTACACCTTGTTAAAGCCTGATAAATTGAATTTCCAATGGTATAATATTTACTACTATTTAAGCTACGCATGATATGATAAAGCGGTTTCAAAAAATTGTACACTATAGATCATTGGCGTCGTCAGTTCGAGTGGAATAGCTGTTCATGTGACTTATCAAAATATTCTCAGTAAATCGGAATGTTAATATATCATATCTCCCAATATATCATGGAATAGTATGATAAATTACCTTTACACTGATATATAATTCAATAGTATTTGTGCCACGTAACACTAACAAACATCGACATAAAAAAAATGTTACAATTACATTCGTACTGCTGGTACAAGTTGGCCGATAGGAGAAAAATATTTGTTTAAAAAATCTGGCAAAATTATAAATATTAATTTATTTACATTATCTTTATGCAGTGCAATACATCGATAAGTGAAATTTTCATTGATATATAATTTTAATAGATTTTATATCGGGAATGAAGCTAAAAAAGACACTAAAAAAATTTAACTGTCTCGAATATCGAGGGAGAATAATCGGTTGTGGTAGGTGACGAACGCGAGAGAGAGAGAGAGAGAGAGAGAGAGAGAGAGAGAGAGAGAGAGAGAGAGAGAGAGAGAGAGAGAGAGTGTTATAACACTTATAACCACCTCAGTATGGCCTAACCTGGCCTATAACCTTAAATTTGGCCAGGATTGTTCCAGTGATTATGAAGGTTGTACAGATTAAATAACAGGTTATCATTGACCTACAACCCATCTGCCAGGCCGTAATTAACCTTTATCTATAACCAGTTATTACAACCTACAAGATGACACTGACCTATCCTACATTAGGTTTCATTTGACCTAATACACCACATTTAAGTGCCTAAATCATAAGAAAAATGTCAATTTAGGTCAAATAAGGTCAAATAACCACATACCAAACCCTGCAGAGGATTGTGGGAGCCTAAAATTTATTTAAACCTTTAATAAAACTCAATTATGGGGCATTAATTTGTCACTAAACACTGAATGTGACCTATATTGACCCCAATTGGACCCAGAATCTAGTAAATTCCACAATATCTGGGTATTTATGACCATTCACCAGGACTAAACCAATTCTACCCTTCAATGATACCCAATTTGGGTTATTAATTGGTCAAACCCCATAAATACCTTTGGGCATATCCAAGTATGACCCAGATAACCCAATGTGGTCCTGTTTGACCCAGAATCTATGAAATTCCTTGAATTTTGGGCAGTTTTGACAGTTTGATGGCCCCTAACTTCCAAACACTTCAATAAAACCCTATTTTGGGTAATAAATTGGTCAATGAATGCCCAAAATGTGACCCAGTACGACACAATGTTATCTAAATTGACACAATGTGAAACCAGTTTGACTCAGAATCTATCACTTTCCTCGAATTTTGGGCAGTTTTGACAATTTGATGGTCTCCTACTCACTTCACACTTCCATGAAACCCTATTTTGGGTCATAAATTGGTCAATGAATGCGCAAAATGTGACCCACTATAACCCAATGTGACCCAGTATGACACAATGTGATCTAAATTTACACAATGTGACACCAGTTTGATCAAGAATCTATAATGTTCCTCGAATTTTGGGCAGTTTTGACAATTTAATGGCCCCCTAACTCACTTCAAACTGCAATAAAACCCTGTTTTGGGTCATAAATTGGTCAATGAATGCCCAAAATGTGACCCAATGTGGTCCAACATGACCCAGAATCTAAAACAATTTAAATATAATGAATAAACTTACAATTAATTCCATAAAAAAGTCACTATTTTCACTCTAGCTATAAACACTGTCTTGTCTCAGACTGCTGGAAAATCATTGCCCAATTCTCCCTGGACCTGTCAGGAGACAGGATTACAAACTCGTTCCTGATTGGCTGAGGACTTGAGCTTTTCAATAAGGTTATTTAAAAGCCATCCTCCCATTGGCTGGACTCTGTAAAGACGAGTTCTGATTGGTTGTTGAGACAAGAAGGTGACTGAGTCTTGTCAGAGTTTTCAGTGGAGAGTTGTTTGTTTGGGTAACAATTGTTACTCTTAAATATTATATATAAAATAAACTATTTGCTTTTTTGTTAATAAATTAATGTATTATGGAAGAAAATTTATTAATACATTAATCTGTGAAGAAAAACAACGATTTTAACGAAGACAAAACAACAAAAAACGAGAAAATATTAAAAGATTTTTGGTGAAAGTTGAAAAATCTAGGTAACAATTGTTACTAAATATTACATATAAAATAAACTACTCGTTTTCACACTAATAAATTAATGTATTATGGAAGAAAATTTATTAATACATTAATTTATCAATACAACACCACTAAACAAATGACAAAACAAAAAAAACAAAAAAAAAAATATTAAAATTAATTCATCCCAAACAAGTGAACAACATGACTGCCAGTAGCCAACTAAGACATTTACTGTAATTATAATATTTAGGTGATTTTCTATATATTTAACAAATCACTTATTATATAGCCCATAAAACACACAGATACACATGTGTATGTGTGTATATGCCAGTGTATTGTGTATAGACATAGATACACATTTAAAACATATATAGGCCTACAAACACTATTTCAAATGCACACACAAGCTAATATACCTATGTATACACATACTCATGTGTGTATACATACATCTGTATGTATATACACATGTATGTGCCAATATACACACCTACACATTAATACAACATAATCCTACAAACATTAACAAACACACATAAATCTGTATTTATACAAATTAAACTGTGCACATACATGGATACAATCACAGAATACATACATGAATACACATATACATACACATATACCTATATACACATATATACAAATATATACACAAATGGCTTGGATATCCAATTAACATTTTCTTTGGAGACATAATTACATTTTCTATGTAATAATTCAATGTATGATTATTCTGTTGCTATTACAATTGCTGTTTGAGAGAGAGAGAGAGAGAGAGAGAGAAATTACTACTTAGAGAGACAGAGACACTATTGCCAGAGAAAGAGAGAAATCACTACTTAGAGAGAGAGAGAAATTACTACTTAGAGAGAGAGAGAGAGAGAAAGAGAGATAGAGAGAGAGAGAAACCATTGTTTTGAGAGGGAGAGAGAAAATTGCTTTGAGAGAGAGAGAGAAATTATTACTTTTAGAGAGAGCGAGAGAGAAATTAATACTTAGAGAGAGAGATAACCATTGCTTTGAGAGAGAGAGAGAGAGAGAGAGAGAGAGAGAGAGAGAGAGAGAGAGAGAGAGAGAGAGAGAGAGAGAGAGAGAGAGAGAGAGACTAACTACCCACCAACTCTAAATTTCCACCTCTTACCTGTAGGATTCAACCTAATAACTGTAATCCTCTCTTTGATTTTGTTGAAGGGCTCAACCTCTTGAATCCTTCTTTGATTTTGTTGAAGGATTTAACCTCTTAAATCCTTCTTTGATTTTGTTGAAGGATTCAACCTCTTAAATCCTGTTTCTTTGATTTTGTTGAAGGATTTAAATCTTATTAATCTCCTTTCCATTTATTTCTATCTTGTTCCTTCACGCGTATAGCATGCTCACATTAATCCTATTTTCCTCAGGATTTATTGCGTCCAATATACCTGGATTTATGACGGTAAATCCTGCGTATCCTAAGCAAAGTTTCTGGGGTCACTTCAGTCTACTATAGGCCTACATGACCAATCTCTTCTTTTAGTAATTACGAAATTCACCTCGACAAGAACCCACCAACATCATATCCGTATTGTACCCAGACAATTGCAATAACCTCTAAGTTAATGGAGAATTGCATAATTATAATGCATATGTTGTGTTTCAGTCGTCTGTGATCATTGCTCGATCCAATTAAAATGAACCACGTTTCTATTTATGATCACAGTCCGTAACTCTACACAGCTCGCACAGCTGCCGCAAAGGTCGGAAAGGTCAAGCGATGTCGCCAGCTAGCTCCAACGAAGACTGGACCTACTTTCAGTCACGGTGGCTGGAATATGTTGATTGGTTGATTATGCAATTGAGGTCTCGCAGACCAAGTACCACCACCAAACTGATGGATGTGACAAGGTGGTCTCCAAGAACCTGATCTATTAAGTGTGACAATGAAAATGCACACTGCTGACAACTAAGGGATCAAGATTCTTGGAGCTACCATGCTTGGCCTGTCTGGAAAAAGCTCTTGGAATCATCGCAGAAAGCTTTCCCACAGTGATGACCGACAAGGCTTTGTTCCCAAGACAGTGCCAACCTTGTAGAAAAGATTCCGGCAAACTCTTGTGGTCCAGTTTTCTCGGCTAACATTCACTGTTAGAGGCAGAAGGAAACCAGTCGGACACTCCAGTGCTTTATTACACGTCCAATCAGTACAGAGGCGTGACTGCAAGTAAGGTGCAGACGCGCGGGAAACATTGGCGCCAATTCCACTCTCCTCCTGACAACATACATCACACACAATCAACCATCCTACATCCCCCCCCTAAGATTATGGCATGGCAGAATGGCAAAATATTAAATGAAAATAATAAGTAAACATGTATTAAATGCATATATATAGACAAAGAAAGCTGTAAAAGGAAGATCCCATAGGACAAAAGCAATGGTTAACACTGAGTGTCACAACATACAAGGACATGCATGGCAACAATATATAGTACATGCATAAAATATGTTTGCACAACAGAATTTCTATCCAGTTCAGCTTACTGAAAACAAAAGATAAAATGAGCATAAGGGACAACAAAATGTAATTGTACAAGGTGACACAAGCACAAGCATGGGTTAACGCTCGATATCACCCATGACATACTCGCCCATCCATGAGGGTTGCACTGTGCGCCTTTTTGGACGAGGTGGAGCAGGTTCCAGGCTTGGGGGAATGGCTGAGGACGTTGGGGGTTGCCGTTTTAACACTTTCAGGTGCTTCCTGTTTCTAAGTGACACCCGACCGCTTCCATCCAACCTAATGAGATACTGTCGGTGGCCCTTAGACTCCACTACCAACCCAGATCGGTCCCAGGTTTTGGTTACAGGATCCTGCACTCTTACCCTGCAGCCTACAACCAGGGGTAGAAGCTCCCTGGTACCAGTATATGGTGGGGTCTCCTCTTGGGACTCTGCCATTCGTAGCTCCCTCCGCTGAATTATCTCATCCCAGTGTCTCTCCACCTTGTAATGCTGTCTGGGTGTTGGCACTCCATCTCTGAGCTGCCTGCCGATAGCGAGCTGTGCTGGGGACTTGTCAAACCCCTTAGGGGGTGTATTGAGGTACTGAAGAATTGCCAGGGATGCCTTGTTGCAATCGAGGCTGCCTCCTTTGCCTATGTTAGACCTGATGATCCTCTTGGCAGTCTTGACTGCTGCTTCGGCCCTTCCATTAGACTGGGGGTAATGGGCTGACGACAGGCGTACCGTAACCCCCCATTTTCTGAAGAATGATGTGGTCTCTGCACTAATGAGGTTTGTGCCCCCATCTGTCGAGATTAGCTCTGGTGCTCCCCATCTTGTGAAGTATGTCCTCAAGACTGATATAATTCTTGATGACGTTGTGCCATGTGGGAAGTGTGCCACTTCCAGCCACCCGGTGAGCCTGTCTGCATAGGCCATGTACATATGGCCCTCCAACTGTAGCATGTCCACCACTGTCGACTGGAATGGGTATTCTGGGGGTGGTGTGAGTACTAATGGTTCAGCAGGTTGTGATGGAGCATGTACATCACAAGAGGCACATCCATCCCTGTGGCTCTGCAGGTCGCCTTCCATCCCTGGCCAGTAAACTGATTGTCTAGCCCTGCGGAGCATGGAGTCTACCCCCTGATGTCCTGCATGAAGGCCTGTAATGACTTGACGGCGAAGTTCCTCTGGGATGAGCAGACGTGGGCATCCTTGTTCGTAAGTGTAGACTATCAGGTCTTCTACCATAGATAACCTGTCCCTAACTGAGTAAAACTGACGTAGGCAGGCCACCTCCTGTGCCTTCTGCGGGCACCAGTCATTTACTGCAACTTTAGCTGCCAGCAGTTGGTACACAGGGTCTTTAGAGGCTGCTTCTTTGACCCTCTCCTCATCCAGTATGAGGCATTCTTGCTCAAGGGCGGTGGCCGAAGCAGCGACAAGGGCAGCAGTCATATCCTCTTCAAGTTCAGAATCCTTGTCATCTGGTTCGCAACGGAGAGCAGGGAAGCGTGATAAGAAGTCAGCAGCGCAATTCCTCTTTCCTGGCAAGTATCTTACTTGGAACCTGTATTGTAGGGTCTTCTCCTTGAGACGGAAGAGTCTTGGGTTTAGTATATCCTTCAGCTCTCTATCACCCAGGAGCTTGACCAGCGGGCGGTGATCAGTCACGATCAGTAAGTTGGGGCAGCCCAACAGGAGTAGCCTGGCCTTCTTGAGACACCATGTGACAGCTAAGGCTTCTCCCTCAACAGCAGCATACCCAGCTTCAGCCTGCGACAAATGGCGGCTCCCACATAAGGCAATACGCCACCCACCCTTGCAGCAAAATGGGGCATCAGCCGAGGCACAAGCACAGTACTGCTGCAGGATGACAAACCCAATCCCATCCCTGCTCCAATCTGTTAGGGCCGCTGTAGGTCGGGATTTGTCATAGTATACCAGCCCATCCTTGGCCAGCTTGCATATGGCCTCCTGTGCTTGGCGGAATCTCTCTTGTAGGTTGCTATCCCAGTACACATTCTTGCTTGTAGACTTCTTCAGGAGGTCTCTAAAGGGTTCCATCAGCGGGGCAGTGGCGAGGAAGGGTGCCAACTGGTTGACAAAGCCATACCATGACCTGATGTCAGTGACAGAGGGGTTGTCTGGCATAGGGAATCTCCGTATGGCAGCTAGACTCTCCTCTGTGGGCCTGTAGGAATCCCATCCCAGCTGGAATCCGACGAAGTTCACTTCTCTTCGGCAGAAACTGAATTTCTCTGGCTTGAGGGTTATGCCCTTTTTAGCACACGTGTCCAAGAAATTATAGGTGTGCCAGAAGGCCTCCTCGACGCTGTTGTCATACAGAAGAGTATCGTCCACACATTTGTGTTTTTGGGGGATGTCCTTGATGGCGTCATCAAACCTCTTGGTGTAGGCATCTGAAGCTGAACAGTGTCCCATGGGTGTTCTTCTGTACCGGTAACGCCCCCAGGGTGTGATAAAGGTTGTGAGTCTGCGGCTCTCTTCATCTAACTCCACCTGGTGGAAGCCCCAATGCGCATCTGCCACTGTCTTGAAGGAATGTAAAGGCACCCCAGAGATCATGTCGAAAGGAGCAGGGGTGTGATGCGTCTCTCTCCTGCAGGAGGCATTAAGGCGTTGAAAGTCCACAGTGCGGCGGGGCTGACCTGACTTCTTGGCAACAATGACCATCCTCGCACACCATTCTGTTGCTTCACCAGTGGGTACCTCCTCAATGATGCCCTTCTTGATGTCCTGGTCCAACTGCTTCTTCACTTCTGACTCCCAATGCTTTGGCACTGATGCTGGGGTGTGGCATGCATAGGGGGTTGCCCCCGGCAGTAGGTGAATATGGTGCGGCTTGCCCTCCATGACTGGGAGGGGCTCCCTCTCTGTATTGAAAGTTGATGATGAAAAATGGCGCAAGAGCCACTGCTCCAACTTTGGGACGTTCTCCTCCACTGGTGGAAAGGGCATGGATGAGGGCTTGGGCAGGGATGGCCCAATGGGTGTGGGGACCTCATGCTCCAGTGCGAGGCTCGCTGACACTGGTAGGTGGTGGGGAAAGGACTGGGGCACGAGGCCAAGGTCCTTACAAGCAGCCAATGAAAGGAAGCAAGACCTTGCAGACTTGATAAAATACACTTCTTGGACGGTTGTCCTGGCACCGTACTGAATGCGAAGAGGGGCAGTCCCCATACACTCCAATCGAACATTGGCAACATCACGTAGGCCCCTGCGGTTTTGTGAAAGGGCAGGTCTTTCAATGAGGGTCGACAGCAAAGTGGGGCCTGCAACACACACTTGGGCCCCCGTGTCTACCACAGCCTGTACAGGCTTGTGACCCTTAGGCCTAGGCCCATGCACTGATGAGGACACTATCACTTGTATAGTAGGCTGCACACTGGGTTGTACCCCGGCGGTGACCGCTCCCAGTGTTACTGACGAAGCAGGGGCATCACTCACCATCTTCTTCTTGCTCCTACAGAACCGTTTCAAGTGGCCAATTTTTTGACAGCCATGACAAACACTATTTCTCGCCGGGCACAAGACCTTCCTTGGCTCATGCTGCACTCCACAGTTCCCACACATACGAGCATTGATGGAAACTGAGGACCTCTCACCACTCTTCACCGCTGCACACTCAGGGGGGCTGGGGTCTGTCTCCACATCGGCCGCACGTGGCTCTTGATGCCATGTGTCATGCTGGGGCATGGAAGCATCTTTGCGGGCTGCCTCATATGTCGCACACACTGCCCTTAAGGCATCTACACTACAAATGGAATCACACGACCTATAGAGGTCTCTTTTCAATATCTCATCCCTTAGACCTACCATAAGCTTCCTAATAAGCATATATTCGGACAAATCGCTATGACAGCTAGGACACTGGAAGCCACAATCCATGGCTTTTTGAGAGCACTTTGCAAAATATTCACTAATTGACTCCTCACGTCCTTGCATATACACAAAAAACTCAGCCCAATGCACGGCCTGGTTCGAAGCACGCAGAACCATGGCCCCTATAGCATCCAAAGCCCCTTCTGGAGACAAATTAGCCCACTGTGCATCACTATACCTGGCATCCAGTGTACGTTGCAACTCTGGGGTGCAGTGAAGCCTAATATGTTGAACTGCATCCGTTGGTTGAAGCTTATATAGCCTAAGCCACTGTGTCATGGACCGTTTCCAAGTCCTGAAGGAGGCCGACAACATTTCCAAAGCACACTTCTCTGGTAGTGGTGGGGCTGGGGCCCTGGGACTGCTCTGTAGACACAAGCCACTCGCCATTGTAGCCAAGCGGTCATTAAGGGCTTGCAACGCATCTCGCCCTTCGGCAACCACATGCTGAAGAGCTGGTGATCTTGGCGCTACTCCAACGGGAGTACTGTGGGCACCCCTGGAGGATCGTCGTGCCCTCCTTGTCGTGAAAGACGGTCTCCCTGGTGTAGACATCCTTATCCTTTTACAACATCCTACTCACTGCGCCATGTTAGAGGCAGAAGGAAACCAGTCGGACACTCCAGTGCTTTATTACACGTCCAATCAGTACAGAGGCGTGACTGCAAGTAAGGTGCAGACGCGCGGGAAACATTGGCGCCAATTCCACTCTCCTCCTGACAACATACATCACACACAATCAACCATCCTACATTCACTTAATGATTTTCGCCTTCTCCTCAGCGTTGCAGTTATGGGGGAATGTGACTGACCACAGCTCCTTGACCCCACCCTCGTCAGTTTCAAAACCTGAGGTCGTACCACCCAAACTCATTATTCAACCACCAGACTTGACCTACCAGGCCAGGACCATCAACAAACCATGTGAGGTGCAGACCAAAATTCCACCTTTGTTCTTTTAGACGGTCTCATCCAGGGACACTACAAAACCCATTGGCATTCTGATCATACGATGCGATCTAAAACCTGGACTGTTTCAGCTGACCGAGGTCATTGCTTGATGACAAAATCAGGGATAGATTAAAAAAAGTCACAGTTTAACAAAGTTTTAATTCTTATACTCACTTCGTTTTTAATACACCTCATACTTTCTTTGGTTCTGAAAAGACATGAAAGAAGAGGATTTTAAAAGAACACTGATTCATTTGTGTTTTTTCGTAAGCTACTATTTTGTAAGCAAAACCTTACCTAAAATGGAAAACTGCTGTATCAGCAAAATTGTCGAAACCGACATATGCCACCTATTGGCCTCGTGAAGCACTAATACACAAGTTACTGCAGTTTCAGAATGATTCTGCAATGCTTTTGCATGAGCATTCAGGGGGTCCCATTTGCAGTATCTGCAAAATCAGCGGTAAGGCAACGGAGTATCTACCATTTTTCTCAGTTCTGTATTTTTGCAGATATTGCAGTCTTCCATTTCAGGGCAGTGCTCTTACATGTTTTTTTTTTAGTTTCAAAAAGTACTGTGAATTCAGTGAATTACAGTTTTGCTGTAATATCAAATATATTACAGCAGTAATGAAGAAGCCGACCACCATATAGGGCTTTTGTCTTCCTCAAATCTCTGCTCGTCCACAGCTAAGTAGGCTGTGAGTCGTCAAAGCCTTCTTTGAGGCCACAGGTCAGCTGAACAAAAATGTAAAACTGTAATTCAGTAATACTACTACTAATAATAATAATAATATTGCTAAGAAATTCACAGTCTCATGAAAAAGTTTGTGTAATAGAAATCCACAATTATATCGTAAACTATATTACTATGCAAAATACAAAAGCAAAGAATTTCGAAAACCTGAACAGTGTTTTTCATAAGTGTTTTTTAACACAAACACTGATTCGGAAAACCGTTCAGGTGTTCGAAAGTCTTCGCTTTCGTATTTTACATCGTAATATAGTTTACTATATAACTGTACATTTGTATTAAGCAAAATAAAAATAATAATAATATTTACAATACTCTTCTGACCACAATTACAACATATGTAAACACATACCACCCTGGAATATTTCATAAACACACAAAATTGAAATTACATCTAAAACAAATCTCCAGTTCCCTGTTGATTCAGGTAAAGAATAAACCTCATAGCTAAATTATTATTATTATTATTAATATAAAATATTACTCAAAAGATGAATCCTATTCATATGGAAAAATCCCACCAAGGGGCCACTGACTTGAAATTCCAGAAGCTTCCAAAGATTATTGTGTTGTTCATTTGGAAGAAGTCAGAAGTAAAAGGAAATGCAGAAATGGCAGCTCCCACTTATTAAAAAAGGAAAAATAGATTCATAAATAGATAAAAATGTATTAAAATGCCAGGAGAATAGTTTTAGGGAAGTACTGCATTGCATCTTGGCTCGAACTTATCAAGTTCCGATTGAACGACACCCTCTAGAGGGAGGCTCCTGCAGGTTAGTGACTACCCTGTGGCAAAGTTGTGTGGGACAGGAGTTCTATCTTCTCTACTACTAAATAGTTTTACTACTTTTACTGATCTCCAAATAAGATGTGAAAACTAGATCAAAATAAAGTTTTAAAAAGTTAAAATGATGATTTTGGTGTCATTGTAAAGCTTAATACTTGTACTTTATAAATGTAGCTTCACAAAAGGAATACAACAAGTTCCATACTTTAAAATAACAAGGCAAAGTTGGCTTTCAATCTTCTATTGATGACTCATACTGGTATGTCATTGAGGTCAATTTTCAGCCAACTTTGCACATCTTTTTCATTTATGGTATATAAGTTTTATCCTTTTATGAACATGGCAAAATAATGTACAAGTATTCAGCTTTATAATGTCACCAAATTCAGCCTCTTACTGTGAAAAGTCACTGAGCACAGTGTGATCCAAGAAAAAACAGCGTATTTGCTGTAAGCAGTACTCTCCTTACATTCTTACACTTTGTGCTGACAAGTGCAGGCGAAGATGTGCAACACAATTGACAGAAATGAGAGGCAAAATCCACAAAGAGAATTGGAACATCACTTACGACACACAACCGGGAAATCTTATTCCTTTCTCAATAAATCAGGAAATGAAATACAGGTCTGCCGGACATTCCTCGTACGAACTCTTGGATACAGTGGCAATAGTCGTTGTCGACGTGGTGAAAAATTCTGAAGATTCTGTTGGAAGGACAAAGCACAGCCTGACGTGAGGGGTCGATGCATCCCCGAAAATAGGAAAGATCATTCAATAATAATGGAAAGATGTTCATCAGGCCTATAATGATGATAATTCAAAGTTCTCTTGCTTCCAATGATTACAGGACTGAAAAGCCGCATCTCTGTGCCTCGACTGATTGTATTCAACGAAACAATTGCCACCGTGAGGGAAAAAGACATTAAAGAAGAAAAAGATTGTAAAGTATATAAGATAAACATTATGCTATGGTACGGGATGAATCAACTTATTAAAAAGCAAAGAGATGCACAGGATTTTCTTTTCTGAAAACCAAATTAATATATAGTATTAACCTCAAATATCTGACACCAGGCCACAGATTCATGGCTGCTGACGGCACCCACGGCCATACTGAAAAGACCTGAAACAACTGGAGGTGCTGGGCATCAATGGCAAGGAATATTTCTTCAATAATCCACCAACAAACAATCACAAATCAACTGTAGATGTCATGTTTGAGAAGGGAGTCATTAGATTTCAGCACAAGGCCTCTTTCAAAGAGCTTCAATATAAGTTTCGTAATTTTGCGAAAAAAGACAGTTAAAATACCACGTGATCTCCTAATGACTCCCCTGGAAAATTGTCCCAGGGGAATATCTTCTATAAAGAAAAACATAATTGACAAGCTAGTTTGCAAAATGACCCCAAACCGAAGAGAATTCTGGGTCAACATGCCACATAATGAATCGAGCAAAGATCTGCTATTGAATTATGTTGACCCAAAATCCATATGGATTTTTTTGATAAGTGAATGAATTTTTTTCAATAAACAATTGCATTAAATGGATGTATTTTTTCCTATCCTGAAAACAGGATTGCATACATGTTATATACGTACGCAAACACTGGCATAAAATCTAGAACCATATGCTGTACATACTAGTAAAATGATGACATACTAGTAAAATTCAGTGTTAAAATATGAACATAAAAAATGAATAATGTATTAGATAGAACCAACAAAAAGTAAATATATATTAAACTTTTATATTTAAAATATATACTTAGCATACAAAATAAATATGACTCAAATCTTTATTAAATATATACTGACATCATATTTCATTAAAACGACCAGATTCTTGCAGAGAACCCAGAAGGTTATCTGCCTCAACGTCACCATTTAAAACTTCTAAAATAGTCTTCCCAGTTAGTAAGTACTTTGCCCTAAGGTGATGGGATTTAGGACAGCGCACCAGCATGTGTTCGACAGATAGCTGACCACCACAGTGAGCACAAACTGGGGCACTGGTTCCCTCAAAAATATAGCTATGGGTGAAGCGGGTAAGTCCAACATGAAACCTTTTCCTTCTGAACAAAATACAGAGCTATGATAAGCATGTAATGCAAAATAATTTCCTTCCACAACAAACACATCTTAAATCGTGGAATCGCCTTAATCGAACACTTTCTGAGTGTATGGGCACAGCACATTGAAACACATGAACACAGTTGCTATAACATCTACAGATACATAATTGTAATAACCATAATGGCCTCTTCGCTTCTCTAATTCTTCACACCTTCTGGATGTCCCTGACGGTGCAAGGCCTTACGTCCAAATGCAAGAATATCAAGTACAGTAATTCTGATGTCCATGGTAGGATTTCAATCGACGTCCAGAGTACAAGAACAAGGTCACATTGCCAACCTGACCTTTGGTACCATGACCTCGTTCTGATATTCTGGACGCAGTTTTGCATTCTGCTACGGACATCAGAATTACTTCACTCTTGCATTTGGATCTATATAAATGACTACAATACAGATGTGATACCAAAGGCTTATGGGTAGGACAAATTGCCCAAAATTGACCAAATTTCACAATTTTGAGGCATTTTTGACAATTCGATGGCCCCAAAATTTAATAAAACTCATTATAGAGGCATTAATTCAACAAAAAACTCAAAAATGTGAACCAACTTGACCTAACCTGACCCAGAATCCACCAATTTTCATGAATTTTGGGCATTTTTTGTCAATTTAATCTCCCATAAAATAGCACAACCTTCAATTTTGCCCAATTTTAGTCACAGTGGTCACAAAATGTGACCACTATGACCAAAAGTCTATTATTGTGAGATGAGAATCCTAACTAAGTGGTCTGGTTAAACTCTCTTTTATAATTCTATACAAATGCCTGGCCCGGAGAGAATACACTTTAAAATACCAAACATTCATTTTGAATGACTCTTTTCTAACATTCTACAATATTCCAACACTATTAATTGATGATGACAAAGTAAGATTTTCATCAGCTATATAATTATGCACGGCAAATAAAATAACTAAAGTTTCAACTTATCTCAAGGCTTATAAAGATATGCCAACTGGGCACTGAATTGTGAACTCAGTTCTTTCAATTATAACAATTATAACAAGTGAACATCAATCACTGACTTGCAAAAGCAACTTTCCACACTCTAAAATATTCATATACAAATTGGGAATACAGAACAGCACAAAAATACCATAATAATTATCAAAAATGTACAGTACACAGCACTTACAAAAACACTTGAAAAAACCAAATTACAAGGGCAATTGTACATAATACTTTATATTAGTTTCACAGACAATTTCAAACTTGAAAGTCCTGCATTGGAAACAGCAACATATGCAAGAACACCATCTCAGAGTTATACAAAAAGACCATTTCAGAGTTTAACAGGCAAATGAACAAGAGATTTTTCTATTCTAGATGGAATCTCGATGCTGGTACTCCACCAAGTGAGGTTACAGTGCACTGGGGAACATAGACACACGAGAAGTAGAGGAAACAGTGACATAATTAGACCACTAGAAAGTCTTCGCAGCTTTACCTCAGCAGTACAATAACGTCGTACCAATCACCACCAGCACAATGCTTAATATCTGGAACAAAGAAATTGTGTAAATACACAGAGCACTCAAGATAAAATCACAAACAAAAACAGACTTAAAACTGAGGAATTTAAAGATGGAGTCTGACAAGTTTTTAGAGAAGGCTCTCTCAACTTTTCAAGAGACTACACCATAAAAACAACAAATAATTCAAACTTGGCCATCATCTTCCAAGGTCACACAAGGGGAAAACGATACATTCAACTAACAGGCAAGGATAACTCTATTTAGCAGTCTACTTAACAAAGGTACAGAAGTTTCAGATCACTGAGTCATGATTCTAGACAATGATAGGGCTTGGTCAAAGGACTTGGTCAAAGATTTGTTGATAAACCAGAGGTCACAATTAAAACAAGGTCATGATAAAGAATTTGAAGCAAGGAAAAATAACTGAGGGCCAAAGAGACACGCCACAGAATAGATTCCAGTCTACAGAAGTACCCAAACTGTATGCAGAAATGCAATAAACTGATTGCTGATTGGTCACTCAGACCCCATTATTCATATACTGCATAATTTTTTCAATGAAAGTTTCAAGTCTGGGCAACCACAGGTACTTTTACGGAGCTAAAAATGACCCTCCGTTCTGCCGTGCGATTTCCCACAAGTCTGTGCTTCTCCCAGCAATCTCTATTTGCCTTTTTGTTACACTTATTGCTTTCAGTTATTCCTCTTTCTGCCTTTATGTGATAATGTTTGACTGCAAGGTACAGGAAGGCTAATGCAATGTTAGTTAGTTATAAATGATTTGTTTAGCCAGACCTCTGAACCCTTCTATGGTTCTTCTCAGGCTGGAAGGCTAATGAAATGGTAGTATACAGTAATGCTGAAGCATTTTCAAGGGGCATTCACTGCTCCAGTAATCCTGGAATACTGAAATACTGAACAAGCCCACCAAAGGGGCCACTGACTTGAAACTTGAGCTTACAAAGAGTATGGCGCTCATTAGGAAGTACGAGAAGATAAAGGCAAATACAGAATGAAGAGATCTCACTTATTAAACATAAAAAATAAATTAATAAACCAATAAAAATGTATTAAATTGCAAGAATAGCACTAGGGTAGTAACGCATTGCATCTTCGCTTGGACTTCTGAAGTTCAATTGCACGACACCCTCGGGGAACCTGTTCCACAGTCCAACGGTGTGAGGAATAAACGACCTCTGGAACTGACACAATTTTAATTTGAGGCCCTTTTGTTTGTATCTCTGGATGTTTGTAAGTAGGGTGGTGTCTGTACACAAGTACAAACGCTGACCAGAAACTATTTGCGTATTGTTACATGAACCCAGCAAAGGACTGGGGCAATGTTACCAAAGACACAGATAACAAACCAGAATGATAATACACATGATATTAAAAGACCATGTTAGTACAAAGTGCAGTTGCTTGCAAGATGAAAATGAGTTATGAAAATGAGCCAAAAATCTTAGTTCTTGTTGGGTTACCACACTGAAATCTTATTCAAATGATAAATTATATGGTTTTGTAAACCTTTATGTTTCCTTGGACTAAAACTACTGTTTTTATAACATAAAACAAGTTTTTCATATAAAACCAATCAATCATATTAGGCCTATTAATTATTATGTTTATGATTAACTACACTAAAACTACTGTCTTTATAATGTAAACAAGTTTTTCATATAAAATTTATCAATCACATTACGCCTATCATTGTGTCTATCAGACTGAGATAACAGGCTTAATATGCCCAATGGTTGAAAAACCCGCCACCATTTCTTGTAGGAAGGCTGAAGTCATGAGACTTTTTTGAGAAAGACTTCCACATTTCTTGAAGCTGCCAATCAAATGGAATGGAATGGAATGGAATATAAAATTTAGGCCAAAGGCCAAGGACTGGGACATACAAGGTCATTCAGTGCTTAAAGGAAAACCGAGAGCGAAGAGGTTTGAAAGGTGTAACAAGAGGAACACCTTCTGCAGGAGAGAGTTCAAAGCCACCAGGCTGCTGCTTCTTCTTCAGCAGGCAGGACCAAGATGCCCCTCAAGCCTGAAGATACTTTAATGAGGTTCTGCAGTTCCTGTGATGTCTCTGAAGAGTAATTACTGTGGGAAAATATTTGGTCGAGAAGATGGCGACTAAGGGCACAGACCTGTTGCAGTTTATTTCAGAGAAAGTGCCCATCAGTTTGGAAAAAGCAATTTTGAATACTTGGAATACTGCAAATAAAACAGCAGAAGTTGACAAAGCAACCAGTCATCTTGCAAAATGCAAGACTGGCAAAGACCTCTTTGACGGAGGCCCTCTGAATGTGTCGATATTGCAACCAGCCATCTTGCAAAATGCAAGACTGGAAAAGACCTCTTTGACGGAGGCCCTCTGAATGTGTCGATATTGCAACCAGCCATCTTGCAAAATGCAAGACTGGTGAAGACCTTAAGATCCTGGTAGGCAGACCAACAGAAGAAGGCGCTTAGCAAACAGAAAGAGTACGGCTGTATTCCTACAGTCCCTGGAGAGGATTCCGTGTTGGAATGGAATGGAATATATGAAATCTGGGCCAAAGGCCAAGTGCTGAGACCTACGATGAGGTCATTCAAGGAAGAAAGGGAAACTGAGGAGAATAAAAAGGGTTGAGAAGCGTAACAGGAAGAGGAAAATCATTCGCATTTAAAGCACTATGAAACTCTTGTCAGGAGAAGGTTGAGGAAAGTAAGATGGAAGAGAGAGAGAATACGAGTGGAGGTACAGTCAAAGGAATGAATAAATAGATAAAAATATATTAAAGTACCAGGAGAATAGCATTAGGGTAGTAATGCATTGCATCTTCGCTTGAACTTTTGAAGTTCTAATTGCAGGACGTCCTCTCAGGGAGACTGTGCCACAGTCCAAGAGTGTGAGGAATAAAGGACCTCAGGAACTTTGGAGAAGTTCTACAGCGAGGTACATTTACTGCATATTGGTGCTTCTGCTGTCCTGAACAGAAAATGTACCTTGTGCAAATGGCAGGAGCCTTCAGAACAGAAAAAGTCAGGCTTACCACAGTGCCTTCATAAAAGTTACGGCTTCAGAGGTCATGATAAACTGGAGATGCATCGGAAATAAAAGTGGCAAAGGTGAAAGAATGAAAAGAGATGTCGAGGACTGGTTATAATTATGTGGAGATTGAAAGGAAACGGAGCTTCAACAGCCTTGAGGGTAACGGCTGATAACGTTGACGAATGGCCTCCCTTGATGCAACGAGTCTTTCTATGAGTAATAAATATGCGTGACTGAAGACAAGAATATACTGGCGACAGAAAGACGATAGGAGATAATTTTGGGTGTCAAAAAAATAGGACCAGGCTATTTAAAAGGGCAAGGACGCCACATGACCCTGGGAGCAGCCATCCGCTCTGTCTAATGACAAAAGAAGTGGATGCGATAAGAGAGGAAAGGAAGTAAACAGGAAAAGAAATGGAGGAAAGAGGGAGAATGTAAAGGTACGAAAATAAAGGGAGAAGGGTGAGAAAAGAGGTTTGGTTTTTGGGTAGAGGTCCCAACAGGAAAAGAAGAAGGAAGACGGACTTTTAATGACGAACCTATCAAGATATGAACAGGCAATTACTGTACCCTGTACATTACAGATTGCTCACCAAAGAGGCTGAGGACAGGAGTCGAGTCGACAGGAACCCGGACGTAGGAAACTGATCCTGAAGAGGATGTCTGGCTTTCAAGAAGAGGGTCATGATGGGGTGGGTCGTCGGGTGCGGAAGCAAGAGGGCCATTTGATTGTGAATTTGGGGGACTGGTGGGTTCCTCGTGCTTTAAAACCTGCCGAATCTGGGGTCGTGTTCAGCCTCCATTATGGTGCTTGTGGTCGAAGTAGGGTGTGGGCATGGGAGGAGACCTGAAAAATAATATAAAAATCAATAGAGGAACAACAATAATAATAATAATAATAATAATAATAATAATAATAATAATAATAATAATAATAACAACATATTCACAGGACATGAACACACACTAACCTAACTTGCTTTGTAAATAAAGAAAATAATAAAATAATTAAATAAATATTTAATGACAATTAAATAATTAATTAATTAAATACTGGTAACAATTAAATAACTAATTAATTATATAAGTTAAATAACTAATAACAATTAAATAACTAATTAATTAAATAATTAAATAACACCTTAAAAATGGCTGCCAGTTCCTCATTAAAGGTATAATCAACAGATTTGTAAACCTTTGTGATTAATTATTATTAATTATATTTATTTAATTAATAATAATTATTAAATTACTTAATTATTAGGGGATCAGGGGTCAATTGTGAATGTGAAAGTTCTATGTTGAAATACAACTTATGTAAAGTGACAAACAAGAGACCATCTGTTGATGGTCCAAGTCATAACTACCACTCTTATAAAGAAGGATGAAGCCACGGAAAGCTAAAGTATGACAAATGCAATGAGGTGTTGTTGGGTTCCTGCAGGCAGCACTTACACACTTCTGAATCTAGAACTGTACTGATTTAAACTCCAAATCTAGACAACATATCATGACATCATAAACAACGCATTTGCAAGCTAATACTTTCAGCCCAATGGTTCAAGTGATTTCAATTATTCTCGGAAAGCAAATCATGTCATCATCAAATGATTCCATCCTTAAAACACACACTGGTGGTGAGAGAGCAACAAGTGGAATACAGGAAGTCCCCAGGTTACATTGTTCCGGGTTTACGTCGCCGTCTTACGTGGTTCCAAGCTTACGTCGCTTTTCAAATATATTAATGAAAAAATCAGTTCTGGGATACAGCGGATGTTCCGAGGTTACGTCGCAATTTTACGTTGCTCCGAGTTTACAATGCTTTTCAAATATATTAATAGAAAAGCCATTTCCAGGTTACAGCGGATGTTCCGAGGCTACGTCGCCGTCTTATGCCGCGACAGAACAGTAAAAGTACATAAATACAGCTACAATATAGAAGTCAAAATTTGGAGGTTTTTGGTTGCATACCACATCAGAATGCAAGTAAATTACTCTACAGTAAACCCACAGAATTAAAGGTAAAGCTTTCATTACTTTATTTCTCGTTTTTATACATTTTTCTTGTGACATTCCGGGTTATGTCATTTTCCGGGTTACACCGCGGCGTCGAAACGGAACCTCCAACATAACCCAGGGACTGCCTGTGCTTAGTTCTCCTCACTGCCTAGAAATGATGGTGACGTTATGAGGTTCTGGAGAGCCTGTGACTTCTCTCATGAAAAAGGAACCTGGAGAATTTGCTAGTTGCTGACCCCATTCAGGAACTGATATCATTTGAGCAAGGTTTTCAGTCAACTGTCCTAAACCTTCAGTAAATATCTTTTAGCAGAATAAGAAAAGCAAGACATAATTAATAAAAGACTTGAGAAGCAATAATAGATTACAGACACTGAAGAGTCAGAAATAAAAGCCCCTACATAAACATGTAATAAGACATAAGAATTCCCACGACATTATCAAAACAGCACGACAAGACCCACACCCCTTAATGCAAGAGCCCCGGCATTCGTCCTATTGCATGGCGACACCTACAAGGCAACATGGCTACGGATATGGTCTTTCAAGATAATTAAACAGCGAGGATTTTGGGTGAATGCGAATTTCACAAGGTCTTTGCAACCGTAGCTCCGTGTGAAGGTTTTTGCCTTGTCCTATGCTATTAAGAGTTAACAGTTATAAGAAACAACTCGCCCCCTCACAAGCAATTTGCATCCCTTGGAAGGCAGACTTTAAAGGCCCAGGGATTACAGCAGAAGTGTCCAGGCTGACAGAATGAGTCGACTTCTACATAACGAGGGCCAACACAATCAAACCTCCAAGCAGTGTCAATCAGCAGGAGGCACAGTCTGCAAACTACTCACATTGATGTGACTTCAAGGTGAGAGTCTACAATGACATTCTCAATCCTCTTGGATGAGAGGGGGCAATCTCCCAAGATAGGGGACAATCTCCCATGAGAGGGGACAATCTCCCAACACCTCCTCACACCTTCCACATTTTGGACGAGAGAAAAGAGCAGAAAACTGGTCTCTTGTTTGTCCATTTTTCATAAGCTGCATTGCAACAGAGACCTTTCACACTCACAACTGATCGCTCAGCCCCTTTTCCTACCAAGAGAGAGAAACCAGATTTGCTGCACAGCAGCACCAACATGCAGCAAATGTGCCTCGCTGTTGAACTTCTCCAAAGTTCCAGAGGCCCTTTATTCCTCCCACCATTGGACTGTGGAACAGTCTCCATGAGGATGTTATGCAACAGGAACTTCAGAAGTTCAAGCAAAGATGCAATACATTACTTCCCTAACACAGTTCTCCTTGTATTTTAATTAATGACTTGGTTTTATTTATTTGTTTTTTAATTAGTTAATTCATCTGTTTTTCTAATAACTGATCTCTACTTTCCATATTTCCCATCACCTTCTGTTACTGCTTTTGAATGAACACCAAAATATTCCTTGGCAGCTTAAGAATTTCAAGTCAATGGCCCCTTCGGTGGGCATGTTCATTTATGAATAGGGTTCTTTGTCTTCTGAATAATAACAAAATAAAAAACACGCAAGATGCTCCACTCAAGAATCGTCCCTTTTGCACAAAAAGCAACCTGCAGTAGGAATCCACAATGACATTCTAACGTCCCATGACAGAGTGACGTATGAGAAAGTTAACCACATTTCAGATCAGAGGAGAATCTCAGGTGTTAACTTGGAAGAAGCAAGAGAATTGGTCTCACTTAAATGTCTGTAAAAGCTGACTCTCTCAGTTCTAAAATGTTGTTCCCATTCTGAATGATATTACGCTTGACTGTTCCTCAAAGCAAGTGAACTTCAACCCAAGACTTGAAAAGATCATTATGACTATGACACAGTCCAAGGTTTAAGAGCAATGGTAATATGGGCACCAAACTGCCTGAAACAATTAAATATGACTCCAGAGATCAACAGGAAGTTATTTTTGGCAACAGATATTCCCATCAATTTGTCAAAACACAACAAAAGGAACGAAAAATTATTACAACACTTTTATGTTGACAAATCAATTTTGTCACTTTGATATTCACTGACAGTGTAAATGTGTCTTGGTGCCTACAGTGCCCCACGTGAGGTGCACTGATGGCTCTTCCCTACATAGGGGAATAATCCAAGTGAGTTTCTCAGTGACGTAAAATGCGAAACTATCTTTTGGAGACGGGTGAGATGGTTTGAAATAGCTTCCCTGTATTCTGCTAGAACTCACCCACATTCAACTTTGGTAGGGGACAGGACCGCCCCCCCTTGGACCTGCCAGTAAAATACAGAGGCCGCCCTACTTACCAACATTCAACTTACAAACACTCAGAGTTACAAACAGGATCGCAATTTAAAACCGTGTTCAGAGCGCCCCCCTTTGCCACCCGTGATCTCAAATTCTGTTTCTTGCGCCCTTCTGTACATACAGTACTGTCTATGTACAGTGTACTGTGTTTTAGGATGAAAAAACCTACAGTAATGTATTGATTTTATAACAGACTGTACTCACATAGGCATGAAGAGCACAGCAACCAACTTACAAACAATTCAACACACAAATGGCTGTTTCGAACATAAATCATTTTCAAGTAGGGTGGTGTCTGTATCAGGCTTAATACGCAAATCTCGATTCCACTGGGAACATGAAATGTCCAAATGCATGGAAAAGTGACTCGTAAACAGCGTCTCTGTCAGTATTTATGGATTATGCAGAAGATGATGCCAGCAGTAGCCAATTACAGACACTAAGAGAGCAATCAAGAACAGAATGTGCTGTTATGGACTTTGGGCATTCTAAAACTGTATTTGGAAAGGACAGTTCAGTAATTACAAATGTGAGGCTATTTCTCAAGAGCTGGCCTTGACATACACTTCCACTGACAGTGTCGTGGCTCCTTCGATCAAAATTATTAACCTGCTCAGCTAAATGAGAAATATGCATGCTACCACAGAAATGGATGTTGTTAACTACAGGATTCCCCTGCTGTTGAGCAAACATTCCATGAAGAAAGCAAAAATGCTGTTTGATCTTGCAAGTGACCAGGTTAAAATTTCTGGAGCTATAATTGATCTGAAATCTCCATCTTCAGAACATTACTTGCTTCAGATTCCTACATGACCAGGCCAACAGTTAAGTATAGATACTGTACTATCAATTCACTGCAACAATTGCAAAGAAAACAGCATTAAAAGCCCCACACACAATTTGGACACCCAAAACTATGCTAATAAAACCATTTACAGAGGCTGCAATTGAAAACTCGGAACTGGAGAGGGACGTCAAACATGTATACGATCTACGTCCAGTCTGTTGCAAGTCTGAGAAAGCCGAACATTGACCTGTTGTCAGTAAATGCAATGGAATGTTATACATAATTTAGACCACAGGCTAAGAGCTGGGTTCTACGATGAGGACATTCGGTGCTGAAAGGGGAATTGAGAGTAGAGAGGTCTGACAGGCATAACAGGAATAGGATAACCTTCTGCAGTTGCACTATGAAACAATTGTTAGGAGAAGGTGGATAGCAAGATAGCAAGCAACTCTTCGCAACAAAGAACCTTATTAAGCAATGCCTACAGTGCACACTGTGAGGTGCACTGACGACGCTACCCCCCCAAATCAGAGGGACTTATCAAAGGGCTTCTTCAATCCTCAATTGGTCCATTTAGTGCGCCCACAAAACTTCGTACAGATAATAGTCCTCACTTCAACAATCATAAAATCAAAAAGTCTTACCACACACCTTGCACATACGCATCTTTGCAACATCTGCAAAGCGTCCATAGGGCAGTGGGGTCTGTAACTCTCTCTCTCACCCTCCTCCTCACCATCTTCAAGTTGGCCATGGTAGCCAAATTTTCACCTGAAAAAAGAAAGAAGGTTAATGGTGCAAGGAAAGATAAATCCCAGATACTTTACCAAAGCAATGACTGAATATTACTATACGACTATTCACAAGCACTTTTTCTGAAAGCATAATTACCACCTCAATTTGACACCAACTTTGGGAGTCTGGTCTATCTCATAAGTAACAAAGTCCGTTAAGTAACAATAATATTACACACTGCACTTTAATCATTTCTATATTTCTGATGAGTAACAAAGATGAATAAGTAACAAGACCCTCACTTACAATCTGCACACAAATATTTTTTAGCAAATATTTTTTAGATTTCCAATAAGTTGCAAAGTCAGTTAAGTAACAAAAATGAAGGGAAAATATTTATCATCAAATGGATAAGACCACAGAAGCAATGGGTGTTGAGACACGCCCAAAAATGTGGGTTACGTAACGTTATTGCAACCTTGGCATTCATACCAACAAACAACAAGGAACCCATTACAAAATACAAGCGTTTCAAAACTGTCTCTTTACGTCCGGTTTATGAAAATATTCTTCCGAAATACTTTTACTTGAATCTGACCATTTTTTTTTAATGGATGATACAATCCAACACGACCTCGGCAAGTTATCATCGGATTTATCATCTCATAAAGCCTGCCGCTTTAGAGATGCGTTTTAGAGATGGTATAACGGCTACATTCAATCTGATGCTTTATGAACATCAACGTCCCTTAATGCCAAAGTGAGGAGGGACACTCCAACGTACTAAAACGCTCAAAATGTCTTCGTGCGATTCTTAGCAAGAAAATGAATCTGCTGACTAAAAGCGCTTCTAGGAATGGAGTACAAAATTCAGGCAAAGGACCAAGCGCTGGGACCCACGACTGGTTCGTTCAGCGCTGGAAGGGGAAACTGAGTAAAATGAAAAGGCTTGAAAGGTTAACAACTGCACTATGAAACAACTATCAGGTGAAGGTTGAGGAAAGTACATTAGAAGAGAGAGACTATGAATGGAGGTATAGTAAAAGGAATGAAAGAAGTTGCAGCTAGGGGCCTACAGTGCACTGCGTGAGGTGCATTGACGGCCCTACCCACCTACGGGCAGCTGAAGTTACAGAATCTTCTGCATAAAAGCGAGAGTACGGCAACTCTTCGAACCAAACCCCGTGGCTATCTGAGTTTGTGTTCGACATTAAACTTGTTTTACAAACTTTCAACAAGAGAACTCGGGCAGTCCCCGGGTTACAGCGGGCTCGGCTCAAGATGTTCCGAGCTTACGACGCCCTTCAAGTGTATTCAGAAATTATTCCCAGGGTTACGACGCACGTTCTGGGTTTAAGACGCCCATCCGACGGAAGAAATATGGCACCTAAACGTCAGAATGGTCAAAATTTGGAGGTTTTTTGATGAAAAACTCAATAAAAATAGTTTAGGTCATTTACAAGACACCCAAATGATGAAAAGTAAGGCTTTCTTACGATTTTCAACGACACTTTGGGTTAAAACCATTCACGGCTTACGATGCGGCATCAGAACGGAACCACCGTCGTAAGCTGGGGACGGCCTGTACTTCATATTAATCTGAGCTTTTCATCAAATAAAACACAATATTTGTTAGCAAGAATCTCATATCCTACTGAAGATACCCAGATATCTATTTTGGAAGAAGCAAAGGAGGCCCTCTCTTGATGGTAGTGGGGAAGAAAGGAGTTAAAGAAGGTGGACAGCAGAGTGGGAGGCAGGGAATATGGGACGTTTATGAGGGCTCACAGGAAAGTCTAGAATTATTTCCTAATGGCTAATAGACACTACATGAGGCATACTGCTGACACCACTCTCCTCAACCAGAAAATATTTAGTACTAATAAAGTAGCTGTTTGAAATGCTATAAAGTAGCTGTTTGAAATGCTATTTCAATGTGACAGGATGATTTAAAACTACCACAATAGGTAACATTAACAGAAATAGTGATTTAAGAGCAGGATGAAATATTTCTTGCAGGAAACTCACAGTTAACCCTCACTCTACAGTCAAATCTTTCTGCAAGTTTAAAACAACTTGAGAATATAACTGTCTATCTACCTGAGGACATGTGGTCTGTAAGGAGGGTCTGTGGATGGAACGAGGACTTGACTCTACAGGAAACATGGACGGTGATTGTGTTAATGATCAGCCGCTTTTGCAGAGTCGATTCTTGAATGACGTACTCTCTGCCACACATCTTCGTCACCATCAAACTCGCTGAAGCTGTAAATACAGAGGAATATTTCAGTTACTTAAAACATTTAGCTTTATAGGTGTTTATTTTCTACATTACAATAAAGAATAAGCAAACTTTAAACACATCTCTTATTTTTATTAACAAGATTGACCCCTAATCATGAGGAGCAAGCCCACAAAAGGGGCCACTGATTGAAATCAAAAGAAGCTTCCAAAATAAATGACAGCGTTCACTTGAGAGAGGTCACAGAAGGTAATAGGAAATACAAAATACAAAAGATAAATTATTAAATTAATAAATAAAAATATAAATGATTAAATAAATGATTAAAATTCAATGAGAATTGTGAAATTTCAAGAAGCTTCCAAAAATATTACAGCGTTCGTTTGAGAGAGGTTACAGAAGTTAATAGGGAATACAGAACGAAGAGATCAGTTGTTGGAAAATAGAGAAGATAAACGATTAAACTAATAAATAAAAATATAAATCATTAAATAAATAAAAATATAAATGATTAAAAGCATTAACATACTATACATTATTCCAGAAACATTTTGAAACATAAAATCTTCTGTTTAGCTAAAAAATGTCAATTATTTTTTGGAAAATCAAACTCAGTTGTCAAAGCACACAAACTGCTGCCTTTTAACTTTGTAGTCTAAAATATTCTCCAACTGGTTCTCGTTTTTCCCAGCAATGCATCTCGTATCACTCACAAAGATTCTCAACCTCTGTTAGGTTAGGTTGAGGAAAGCAAAGTTAGAATATATCCCCTCTAAATGTTCCCTTAAAAATGAAAGAAATTGTCAAAATTGTTTGCACAAGAATACAATACTGTATTCCTTTCTGAAAGGAGTACAAAAGATGTCGGTATATTGAACTTAATTTGCATACCGTTCAGGAAGGGGCAATATGTAAAAAATAAAAGCCAATTCAAACCGTATTCATTTACGACAGAAGGAAAAACGAGAAACGTTCAAATTTATGAGATCAAAAGAAATAAAAATGGAATGTTAGAATTTAGAAGTCCTTGAAAAACCTGACCAAGCAAATACAGAAATAAATGCTGTGATTTAACAGCATTTCCTCTGTGAAAAATACTGTACTGTAACTTACAAGGGTCACAAAACAATACCCTATTTTCAGAGGCTGAGTTGGCTGGCCAGGGCCGTTTCACATACAGATACAGGAAATAATTGATGCGCTTATGGCAATACTGACAGCACTGTATACAGTTTTAAAACTGCGAATCAAACTAGCCAGGGTGTAGTTAGGACACAGCTGTTGCCATATGCACGTCAAAGCAGCTGTGCGTTTCGTATATTGCCCTGCCGTAACACTAAACCCGAGGGTATGACCTCGCAGCTGAGATCCGTCTCTTAATACTCCTACTGAGCGTATATTAAATACACAGCTCTAAGGTGTATATGACTCTTAAGAGCTGTGTGTTCAATATACGCCTGAGAGTAGTGATAAGAGACTGATCTAGGGTGTGAGGCTGCTACACCCTTGGGTTTAATGTAACGGCCGGGTAATACGCAAAACTTACATCTACTTTGAGGTGCGTATTGCAACTGCCGTAAGTATGATGAGCAGCCTTCAAACTATGTACAGTGCGAAGCATAAGTTTGTTGCCATAAATTGCCAAAAAACTGAATAAATCCTAACCTCACCTTCCCTTCACCTAAACTAACCTATGGCACTGGGCCTTGAATCAGCCAGGGTGGGGCTCTGCCCCCTCAACTATTCTGTCAAGAATTTAGAATTGTCGGCCTTTTTTTTTTACGCCCAGACAGTCCCCGGTTTACGACATAAGCCGAAAGTCATCGTAAGCCGAAAAATCATCGAGAATCCAGAGAAAACCTTCCTTTTAATTGGCATCACAAGCGTCGTAAACCGGGAAATAACTTCTGATGAATATATTTGAAAAGCAGACAGAGAGAGGTTACGACCCAGTAATGGCACAGCGTCCAAGGTCAGATCAGGTCAAGGTCAAGGTCAAGGTCAGGTCGTAAAAATTCTGAAACGCCTTCTACAGTAATTTTACAGCCAAGCTCCTCTCAGTCAGGTCAGGGCACAGCCGCAGCGTCCCGGGTGGGGTCATCTCGGAGTAGGTCGGGCGTACCCCCAAACAGCCATTAAACAAATAGCCGTTAAGTAATGTCTAATTAATGCTCAATTCACTACACAGACATAACACCGCTTTAAATGTTAATTAGCAAGTAGCCTAACCTACCCTAATCAAGCCATCCTACGTTAAAGACCATCCTAGGATGATGATAATGACTTAATTAGGATTCGATCCTTAAATAAACGACGGGCCTCGAGTCATGGGATATGCCACATGGCACAGGCCAGGCCACTCAGGTCGACCCAAATCTTGCTGATTTAAGCTCGATTTAACGCATAATTCGGGAGATTCCTATGCAAAACTGTCCCTAATGACTAAAATAAAGTCTGGACGTTGAGTTACGGGTTAATTATCTGCTTAATTGGGGTAAATTAAGCCGTTTTAAGACGTGAAAAGGCTTTTGTTTACCTTCTTCCATCCAAGGCCTCTTGATGACGTCACGGACCCTTATTTATTTATCGTTATTTTTTGCCTTTTTCTGGCGCTTAATTGAGATGTTTCCATCTATAACGATGGAATATACATTAAAGTTGTTATATAAAGGGATTTCTTGGATTTTAACATGATAATATTGGTTAAATTGCCTATTTTGACTCTGTTTTTCAACTTGATTTGTAGTACAGCCCTCTCAAAGGCGTTTTCGTAACGTTTTTGTAATGCTTCTTAAGTATTAGACATTTTTAATAGTTATAATTTTAATATAATTAGTCTTTAAAAGATAAAATATCATATATAAACTTTTATATTTTATTTCATGAATAAAAATTACAATTTTATCAACAAATCATAAAAATTATTTCGATTATTCTTTGAGTCACTACAGTTTCATAGCCGACATGTTCAACCTATTCTATGGAGGCTCCAGCAGGTGTCATTAGACACCCAAGATTTGGCGCTTTTCGTAATATTTCGGTCATGTTTCATATATTAAAAACCACTTATGATCATTATACTGGCGATATAATAAGTCTTTAAGGCTTAAACTTATTTATTATGAGGATTTTATTAAATTTTATGAAAGAAATTACGTATTTATTGACAAATTACAAATATAAATTTGATCAGTCTTGGAATCACTATTCACTACAGCCTTTCTTTTTCAAGGTCAACTCCATTTTCAAGGTCAATTTTGACAGCTGGGCAGAAACTGGTTTTATTGCATTTAATGGCTTTTTAAATGGATCTATTTTTTAGGTTCATGTTAATGAATTAGAAGGCACTGGGCTTTAAAATGACTTTAAATGAGACTTTAGCTTTATTTATGAAGTAGTTAATTAAAATGGATATTTGTATTTATGTGAATATACTCTAGAGGTCATTTGGCATAAAAGACATATTCTTAAAATGGCTTCTTAAGATCATTGTAAATCAATGCAAAGGTATATTAGGCAGCAAGTAAATGCTAATTGTTTTTTATGGGGAAATTTAAAGTATATTTCATATATTTCATGACTGACCCATGAATTAACTTTAATTTTAACTAAAAAAATAATTAACATTAAAAATAATTAGATTTAATCTGACATCTTTTTTTTTTTTGCTTAAATTTAGGGTAAGAGGGGGGCCACTTGTGACCGGCCCGCCACCTATTGGTGTGATTATGTAACAAAGCTTTATAAAGCTTCCTCCATTCTTTTTCACAGCCCTTGGGACCATTGTTCAGAGGTGAAGAGAAGGACCCACAAATTTAAGGGAATCAGTTCTCCTGTGATTGCTGCCTGGGTTCGCTGGTAGAAGCCATCTTACCCTCTGGAAGCTCAATTTCTGCTGTTTCATGGAAGCTTTCTGACAAGACTGGTTTCTGCTGTGATTTGGAGTGTTGCTGTACTGATATCTGCTGTTTCAAGTGCTGGTTTCTGCTGCTTTCAAGTGTTGCTGTACTGATATCTGCTGTTTCAAGTGCTGGTTTCTGCTGCTTTCAAGTGTTGCTGTACTGATATCTGCTGTTTCAAGTGCTGGTTTCTGCTGCTTTCAAGTGTTGCTGTACTGATATCTGCTGTTTCAAGTGCTGGTTTCTGCTGCTTTCAAGTGTTGCTGTACTGATATCTGCTGTTTCAAGTGCTGGTTTCTGCTGCTTTCAAGTGTTGCTGTACTGATATCTGCTGTTTCAAGTGCTGTTCATAGCTGAAGCTTGGCTGTGCTGGTGGAATATGGCCAATGTCTGCTTGATATTGATACTCGCTAGTACAGGTGGAATTATGAACTAATAAGGATTTAATTATTTAAGGAACTTTATTTTAAGGCTGCCACACTTAAGGAACTTTAAGGGTTTGTGGGACTTTCTATAAAGCATAAATTGTACTATTGTACACCTCACCTTGATGTAATTAACTGGGTTTAGTTTTTCACTTTTTCTGTTGTGTAGCCATTTAATGTTTGACTTAATGTGTATTTAGAAAGTGTTCTTTTTTTGTTTTCAAATTGTTTGGAAGCAATTGTTTGGTTAAATGCCTAGTTAACTGTCTAGTTAAATGCCAGTCTCATGGTAAAACATCTTTTATGACTGGGTCCTGAATATTTAAGTAACTAGTCCCTATTATTGTGATTTGAAACTTTCACCTGCGTTCTCTTATCAGGAATTGTATTTTTTTCTATAATGCAATTATTGAAGGGAACTTCTATAGATTCTGTTGTGAATCTCACCTGTTTGTGTACAACCCAACAATCTTTATCTAGAGAATTTTGTAATTGCTTCTAGTATATTAATCTTTTGCTGTTTGAAGCGTTACCAAACTATTTTTAAAGGAACTATTTCCCAACATTCTGAATTTATTGCAATTTTTTTTGGTATTGTTACAAAGCTGTTTTCAAAGGAGACTGAGATATCTAGAACTGTATTACATTACATGTATTGTATTTGAAACAACTTTAACTTTATTACAATAAATAAGTTATTCAAAGTTACTGCTTCTATTTTTAAACCCTTGGTTGTTTTTACCAATTTCTCATCCAATGACTCGACAATCTGTCAAACAGGATTAAAAGGTCAATGATGAGATCCTTTAGTGATTAAACATTGTATGGCCCAAGTGATTAGTTTACTTGTAAACCTTTTCACAAAGGTGTAATAAATAGGTGAAAGGTTGATGGAAATATACTTTTCTTTGCTGAAGTTGAATACAGAAGTCTGAATCACCTTGCTCATTGGCCCATGTATTGCAGAAAGTGAAATATTAAGTTTATCAAAACTTAAGTTTTTGCATGCATAGCTCAAAACCTGTTGAGTGAACCTTCAATTTTGGTGGTTCAATTTTGGTGGTTCAATTTTGGTGGTTCAATTTTGGTGGTTCAATTTTGGTGGTTCAATTTTGGTGGTTCAATTTTGGAGTGTAAAACTATTCTTTGAAATTTTGACATTTTAGCTCTGAACACAGTATACAGCTATCCCCTATAACTGTACTATATATGAAGAAAGTGTATTTCAAAGCAACATAGTAAGTTTATTCATATTTGTGGTCAAGGTTTGTGTGTAAGGTGTAGATATACTTACACCCCTGGTAAATCAACACACCTTGAGTGTTCAATGATTATGAATACAGATGTCTACACAAATGTACCAAGCACTTAATGACTTTAAAAGGTAAAATGGTATATATATACTTTATAGTTTGCTGACAAGTCATGAAACCATACAATTACACTTTAAAAGTGCAAGTGGCCTCGGTTGTATCCGTCACACTTAAGTGACACACAGACATAACTTACAATGAAATTTGTCACATTATCCTGGACTTAAAATGTGTCCAAGTGCTAATTGGAATTGCAGTATGTCATAACTCTTAATGAGACAATTGTCAGTAATAAAATGCTAAATTGAATTTTCCTTTTAGATTCTTTGCTTTACATAGAATAATTATAGAAATAATTATAGATGGAGAAATTATTAATAGACAAATGGTAAAGGTTTGACTATATATATATATATATAAAGAACCATTAAAATCAACCCGATTCAGATCGAAACCAGTTTTTAATGGAGGCAAAAATGAATCTGAACATTTGACAACATTCCAACATGATTGATTGACAATTACAAAGTACGATTTTCATCAGCTATATAATTTTGCATAACTAAAGTTGCAACTTATCACAAGGCTTTATAAAGATATGCCAACTGGGCATTGAGTTGAAAACTCAATTCTTACAATTGCAACAATTTATAACAAGCGAACATCAATCACTGACTTGCAAAAGCAACTTTCCATACACTAAAATAATGGGAACACGGAAACGTACAAAAATACCCATAATAATTATTAAAAAATTACAGTACACAGCACTTACAAAAACACTTTAAAAATACAAAATTACAAGGCCAATTGCACTTAATACTTTAAGTTTCACAGACAATTTCGAACTTGAAAAAGGTCCTGCAATGGAAACGGCAACATGTGCAATAAGACCATCTCAGACTTATACAAAAAGACCATTTCAGAGTTTAACAGACAAATGAACGAGAGATTTCTAGAGTTCTAGATGGAATCTAGATGCTGGTACTCCACCTAGTGAGGTTACAGTGACTATCACACCATCACGTGACCTCACTATCTTCATTAAGTACGATTAACTTCAAGGGTTTGTTAAAAGTGGCTTAATAATTAGACCATAAGAACCTCTACGCAACGATAACGGGTCGATTTAGAGTTGACGACGAGCAGACCACCGGAAGACCTTCGCGGCCTGACCTTAGCTGTGCAATAACGTTGCACCGGTCGCCGACGGCACAGTCGGAATATCTGCAACAAAGATATTGTGTAAATACAGGGTACAATCAAGATAAAATCACAAACAAAAATGGATTTAAAACTGAGAAATGAAAAGATGGAGTCTGACAAATTTTTGAGAGAAGGCCCTTTCAATTTTTTAAAAGACTACAAAATAAAAACGCCAAATAATTCAACCTTGGGCATCACCTTTCAAGGTCACGCAAGAGGAAAATAATGCATTCAACAAACACAAGAACAACTTAATGAATATCTAAGATATATTAGAGACTAAAGCTTGTAACCAATGGCAGATGTGACCTGAATTGACCTGACTTGGCAGGGATGATTCTTTGTTTGGCAATCTATTTAATAGAGGTACAAGTTTCTGATCACTGAGTCATGCTTCTAGGCAATGGCAGGGATTGGTCGAAGTGTCGATAAACCAGAGGTCACAATTAGAACAAGGTCACGATAAAGAATTTGGGCTGGAAAAGGTCAAAGCAAGAGGACAAATAATTGAAGGTCAAGGAGATAATCCACAGAACAGGTTACAGTCTACAGAAGTACCCAAACTGTCTGCAGAAAGTTGAGAATTTACAGACATTCAAAATGCAATAAACTGATTGCTGATTGGGCACTCGGATCCCATTATTCATAAATTGCATTATTTTTTCAGTGAAAGCTTCCAGCCTGGGCAACCCCAGGTACTTTTACGGAGATAAAAACAACCCTCCGTTCTGCCGTGCGATTTCCCAGAAGTCAATGCTTCTCCAAGCAATCTCTAATTCTCCTTTTGTTATATTTATTGCTTTCTGTTATTCCTCTTTCTATCTTTCGTAATAATGTTGGTCTGCAATGTACAGGAAGGCTAATAAAATGGCAGTATACAGTAATGCCCAAACATTTTCAAGGGGCATTCGATGTTCCAGTAATCCCAGAATACTGAAATACCCTCAGGTGAAAAGCAGACCAATACCCGGCCTACTAAAAGGAGCAGAGACGATGCCCAAAAAAGTCCCTAAAGGAAAAGTATAGAAGTTATTCGAAAAGAAACGACTTCCTTCGCAAACACCAAAACCTAATTATTATTACTATTGTTATTCAGAAGATGAAACATGAAGTGTTACTAATCCTGATACCAATTCTGATAGCGGAGGTGATGCCAATTCTGATAGCGGAAGTGATACCAATTCCGATGGCGGAAGTGATACCAATTGTGATGGCGGAAGTGATACCAATTCTGATAGCAAAAGTTATATAAATCCTGATACCAATTCTGATAGCAGAAGTGATACCAATTCTGATAGTGGAAGTGATACCAATTCTGTCAGCGAAGTGATACCAATCCTGATACCAATTCTGATAGCAATTGTGATGACCAGTCCTGATACCAATTATGATAGCAATAGTGATACCAATTCTGATAGCAAAAGTGACACCAATTCTGATTGCAATAGTGATACCAATCCTGATACCAATTCTAATAGCTGGAGTGATACCAATTCTGATAGCCATAGTGATACCAATCCTGACACCAATTCTGATAGCAGAAGTGATACCAACTATGATACCAATTTTGATAGCAGTAGTGATACCAATTCTGATAGCAGAAGTGATACCAATTATGATACCAATTTTGATAGCTGGAGTGATACCAATTCTGATAGCAGAAGTTATACCAATTATGATACCAATTCAGATAGCAAGAGTGATACCAATTCTGATAGCAGAAGTGATACCAATTCTGATAGCAATAGTGATACCAGTTCTGATAGCAATAGTGATACCAATTCTGATAGCAATAGTGATACCAATTCTGATAGCAATAGTGATACCAGTCCTGATACCAATTCTGACAGCAATAGTGATACCAATCCTGATACCAATTCTGATAGCAATAGTGATACCAGTTCTGATAGCAATAGTGATACCAATTCTGATAGCAATATTGATACCAATTCTGATAGCAATAGTGATACCAGTCCTGATACCAATTCTGATAGTTGGAGTGATACCAATTCTGACAGCAGAAGTGAACCAATTATGATAGCAATAGTGATACCAATTCTGATAGCAGAAGTGATACCAATCCTGGTACCAATTCTGATGGCAATAATGATACCAATCCTGACAGCAGAAGCGATACCAATCCTCTCAACAACACACCCTGAGCAGAGGAACTAAACGACCCATCTCGACCGAGGCAGACGAGAAAACAAATAAAAAAACGTTCAAACGACGACGCCACAATCAGGAAACGATAACGAAAGGGTACCACACAAGGTACGAGGTACGTCGACGCGAACTTGCAGCTTTAGCTTATTTTGAGCCGAAATTTGCCGCAAATGTACGACAGGATGTGAAATGGGAACACGGAAGAGAATATCAATAATGATAATAATTACCAAGAAATAATGTAACGCATAAACTACACACAGAAACGACCTTCAAAATACAAGGGCAATGGTTTGTGACGCTTTTTTATGATGTCAAAGACTTTTAATGGTTCACAACGCTATTTTATAATGTCAAAGACTTTTAGACTTAAAAATCACTGTAATGGAACAATGGCATCGAAACAGATAAAAATGTATTAAAACATCAGGGTAGTAATGCCTCTTCGCTTGAACTTCTGAAGAAATTCCTATTGGAGGACATCCTCTCAGGGAGGCTATTCCACAGTCTGACGGTGAGAGGAATAAAGGACCTCTGGAACTCCGGAGAAGTTCGACAGGGACCAAACTCTCTAACGACTGAGAATAATATCACGCCCATCTCGACACGTCCAAGTCACATACGACAAGAAGAGCTGACAGCGTCTTTTGTCTACGACAGTAACCGATTATAAGTTAAACACGTCCGGAAACCTCATAGAAACTATCACTCTTAGCACGAACACAGACGCCGCCCTACTCACAGACAAGTCACGTTCTGGACGGCAGTTTGTACTTCCAATTGCTCGTGAACTGGTTACTTGTACTCTTCGTGCTTGTTCAAGTACAGTACGTTGCAAAATCAAGACAGTACTGTACGTGTTCCAATCCTAAAACGCATTACGCTGTACGTACAGAACAGGCACGCTGTACAACATCTGAACTTACTGAATTTACGGGTGGCAAGGGGGGGGGGGGGCTCTGAAAACAATTTTAATTGGAGATCATGTTTGTTTGTACCCCTGATTGTTTGTAAGTAAGGTGGTGTCTGTACCCTTGTACAAACACTAACCAGAAACCAAGTATTTGCGTATCGTTACACGAACCCAGCAAAGGACTGGGCCAATATTACCAAAGATACAGATAACAAACCAGAAAGATAATATATACGGAATCAACAGACCATTTTTGTACAAATTGCAGTTGCTTGCAAGATGAAAATGAGTCATTCAATGAATTAGCAAGAAGCTGCACCAGAAGTCTTAGTTCTCGTTGGGTTCGCACACTGAAATCTTATTCAAAGTATAAATCCTTATATTTACTTAGACTAAAACTAATGTTTTTATAACATAAAACAAGTTTTTCATAAAAAATTTATCAATCTCATTATGCCTATCATTGTGTCTTATCAGACTGAGATAACAGGCTTAATATGCCCAAAGGCTGAAAAACCTGCCATCATTTCTTGAAGGAAGGCTGAAGTCATGTGACTTCTTTGAGAATTACTTCCACATTTGTATGTGTGGAGCAGTAAAAACTGTGTCTTCTTGAAGCTGCCTATGGAATTGAATGGAATATACAATTTAGGCCACAGGCCAAGTACTGGGACATACAAGGTCATTCAGTGCTTCAAGGAAAACCGAGAGCGAAGAGGTCTGAAAGGTGCAACAAGAGGAACACCTTCTGCAGGAGAGAGTTCAAAGCCGCCAGGCTTCTTCTTCTCCGGCAGGCAGGACCGAGATGTCCCTCAAGGCTGAAGATGCTTTAACGAGGTTCTGCCGTTCCTGTGACGTCTCTGAAAAGTAATTACTGCGGGAAAATATTTGGTCGAGAAGATGGCGACTGGGGGCACAGACCCCTTGCAGTTTATTTCAGAGAAAGTGCCCCTCAGTTTGGAAAAAGCAATTGGGAATACTTGGAATGTTGCAAATAAAACGGCAGGAGTTGACAAAGCAACCAGTCATCTTGAAAAATGCAAGGCTGGCGAAGACCTCTCTGACGGAGGTCCTCTGAATGTGTCGATGTTGCAACCAGCCATCTTGCAAATTTCAAGACTGGCAAAGACCTTAAGGTCCTGGTAGGTAGACCAACAGAGGAAGGACATTTAGCAAACAGAAAGAGTACAGCTGCATTCCTACATTCCCTGGAGAGGATTCCTTGTTGGAATGGAATGGAGTACTATATAAAATCTAGGGGACGTCCTCTCAGGGAAACTGTTCCACAGTCCAACAGTGCGAGGAATAAAGGACCTCCGGAACTTTGGAGAAGTTCCTCACAGGTCACAATAAACTGCAGAAGCATCTGAAATAAAGGTGGCGATTTGGACGACCGAAGACAAGGATATATAGGTGACGGAAAGAAGAATACTTGAGATAATTCCACCCGCAAAAAAACAGGACCAGCGTATTTAAAAGGTCAAGGTCACCACAAGACCCTGGGAGCAGCCCTCTGTCTAATGGAAAGAAAGTGGTTGAGATAAGAGAGGAAAGGAGGTAAATTAATTAGGAAAATAAAGCGACAAGGATGAGAAAAGAGGTTTGGTTTATGGGTAGAGTGATCGGTGGTGTTGTGAGGAATGTAACTGGCCAGAGGTATGAGCGGTGACGTGGTCTTATAGTTGACGTACAGTAATTATTACAGGAAACAGGGTAAATGGGGAAGAAGAGATAGAATGGAATGTGAGTGCTTGGGGAGGTGTTGAAGAAGAACGATTAGGAAGGGAAGGGGTACAGACAGGAATGGGGAGGAAGAGGGACTTTTGATAATGCCAAGTCAGGTGAATAAATCAAGACATGAATAAGCAACTACTGTACCCTGTCCATTACAGATTGCTTACCGAAGAGGTAGAGGACAGAAGAGTCGACAGGAACCAGGACATGGGAAACTAATCCTTAAGAGGATGTCTGGCTTTTAAGAAGAGGGTCATGATGGGGTGGGTTGTCGGGCGAGGAGGCAAGAGGGCCATTTAACTGTGAATTTGGGGTACTGGTGGGTTCCTCGTGCTTTAAAATCTGCCGAATCTGGGGTCGTGTTCAGCCTCCATTATGGTGCTTGTGGTCGAAGTAGGGTGTGGGCATGGGAGGAGACCTGAAAAATAATATAAAACTCAATAGAGGAATAATAATAATAATAATAATAATAATAATAATAATAATAATAATATAATAATAATAATCATAATAACTGAACATATTCACAAGACATGAACACATGCCAACCTAACTTGCTCTGTAAACAAAGAAAACAATAAAATAACAATTAAATAAATATTTAATGAAATAATTAAATAACATTAATTATATAATTACAAAACAAATAACAAGTAAATAACTAATTAATTAAATAATTAAATAACACCTTAAAAATGGCTGCCAGTTTCTCATTAAAGGTATAATTGACAGATTTGTAAACCTTTGTAATTAATTATTATTAATTATTTATTTAATTAATAATTATTAATTTTTTAATTATTAGATTATTATATTATTAATTAATTGACTAAATCACTTTTAATAACATCAAAGTTTTTCATTACATAACAATCAATCACATTATTATTATTATTATTATTATTATTATTATTATTATTATTATTATTATTCCTCCTCTGTTAATTTTATATTATTTTTCAGATCTGTTTAGTAAATGTTTAGTTTAGCGTTTAGTGAATGTTAGTGAATGTTTAGTTAGTGTTTAGTGAATGTTTTGTGGATATTAGTATCATTGAATGTTTAGTGTGTCAGCATTCAGTGGATTTTTAGTGAGTGTTTAGCGTTTAGTGAGTGCTTAGGGTTTAGTGAATGTTAATGTTTAGTGAATGTTTAGGTTTAGTGAATGTTAGTGTATGGTGAATGTTTAGTAAGTATTCAGTGAATGTTTAGTGGGTGTTTAGGGTTTATTGAATGTTAGTGTTTAGTGAATGTTTAGTAAGTATTCAGTGAATGTTTAGTTGTGTCTAGGGTTTAGTGAATGTTAATGTATAGTGAATGTTTAGTTGTGTCTAGGGTTTAGTGAATGTTAATGTATAGTGAATGTTTAGTGGGTGTTTAGGGTTTAGTAAATATTAGTGTATAGTGAATGTTTAGTGGGTGTTTAGGGTATAGTAAATGTTAGTGTATAGTGAATGTTTAGTAAGTATTCAGTGAGTGTTTAGGGTTTATTGAATGTTAATGTTTGGTGAATGTTTAGTAAGTATTCAGTGAATGTTTAGAGCGTGTTTAAGGTTTAGTGAATATTAGTGTATAGTGAATGTTTAGTGGGTGTTTGGGGTTTAGTGAATATTAGTGTACAGTGAATGTTTAGTGAGTGTTTAGGGTTTAGTGAATGTCAGTGTATATCGAATGTTCAGTAAGTATTCAGTGAATGTTTAGTGATTGTTTAGTAAATGTCTTGAGAATGTTAGTGTTTAGTGAATGTTTAGTGTGTGAGTGTTTAGTGAATGTTTAATGAGTGGTTAGTGAATGTTCATTAACTGTTTAGTGTTTAATGAGTGTTTAGGGGTTTAATGAGCATTTAGGGCTTAGTGAGTGTTTAGTGTATAGTGAGTGCTTCTTAGTGAATGTATAGTGAGTGTTTAGTGTATAGTGAGTACATAGTGAATGTTTAGTGCATGGTGAGCGCTTAGTGAATGCTTAGTGAATTTAGTGTTTAATGAGTGCTAAGTGAATGCTTAGTGAGTTCAGTGTTTAATGAGTGTTTAGGATTGAGTGTTTAGTGAATGTTTACTGAGTGTTTGGGGTACAGTGAGTATTTAGTGAGCGTTTAGTGTATTGTGAGTGCCTAGTGAGTGATGAGTATTCAGTGAGTGTTTAGTGTTATTAAGTGTGAGTGTATAGTAAGTGTGAGTGTTTGGTGAGTGTGAGCATACAGTAAGGGTGAGTGTTTAGTATGAGGGTATAGTAAGGGTGTGCGTTTAGTGAGCGAGTGTACAGTAAGGGTGTGTGTTTAGTGAGCGTCAGTGTATAGTAAGGGTGTATAGTAAGGGTATGTGTTTAGTATGAGTGTATAGTATGGGCGTGTGTTTAGTATGAGTGTATAGTAAGGATGTGTGTTTAGTGAGTGTGAGTATATACTGTAGTAAGGGTGTGTGTTTAGTATGAGTATATAGTAAGGGTGCGTGTTTAGTGAGTGTGAGTGTTTAGCATTCAGTGAGTGTGAGTGTATAGTGAGTGTGAGTGTATAGTAAGCGTGAGTGTATAGTGAGTGTTAGTGTTTAGTGAGTGTAAGTGTATTGTGAATGTAAGTGTTTAGTAAGTGTACATCACTGTTTAGTTAACATATAGCAACTGTATGCAAAGACACTGCTTAGCTCCAAGAGCAACTCAAGCTTAGGAGGCCTTGACCACAATGCTTGGAGTGCTTAGGTCAACCTATTGCTTTTGCAAGAGAAGCAAGGTCATTTTCTCTGTGACATTGGGTCAAGTAATAATAATAAATAACAGCAACATCAATAATAATAATAATAATAATAATAATAATAATAATAATAATAATAATAATATTAATAGTAATAAGACAATAATAATAGTAAAAAAGATGATAATAATAATAATAGTTTGAGTACTGAGTACTAAGGTACCATTGTACTGAGTACTTCAGCACTATAGTACTAAGTACTAAACACTATGGTACCATAGTGATAAGTACTAAACACTATGGTACCATAGTACTAAGTACTATGGTACCATACTACTAAGTATTACATACTATGGTACCATAGTACTAAGCACTAAATTCTATGGTACCATAGCACTAAGTACTATATACTGTGGTACCATATTACTAAGTACTATACACTATGGTACCATAGTACTAAGTACCATGGTACCATAGTACTAAGTACCATGATACCATAGTACTAAGCACTATATACTATGGTACCATAGTACTAAGTACTAAATACTATGGTACCATAGTAGTAAGTACCGAATACTATGGTACCATGATACTAAGTACTATAGTACCATAGTTCCTCGTTGGGCGAATGGGTTCTGTTCTTAGCTAGCACTCTGCTGGCCGAGTTCGAATCTCCGACCGGCCAATGAAGAATTAGAGGAATTTATTTCTGGTGATAGAAATTCATTTCTCGGTATAATGTGGTTCAGATTCCACAATAAGCTGTAGGTCCCGTTGCTAGGTAACCAGTTGGTTCTTAGCCACGTAAAATAAGTCTAATCCTTTGGGCCAGCCCTCCCTCCCTCTCTAGGAGAGCTGTTAATCAGCTCCTCAGTGGTCTGGTTAAACTAAGGTATACTTAACTTAACTACGGTACCATAGTACTAAGTAATTAATACTATGGTACCATATTACTAAGTACTATAGTACCAAGTACTTAGAACTAAATACTATGGTACCATAGTATGAAGTACTAAACACTATGGTACCATAATACTAAGTACTATGGTACCATAGTACTAATGCTCGTATCCAGAAATCATACGACGGTTCGTTGTATGCGATCGCGATGGTGTTGCCGTATCCAGAAACCATGCGAACATACGCAGGCATTCGCATTTGACAATGTAATGTTGGAACCATAGTGAAGGAGGCGTCGCATGGGTACCCCCTTGCGATGGCAGAATTGAAAGAATGTAAATTTCAACTCTGCTTCAAAATACGTGCGCCAAAGTGATTTATCTACAATGTCTATTGAAAATATGAAACAATTTGTGATGAAAAGACCTGAATAACAACGCAACAAAGGTCTTGAAAAGAATACTTTTAAGAAGTCTTGGCCTGTCCTTGCCTGCCGACGACGGATGAATTCGAGCTCATCGTAACAAAAACAATGGCAGTCGGCCACCTCTGTTGGAATTCTTTTCCTTCAAAATAGGCTTCGTTGACGTGTTTAGAGTTTCCTTTTCAATACAAAATTACGTATTTAATTGGTATACATCTAGAAATCTTAATATGTTAGTGTTATATTGCCCAAGACAGTTGAAATCAGTACAGCCACTGAAGCTCACAGGGAGACTGCTAGGTGATGCAAGCGTCAAATTCCATGTAGGAGCTGTTTATAATAAGGAAATTAGAAAGTATATGGTGCTGTGTAAATTACTAGGCTAGGTTGCATGTGATGCGAAAGTGAGATTGCCCAAGCCTTTTAAGAAAAGTATGAAGCTAATTGCCTAAGGTAGTGGCTACCTATATGGATTGCGATGGCTTTCACAGGCAGTGAATTGCCAAATTACTGATGCATGACAAGCTATATATATATAAAGTTCTAGTTTACTTACGGAGAGAAGCATCTCTTGTCGCTCTCTACGCTGATATATTTATTAAGGAATTTTCAGTATTTCCTTTAGGCTAATAGCCAGATACCTAACCCAACTTAGAATCCTGTTCCTTTCCTAGACCCGGGGCTTCACCCCCTGGACCCCCTCCTGACTTAAATATGCATCCATAAGTAAACTAGAATTTTACCAATTGCCATTCCCTAGCCTAGTGAATATAAAAAATATGTTATGTGGAGGATGGCATGATTCATTTTTGCAGAGAGCTATGTTGGGTGATGTAATTTTAGTGATAGGCAAAATTGGAGAAATACTGTACAAACAACCCATACATGGAGGATGTTAATATATATATATATTTTTTTTTCATAAAGCTAATTTGGAGGATGTGGAAATGCATTTTCTTGACACGCTAATTTAGAATTCTTTATTGTTTTTTGGGAGGCCACAGGTAGATCTCATGGGCTTAGGGTTCATTACTCATGACTCCAAAATATTTTCTACCTCAAGACTAGCACAGAGCCTAGAATCGGGCATGCATAGAGGCTTTTTGTTGGGAGACAGTGGTTATCCATGCCATTCTTATATAATGATACCATTTCGTGTTAATACACACAAAGAAAGACGTTATAATGCTGCACACATCAAAACTGGCAATCTTATAGAACGTGCCATAGGACTACTTTATAAAAAAAAAAGGTTGCAGTTATCAATACCAGTTAGAACAAAGTTTAATAACACTAAGAACATAATAATTGCTTGTGCAGTCCTTCATATTTGTGCCATAACAAACAAAATACCTTTATAGGATGAAGAAAATCTTGAATTGGATGATGCTGATGAACCTGATGTGGGTATCATTGAAAGGGCTGACAATATCCAAGAAGCTCAACGTAGGGCCCACATTGTTGACAGTTTTTTTTGTAGGTTGAGAGATTATGTATTTGTTTTGTGTTAATTAGGTTTAAAGTATATTTTTCCAAATTTTGTACATCCCAAAAATGCACCTAGGATGATATTGCAGCTGTTTTGCTTACAGTGCAAGGAACCCTCAGTTCTGGTGACTTGCACTTTAATAACAATAAATCTATAATCTTATCACTTGCATCATTTAAGAACCCTTTAAATATTGAACTGGATAGTGACAACACATTAAACCAAGAATGCTTTTGTCAGAAAGCTAGCAGCTGTATGTGCATGGTAAATTGTACCCGATACCAAGAAAATGAAAATACACTTCTTATTGACTTAATGAAATATGAAAATATAACTTATATGTTTGCCTTTAAAAAGGAACACTAATGGATTTATTTTTTGGTTCATCCTGAAAAAAATATTCAATGGCAAAAGCAATCTAGGGTTAAAAAGAGGTAATTCATTCTAGATTACTAGAATTGACTGAAAGGATAAAGGATAAATATTTTTTACATAAGATTTATTCAGGAACTCTTACCATAGTTGTCAATCTGACACCTTGAGAAAGACATGACTGTTGTACTTGCAAGATAAAAATGGTGATAAAATATTTGAATACAACTGTGCTTCAGGTCAAATCAGAACACCATTATTTAGAACTTCACTTATGATGTCTAATACAAATTATTCAGAAACACTAGTTTAAGAATTATATCATAACAGGCTGCCAACGCAAGAGCCAGTGTCCTGCAGAAGGCGAGGGCAATCTTTAAGTTGATCTTGATTGTATTGTAGAGGTAGCATCATTAGAAGAAACACCACTTTCTAATTGTGCTGAGGTTAAAGGCAGTGGCTCCGTAATACCTGAAAATAATAAGTAAATAAATAAATAATTGATCTACTGCACCTTAGATGTAAATCTCTTCTGCAGCACACACACATATATAAATCTCTTCTGCAGCGCACACACACACACACACACACACACACATATATATATATATATATATATATATATATATATATATATATATATATATATATATATATATATATCTCTCTTCTGCAGCACACACACACACATACACACATATATGTGTATATATATATATATATATATATATATATATATATATATATATATATATATATATATATATATATATATATATATATATATATATATATATATATATATATATATATATATATATATATATATATATATACACATATATGTATACATATATATATACATTACATACATATATATTATTATACAATTATATACATATATATAATGAAAAATTGCTAAAATTACTTGTGTTGCATTAGATACTTCATTAATTACACCATCTTCTAGCACAGTATTGCTTCTAGGCTTAAATATGTGCAAAACAGTGAAAGATGCTAGGCTATAAAATCTTTTGGGCACTAAATAGTAAGCTATTTAAGAGGCCTACCCGTGATTTTAAAAAGCTTTACTGAAATCTGGCAAATCAACATATTCACATGACCTTCCAACTAAGCGTTCACACTTCTGAACTGAGTATACAAGTGCTGGAACCTTTAGGGTCACACAGCATTAAAATGTTATCTTAAACCCAGCCATCAATAATAAAAACATAACCATTTTGTTTTCCCCAAAGGCATTACAAACTTTCCTGACAGGAAGAGTGTAATGGCCATCAAAAAGTTGAAGGTTCACTAGTTTATATATTTCATTCTTGAAAACATCAGAGCACTTACTTATTGTAACATCACGTATGGGCTCTTCTGTTTCATCAACTTGATGAAATGTTTCAATCACATCTTGTCCATGGTTAATTCTTCTGTCATCAGTGATGCAGCTATGACAAACTCTTCAGAAGACTTTCGAAGAAATGGTGGAGGACCACCACCAGTTCTGCATAAATTCTTCTTGATGGCAGCATCTACCTGCTTCACTCTAGTAAATAAAAAAAAATATATTAGAATAAAAATATTTTTCCCCATTGGTTTTCTAATTTATTCTAATGACTGTGACTTTAAAAACGGATTGCAATGAAATTTCAAAATATAACAAAAAACCTACCGTCCTGTGTACTTCTCTTCCACCTCCAGAATAATAAGTTAAAACATCTATCGCATGTTTGAATTCATAAGCATTTACACAAATATTAATGAGCACTTAAGAAAATAAGGTGAGCTTTGTGTGGCTGGAAAAGTGAGCTGCACATTATAAAGCATAATAATACCACCTAAGCTAATATAGTCTAGCCTAAGCAGTTCACATACCTGCCACAATGTATCGTAGCCTTGCATACTGGTAGGCATTATGCAGGCTTCAGACATGCTAGCTTACGTGTGAACTCAACTTAAAAAAAAAGGGCTAGCCTATTTCAGGTGTCATCCTGTGATGACCACCTGCAGACAACAGCCAAGATCTCAAATGTCAGCCTAAACTTTTATTAAAAACAATCATTTAGCCTAGTTTGCAAGCAGGTATCACACGTTAAAACAGTTTTATAATTTGGAAAACCTCGTATACCCATAAGAAAAATAGCCAAAGTTTTACCATCACTTTTTAAAATACGAATAAACTGGCTGTAAGCTAATGAATGCTTAGTTTACTTGCAAATCTACCCAATAACAATATGATAATACTACTGTGTGCTCCAGCCCTTCTATCCACCATGAAAATAAATTGTAAGACCCTCCACATAGCTATTCTGAGCATAAATTAGAATATTACCCAAATTTCCTAATAAAAGACATTAATAGTTACAAATTCACGTCAAATTATACAAACCTAATGCCTGATACACCAACTGCTTTTGTAATAAGCTAGACATTACTGACCTAACCTCTCCTTGAGCACCCATGCTTATTTAGCTGGGGGCTATGCCCCCTCAGACCCCCTATGATTTGCTTAGCCTAACCTTACTTAACCTATTCTAATATGTTCCATTCTATTTATTTGAAGATTAAAATATTTATATAATATAATAGCTTTAGATGATAAACTGGTGTTCCCTTGGATAAGCTAGGCTAGGCTAGCCTGATGTGATTATTATTAACAATTTAACAGGCAGCACAAGCCTAGGCCTTCCATAGCCTAAATTTCTTTTAACCTAACTGGTAGTTTACACACCATTTTGCTCACAGCAGCCTAAAGTTGCCCTGACTACAATTACAAAACAAAAATGCTTTCTTACCTGCGGTTTACATGGTCGATTCAGCGCTTGACTGCATTGATGAACGAGGAGGTTGGTCAGGATACATGGCGTTAAACTAGTGTTACATCTTCCCACGACCCCTCACGGTTTTTTCCAAAGTTCTGCTTCCTGTAGATCGGTCGGTGATCACATTCTCATGCTCCTTTATTAAATTAAGAAGCATTAAACGCTGAGAATCAGCTATTGTGGGTGCACGCTCCATATTCCTGATTAGTTGCTTGCGTATTTCCCGACTCTTTGTTTACATTTTCGCGCGGAACCAGGACAGCAAATATCAAGTAAAAAAAATATACTACAGATATGCAGTATCTTTTCCTAATAAATAGTAAAGACATAAAGACATTTTAATTCAATGTCACTGTAATAAAAGAAATTGTCTATGATACTGATACAGTATTGTAATCGTCGATTCCAGGCATTTCATTCCCAGTAACCGCATATGTTGGTAAGCCTGCTTAACCAGCGATGCGATGCGATGAAGTCGAGGGCGTCGTATGATTTCTGGATACCACGATAGTTCTTCGTTTGAGACCATACAACCGCGATCGCCTTCGTATTGACAAATGCGATCGCATGGTTTCTGGATACCAGCCTAAGTACTAAATACTATGGTACCATAGTTCTAAGTACTACAGCACCATAGTACTAAGTATTACAGTACCATGGTACGAAGTACTATGGTACATCAGTACTAAGACTGTCTCCAAAGAATGGATACTTCAGACAACAGAGAGAGAGAGAGAGAGAGAGAGAGAGAGAGAGAGAGAGAGAGAGAGAGAGAGAGAGAGAGAGAGAGAGAGAGACCACCACTTTCACCACCCAGAAGAAACATATGAAACCGGGGATCAATCCACAGGATAAGAAGTAAATCTTACACCAAGAGGGCGAGAGACTGAATACATTTTTATCTATTCATTTATCTATTTCCTTTTCATCTATTCACTCATTTATTTTTCCTTTTTAATAAGCGAGATCTCTTGTTTCTCTATTTCCCTCTGCCTTCTCTTATTTCTTCCTAACGAGCACTTGAATATTCTTCGGAAGTTTCTGGAATTTCACGTCAATGGCTCCTGCAGTGGGGTTGTTCCATATGAAAAGGGTTCTTCTGCATCTTCTGAATATAATAATAATAATAATAATAATAATAATAATAATAATAATAATAATAATAATAATAACAATAATAATAATACAGAAAGTCCCCTGTTGTTGGCAGACTCAGTTAGCGGCGATCTGGTTTTAAGGCCGTTTTCAAAAATATTCATAAAAAGTACAGGTTTTTTAATGGCTCGATGTCCGGTCATCAGTGCCGTCCGGTCATCGACTCTGATAACCGGTCAACTTAGCTGATAACCAGTTATCGTCGCCAATAACCGGTTATCGGCTGCATATGAGATTTCCCCCCCCCACCCTGCAGTAGACGGGAACTCATTTCCGAGCGTCCTGTAACTACACTTGACCACAGATCGGTCCGCCTGCTGCTTGGGTCAATCGTGCATGCGTGCTGAGGATGAATACCAAGCAACCCACAGCCTCAGAAAGCACGTTTTCATCAATGTATGCGTCCCTTTCACTGAGACAGGTAGAGCCGCCTCTATTGCTGCCATGTCGACTTTTGCAATTCCTTCACGAGTCCCAAACGCCGGAATCCTGCATCCAATGGAGGTGCCAGTACGTAAAGGAAGTCTATAACGATGGAGCTGAAATGTGACATCGTCAAGCGACCTGATAAAGGCTGTTCGGACCTGGGCGTCCATTGCCGTCAGGCCGAGGTTTACTCGAGTTCATCGAACCTGGCATTGAAAATTTGCAGAACTTACTGTGCAGGCCATAGTAAAGGATTAGGCAAATTAAATTCCACATTTTTATAAAAGAGTTATTACATATTAGGGGAAAATATCTGGCCGTGACGGGGGTAGCATTTGCGACGATGGCGCCTGACCCCCTACCAAAAAATGCACTTACAAAGACTTCACATGGTTCTATGTTATCAATCTGGCAGTTAATTATAACACATTTTGTGAATAAAACTTCAATCTTTTGCAAGCTTTCTCAAAATTTCATTTTCTTGTGGTTTGACCAAACAAATATCAAATGAAAATACTGTACAGTATGCATGACATGCATCCAAAAATATGCATTCACAGTACGTACAGTGCTGTACAAAGACTTCGTGTGCTTACTATACAGTACACAGTATTTCATTTCAGTTGGCAGTTACGGTAACTCACTTCTTTAGTGAAACTTCAATCTTCTGAAAAGTTTCTTCAATTTTCATTTTTTCTTGTTTAACCAATTAAATATTGAGTGAAAAGGTGCAAATTTAGCAACTGATGCGTCATGGACAATATTTGACCCTATTAAAGATTATATTTACGTCAGTCTTTCGAATGTACAGTGTACTACTACAGCACAGTACTGTGTGTACTGGATGCAGATTAGGGGCACAGCATGTAGCCTAATTTTTTATAACAAATGCCCGGCCTCGCTTAAGCTAATACTTTTCTTTCAGGTGGGACGAACACTGAAATCGGCCGTGCCCTTGGACTTAGCAGAACTACTGTCCAATCTATAGTCAAGGATAAGGAATAGGCAGTCCCCGGGTTACAACGGGTCCGGCTTACGACGTTCCCAGGTTATGACGCTCTTCAAATATATTCATCAGGAATTATTTCCCAGTTTACAAAGTATGTTCAGGGGTTACGACGATTACGACACCGATCCGACGGAAGAAATATAGCTTCAAAATGGCAGAATAATCAAAATTTGGATTTTTTTTATGAAAAAATCAATAAAAATGCATTTTTACATTGTTTTCAATACACCTAAAGCATTAAAAGTAAGGTTTTTCTTAGGATTTTTTACAATTTTCGGATTACAACGCGGGGTAGGAACAGAACCCGTCGTAAACCTGGGACTGCCTGTATTGTACAGCACATGAAAGGTGGTGCTTCGATGATGGCTGTTACTACTCGTGGTGCTGCTACTAGATTAGGCAAGCAACATAACCCCAACCTCGCGGAGATGGAGAAGTTATCGACGGTCTGGCTCGAAGACCAAAACCAACGGAACATTCCAGCGACCCTTGGTATTATTCAGGAGAAGGCCAGGCAGTTTTATGAGGAGGCAGTAGTTCAGAAGAAAGGGGAAGGTAGTGAAAGGGAACCATTTGTAGCCAGCATCCAGTAATGACTTCCAGCTGAAGCCGTTGTTAGTGTATCTGGCTGAAAACCGAAGGGCACTCGAGGGAATTTTTTTTATGCCAGCAGTTAAGAAGTATTTGGAGGAGGAGGGTCTGGAATTCAAGGTCCTGCTGGTGTTGGACGATGCCCCTGGTCACCCTTCTAATTTGGGTGGGATTTATCCCAAAGCGAAGGTAGTCTGCCTTCCACCAGACGTCACTTCTACAGGGAGTCATTGCCAGCTTCAAGGCTTGAGGACATTTCGCCATGTCCCCAGGGTCACTGAAAATAGCAGTGAAAACTCGGATGTCGAGCAAGTCTGGAAGGGCTACAGTGTTTTACATGCTGTAAAAAACATTGGGTCTTCTTGGAACGAGGTCCAGAAACCCAATTTGAATGGGGGCTGGAAGAAGCCGCGTCCAAATTTTGTGATGTACTTTACGGGCTTTGAGGAGAGAGAGAGTGAAGCAGATGATGATGGAGGAGGAGGAGGAGGAGGATGGAGGAGGAGGAGGCACCAGTACATTACGAATCACCCAATCACTTTTATCATTGCAGAAGAAAAATCCTATCCTGACGTAGTAGAATCACCTCCACCAACCTCTACTAATAACGAATCACCTTTTTTTAATTGTTTTACTGTACAGTAAAGTACAGTACATATGTAAATTGTTTTATACTGTAAAGTGTACTATATATTTATGTAGTATTGTTCGTAACCTCATTTTTTATTGGCATTCCAGAACTGAGCCTCATGTTTGCAGATGAACCAGATTCCCTTGAAGAAACCTTTGAAGGTTCCCACTTGAGTCAACTGAACCCTCTTTTGTTTAAATGGTTTTGAATATCGTTGTAAATTTTAGACAAAACAAGTGTACTACAGTAGTACTGTACTGTACTGTACAGATTGTACCACTATTCCAGATTCAGAAGATATGACTTTGTACCCTCTCAATGTCTGCCAGGGAAGGAATTCTTCATTTTTGTTTACTGTACAGACTGTACTTCATTTTTAGGTGTACAGTAATACTGCTGTACATATACAGGTACAGTATTTAACATAATTATCTTTTTACTACAGTACAGCATGTACTGTACTTTATTACTGTACATATACTGTACTGAACATTACTAACTTTAATATTTTCATTACAGACTGTGTACCTCATGTCCAGAATTCATCGGCAAAACTACAGTATACACTGTACAGTACTGTACTGTGTAAGTGTTAAGTACAGTACTGTAGTGTACCACGTAATGCACAACCAGTACAGTACAGTATATCTTTCAAAACCACTGAAATCAGGTAAGGAATTCTTCACTTTTTTTCATTTTTAGACATTTTCTATCGTTTTATAAAATACTTTCCCTTCCAGTTGCAAACAGGACTGTACAGTAGTACAGTATATTGTGTACAGTACACTGTACAGTATACTATATACAAAAATGGCACACCAACATTTTACTGTACTTGAAAGGGGTTATGAAGCATGACAATTTCAAAGCAACAAGGTAATACTATATATGAACTTTTCAGTCGAGAAACATGCCATGCCAAGTGCCGTTTTTAAAATATAATAAATTAAATTAAAAAATACTTTGACCCAGGATGGCGCTTGGCATGTTTCTCGACTGATAGCCTCGTATAACAAAATGTATAATTACCGCACAGAAGTACAGTACAGTATGTACTGTACTGTAGTGTACTCCACAGTACTGTGCTTTAATCAATACTGTGTACAGTGAACCCCCTGTATTCGTGGGGGATGCGTGCCGCACACCCCCGTGAATAGCTAAAATCCGCGAATACTTAAAACCCCTCTAAAAACACTTAGAATTGCCTATTTTGATAGTTTATACACAAACAACCCTCTAAAAATGCTTATACCTGAGGATTTCAATAGTTTTACCACAAAAAGTGCATTCAGTCATGAAAATATGAAAATACTGTACAGTAATCAGTGAATATTTCTCAGTGAAAAATACGGCAAATGGGCGAATTTTCGGCAAATAATGTGAATATACGTTCCACAGAGAAATCCGCGTATCGATGAGTCAGCGAATCGTGAGACCGCGAATATGGGGCGGTTTTACTGTACCCAAAGAAAATGTGATTCAACCAGATGGAAAGAGTAAGGCTAGACGTACAAAAACAGCTACACTCTACCTATATCTTCGGCAGCCTTTTACAATTCTTTGCACAAGGTTCAGGGAGGTCCTCACCTCCGAACAAACATGACGTACAAGATTACTACTGCATGAAGTCAAGTCTCTGATCTTCAAAGGGTCATAAGTGGAGCTCCCAGAACTCTGGAATACATCTGGAAAAGTTGTGGATCATTCCGGATTCAATTTTCAGTATTGTACTTGTCCTCTCTCCTTTCACGCCAGTCCTGAAAAAGACAAAAAAATATATAAATGCTTTGTATTTACTTTTTAAATATTTAACCTCAACATTACATAGCTTTTACCACCATTGGCACAGAAGTAAAAGTTATATGATGGAGAGATAAGGTTCATTTTAAAAAATATATGGTTTGAACTGCCTGCAAAAAAAAAGTTCATCGACGTGACTAACGTCCAGTAATAAACAGAAATAGGGACGAATATACAATTTAGGCCAAAGGCATAGCACTGGGACCTATGGGGTCATTCAGAGCTGAATCGGGAACTGACAGTACGAAGGTCTGAAAGGTGTAACAGGGGGAAAGCTTCGCAGTTGCACTATGAAGCTGAACGGAGGTGCAGTAAAAGGAATGAAATACAGTCATAATAATAATAATAATAATAATAATATGATATCCACACGTAATATTCCAGCCTTTGTAAAGGACCATACTAAAGTATTCCCTGTCGACTGCAATTGACGTCATCCCCAGGAAATCTTTCACCGAATTCTACTCATCATTTTGAATATTATTATTATTATTATTATTATTATTATTATCCAACCTAAAATTAAAGCTTCCAAAGAATATTAAAGTGTTCATTTAGAAGAACTGATAATAAATTGATAATAAACTAATAAATATAGAAATAAATGATTAAAATACAAAGTATATATAAAATACGGTAGTTATTTGAATATCCCGTCACCTACATTGACTGAGAAAGCACGATAAAAAACTGCAGAATAATTTGCACAGGAACGAAAAATATCGTGTTTGTGAAATCACATTTTCTCCACAAAGCTCTGTTCGGCTGGGACCTACGATGACCTCAAGTCAGAGCCGAGAGGAGAAACGAGAGGAATAGAAAGGTCTGAGAGGCATAACAGGAGGAGGAAAACCTCTCCGTAGCACTACGAAACAATCGTCAGGGAAGGGTTGAGGAAAGTTTGATGGAAGAAAGGAAATATGAATGGAAGTAGAGTAGAGTCAAAGGAAAATTGCTTGTAGGAGAATGATTCCAAAGGATGTCTAAAGCGCATGCCGAGTTCCCCAGCAGGCAGAGGTTAGGATTCAAAATCAACGTCAGCAAAAGGAAGAAAGCAAAAGAGAAAGTTCGACGGGAAAAGTGACCCTAAGTAACGTATTGACAAGATCAATAGCTGGACAGAGCTTTGTGGAGAAATGTTTGGCTGAAAATGTCTTCCTGTATCAAGGGTTTTTACACAAGGGACTCCACTGAAAGATTTGAACTGAGTATAGAATTTAGGCCAGAGGCCAAGCACTGGGACCTGTGAGGTCATTCAGCGCTGCAACGGAAATTGACAGTGAAAGGTTTGAAAGGTGTAACAGGAGGAAAAACTCAAAGCAGTTGAAGAAGCTCTATGAATTAATTGTTAGGAGAGGGTTGAGGAAAGTAAGGTGGGAGAAAGAGAATATGAAAGGAGGTACAGTAAAAGGAACGAAAGCAGTATATTATTATTATTATTGTTTGACCAATTTCACAGAGGAAATGACCTTACGAATACAGGCTGACCTAAGCACCGTAACCATTTCGGTCGAGGTCTAAATACCTGGTCTCGTATCTAAGCAATGCCTAGCGTAAGCAGTTCCTGTAAATTACAGGACTTCTTTGCATACAGCCACTAAACACTCACTAAATACTAAACACTCGCTATATACTCACTAAATACTCTCTAAACATTCACTATACACTCACTAAACATTTGCCTCACACTCACTAAACATGCACTAAGTAGTCACTATACACTAAGCACTCACTAGACATTAACTAAATTTTAGAGACAAACTAAAGACTTACTAAGCATTCACTTAACATTACTAAACACTTGCTAAGTACTAACTAAACATTCACTAAACACATACTCACTAAACATTCACTGAACACTCACTAAACATTAACTAAATATTAAAAACACACTAAACGCCTACTAAGCACTCTCTAATATTAATTAAAAACTTGCTAAGCACTAACTAAACATACACTAAACATTCAATTATTATTCACTACACACTAACTAAACATTAACTAAATGTTAAACGCAAACTAAACACCCACTAAGCACTCACTAAACATTAACTAAACACTTGCTATCCACTAAACATTAACTAAACACTTGCTATCCACTAACTAAACATTAACTAAACACTTGCTATCCACTAACTAAACATTAACTAAACGTCACATTCACAAAAAACTAAGCATTCACATTCACTAAACATTAACTAAACACTTAACACACAACATGCTAAGCACTAAACACTTACTAAACTAATGGCTAAACACTTTCTAAACACTAAGCACTTACTAAACATTCACCAAACACTGAGACTCACTAAACATTCAACACTAAACATTCTCTAAACGCTAAACACTTAGATTCACTAAACTAAATACTAAACTAAAGGCTAAACACTAACCACTCACTAAACTAAACACTCAATGCATTAGACATTCCCTAAACACTTACTAAAGACTAAACTCTAAAAACTAAACATTCACTAAACTTTACACTAAAGGGTAAACACTAACCATGCAACACTATAAACTTACTAAACACTAAGACTTTCTAAACACTAAACACACACTAAACATTCACTATACTGAAAACACTCATATACTAACCACCCACTAAATCCTAAACACTCACTAAGATGTCAAGAAATCTCAAACTGAAATAATAATAATAATAATATAATAATAATAATAATAATAATGATAATCATAGCATTTATACTAATAATAATAATAATAATAATAATAATAATAATAAATATAATAATAATAATAATAATAGCACTTACAATAATAAAAAGAATAAAATAATATTAGTAAAAGTAGTATTAATAATAATAATAATAATTTTAATAAAAATAATAATAATAATAATAATAATAATAACAACAATAAGACAATGTCCAATCAACTTCAGAAATGCACAGTATAATCACAGTGTCTCAATGTTACAGATGAGATACAAGCACCATCATATGTCAACACTGCAGGCGACCTCAAAAGAAAGCTCGTTCTCACTGGACGAGGAACTGCGCACACCTGTGTTATTATTATTATTATTATTATTATTATTATTATTATTATTATTATAATTCAGTAGATGAACCCTGGTCAAAGAAAAAGGAGGTAAAGGAAAACACATAAAGAAGAGATCCCACTTATCAGAAAAGAAAAAATAAATCAATAAATAAAAAAATAGATAAAAATGTATTAAAATAAAGGCGAACAGCATTAGGGTAGTAATGCATTGCACGACACCCTCAGGGAGACGGCATGAGGAATACAGGACCTCTGGAACTGAGAAGTTCGACAGCGAGAGACATTTACTACATACTGGTGCTTCTGGTGTTCAGCGAATCTTGCTCTCGGCAGGAAAGGGGGATCAGGGATCAATTGTGAATGTGGAAGTTCTCTGTTGAAATACAACTTATGCAAAGTGACAAACAAGAGACCATCTGTTGATGGTCCAAGTCATAACTACCACTCTTATAAAGAAGGATGAAGCCACGGAAAGCTAAAGTATGACAAATGCAATGAGGTGTTGTTGGGTTCCTGCAGGCAGCACTTACACACTTCTGAATCTAGAACTGCACTGATTTCAACTCCAAATCTAGAAGACATATCACATCATAAACACAATGCATTTGCAAGCTGATGCTTTCAGCCCAATGGTTCAAGTGATTTCAATTATTCTCAGAAAGCAAATCATGTCATCATCAAATGATTCCATCCTTAAAACACACACTGGTGGTGAGGGAGCAACAAGTGGAATACAGGCAGTCCCCGGGTTACGTCGTTCTGGGTTTACGTCGCCGTCTTACGTTGTTCCAAGCTTACGTCGCTTTTCAAATATATTAATGAAAAAACCAGTTCTGGGTTACGGCGGATGTTATGAGGTTATGTCGCAATTTTACGTTGCTCTGAGTTTACAATGATTTTCAAATATATTAATAGAAAAACCAGTTCCAGGTTACAGCGGATGTTCCGAGGTTACAAACAGCGACGGAACAGTAAAAGTACATAAATACAGCTACAATATAAAAGTCAAACTTTGGAGGTTTTTGGTTGCACACCACATCAGAATGCAAGTAAATTACTGTACAGTAAACCCAGAGGATTAAAGGTTAAAAAGCTTTCATTACTTTACTTCTCGTTTTTATACATTTTTCTTGTGACATTTCAGATCAGAGGGGACCTCAGGTGTTAACTTGGAAGAAGCAGAGAATTGGTCTCGCTTAAATGTCTGTAAAAGCTGACCCTCTCAGTTCTAAAACGTTGTTCCCATTCTGAATGAAATTTGTGCTTGATCGTTCCTCAAAGCAAGTGAACTTAGACCCAAGACTTGAAAAGATCATAATGCAAAGATTATGAAACATTCCAAGGTTTAAGAGCAATGGTAATATGGGCACCAAAAAGCCTGAAGCAATTAAATATGACTCCAGAGATCAATAGGAAGTTATTTTTGGCAACAGATATTCCCATCAATTTATCAAAACACAACAAAAGGAACGAACAATTAATTACAAATCAATTTTGTCACTTTGATATTCACTGACAGTGTAAATGTGTCTTGATGTCTACAGTGCACCGCGTGAGGTGCACTGATGGCACTTCCCTACACAGGGAAATAATTCAAATGAGTTTTTCAGTGACGTAAAATGCAAAACTATCTTTTGGAGACAGGTGAGATGGTTTAAAATAGCTTCCCTATATTCTGCTAGAGCTCACCCACGTTCAACTTTGGTAGGAGGCGGAACCGGCCCCCTCCCCCTCTCGGACCTGCCGATAAAATACAGACGCCGTCCTACTTATCAACATTCAACTTGCAAACACTTCGATACAAACAAACAGGATCGCAATTAAAATTGCATTCAGAGTGCTCCCCTTTGCCACCCGAAATCTAAAATTTTTTGTACTCCCTATTCTGCACATACAGTACTGTCTATGTACAGTGTACTGTATTGTGTTTTAGGATGAAAAACCCTACAGCAATGTACTGATTTTATAACATAGTGCACTTAGATAGGCATGAAGAGCACAGTAACCAACTTGCAAATGGCCGTCTGGAACGTAACTCGTTTTCAAGTAGGGTGGTGTCTGTCTCATGCTCAATGTGCAATTCTTGATACCACAGGGCACATTTTATGCAGGAGATGACGCAAACAGTTGCCAATTACAGGCGCTAAGAAAGCAATCAAGAAAAGAATGTCCTGTTATGGACTCTGCGCATTCTAAAACTGTATTCAGAATGGAGTGCCCCAACTATGGATAGTTCAGCAATTACAAGTGCAAGGCTCTTGTCATTAGAGAGTTGTCCTTGACGTACACTTCCACTGACAGTGTCACGGCTCCTTCGATCAAAATTATTAACCTGCTCAGCTAAATTTGAAATATGCTACCACAGAAATGGATGTTGTTAACTACAGGATTCCCCTGCTGTTGAGCAAATGTTCCATGAAGAAAACAAAAAAGCTGTTTGATCTTGGAAGTGACGATGTTAATATTTCTGGGGCTATAATTAATTTGAAGTCTCCATCTCCAGGACGTTACTTGCTTCAGATTCCTACATGACCAGGCCAAGAGAGTCAAGTACAGCTGCCGTACTATCAATTCACTGCAACAATTGGAAAGAAAACAGCGTTCAAAGCCCCACACACAATTTGGACACCCAAAACTAAGCTAATAAAACTATTTCCAGACGCTGCAATTGAAAACTCGGAACTGGAGAGGGACTTCAAACGTGTATACAATCTACGTCCACTCTGTCGCAAGTCTGAGTAAGCCAAACATTGACCCGTTGTCAGTAAATGCAATGGAATGTTGTACATAATTTAGGCCAGAGGCTAAGCGCTGGGTCCTACGACGAGGACATTCGGTGCTGAAAGGGGAATTGAGAGTAGAGAGGTCTGACAGGCCTAACAGGAAGAGGAAAACCTTCTGCAGTTATGAAACAATTTTTAGGAGAGGGTGGATAGCAAGATGGAAGAAAACGAATATGAATGGAGGAGGAGGAGGCACAGTCAAAGGAATGAAAGGGGTTGGAGCTGAGGGAAATAGAGGAGACGCAACAAAGAACCTTATTAAGTAATGCCTACAGTGCACACTGTGAGGTGCACTGACGACACAACCCCCTACCACAGGGGTTGTTGCCAAGGGGCTTTCAATCCTCAGTTGGTGCTTTTAGTGTGCCCAGAAAAATTATACAGATGACGGCTGTCAATTCAACAATGCTGAAATGCAATTGTTAGCACCTCAACTTAATACAGTACATACTTTTGGGGGTCTGGTCTTTCAGATAAGTATCAAGACCCCATCTTGCACTCTGCACTTGAATCATTTCAAGATTTCTCATAGTAACAACTTCCGTTAAACTGTGGTTAAATAAGATTATTTGCTTTCATAACAAACTACTAAGCATTTACTATGGCCAAATATAAGTGTTTCAAAACTGTATCTGATCCCACCTTCCAAGTTTAAGGAGCTTGTAAAAAAATCATAAGAAAAAAAAGTCCACAAAACTGTAAATACTTTACTGTTACATCCAATTTAAGAAAATATTCTTTCAAACAATTTTTACGTTTCACAGACACACTCATTTTTACCTTTAGACATAAATTTAGACTGCACATTGAACATGCAAAGGTGTAATTCGGTCAAGCAACGAAAACTGCAGAGGATGTTTGTCGCTGTAGTACTTTTATGCAAGAAATCTCTAAAATGACTTGAATCTGACCTTTATCTTTTTAATGAATGACACAATCCAACACAGGTTCAAAACTCCCTCAGAATGGGATAATGGGATTTACCATTCCATAAAGCCTGCCACTGACCAAAGATGACAGGTTTTACAGACGCCACAAAATAATAACTGACAGGAACAGCTACATTCAACATGAATGACCCCTAATGCCTCTGTGAACAGGGATGGCCCAGCACTTGAAACACTTACCAAATACTGACAAACATGGCTGGGGTACCTTGAACCAGGGGCACCCAATAGGGAGCCGCAGTAGGGTGACGTGCCTCCCCCAGGGGAAACGAAACGGGCTTAGCCACCTGTCCTGCTGCCCCCTCGGCCATTCCGTTCGCTTAACCTGAAAGCAACGCACAAGACATCAGCATATCACGCATGAAAAAACTTCAGAAGCATTTTGAAGCATGCTATTCAAACACCTCATTTAGTGCTGAAAGGAAAATTGAGAGGAATAGAGAGGTATGAAAGGTGTAACAGGAGGTAAATCTTTTGCAGTTCCACTATGAAACAACTGTTAGAAGATAGGGGCTGAAGAGATGCTGCAAAGTACCTTATTAAGTAATGTCTACAGTGCACCGCGTGAGGCACAGTGACGGCACTACCCACCTACGGAGCCATCCTATTGGGAACAGTTAAAACCAGTGCATTATTGGCTACCAATACCTCGGTCTGCATCCATTTACGACAGAAGGAAAAACAAGAAACGTTCAAATTTACGAGATCAAAAGAAATATAAAAATGTAATAATGTTACAATTTAGAAGTCCCTGAATAAACTGACCAAGCAAATGCAGATATAAATGCTGTGATTTTACAGCACTTCCTTTGTACAAAATGCTGTACTGTAACTTACAAGGGTCACAAAACGATACCCTATTTTCACAGGCCGAGTCGGCTGGCCAGGGCCGTTTCACTTACAGATACGGGAAATAGTTGATGTGCTTATCACAATGCTGACGGCACTATAAAACAGTTTTAAAACTGCTACTCATACTAGCCAGGGGTGTAGTTAGGATACAGCTGTTGCCAAATGTGGACAATGAGGGTTGAGAGCAGATGAAGAGATTGGAAGCAGACGAAGAGATTGGAAGCAGACGAAGAGATAAGAAGCAGACGAAGAGATAAGAAGCAGACGAAGAGATTGGAAGCAGACGAAGAGATAAGAAGCAGACGAAGAGATAAGAAGCAGACGAAGAGAGGTTACGACCAATCACGGCGGAGCGTCCGAGGTCAGGCTGGGTCGTGAACCGTCTGAAATGCCTTATTACAGTAGTTCTACAGTCAAGCTCCTCCCAGCCAGGTCAGGCCGCAGTCACAGCGTCCCAGGTCAAGTCAGGTCGGAGTAGGCCGGGCACACCCCCACAGTTTGGGGGCGGCCTAGGCCAGCCCCCTCGACCCCTTCGTCTAAATTGGCTCCTGGAAATGGGCCGAACCTTACGTCAGGCTGCGTCGATGGCCCGATGCGACTCAAATACCTTCAGCCAAGTTCCCTAACAGCCTAACAGACACCAAACAGCCATTAAACAAACAGCTGTTAATTAATGTATAAATAAGGCACAAATCACTGCACAGACATAATATGACTTTAAATGTAATGAGCAACTAGCCTAGCCTACCCTAACCAGACCATCCTAGCAAGAGTTTGCAAGTAGGATGAGGTAGAGGGATGATAATGACTTAATTAGGAACATATAATTAATTATATGATAAAAATGAGCTGAACCGTAATTAAGGGGCTAATTACCATTGAGAGGTATGGCAACCAGTGGGCATAAGGCTAGCCAGCTAAATTGCAATCTGCAATCATTGCATTTAGGTCTATATGGCTTCAAATAAATTAATTTAGACCTAAATGAGTTTATGTAGACCTAAATAAGTTTATATTTAGAGCTAAATAAACGACCGGACTGAGCACATGGCCCCAGGCACATGGCAGGCCTCTGAAGCCGGCTCAAATCTTTCGCCGATTTAAGCTCAATTCGACGCATGATTAAGGCTATTTTCATACAGAAACGTCCCTAATTACGTAATTAAGATCCGAGAGGCAATTCCATACGAAATATTTAATTATATTACCCGGTTTCAGTTGAAAAAGGGCATTTGTTGACAAAGTGTTTGGACTGGGCATGATGATGATGACGTCACAACCCCTACCCCCATGTGTAATCTTCCTTATTTTGAGGCTGTGCGCACGCGTAAGCGAGCTTTTACGCACTCCAACGATAAAATACGCATTTTGGTTGTTATATAACGCAATTTCATTGTTTTTAACATGATAATATTCGTTAAATTGCCTATTTTGACTGTTTTTAAACTTGATTTACAGTACAGCCCTCTCAAATGCGTTTTCGTAATATTTTGGTAATATTTCTTACGTGTCTGACATTGTTAATAATGATAATGATGATGATAATTAGTATTTAAAAGAAAAAATATAATATCTACACTTTTTATTTTATTATATGAATAATAACTACGTATTAATCGACAAATTATAAATGTTATTTCGATGAATCTTCGAGGTACTACACTCTTGTAGGAGACATAATTATTCAACCTATTATATAGAGGCAAAGCCAACTCTTATTAGACACCCAAGATTTTGCATTTTTCGTAACATTTCGATAATGTTTCATATAAATCAAACCATTTATAATCATTTTAATGGCGATATAATCAGTCTTTAAAGCTTAAATTCATTTATTATAAATTTTTTATTAAATTTTATGAAATAAATTACGTATTTACTGACAAATTATAAATATAAATTTGATCAGTCTTTGAATCACTACGATCTTCCAGGATTGCAACAATGGGTGCTCTAATGACACCCTTCTATATTTTCAAGGTCAACTACATTTTCAAGGTCAATTTTGACAGTTGGGAATCGATCGATGGTTTTTAAATTGGTCTTATTAAAATGCATATTTGTATTTAAACACATATTCTTAATGGCTTCTTAAGATAATTGTAAAATTAATGCAAAGGTATATTTGGCAGCAAATAAATGGTAATTGTTTTTTATGGGAAAATTTAAATTATAAACTATATATATTCATATATTTCATGACTGACCCATGGATGGGATGTAACCCACTGAATTAACTTTAACTTTAACTTGAGCAATAATTAACATTAAAATTAATTAGATTTAATCTGACATCAAGACTTTTTTTTACCTAAATTCAGGGTAAGAGGGGCCTTTGTGACTATCCCACCACCTAGTGGTGTGATGATGGAACTCAGCTTTATAAAGCTTACTTTGTTCCTTTTCACAGCCCTTGGGACCATTGTTCAGAGGTGAAGAGAAGGACCAGCAATTTTAAAGGAACCAGTTCTCCTGTGGTTTGGCCTGGATCCTCTCATGGAAAACATCTCATCCTCTGGAAGTTAAATCTCTTGGAAGTTCAATTTCTGCTGTTTTATGGAAGCTTTGCGACAAGATTGGTGTCTGCTGTGCCTTGCAAGTGTTTGTGCTGTTTCAAGTGGTGATGGCTGATTCTTCTTGGCTGCTGTTTGTGAAGAATTCAAGCTTGCCTGTGCTGGTAGAATATGGACAATGACTGCTTGATATTACTACAGTAATGCTGGTGGACTGAATCAACAATTTCCTTAAGAAGCTTAAGTTTTGCCTTGGGGCTTCCATACTTAAGGAATTGCAAGGATTTGTGGAACTGCGTTGTATAAAGCATAGTTTACTATGCTTAACTTTCCTAGAGGTAATTAACTTGGTTTAATCTAATATTTTCATAATTCCCCTTTGCTTTGTTGCTGTGTAGCCATTCAGTGTTCGATTTAGTTTGTACTTATAGGAAGTTCTGCACTTCCAAGTTTTACAGTTTCTGGAAGTGGGGAAAGTTAGAAAAGTGTTTTTGGGAGTGGGGAAAGTTAGATAAGTGTCCAGCAAGTGCCCAGTCTCATGGTAACTTTGTTTTATAACTGGATCCTAAATATTTCATATTTAATTCCCTCATTTTCCTTTTTGAATTGAAGTTTTCCCCTTTCTCTCAATAGCAATCTTTTGGTTTTCCATAATGCAATTATTGAAGGGAACTTTTATTTGTGAATCTGTTGCCTTTTTAGTGTATAGCAAAACTGAATCTTTAATGATCTTTGTAATTATTTCTTATACATTCACTTTTTAAATATCTTTATCCAAAGAACTTTGTAATTACCTCAGTGGTTATATTTAAATGACAATCTTACACTTGGAATTAGCTGTTATATTTTTATGAATCTCAATCACTTGTTGCCAAGTGTACAACCTAAGAATCTTTATTTTTATTACCTCTATATTTTCATAGTTTTTTGTTACTGAAGTGTTACCAAACTATTTTTAACTTCTTTCAACCTTGTATATTGTAATTTTAAGTGGGTTAAATGTATGAACTATCTGAAAGGTACTTTAATTCTTCGATTTTGTATCTTACTAGTGATGAGTTACTGGCTCTTCAAGTGTTCAAAGTGAAATGTTTTAAAGTGTTTTTGTTAACTGGTTTTATAGTTGCTGTTTAACTTCACTTTTAGATAATTTATGAACTGTTTATTATATTGTTCAGAGTTCCTTTTATGCAAACTGAAGTATTGCACTATCAAACTGTTTTGCATTGTATTGTACTTGTAATAAAACTATTTCAATAAGTGAATTTTTTTAATATTTCTACCCTTCTCATCCAATGAGTAAATGTTAAAGCAAATCTACCACAGGGTTAAAGGGTCATTGATGAGATCTTGGAGTGAGGACTGTATTTTGTGAATGTCCTAAGAGACTAGTTTACTTGTAAAGATTCTCAAAGGTGTAATAGAAAGGTGATAGATTGATGGAAAAATACCTTTTATATAAGGTACAGAAAAGCCCGAATCACCTTGCTCTGAATCACTTTGCTCTGTCTTAAATGTACAGAAAATAATTAGCTAAATCTTGCTAGAAATTGATGGAAAAATACCTTTTATATAAGGTGCAGAAAAGCCTGAACACCTTGCTCATTGTCTAACAAGTACTGAAAGAAGTTAGCTTTATCTTTCAAGAAACCATTTTACTACAAGAAAATGGCTTAATCTTTCAAGAAATTCCTTAACTTGGTATTCACATGCATTGCTCAACATGAGTGAAATAACTTAACTTTGGTTGTGTATAGAGCTTTTCTTAAAATCAAATTTTAGCTATTAAGACAGTATACAGCTATGCCCTGTTTGTGTATAGAGCTCTTCTTAAAATCAAATTTTAGCTATTAAGACAGTATACAGCTATGCCCTGTAGCTGTAGTATGTATGAAGCAAGGATTTCCTTTGAAAGCTGACAAATTTAACAAGTTAATTATTTGTGGTTAAGGTTTGTAAGTACAAGGGGTAGGAAAGTTGTTCCTCACACCCCTATATTACCATACCTGAGTTTGAATGTTCAACTGACAATGAATACAGATTGGTTTACAAAACTTGTACCACTTGCACCTTCCAAGGAATTTTAAAGTTCATGGTATAAATGTCTGCATTACATTTTCAAGTACAATAAGTGGCCTCGGCTGTAGTTGTCACGTCTTTATAAAGTGAGTCATGACTTGAAATGAGTTTCATATCCTGAATGTTAATTGGAACTGCAGTATGATGTAAGTTTCAAGTCATATATGAAGAGTAAGTTATTAAATGCTAAACAAGTATTGTGATTTTAGATTCTTTTTACACAGGATATAGGTGGAGAAATTCATAGACATATGGCGAAGGTTTGACTGAATACATCAAGAACCATTAAAATTTAGGCTAAAGATTAAATCTCATTTTTATAGGCAAAAATTCATGAGTAAATTGATTAGCTTTTTCAAGCTTTATCAATATAAATACACATTTCTCATCTTCCACATTTGAAATCATGTAATTATGTAATTTAACTTTAATAGGAAAAATGGAAATGAAATTTTTTGGCGCCTTATCAAAGCTTTAGGAAACACAATGTGACATTGAGCAGAGTTCAAGCTAGACCTAATGACAGTTCATTGGTTCATATTTCTCGTATTTCAACCATTGCAAAGGAGATCTGGTATAAATGTTCTCTTAGAGAGAGAGAGAGAGAGAGAGAGAGAGAGAGAGAGAGTGTGAGTGTGTGTGTGTGTGTGTGTGTTGTCTGGCGTCAGCCAGGCAGTCAGTAAAGTTATTTTTAGATCCACTGCGTTCGTACGTACATCTTTGATCCTGACTTATGCTTTAGTTGTGTCATCGTAACTATCATTGCAATATTTGTGATTAAAAGTAACTAAATTACTTAAATTGAATATGAATATTATTAGAGTAAGGATTACCTTGGCTTACATCTATGGGACAACATCGAGAGACGAAGTCAGAGCTATATAAAAAGGCAGCTGCTCATGCAAGCCTCCTGCCACCCCACCCCAACCCCATGAGGCCCCGGGGGTACCCATACCCCACAGCACAAACACCTAAGCCTTCAAATGCCTGAAAATCAACCCTTTTGAGAGAGAGAGAGAGAGAGAGAGAGAGAGAGAGAGAGAGAGAGAGAGAGACTGCTCAGGGTGTAAAACAGAAACTTGATCCAAAACACTTGATTTTGAGAATTGGGAAAGTGCAGCCAACCCTGACTTCGATTTCCAATAAAACACGGACAAACGTAAACGAAATCAACTTAAAAACGAACGCAGGCACAATAATCGTAAACAAACGCAGGCAAAAACACACTTAAAACCGAAAACAAACGCAACAAACGCAACAAACACGAACAAACGAGGAATAAAAGGAGGAAAAGGGGTGAGCCTTTACAGAGGCAAATCTCGCACACTACTACTAACGGTCGTAACCTTCCACCACGTGGACTCGCTAGTGTTATATTTGAGTGTAATTAATGTCGTATTTGAGTGTAATTAATAGGTAAGGAATCAGTTTTAATTACAATCCAAGTTGTTAATTACGTTGCTGTAATTAAATTTAATGAGTGGATACGGTCGCCTGAGCGGCCCAAATGATAAAAAGCTCTTCAAAATAGGAGTCACAAGGTCAGACAATAGGGTCCCCCAATCTGCCTTTATACCTGATTACGGCGAACTTGTAACCAGTAATTTTAAGTACTAGCTGTTTTTTTTAAGTACTAGCTGTTTTCTTCTACACTTTTAGGGCTGCTGGTAATGGAGGTGAGTTTGCTTATTGTTGGCCAACTGTTATTTGCCCCTTAACTCTGCTCAACAGTAAAGGGGGACTGTGGGCATTGGGTTTTTTTTGGGTGGTGGGGTGACACAGGGTAATTCTAAGTACTAGCTCCACACCTGTTTTTACCTTGGAAACTGGTTTTTGTCTACACTTTTAGGGCTTCTGATACTGGCGGTGCATCTGTTTGTTGTCGGCCAAATGGAATGTCCCATTGCCGTGTTTAGTACTGGCCCGGGGGTGTGGGAACACAGGGTAATTCTAAGTACTAGCTCCACGCCTGTTTTTACCTTGGCAACTGGTTTTTGTCTACACTTTTAGGGCTTCTGATACTGGCGGTGCATCTGTTTGTTGTCGACCAAATGGAATGTCCCTTCGCCGTGTTTTATAGACTAGTCAGGGTTAGGTTAGGATTTTTGGGTGAGCCTCCATCTAGCATAGGTCAGGCCAACCTATTCACTATTCCTATATATTTTTAATAAACCTCTTCTATAAAATGGAAAAAAATTCTTATTTCTTTGGATTTGTCACAATTCATAGCAATTTTGATTAATTTTTTATAGGCTGGCCAGGATTAGGTTAGGAATTTTGGGTGAGCCTTCGTCTAGCATAGGTCAGGCCAGCCTATTCACTATTCCTATATATTTTGAATAAACCTCTTCTATAAAATATAAGAAAATTCATATTTCTTTGGATTTATCACAATTCATAGAAATTTTGATTAATTTTTTATTTTATGTATAAAATGCAAGAAAACCCATTTTTCTTACAGACTTTTACTGTCAGTTTCCATTGCAGCGCTGAATGACCTCATTAGTCCCAGTGTTTGGCATTTGGCATGACTTCTGTATTCAGTTCAATTCAGTTCTAATCCCCCCCACCCCCTCAATACCTAATTGTCATTGACCGTTAACGTAACTTTGGGCTTTCGCTGTAGTCAGTAGCAAAAACGTGACGTCGACCATTTAACACCACAAGTACAGTAATTCCTTGTAAAGTTTTGGGCCCTTCAATCATCATTTGGTTTTCCAACTTCATTAACGTGATGTTTCTTCAATTGTTGCGTCTTGTGTAAAAGCAGAAGTGTGACTTCGTGGCCTCGTTATTCAACTACCTTTTGATAGCCGTAAAGAAGGCAGTCCAATAAGGCCTTTGTTATTTGGGATGAATCTTGTCCACTGCTAAAGATGGCTGTATCTGTATTATCCAGATAATAGAATTTATTTTACAGATAATCAATTTTATTATGAAAATCTATATTCTTTGGTATGGGGACAGAGAACACCACATTCATTTCATCCGAGTATATATTTTTCCTTTTGGATTTAAAGTTATTAGGTTGAAGTTGCTTACATTGTTGCAAGATCATCTTAGTTCCTTTTCATATCATTTCTCCCAAAATTGTGATAAAAGAGTATTTTTGAAAATGACGTCTGTAAACTGTATAGAGGCCTGTTTGTCATGTCTGGAAATGCTTTGGTTTGGGGCTGGGGAACTGTAGAAAGTGAAAGGCCTTCAGTACTGATCAAATATTCACTCTCAAGTTCATGACATCCACAGGACACCTTTAGGGCAGGGGTAGATTATTTAAAGGAGACAGAGTTTAGTATTAGATGCTATCTCTAGAAACTCATGAGATTTAAAGGAGACAGAGTTTAGTATTAGATGCTATCTCTAGAAACTCATGAGAGCGAGAAAGAAAAATGACACTACAAGATGAATCCCCTGTATAGGGTACTGGTTACTGTGTACTTTGCAGGTGCAACGCAGACTATGCAGAAGTTCTCTGCAGCAACCGTTTGTCCCTAGCGACGTGGTTTGTGCCTTTTACTTTCGTTTCGTCTGCTTGTCTGTCCAGCCTTCTCCAGTATCTGCCTTCCATGCAAGAAGGTTCAATTTGTTATTCAATGCTAGATAGAGAGTATTCAGTTCTTTCACAGTTACTTAGAGTATAATCTTTTACGTTCGATGCTAATGGGCGTCGCATTTATAATTTTTGGCTGTGTGGTCAGTTACGATGAAACGCAGCTATTTGCTTGAAATTCATGAATTCAGGAAGCAAGGTAAATGACATAATACACTTTAGAGGGTAAACTGGCTGTTCATGAAGCTACCATGGGTCAGAAGGCTAAGCTTAATGGATCTCGTCTTCGTTCAGCAGTAAAAGAATGATAGTTTGAGCAAGTGGTGTTCAGAGGGTGGAAAATGGTTTTGAGATCTCGGAAATAGAGTTGGGGCCAGGTGATGTCAGACATGAGAGTGGCAGTCAGTCAGATGTGGACGTTTTGGAACATAGACCTGTGAGAAGGCTCGGAAACTCGGGGAAAGTAGAACGAAGACTTTTGAAGTCTCAGAAACTCAGAGGAAGCAGAGCAAAGACTTTCAGAAGGCTCGGAAACTCAGAGAAAGGTCATAGACGAAGACTTTTTGACCTGATGGGATTTTGGGCAGCTAATTTTTCTTCCTTTCATCATAACGCAAGTTCTTGGCTGTTAATTTCTCAGCCTCTGGACCCTGCGTCTCTCAGCCACTTCTCTGTGCGAAATGTGACCTTTGCAGTAAATTGCAGTGCTCTGTTATCTGCACAAATTTTTTATTAGACTTTTGTGTAACAAAGCACAAAACATTAAATGGGTTGAAGTAGATGTTTTCAGTGCCATGAATGTTTCAGTTAAAATAAGAATATGTAAGAATCTACAATAATATTTAGATGTGTGAAATTTTTTAGCCTGAGGAAGGTAAATGAAATCTATAAGAAACACAGTTATCATTGCATGTGGTGTATTGACTATTGCAACGGTTAATTTTGAAAAGGTTCGGAGCCCATGCAATGCACGTTTGTCAAAGCTTGAATATTTGACTTACATTTAGTTTTTGTAATATGATAAGATTTGTGGACTGTTGCCGGAGTTTGACAATAATGACTTGAATGACTAAGGTTTTCCTTTTCTCTAACAGATGGTGGATCAGGTCAAGAAAAGCTGTTAAAGTGACCTCAGTTCTACCCCCTGACCTTATTCCACATGGCTGTTAGCAGGGGACCGTCCAAATTTCACACCTTTTGGGTAAGTGTGATTGTCAATACAGTTGTAGTAATTTGGACTGGAGATTACTTTCCAATTGAATGCTAATTAAAGGTTATCCTGTGTTTAGGGATTACCCGTCAGGGGTTAGGCATGGGTGACGATAGCCCCGAAGGCGTTAAGCTTAGACAGTGACGTATGCCATACCTCGTCCCCAGGGGATACCGTACTGCAATTTTCAAAGACTTCCACAAGATTGTTTTCGCAGACAGGAATTTTTGGCTGGGCTAAACGACTGTAGGATTATCCTCGATCATTTTAGACACTGCCTTCCTCTGATTGTATTTGATTTTATTTTTGTATTGCATAGTTCAGTGATTTTCCTGAAGAAATACATTACGAAATTGCTTCTCAGGTTGGAAAATGTGCCGGTCGAATTAGGTAGGTTCTGCTTTATTATACAATAAAACAGAACCTACCTAATGATGGTTTTTGGGGGCATAGCACATACTTCCCAAGGTTTTTTTAGGCATTATAGACAAGCAGGCATTTGTCATACTTTGGTTTTAAAAGTAATTATTACATAAGTAATATGATTTTTTGTGGTTTTGTTGGATTGAACCCTACTTACCCACAATCCAGAGAACACACACGCAGTTAATTTGATGATTATGAACGCACAAACACTTTTTTTCTTTAACCTTAATCCTACACAATACAGTCAGTACAGTAACTATTACACCCAAGGCAAATCCGAAGCTCTGCTTGTGAGTCAATCAAATCACTTGACTATTTGCTCAATTTGAGCTTGAGCACAGCAAGGACGTGTCTTTGTATATATGTATGTTTAAACAGCACATCGTACATTGACACGAATGTGAAAAGTCCTCTTTCTTTTCTGTGACTGGTTATCTCAAAGAATGTCACACTCTTACCCAATCTAAAAAATCAGGATATTGGTTTTTACCGTGTCCCTTTGGCCTCTCAGAGGCATTATTTTGCTCCTTTTTCTCTGTCTTTTCCATCTCTACAGCACTGATGTTGTTCAGGCATTTTTCCTTTTGCTGCTGTGGACCTCTCGTTGAAGAATGTGGGTTTTAGGTCTGCTGGAACTACTGTGGCAGCTTTTAGCTCAAATTTTGCCAAAATATATATAGTAGATAAGTAGTTTTGATTTATCCGCATGCCATATGATGGCACATTCTTTTACAGAGTTCAGAGGAAGTGTTAGTTTTTGCAGGATTCTGTGTATGTGGTGAAAGCTTACATATTAACAGTTTCGTGAAAGCTCCATGTTTTCTAGAAAACTGAACCTAAAAAAAATGATCATTCTTGGTAACAGGTGATTGTCATCGAAGGGAGTTATTAGATTGCTAGTGCTTTTAATACACATGGATCTAGTTTGTCGTATGACACTTTTCAGCATTTTCATACAGTTTTCTCTTGCGCTTGTTAGTGTTCAGCTGTGGCCATGCTTAGGGTACACTAATCACCCCATCGTATATGAAGACTGGTCCACTGTCCGGCCCTTTCATGCTCACTCGTCCGAGAGGATGCACGCGGCCTGGGAAGATCCCACGACCAGAGACTGGTCCGAGTTCTGGTCCGAGTACCGCCTCTGGTGTTGGGCAGCTGCTCTGAGGGGCTCCAGGTATATCGAGGACTGATCTTTGAGTCGCTTGGTTTTGAAGGATTCTTGACGCATTTGTGTAGGTCATTTATGGTTAAGTTCTTAGCTACACACAGTATAGACTGTCAGGATGCTTACAGTTGTATGAGTCCTTCAGATAAGTGTTCTTTGCTGGTGTTTCTGCTGCAAGAGTGCTTTTTACAACACTTATTTTCTTTGATTCCCAGTATAAAGGACAACTATTGCCATTTTCACCCACTAAGAAAATCAGAAAGCCCCCAGCACTGCTAAATCCATTGGGGAGATTGACATAAAGCATCACTGTACACAACCAACTTAAACTTAAAGCTGTCACCCAGTCCTGGGAAGTACAAACCTAAAGCTGTTACCCAGTCTTGGGAAGTGTGTACAGCTCTCAAAGGTACAGGCTTTTCTTAGACATTTGTTTGCCTCAGTTAGATCTTTTACTTCAGGCTTATTTATTTTACAGCTAAGTTCCAATATCAGGTCTTGAATTAGTACACAATAACCATCCTAGCTGGCCCACTAGGCTCCTAAACTTCTCCTTTTCTTCTTCATTACACTGTATTCTTATTTAATCCTCTCTCGGCACTTACATTTATAGATTCCAGAGATTCACAATACTGTACTCGTTTTGATGAAGGTTGACACCATTCTCGTTCTGCACAATATCCAGGCCAGTATATCTGAAAATGATTTCTGATTTGGGCAGTGACTTTCAAATGTCTTTATTCCTCCCTACAAGAAATCATCTAGAAGCATCAGGAATGTTCCCAGACAAATCTCCTTTGCAACATCAGTAGAATTGCAGGGTCAGTTTGCAACTGATTACACCCCATCTTCAACAGGAAGGTCTTCACTGTGAGGTACCATTTTCTGGCGGTATCATTAAGACCATATACACATTTTGTTTCCCTCAAAACCTGTGGCAAAAAGCTGTACTTTAATTTTCTTTGTCCCATCACTGTTTTCCTTTTCTGTGACCACCCAAAGCCTCTTGACTAAGTTAGGAATTTCCTCATATATGCCAAAATTCCTCCAGGTTTTTAGTTCTTCTTGTTTTGCTTGATCAAGTTCCTTTCACAATCCATTGCAAATTCCCATCATCTAAAACTGGTAGCCATTTATCTACATCTCTGTTCCAGTCAGTGGCTGTTGTATGTCCATCTTTATGTTCAACATTCCTCCAACTGCTATGTTTTCCTGTAGATTTTCCAGCACGGCTGTGAACAGTTCCTGTCTGCCATTCATCAGACTCTTTCGGCAGGAATCTTACTCTGTCCAATCTTTGGAATACCTTTGATTTTTAAATTATCTTCAGGTGAAGCGTCCTCAACCTTGGTGTGGTTCTCTTCTTCCTCCTCATTTTTTCATTTTCCACTGGATTTATAACTGCTGCTTTCTCATTCCTCTTGCTGTTGTCCATTTCATATCTCAGATTATCAAGCTGTTCATTTCTTCCTTCTTCAGTGTTTTTATCAAAACTGTAAGGTATCTCCTGAATGTGTGTTTCGTGTTCTCTTACAATATGTGAACCATATTTCAATATCACTGTTTTGCCATCTTGACCAATGACTGTTGCTGGTCCTTTCCGTTCCTTTTGGTCTTCCCTCTTAAAATAGACTTTATCTCCATTCTTAAGGACTTTCCCAATAGTTCTTACTTAGCATCTTAGATGCCCGTCATTTTTTCTCAGAAGTTTCAGCAGCAATAGAGGCTTTTCTTGCGAATTTTCTAGCATTGAGATGTCGAAGTACCCTCCGGTGCAGGAAGTTCCTCATTCGTGGTACAGGGTAGGGTTAGGATTCTGCCTGTACGCGAGTTGATAGTGGCTAAAAGCCCCTACCACTTTGAGACAATTTTTAGCAATGACTGCCCTTGCCAAAGCCACTTTTAAAGACAGTTATGTTGCTCTGCCATCGTTTTGCATTTCGTCCATAACTGCATGATTGCGTGCTCGCAGGCCGTTACTGAAGGGAGAATGTGTTGCTGTATGTATCAATTGAATGTCCAGAAGTGTGTTGGGAATTTCGCAGGGGGTCCCCAACCAGTTCCCAACCATGTCTCTGTAATTTTCTCTATGATCTCCCTGGGTTCCTGACTTCTTGTCACACAAGATTCTGAGAATCTTGTTGCTGTATCCAGTATATGCAGTGAATATATATATCCCCTTTTTTTATACTTCATGAGGTCTGATGCCAATACTTCGTTGAACTCCTTTGCCACATTCACACTAACAGTTGGCCTTGATGGTGTTTTTTTTTTATATTTCATGCATATTTCACAGCTATCTGACACTTCTTCAGCATACATTTATCACATTTCATCCTTCTCCAGCTGAGTCAATCTCTTAGGTGTGGGATGACAAGGGGAATAGAGCAGTTTACCACATCTGCTGACGTACACGTTCTGTCACCTGTAATGTTCACTGGAAATTGTACTTTCATCGTTGATGTACGCACATTACCGTCACCAAACTTAAAGGCTGTTTCACTTTCTTCCTCTTATGTTCTAACTTTTTCCTCATTTGACAAAGACTTTGTGTATGCTTTTAACCAGTCACTACCACACACTGTAGAACTACAGGTGGTGCCCAGGGTAGCATAAATTAATAGATTCCGTCATTTTAGGATTTTCAGTGACAGAATATAACTCTTCCTCATTTACACTACTTAAACATTTTTTAACCATTCCTCCTTTACACTACTAACATACACATTTTTTAACTCTTCCTCCTTTACACGACTAACATGCACATTTTTTAGACATGCTGGAGACAGATGGTACTCTGATCCACACGCATAACATTACCGAACCTTACCATATATGTCAACTGAGTTTCTCTATGCCTATGACCCTGCACCCAACGGTAACGCTTCTCGACTCCTGAAAGATTTCCTGAGGGCTTGCTGCATCGAATCAGACATTTTATCCGTTTCACTAAAGGACATTGCTGTCGACACTATTTGTTTGTCTCTAACCTCTAGCCCTGCACGAACTAGTAGCTTAAATGCTAAAATACATTTTGGTATACTTTGTACCTCTCCAGAACTGCACTTCTCTCCACAAATTCCAAAATGTACTTCTCCATCGTATGTTCCTTTTCCCATTTTCGTAGCTGTCAAACCTTGTCTGTGCCGCATATGCCGCTGACAGCTCATCCTTCTTGTATCAATTGTCCAAGTGTCGAAGCAGAACTGTCATTCCATCTTCGACCGTCAACTCCTCACTATCCACTTCCTCGAAAATCTCGCTTCCTTCTGGGAACGACGGCGCAACGACCGCAGCTCGTTTCTTTTTCTCGGTGCTTGCGACAAGCTGCCATGCTTTCGGCTCTGGTTTCCAGCGGCCGTAACCTTTATCAGCACCGTAAACTGGCAACACCAGCTGCCGGCCACATTACTCGTATTTTTCATAGAGAAATATTCACAAATTACTGTATTTTCATATAATGTTTGTGACCAAATGCACTTTTTGTGATAAAACTATTAAAATATTCGGGTATAAGCATTTTTAGAGGGTCTTTTGTTGTTTGAACTATCAAAATAGGCAGTTATATGCCAGCGAATCCAGGGGGCTGACTGTATTCGTATTTTAGAAGTAACACTTGTCACTACTAAAGTCTGCCATTTTACCATCAGGATATGAAGGAATGGGTCAGATCTTGTCATGGTTTGTGGCAAATTTTATTCTAAAGAACATATGTATAATGAAAACCATCCCAGCTTGAAGCACAAGCAGTAATCATGTACAAACTAGTCTAAATTACACCCTTTTTTTTATAATTTTAATACAGTTACAGTAATACCCTTTTTTTATAATTCTAATACAATTAATACCCTTTTTTATAATTTTAATACAATTAATACCCTTTTTTTATAGTTTTAATACTTTTTGCTCAACAGTAATTTCCCCATTGGGTAATCAGTGACTAAAATAGGATGTTTTAGGATTTCAAAATCTAATTATTGGTACAAAATGTACATTATCCTGATCTCTGCTGTGTTATTTTGCTGTAAATACCATAAAAGAGTTTTTAAGATTGATAATTGCAAGTGATAAGTCAGTTCTGCAATCTTGCACAGCCAACTCATTCTGTGTCTGTTACTTTGCAGATTTGCAAGAATCCTCCGCTGAAGGACCTCAAGAAGAAGATGGTGAGTGTTCAGTTCATCTTTTTTTTTTTCATAATTTTCGTCTTTTTCATCGTACAATATTCAACGTAGGACAGGAATCAGTACCTCTACTTAACAGACACTTTATGATCCACCTTTCTGATAAGTAACAAAGTCTGTTAAGTAACAGACCCTACAATATTTCCTAGATTTCTGGTTCCGGAACTCAGACCCTGTTCTGAAGCCTGTACTTGAATACTTTCCAGATTTATGATAAGTAACAGTCTGTTAGGTACAAAGAGCCTACTTATACCCTGCACTGGAGTATATTACAGATTTCTGGTAAATAACAGAGTCTGTTAAGGACTTGGCCACTTTCCAGATGTCTTACAGCTAACAAGAAGACCTCATAGTTCCCTAAAATAACTTGTAAATTGCACTTAACATTCAGTTTAAGCAATTTTTACTTTATACTTAACACTTTATTATACTTCACAATTAAGAAGAGATTGATTTAGAATTTATTTAGCAATGGCAGCCTGGCAAAAAATTATAGTGATTATGGAGCTGATAGATGCAGAAGTTTCAGTTGACTGTTGCAAAATACCTTCCATATTTGCTTTCTGAAATTAATATTATTTTCTGTTACCTTCAGACCTAGAAGTCTGTCGCTACAGCACTTATGCACTTTAAAGTGATTTCACAAGGCATGGGGTTTGTGTGGGTAGGTTGGTTTGGGGTTGGGACAGAGGTTATGTAGGCTGAAAGTTACAGGCAACTGGACCCTTGATGAATATTAAGGAAAATGTTCTGGTAAATTGTTCGTAATTAAAGTTGGCACTTAACCTGACATAGGTACTGTAGTTCTAATTTCTTTCCTACCGCAGTCTGTCTGTCTGTCCGTACCTGTTGTCTGTGCATGCATAGAGGGGTCCCATTGCAAGAAACAAAAAAAAAAAGCACTGTTATTGAGAGAGCATGAAAATTATAAAGTGTTTTCTCAAAGATACAGAAAAATATAAGTTCAAATTACACACTTTTGAACAGGCTTCTTAAGTGTCTTTAATTCAAGTGCAACTTAATGACACCTGTTAGGTGTGAATGTGCTTGTATTTCTGAAACATGACTCTACTGAAAGCTGTGAATTTTGTGATTACTTACAGTGTACAGTGCACAGTGCATTGTACAGTGAAGCATTAACTTTCAGTAAACGCAATGCAAAATCTTACTCTACTTAATATATAAAAAAAGACACTATAAGTTCAGATAGCCTTCAGGCTTCACAGACCTGTGAATGGTGTGTCTAAATTTGAAATTACTGAACTAGATTGACCCTAATTTAGAGGTTACGTAGATTTTTGCCGATTTGATTAACAGCAACACAAAATCTATGCAATTGCTAATGTTGAAAAGAGTGCATGTGATTTATAAGGCTGGGATGTTACTTCTGTTGTATCAAGTTGATGAAACTAGATTCTAAATGATAATTAGTTGAATTCAGTCAGGCTTTCACTAGTCAGCCAGTTTTTTTTTTTTTTTTTCAGGATACACCATCTCTGAAACTCTGTATATAAGTTTTAAGGAAAGATTTAGCAAATTTAGCTTAATCATTATATCAGGTTAGGTGGGAAGTGTCCTCTTCACTCTCTTCTGTACCTTTGACCTGAATTTTATAGCTCTCCTGTTGGTCCTTATCGTGCTAATTTGCATATGTACTTTACTGGCTTACAAGTACGTGTTCCTACCACATTTGTAATAAAAAGCTCCAGCCATGAATCTTATTATAGCATTTTGTGGTCACACTCCTTTTTAAGGCTGGATTCTCTTTCTTGCTCCTCACTAAATACCCATTTTAGAATACGGGGTATTCAGAGTACCGAACTTCTCTAAGGCCTGGAATTCTGACAACAAAAATGTTTCCACAGTGCAATGCTGTGGAATTTGCAGTGATATCTCCAGAAAACTATTGTGCCACCTTTGTCTGTCTGTACTTTTTTCTGTCTGCACTTTTCTGTCTGCCCCCAGATCTTAGAAACTGCTGAGGCTAGAGGGCTGCAATCATCAAATTTACATACCAAATTGCAGCCCTCTAGCCTCAGCAGTTTTTATTTGATTTAAGGTTAAAGTAAGCCATAATTGTGCTTCAAGCAACAGTATAGGATATGCCACCACCAGGCTACGGTTAAAGTTTCATGGGCCGCGGCTCAAACAGCATTATACCGAAACCACCGAAAGACAGATCTGTTTTCGATGGCCTTGATTATTATACGCTTTAGCAACTGTACAGAAAAGTCGATTGTGCTGAAGAAACTTTGATTGCAGGTTTGATTGCAGAAAACTGGTGTAGATTTTGAACTGAATTGCGGCATCAATAAATTCCTTTATATGAACAGACAATAATCAGCTACAGCAGGTTAGCCCACAGTACATTTTGGGTCTCAATACAAAAAGAGATTATAGGATTTATTTCATCTTGCCTGAGAATTGGGCACACTTGCTGGACAGGTTAATTAATGGCCACTTTCCTGACCCAGTTCCTCTCTAACAGAAGACAGTAAATGCTAAATACTGGACACAAATCCCTCCATTTTGTCAGAATGTTTGACATTTTCGGTACCTTTAGTGATAAAGCTTTTACAAATCTATATCAGATGGAATGATTTGATCTGATTTGTAGAAAACCAAACCAGTGATTCTTTAGGTTAGCTGATTGGTTAAATACAAGTTTTTTTTTTTCCTTCCAGTCACCAGAAATTGGGTTCTCTTCAGACTGAATTTTTCAAGCAGTTCCTGAGAACTTTGCTTACTGCAATTCTTTGTAGTTTTTCTATTTTTCTCTCTTGTTATTGTGGTAAACAACGAGGTACCCAGTCTTGAGTCTCAGTGGATGCTTAGTGTACCTTTCAATTGCTTTCAGTACCTGCTGTAACTTTCAGATTTAAGTTTTATGGTACGCTAACATCACCTATATTAAATGGTCTCTTGATGTACCCTTTCCCTTTGTTGTGGTACTTTTGAAATGCCTTTCCAGGAACCACAGATTTGTGGTGTCATCTCCACAGCATTTGCTTGGTGCTTCTGTGGTCAGTTACCTGGTCATAAATTCTGCCATTTTTTTTTTATTTCTCTGACATAGAGTCAAATGGATAGTTGCCAGTATTAGCCACTTTTCAGAGCCTTTCCTGAAGCTCTTCCTCCAGTATTTAGAGTTTATCCCTCTTATGAATTTTACTGCGGAGTAAGTCCCACTTTCTGTTGTAAATGAATATCGTCAAACTTTCCAGCATTCTGGCCATATCCCTCCTTTATCAAGTCTTCATTCATCCTGGTTATCTGTCATTGACTAGTTCTAGTTTTCTGGAAAAGAAAACTGTTGTGAGGGCTTTGTCTGTCTGTCCGTACTTTATTCTGTCCATACTTTTTTCTGTCTGCCCTCAGATCTTGAAAACTGCTGAGGCTAGAGGGCTGCAAATTGGCACGTTGATCATCCACCCTCCAATCATCAGACATACCAAATTGCAGCCCTCTAGCCTTAATAGTTTTTTTTTTTATTTTATTCAAGGTTAAATTTGGCCATAATTATGCTTCTGGCAACAATATAGGACAGGCCACCACCGGGTCGTGGTTAAAGTTTCGCTTCTCATTAGATTGTGAGAATACAGGGTTTTTAGTTCCATTATTTCACTCTTTGCAAATGTCATTTCTCCATTTTATTATTTATATTTTTGTCCACTTCATTTCTCCATATTTCCTAGTCCAGGTTTTTGTCCAGAGCTATTTCTTTCTTTCTTATACTCCTCCTTCTATGTCATTTTTCTCTGTCTTCAACCTCCTTTCATTTTCAGTGCAATTCCCTTTTATATGTTTACTTCTCATCATAATCATCATGATAAAACCTGTGTGTATCATGTTTTTCACTTGTATATTATCAACTATACTCTTTGTTTCATAAACAATGCAGTAAGCAGCTTGAATGGTTGGTTCTGGCAGAAATCCTCTACTGCTTCTTCTCTTCTGAAAACCAACGCTCTGGCCTTCCTTGTGTGATCATTGAGGTCTTTTCCTACTACAGGCAGTCTGCGGTTTATAGGGGGGGTTCCGTTCTGATGCCGCGTCGTAAGCCAAAAATCGTCATAACCTGAAAATTGTCGTAACCCAAAATGTCATTGCAAGTTGTAAGAAAACCATACGTTTAATCCTGCATTTATATTGAATTTCTCATCAAAAAAAAAAAACCCAAATTTTGACCATTCTGCCATTTGGGAACCATATTTCTCCCGTCGGATCGGCGTCGTAACCCCGGAACGTGCGCTGTAACCCAGGAAATAATTTTTGACGAATATACTTGAAGAGCGTCGTAAGCTCGGAACGTTGTAAGTCGAGTCTGTCATAACCCGGGGACTGCCTGTGCTAGTTTGTCCTCTAGAAAGTGGTGTGACCTTTCCCACACTTCTGATTTTACTCTCTTGGTCTGCTGTTTGTTGTATATGCAATGAAGAAGACACTTGCAGTTGCCTTTCTTCCAAGACCTGGCACTGTCTTCATAATCCTTTCATTTAGATGTCCCCTTTCTAACACACTATTTGCAATTTCCTCTTTCAAAGCATTTCTCCAGAATTGACGTTTGTTGCGACCTCTCTGTTGTTATTTGTGTTTGATCCTGGTTGTTTGACTTGAAAAAGTAATGAACGGCTTCTTGCTTGCATTTTTACACCTCTGCGCTTTCCTGCCGTTGCTCAGACAAGGTCATTGAAGGTAGCTTTTAGGTATAATTCTGTGTGCTGAGGAAAGTGGCTTTTGCTGGTGGCTACCTTTCCAAAGAGCCTGAGACTTCTGTGCTTACCCCTGAATCAGTTCAGAATAGTCATTAGCAAAAGGTCATTATTAAGGTCATCACATATCTGGTACTTTCTCTATTGCTTTCTCTCCACTCTCTTCAGAGTGACCTCCTTTAGTTTCCATATCTGCTACTCTCTCTCTCTCTCTCTCTCTCTCTCTCTCTCTCTCTCTCTCTCTCTCTCTCTCTCTCTCTCTCTCTCTCGATGACCATTGTTGTTGTGACACCAGATAATTTAGTGTTAAGTGTATCTCCCTACTGGTAGCAGTAACTGTCCCACTAGTAGCAGTAACTTCCTACCAGTAGCAGTGTCCTTCTACTAGCAGCAGTATCTGTCCTACTAGTAGCAGTATCTGTCCTACCAGTAGCAGTATCATATCTGTTCTACCAGTAGCAATGTCTCCCTACTAGTAGCAGTATCTGTCCTACCAGTAGCAGTGTCTCCCTTACTAGTAGCAGTAACTATACCACTAGTAGCAATATATGTCCCACTAGTTGCATTAACTGCTCTGGTAGTAGTAGTAACTGCCCTACTAGTAGCAGTAACATCCCACTATTAGAGAACTGTCCTACTAAAAGCATTAGCTGCTCTACTAGTAGCAATAACCATCCTGACAGTAGTGGTATAAGCCCCACTAGTAGCATTAACTGCCCTGCTAGTAGTAAGCATTAAGTGCCATACTAGTAGCAGCAACTGCCCACAAGTAGCTTTATCTGCCTTACTAGTAGCAGTATCTGTCCAATTATCAGCAGTAATTGTCCCACTAGTAGCAGTATCTGTCCCACTAGTAGCAATATCTGTCCTGCTGATATATTGGATGACTGACTGACAGATATATTGGATGACTGACTGACTGACTGACATATTGGATGGACTGACATATGGGATGATTACTGACTAACAGATTGGATGACTGACTGACTTACTGACGTATTGGATGACTGACTGTCTGACTGACAGCTATATTGGATGACTGACTGACTGACATATTGGATGACTGACTGACAGATAGATTGGAAGAATGGGTGACTGACCGACATATTGAATGATTACTGACTGACAGATTGACACACTGGATGACTGACTGACAGATAGAGTGGATGGCTTGACTGGCTGACTGACTGACACCTGACTTTCATTCGACCAGTTTTCTTTTGTTTGTTTCTTCAGCTTTTTAATTTAAGGCTAAAGTTAGCCCTGATCGTGCGTCTGGCACCGCTATAGGAAAGGTGTTTGAATTTTCTAGTGGAAAGTGTGACTGACGTCATCACGGTGTCGAAGAACATGACTTCTCCATCTTTCTTCTTCAACTCTCCATAAGTAGTGATCTCTCTCTCTCTCTCTCTCTCCACTGCCATTTTCAATACCAGACGCAGGAGAAAGGTTCTAGTTACTGTGTGATGATGCCTAGGAATAATTCAATAGATTTTTATGTACGTATGTTATTTTTTCTAAAATAATAATAATAATAATAATAATAATAATAATAATAATAATTCAGTTATTATTATTATTGGACAGAAAAGCTTATAGAATTTAGGCCAGAGGCCAAGCACTGGGACCTGTGAGGTCATTCAGCACTGAAAGGGAAATTGACATCAAAAGGAGAGGGTCGAGGAAAGTAAGATGGAAGAAAGAGAATATGAAAGGAGGTACGGTAAAAGGAACGAAAGGGGTTAGAGAGCTAGGGGCCATGGAAGGGACGCTGCAAAGAACCTCAGATAATGCCTACAGTGCACCACGTGAGGTGCACTGACGGCTCTACCTCCCCACGGGGACTACTTGTCTCTTGAAAGATTGCTGTCATGTGTTTGAGTCTTGGAGATTGATTTTGAGATTAAATCAAGCTCTCTCTCTCTCTCTCTCTGTCATCTTGCAATACAGCCTCCATTATACTCTGTTGTCATGGACGCTGATAAGATGCTAGAGTCTTCTTCCCTTTTTTATTGATAAAATTAACTTTTTATTCTTAACCTCTCTCTCACACATTTTTGTGATCTTTTGAATAACTCAAAGCTCATGAGTTTGTTTCTTTACTTAACTGGGAATCGTCTTTAATAAAAATAGGAATAATATAAAAGCGACAACAATATGTTTTAATTCCATTAAATCTGCGAGACATCGGTCTATCCTCTGAAACTTTCAGAGCAGCATTTCAAACGTCTTCTCTCGAAGGCCGCCACCGACCTACTGAGCTCTCCCACTCGCCTCGGCAGCTGCACCACCACTGGCTTAGTCCCTCCCCCCCCCTCCTTCACCCTCCCCTACACACACACACACACACACACACACACACACACACACACACACACACACACACACACACACACATTCAAGTAAGCACGCACACGCCTCGACGTACGCTCTCACACAGAAACGTACACGCTTGTGCGCGCGCGCACGTACGCACGCACACACCCTTCCCTCACTTTCGCTTTCGTTTGGGACTTCTCACTTGGGCAGCGCCGCCATGCAGCCGCTCTCGGAACTGTCGGCCATTTAAACTCTCGTTCCCACAGCAAGTTCGTCGTAATTATCTGTTATTATTCGTTATTTCTCCCCTTTATCCTCCCTTTTTGTTTGTTATTTTGACTGTCAGAGATACTGTTATTATTTTGACTATTATTGCTGTTATTATCGGATGAGTTTTGGCTCTAGAGGTTAATTAATAATAACTTTTTAACTCCACTGTGTCTTGTACCCAGCTGATATATAAAGGATTATACACTGGTATCCTCTCTCTCTCTCTCTCTCTCTCTCTCTCTCTCTCTCTCTCTCTCTCTCTCTCTCTCTCTCATCCCCAGTCATTAATGCAGTCGGATTTAAGGCCATATTAATGATTAATCCATTAATCCAGTAATAAATCTCCTGGATTTACCAGAGTAAAAATCCCTTTCTAACCGTATTTTAATTCCACAATGAGTGCAAATTCATCTTGACTTCGCCTTATTTATCTCCATTTCCCGTCTTTATCCTTCATTATTCTTCACTATTTTCATTATTCTCTGACTGTCGTCATCACTGTTATTATTTTTACTGTTATTGCTATTATTATCGGCTTTCGTTTGGCTATAGAGGTTAAATGATAGTCATTTTTTTTATGCCGTCGATCTAAAATGCTTTGTTTCTGTATATTTATTATTATTATTATTATTATTATTATTATTATTATTATTATTAAAGTTACATTTAGTTCAAGGGCTAACGGACTCTGCTGGCATAAGGCCAGTTTGCCATCACTAATCAATATCAGCAGTTTCTTTTATTTTGCAATGAATATTGCAAGAAGTATCGTGCCGGCTTACACCATATTTTATATCTCATAATTAACTCTATTAAAGGTTTGTCTTATTACATTTTATTATCTCTCTCTCTCTCTCTCTCTCTCTCTCTCTCTCTCTCTCTCTCTCTCTCTCTCTCTCTCTCTCTCTCTCTCATTAATAAGTGTAGATTAAATGACCATGAACAGGAATATCAAATGTATATTTAAAGAAAAATAAATGCTTTGTATATGACAAGCAAAGGGAGGTTCTCTCTGCCACTTTCTCAAAATGGATTCCTTTTAGACGAATAATCTCATGAAATACTTATTATGTCTCTTTAATTTAGTTATATATATATATATATAATATATATATACTGTGTATATATATATATATATATATATATATATATATATATAATTTCTTTGGTAGTTTTGTGAAATAATATTTCTTACTTGAATAAATCTAAATGTATTTGTCTTATTGGCAGGAATTTGTTTATTAAGCAGGGGACTTCAAACTTCAGAGAGAGAGAGAGAGAGAGAGAGAGAGAGAGAGAGAGAGAGAGAGAGAGAGAGAGAGAGAGAGAGAGAGAGAGAGAGAATTTTATAATTATAATTGGATTAAAATGACCACATTTTTAATTTACATAAAAAAACCACTGCTTCAGTTTCAACCAAATTTGGCACACATACACATACATATATAATATGCATGTGTGTGTGTGCACCATATACACACATATATATATGTGTGTATGTATCATCAGAGAAGATGGACAGCAAAGAGAGAGAGAAGCAGTGCATGTGACAGCATATGTTGGAGGGCTCACTGTAAGCAATGTTGCATGTGTGTGTTTGTGTGCAAATAGGGCATTCAGTTAGGTTCATCCATTAAAACGGTATTTATTATTATTATTATTATTGTTATTATTATTATTATTATTATTATTATTATTATTATTCTGTTACTTTGAGTGTCACATCTCCGTCTCAAACAACCATCCATCTACAACCCCTACGTACAACCCTTTTCTCATAACATTTACGACCCTTTTCCCACAACCCCCATATGCAACCCATTTCCCACAATCCCTAATATGTAAACATTTTTCCACAATCCCCGGTATACAACCCCCACATACATCCCTTTTCCCACAATCCCCATTTACAACACTTTTCCCACATCCCTTTTCCCATAACCCCTAAATTACAACCTACATATCCCATTTCCCCAACCCCTATATACAGACCTTTTCCCACAACCCCTAAAATACAACCCACACATACGTCCCTTTTCCCACAATGTATATTTACAACCATTTTCCTACAGCCCACAATATACAACCCACACACATCCCTTTTCCCACAATTTATTTACGACCATTTTCCTACAGCCCACAATATACAACTCACACACATCCTTTTCTCACAACTGCCCATATACAAATCTACCTACAACCCCTTGCCCACAACCCATTAAATACAACCCACACATACATCCCTTTTCCCACAACCCCCATATGTATGCAACCCATTTCCCACAACCCCTAAAAACAACCCACATATAATTCCCATTTTCCACAAACCCTATATACAACCCTTTTCACACAACTAATATACAACCCACACCTAAATCTCATTTACTACACCCCTATATATAACCCTTTTCCCACAACCCCAGTATACAACCCACACATCCCTTTTCCCACAACCCCTATATACAACCATTTTCCTACAACCCCAATATACAGCCCGCACATAAATCCCTTTTCCTACAACCCTCTTTATGATCGATTTTCCTACAACCCAATATACAGCCCACACATCCCTTTTCCCACAACCACCCACATACAGCTCTATCTACAACCCCAGATATAAACCCTGCCCACAACCCCAATATACAACTGACAGACATCCCTTTTCCAACAACCCCCATATTTACCCCTTTTCCCACAACCCCATTACAACCCTTTTCCTACAACCCCAATATACAACCCACACATCAATCCCTTTTCCTACAACCCGCTTTGCAACCATTTTCATACAACCTGCAGTATACAACCCAAACACATCCTTTTTCCCACAACCACTCATATACAATTCTACCTACAACCCTTTGTCCACAACCCCTAAAATACAACCCACAAATAAAAATTGCTTTTCCCACAACCCTCATGTGCAGCCCTTTTACCAAAACCCCTAAAATACAACCCTAATGTAAATCATTTTCCACAACCCTCATTATACAACCCAAACATACATCCCTTTTCTCGTAACCCTCGTTACAACCATTTTCCTACAACCCCCCAATGCACAACACATCCCTTTTCCCACAACCGCCCATATACAACTCTACGTACAATCCTCATATACAACCCTTTGCCCACAACCCAATATAGAACCTCCATATACAACCTTGTTCCCACAGCCCCCACATGCACCCCTCTGCCCACAACCATGGTCTCTCTCTCTCTCTCTCTCTCTCCAAGGAATTAGTATAAAATTATTTAAAAGGAAAACTAACTCGTATCAGATAGTAACTGTGTCATAAAGGCGTAAACCCTTAGATTATGAGAGGCTGAAATCAGCTTGAAAGCATTAATTGCATAAAAGTCTCTTTACACTCCCAGATTATTACCTGATACAATTGCAAGTCAGCTCATTGCTTAACTTTTTTGTATTTTATATCAATTTTTTATATTTTCTGTATGTGATGGGAGTTATAATTATATATCAAATTAAAGAGGAATAAATTCTGAATAAAATTATATAGAATGTTATATATAAATCGATTTTAAATATGAGAAAAAATTGAAAGTTTGTTTGAAAATGTCAAACTTTTAAGTCAAGACATCGTAGGTGTTTGGAGTGTGTCCTATCAGTCTGGTAGGCTTTGAAAAGGACGTATTTCAGCCAATAAGAATCCAACTGCCACTCCAGCCTGCGTTCTGATTGGTCAATTCCTTCCCGCGCTTATAGTTACAATTGTGTTCTGTCCATCAAGGGGACTTTGTTACCAATGGCTTTCGACCAATGAGAATCCAGATACTAGCCATCCTGCGTTCTGATTGGTCAATTCCTTCCCGCGCTTATAGGTACAATTCTGATTGGTCAATCCTTTCTTACCCATAGTTCCCGAATGTAAACAAACATTGAACATTCCCTGCTGGTTTTCACGTGAGTATGCCGAGTTGTTGCTCATTTTAGACATTTTTTTTCGTTATTTCAGCCGTTATTGTAATTTTAAATGGCGTCATTGTATAGTTTAATGCCATTTTTTGTTCGTGGGATGGAAGGGAATCCTCCTGCACCGTCAGTAGTGAGTTTAGGAGGGGTTTTAGGAGTGCCACCTTCTGTAGGCCAGGGTCCTGTGAGTGTGCCGAGTTGCTGCTCTGTTGTAGACGTTATTTATTGTTATTTTAGCCGTTATTAAATTTCAAGTAACGTAAATAACGTCTAAAATATCTTAAGTTTCTGTTCATCAGAAGATTCATGGTCATGTACATCATACCTTTCAATGTTGTGTAGTGTGGGTAGGTAGTAGCTCCCCAGACCTTTCATGACTGATTGATTGGAATTGTTATGTATCACTTTTTTTCCCATCTAACATGACACTCAACCTGCTTCTCCTTTTCCAGATGCAGTTTTTTGCTTCGTACAAGAGAGAACCTTCTGGCCAGTCCAAAAAAGGATAGAGATTTGTGAATGGACCGACAAACACACTGTGTGGATTTCTGGATTGTTATCATTTTTGAGTAAGTATGAATTTGCGTGTAATTGTACCTTTTGTAATTAGAAAATTTGTGTGAATTAACTATGGTATTAAATGGGGGTCAGACAAAGCTTGCAAAGCTACATGGCTGTTATGATTAGGCCAGTATAGCTGTCGTTGCTGGTGATTCCCTTCTGGTGTAGGAATTCAGGTGTGTCCTTTCTTTAAGATGTCCTTCGTCTCCCCAGAGGACACAGAATCCTTCTCAAGATCCCAAAACGTAGTTACCGTAGGGGGGGTAGTGCCGTCAGTGCATCTCACGCAGTGCACTGTAGTCCTTACTTAAGGTTCTTATCAGCGTCCCTTCAGCCTCTAGCTACGACCCCTTTCATTCCTTTTACTGTTCCTCTGTTCATATTCTCTTTCCTTTGTCTTACTTTCCAGCCTCTCTTAAGAGTTGATTCATAGTGCCACTGTGAGGTTTTCCTCCTGTTACACCTTTCAAACAGTTTTACGGTCAATTTCTGTTTCAGTGCTGATTGACCTCATAGGTCGCAGTGCTTGCCCTTTGGCCTACATTCTGTATTCTATTCTATTCTATTCAAACATGTTGTGTTATTTCATTCTCCGGTACAACGCCAGACTCATATGGCAATTTGAACCTTTTCTCAGCTGCCTCAGAAGTATTTCCAATACTTTCGTAGTGTATTTTTGCATTGTTATTTATCTCTATAGCTTTGCCTTTTTCTCCCAAGGTCATATCAACATGCAAATTTTAAGCGTTATTCTTGTAGAGTTGTATATCTGTTGATCTCTTTGTAGACAGAAGTTTGACAGTACGTACCTTGAATTTATTTTCATTACTTTTGAAAAGATTGACAGTACGTACCTTGAATTTATTTTCATTACTTTTGAAAAGATTGACAGTACGTACCTTGAATTTATTTTCATCGTTAATTTTAAAAAGGAAAATTGCACTTTTTTCTCTTCCATCTTACTTTTCTCCTCAGTCCTCTCCCAACGGTTTTTTCCTAGTGCAACTGCAGAAGGTTCTCCTCCTGTTACACCTCTCAGACCTTTTTATTCTTCGCAGTTTCCCGTTCAGCACTGAGTGACCTTTCCATAGGTTTCAGCGCTTGGCAGTAGGCTTTGATTTTATATTCCATTCCTTTCATATTAAAGCTAAGCATGAATGGATGCGAGTTAAGATTACCGTTGTGAATTGAATTACAATTTCTGAGTGGCTATTGGTCATGAGTAAATGTAAGGAGAAGGTTGGAATGAATGCAGGGGTAACTTTTACACTTGGTATGCACAAGTACCTTGGGTGCCTGTTTCAGTCCATTCCTGTTGGTGCCCACACCTTTGTTCTTTAGGCAGTCGTGAAATGAGTGCTTGGATCCTTGGGAAGGTTTTGCCAAAAATATCAAGTATTCTTTGTCTTCATATCTGTGCTCACCACTTAGTCATGACTGATGTAATGTTCAGGCAGAGGGGAAAGTCAGTAGTTTGTACCTGAAACTTTTAAGAATTTTGTATATTTGAGGCGTCAATAGTATTTCTGCTTTTATTGCATATGTTTTGTTGGATTTCATTTTGATATTGTATTTTTCCTTTCAGAATTGAGAAATGAGCCTGTTAAGTACCGGTATATCACATTGTCATCTCCAGATGGTTTTAGAGAGGTCCCTGTCCTTTTTGCCAGCAGAGGTAATTATGATTAAAACTGTTTTTTTACATTTTTTTATACTTGTTAACACTATAATTCAACACCTTTTCGTTGTTAACACTATAATTCAACACCTTTTCATCATTTTTTCCTGGACCTTCTTACATGACTATGGGCCTCTTTGGTGATTTCTGATGAGTATGTTTTATTTATATTCTTTGCAACATTACCAATAAGTTTAGTTATTATTAAATAATCATATTTGATACCCTTTTTCTGTATAATTTTCAATAAATAATAAGTTTCCGTTTATCAGAAGATTCATGGTCATTTTATATCATACCTTTCAATGTTCTGTAGTATGGGTAGTAGCTGCCCAGACCTTTCACAACTGATTGAGAGGAATTTTTTATGTATCACTGCTTTTTTCTCATCTACCATGACACTCAACTTCCTTCTCCTTTTCCAGGTGCAATTTTTTGCTTCGTATAAGAGAGAACCTTCTGGCTATTTCCCTTAAAAGGATAGGGATTTGAATGGACTGACAAACACACTGTGTGGATGTCTTCATTTTTATAATTTTTGGGTAAGTATGGATTTGCGTGTGATCCTACCTTTTGTAAGAGTAAAATTCAAGAGTGAATCAACTCTAGTATTAAATGAGGGTGCAGACAAAGCTTGCAAAGCTGTGGCCATTAGATTAGACCAATATTTAACTTAGGGTTCTTTGCAACACCCATTCAGTCCCTAACTGCAACCCCTTTCATTCCTTCGACTGTACCTCCATCCATATTCTCTCACTTCCATCAAACTTTCCACCCTCGCCTGACAATTGTCTCAACGTTATTTTCAGCGCTGAATGACATTGTAGGTTCCAACCCCTGGCAGTTGGTCAAAATTTTATATTACAGTTCTAGTTCGTGTGTTATATCTTGCATGGCTTAAGCTAGATGGCACCAAGGATGTTTTGCACCTTCTGCTCTAAGGTCCTTTGTCAAATTTCTCTCACTGACAAAAAGAAAAATCATTTTCAGACATTATGAAAGAGGAGATATGGGACTTGTCATGCCCCTGCAAGAGTCTGCTAGGATTATGTTTTTTAGTAGAATCATCTTTTCATCTGTGCATTGCCCTTGAGCGAAATGCTCTCCCAGCAGTTGATGTCTTCCCAGTAATCGATGAATTGACTCCCCTTTTTTGAATTGAGTTACATGGCCTGAGGATGTGCCATGATAAAGAGACTGCTTTTGGTTCCACCTGTAGCATAGACAGTTGATCTTGGAAGCTCCTGGTTTTCAGGGATTTCTGACTCATTTTGTATGAACACAAAATCAGTGACACCACTAGCATCTGTAGTCATCGAAAGGAATGCCATTTCAAGAGCTAACCGTACGCTATTCTTGGAGTTGGCTTATGTTGCTCTTACCTTTCGTATGTGTGGTTCTAGTTTGTCCTTTGGTTGTAACATGTTGACTTCAGGTACGTCGCCTGGATAGGTGCCATGGTCAGAGACTGGTATAAGCAATTGGCTTCGGAGGTTCCTGGTTTTCAAGTGTTGAGCTTAGTGGTCTGGGTTCAAACTCAGGCATATGGTGTTGAAATCAGGGACTGACACCTGGTTTTCAAGCATTGGTCTGAGGAGCTCATGGTTTTTAAAAATTTGTGACACATTTGCATGAGAACAGTATCATCAAAATCACTGAGGTACTTTGTTAGATTATTTAGAGAGAGGGAGAGAGAGTGGTCCCGTCTTCAAGACTTCAATTGCATTGTAGTATGGTCTTTCACAAATAACAATACAATATAATTGTACATTTTGTAAGCTATCTTTAGTTTTAGCTTATGGTAAATGTGGGTTATTTATAGTAAACAAAATTGGCAGTCAAAAACACATGGTACTGAAAAATGTAATGGTTTCAGTGCCAGGTCATCAGACCAAACCTTCATTAAATCAAAGCAAATCAACAATCAAAAACAAGTATATACTGTAATGCTGTTTTTACCAAACACGTCTTGCTATTCTGTCAGCAATCTCCTTCGTATGCATACTATGTATTATTGATGCTGTAATTTTAACCCTATTAAAGATATTTTACAGCAAATTTGCTATATATTTGTGGAATACTATACAAACATTGACTTAGTCATATTTAGAGGCTAGACACTGTGATCAGAAGGTCGTCCAATGCATGTCATAGGCTGCATGCATTTACAAAGTTGACTGTGGGGCATCTGTGCCTTTCGATTTTGATTTTCGTCTGAGTTGTAGCATTCGCTACTGACGTGGTTTGTATACCGTAGAAATTTGTAGTTATAACTAGTGTATTATTGTAATGCAAATGTCGTACACTACATGAGTTTACATAATTGAGATGCAAAAAGTCAGTGTTTGCTTAGCTATCTTTGTATGTGTGTTAGTGTTCATTTCTGATACTGGATTTGTCTGGTATTTAATCAGCTTTTACAGACACAACCACCTTCTCCCCTTAATGAACTGTACTGTGATTCATAATACTGTAAATATCACAGCGGCACAAGATGGATGTTTGAAAGAAATGACCTATTGCATAGACAACACTACCCCTGACTTCAGAAGCTAAGCAGTCTCTATGCTAGATGCTGGTACTAAGGATTTGTGACTGAGGACTTTGTCCATGTTTAAAAAGACATTTGTTTTGTATTGAGGCATTATTTACAAAAATTTTAACCTAAATCAAAATTGTTTTGAGTTCAGTTTACCAGCTTCTAAACCATTAGTTGCTAGAAATCCATTAGCTTAAGCTGGACTGTATAGGCTAGTTGAATGCCCTAGTCTAAACTACAGTACACTGTATACATTATACAACTGTTGTTCATTTCAGTAATATACTGTATATTGTGTCGTGGGTAGCTAGGAGTGGTCAGCATCCACTACCATAATTTATTTGGTGCATTGTTTGTGCAATTATCCATGCTTTCATTTGTGATGGTCGTGTTCAGTGAGTTTTGGCTTTTGGTGTCCTGTTGTCGGTTGGTCACTGCATAACCATGTTCTCAGATGTGGGAGTTTGCTGTAACCTGTGTGCTATAGCCTTCCTCAACAATAAATTGAAGTTCTTGTCAAGGTTTGCTTAGGTGGTATGCTTAGAAAGTGTATGAGAGAGGAAAGTTAGAATTCAGACTGGAGAGGACACCCTCGTGTCATCTTTGTTGACTGGTACGTTTTGTGTGTAAACAGAGTTCAGTCCTAAATGCTTCAAATATGGAATAGGTGACTCGGAAGAAGACAGGTTTTACCCACTGCTTACTTGGTGGCCAGGAAAAAAGTCACCTTTATTTATGGTGGCTGGTAATAAAGTCACAGGGAAAAATTCACAATATTTCTTTGGAGTCATTCTCTTCTTGACATTTACAGTCTTTTGTTTATGTTTTCGTGGTAATCCCCAACGGGCTTGTACTAAACACACCACAAAGGTGGATACATACTGGGTTAAAACCCTTGGGGTCACGATTTAGGAAAGATTATTGTGACTTTTTTTCCTGCGACTTTTTTACCTGTTACTTTTTTACCAGGATTCACTTGCTTCTGCCTAGCAGGTTTCGACTAGTCTTTCAAGATTTTGGTTTGTCTCACTTTAACTGGCTCTATTGTAAAAAGAATATGAGTGTCCCTTTTTCATGTAACCTAACTTCTTTGGATAAATTATGTGACAATTTTTTTCATGTTACATTGTGTAATGCGTACAATGCCTTTTGGTGAATGTGAAGAAACTGCTTAGTCAGATACGAAGGGATCTCTGATCATCAGTGCACTTATTTTCTCTGAGTGTGCCGTGGAGAAGCTGTGTGTCAAAATGGTAGTTGGGACTGTAATTCCCGAGACCAATCTTGGTTCTCATTGGTGGACAGACGCTGCAAATAACGCTCCAGATGTCTAATGTTGAGGACTTGGGTAACTAATTGCTGCAGAGAAGAAAATCAGGTGATAAAGTACAGCACTGAAGTTACCATTTTGCATTTTTTGGAGAAGTGAGAATTAGCACCAGCTTTGACATGACCAGACACTTTGGTGACACAGTACACCTTTGAGCATTGCCTTTCATTTGCCTGTTCTGTTGATGTTGATTTCTCTGTCAGTGCTAACTAACAAGGAAGTAAAATTTCTAATCTTGTATGGAAGTCGCTGAGTATTTATTGCCCGTGGGCCCTGTGGGAATAAGTGGAAATACGGCAAGAGGTTTGTGTATTCTGTGAATAAAGATGTTTCAAAGCTGTTCTTTGCTGCTAGACATGTACTAATACTATTTTATATGCAGGAATAATTGTGGCTATGTTTCTTGTATTCAAATAAAAATTAACATCAAATTAAAGGTTCAGAACATGAGTTATTAATGCAAGAGTATTTTAGGTGACTGCATTGTTTTCTTGTATGAAAATGTCCAATTGACAGCCTTGAATTTAAACTTATTTTTTCTTTACAGGTTACTTGAAAACATACTCTTCATCTGAGTCATCATCCACCTGCACTTTCGTTTTGGAGAAGAGACGTGACATTGTGTACAGGACCAAAATCACATTTACCATTTACTTGAAGAGATGGCATTTATAAAATCTGATGGTTGTACTGGACAGAGCGATACATTCCATGGGGCTGAAGGGATACCAAAGAGAATCTCTAGTACTCTCTATTTTGTGCTGGGACCCAGCTTATGCCTCCAGCTTCAGTTTATGCAACGCCAATTGAAAGGTCATTGGTCTGTGTGTCCTGTAATTGGTTAGTTAGGAATAATTGGCCTGTGTGCATTTAACACATTATGCGTCTTCATTTGCATTCTTACGTCAGGTTTTCCTTATGTGAGGTTAGATGCTTGAGGAGTTTTCTCCTTAGTGTATTACTTAGTGCACTTTTAGTCAGAACTCCCATGTGGTTTCAGACCGTCCTGTGCTCTTAGCGTCCTTTCTCATCCTAGTAAACTTATTATATTACGTGCTCTGATTTTCAGTCCTCAACATTATTGTTAAAATTCTTTCGCTGACTCTGATCTCTACTTACAGTTTTATTTATTTATTGTTTGTATCTGTTCTTCTAGTAAACTTATCTTCTCTTCCTGTATTTCTCGTTGCATTCTGTTACTTCTTTCGAATGAACACCTTAATAATCTTTGGAAGCTTGAATTTCAAGTCAGTGGCCCCTTTGGTGAGCTTGACCCATATGAATAGGGTTCTTCTTCCTCTTCTGAGTAATAGTAATAATAATTTCAAAATTCTTATAAATGCAAGAAATTTTTTCTCATTTTAAGTAGGCATTTATTTCAATGTATTCTGGTTGATTCGTCAATGATTATTTCTCTTCAGTGCATTGTTTATGTCTGATGGATTCTTCTAACCCCTTCAGATGTTGCCTTCTGTGTTGATATCTGTAGCGATCCCTCTGTCAAATCAGCATCCTCCAGTTCAAGTTCTTTCTCTTCATCTGGAAGAAACTGGAAGTACTGCCTTTACTGTTCCACCTTGTCTTTTTATTCTTTTTATTCTGCTTTGTCGTCATATTTATGTTTACTGTTATGTTATTCAAGACGTGTTCATTCTCTGCTCTCAGAGATGCCACAGCACACCTTACTGAACCACTCACTTGCCTATTGACCTCCCTTCTCCTCTTCTCATAGGGCATACTATCCTCTTCTGCCTAGGCTTTGCCAGAATTTGGAGTCTCTTGTTATTGCTGCATCCCTCTGAACCTTAGCCTTTATCAGAGAATGAATGACGTTGCTCAGGTCATTCATTCGTTCCTAAGGTGCTTTTGGGTTCTGGGGTGACTGACAGCAGTATCTGTTGTTTTTTGATCTTTGACAGTCTTGTACAGGGCTGCCAATTACGTTGCAACTTGTGTGGCTTAATGTAGATGGTACAAAATATTCTCTCGGGCATCTGTTTGACCTGGAATGTATTGCTTTCTGCCTTTTACTTTTCAACTTGGCATTGTTCAATTTTCAGTATAATTTTTTTTTTATATTTTAAATCACTCGGTCCTTCATCATTCACAAAGAATGTTAAGCCTTGTCATTTGTAAGGTAGACAAATGGGCAACGTCTGTTGTAATTCAATTTCCCATCGAAAAAACTGATCCCAGTTATTTTTTGAAGAATGTTAAATGGGAGCATACAAGCATTAATGTTGAGTTGTAAATACAAGAAACGTATTGCCCTTCTGTTTTGAAATTTTGTCAGCATTTGTGAATTGTCAAGTTACACATTTTTTAAAGTGCAATTTAAGATTTTTCTGTAAAAACTAACAATTCATGTCAGTTTAATGAGATTTAAGTGCCTTATGTACTTCATAGTAATAGAGGTCATAATAATTTAATAACTTATCACAGGGCAAGTTTTGTGAAGGTCTAACAATGTGACTTTGTGGTCCTGTTAAATGAGTGTACTATATAAGGGTAAAGGTGCCTTATATATTTTTGTGATATATTTTATTTTGACTGTAGGTTTTTACAGTACGATTTCATAACCTGAAGTATTTTTAATTTTATATTAGAAGTATTTTCTCATTTGAGTGTACTTTACATGTAATGTTACATTGATTTTTGGCAGTTTTATATTACCTATGCTTGTTTAAAATTAATAAGTGCAGTTTACATCATTGGTATAGTTGATATTTTCATTGTCTGATTGCAGTTCAAACAGTGACCCTGACTAATAATTAAGTTGTTAAGAAGACTCTTGAGAACATTTCAGTAACTTGTCATTTTACATACTGAAGGTATCTTTTTCATCATGTCTTCTGTTAAGGTATATGATTAATCATGACTGCTAAATTACCAATGATTATGGTTTCTTGAACACTAATTGACTGTCAAAAACGGGTCATTTTGTGTCAGGTTTTAAGATTTCTTTAAGCAGAGAAAAACTTAACAACTAATCTCTGTTGAAATGTGTTCTCTGTAGAGTACTTGCTTTTGTCTATAATAAGCTCAGTATTTCAGCCTAGCCTTAAGTGTGTGACTTTTTAGACACCATAACTAACTGTAGAATGAAAAATGAGAAAATTAGACCCAAGTAGGTGGCTTATGTAGGCAAGGTCCTGCAGGGGTAACAGTTTTACATCAGTATTTGCCTTCTCTCATTTGACTGATGATTGCTCTGTATAGTTTCAAGTGGAACGCACAGCTGCAGTTACTGGGTCTTCATATGGCTAACCTCTGACTTCACCAGCTCCGCATTCAAGTTCTTTGCAGCGTCCCTTTGGCCCCAAGCTGTAACCCCTTTCATTCCTTTTACTATACCTCTGTTCATATTCTCTTTCTTCCATCGTACTTTCTACCCTCTCCTCACAGTAGATTTGTAGTGCAACTGCGAGGTTTTCCTCGTGTTACACCTATAAGATGTTTTTAGTATCAATTTCCATTTGAGTGCTGAATGATCTCATAGATCCTAGTGCTTGGCCTTTGGCCGAAACTCTACCTTCTATCCTATTCTCATACTCCTTCCAAGCTTGTATGGGCTATTCAGGCAAGTTAAGTGGATCCAGCTTCCTTCCAACTATGTCAGTTTAATGGATTTCTTGAATGTCCCCAGATATCACTGGGGGAGAATTCAGGCTTTTTCTCCCTACCATTCACCTATTCATTATCAGTCATATAATTAATTTATGTATTTCACCTTCATTACGGCGCTGAATAATCCTGATGGGTTCTGGCACTTGGTCTTCAAGACCTAAATTTCGTAATCAATCACAGCAGTCATCGTGACTGTGCTCTAGAATTTGGGAGTGTAGGTATGTCCTGGCCCTCTTTGTTGCGATTCTACTGTTTTTGAAATCCGAAATTTAAGGGGACCTCAAGTCTGGTTTTCACCTTGTCAGGATAGGTGACACCTATGTTTCTCAATGTATCCTCTTGTGTGGTGTATTGCCAATGAATTTGTAGGCATTGCTTGCTAGCCTTTGCTTTTCTGTGGGATAAAAGCCACTTAACTCATCTCCCATACTTTCTGCTGGTTATACTTGGTCTACTCTGCAATTGAATGATCATCAAGAACAGGCAAGCTCTGTTATCCAAGTGTTCCCTTTTTTTATGACCAGTGAGTTGGAACTGCTTGGTCAACTCCCTGGAAGTGGTCCAGTTTGGGGTTTTAGCTTCTTGTCGCTTTGAGAGCCTGGAATAAACATCATTCTTTTTCCATTTCTTGTGGTGTTTTGCTTTCAAGTAGAATTGGACCCAGGCAGTGGCTAATCCTTTTGTCACCCTTTTAGGGGGTTAGTGCTGTCAGTGCACTGTAGGCATTACTTAGGGTTCTTTTGCAACCCCTTTCATTCCTTTTACTGTACCTCTGTTCATATTCTCTTTCTTCCATCTTAATTTTCACACACTTCAAACAGTTGAGTCATCGTGCAACTGCAAGGTTTTCCTTCTGTTAGACCTTTCGACACCTTTTTACTGTCAGGTTCCGTTTCAGTGCTAAATGACCTCATAGGTCCCAGCGCTTGGCCTCTGGCCTAAATTCTGTGTTCTAATCCTTTTGTCAGGTCTGTACCGAGAGTCTGTCTTCACTGCTGGATCCAGGTTGGCTCTGCTTATCGTTTATCAGTTCAGTACCCCTTTTAGGGAGTCAGTTATCTAGGAGATCTATTGAACAGCAGTTTCTTGTTTTTGCCAACTGCAGTCATGCAGTTTTGGGAAACAGATAATAATTGATTTAGACAAAATTAAACCAACTGTTAGTTTGTGGTATTCTCCCTCTGTCATTCTCAAACATCAACTCCCAGGTATTTATTTATTTATTTTTTTTTTTTTTTTTTTTTTTTTTTTTTTTTTAATGAATGAATGAATGAGTAAGTGGTGGTCCTTGATGGATTTTGAAATTTTTCTGCAAATTCTTTTTGATTTAGTGTACCATATGTTGTTGTGTCTAAAAATCATACAATATCATTTAGTGCTGATATACTGTACCTTATGTTGTATGTAAAAATCATACGATATCATTTAGTGCCCTCACCTGTAATGAGAGTCTGTTAGCCCTCTGCTTTCCTCGATACTCTGTCTGATAAGGTCTTAAGATTCACCATAATAATATGTTATAAGGTTCTTTTTTGTATGATTCTTTCATGTAGATTGTTGATTGAAGTCCCTCTTGTGCCAGGGACATTTCATATAGGCATTAATAGCCAAAATACATAATACTGTCAAGATGTGTCCTTTTATGTAAATATTTACAATATCTGAAAGTTTTGTTGTAATATGACAGGTGAATCTGAGTTTTTTTTACATTTTACATTACTTTTGCTTTGTAAATAAATGTGTGTGTGTGTTTTGCTAACCAAATTCTTCTCACTTTCTGTCTTTTATTCATACAAAAAAAACTTATTTCCAGTAGACCAAATGTTCTGAATCCCATGTAATAAGTAATTAAGACAGCTTGTAAACCTATTCCTTTTGGAAACCTGTTGGTCTTTTTAATTTTTGTTGTTTATTTTTGGCTTTTTGTGCAAGTATAAAGCATTGATATCTGTGTTGTTTTCTGCTGTGAGGGCAGACTGAATGGTGTCACAAGTTTTCCAGAAGTGCAGGAGGAGACATCCCTTTGTATGGGAATGACACCCATTCCTTCGTCTCCACTATGCAGCAGAATTTGTACATTATTGCATATTGTCAGTTGCCTTTCACTTGTAAGAGTTGCTCTCACTGCTGTGGACAAATCTGTACAGAGAGATTGCTTGCTTCTTTTCTAGACAGAAAGGTCATACAGTACTGAGTAGAAGCCTTGAGCTGTCACAGCAAAGGGCAAAATTTCTCACTCGGACACCATCATAACCTTTTCTTGTATCAGATGTTTATTGAAGAGCTGCCTGTAAGACAAAGTGAAGCCTTCTCAAGACCTTTGCAAGTGTCATCTTCTAAGGACTGTCACAGTATGGGTTCCCTACATAATTGCCTTCCAGATATCCAGTACTCTTTATAGTTAGTTGGTCTTGTGGGAGTAACAATAGCCCTTGAAAGGATGAAACTCTTTTGGAGTGCCTTTCCTTCCTCCTCCTTCCTCTGGGCTGGATAAAGGCAGTAGGGTGCATGTCCCAACAGCCTGTGTAGGATAGAAGTATTCAGAATTTCCAAGAACAGGTTTTGAGAGACCCTACATCTGGTTGACTTTACTCAAGTGTTTTTCTCATATTTTTACCTCATCATCTTCCAGACCAAATTGTATTAACACCATTGTTTGTACTTCAAGTCTCATTGAGTTTGGGGATATTCTTGGTAACTTTTTTGAGTCTTGCCATAAAGTATCCAAGTAATGCGTTGCATGAATTCAAAGGATTAGACCTACAAAGCTAAATACCAGAAATTGTGTTTTAAAGTGAATTGTGTTTGATTTTAGATTAAAGTTTGTGTTGATACACATTCTAGTGCAAGTACAGTACATGCATTTGTTTTCTTCATAGTCAATTTTTGCTACGTATGGATTATTTAGTTTATGATGAGATTCTTTTTTTTGTGTTGTGTGTTCTGTCTTGAATGGTGGCTTCTCACAAAATCTCAGAAGAAGCAGGTGCTGGTATGGTAGGCGTGTCACTTCTCTTGATATATGTTTAGGTTGGTGTCACTCATAAATTTTTCCCAGTGTTTCAAGTTCAAAGCTACTGGTTGGAGAAGAGCAAGAGCCCTTGCCAGCACAAGGCTGGCTGAATCTAGATAGATGAATAGCTCGTATCTGGCATCTTCTTATAATAGTCCAAAGTCCCATCTTTGCCCCCTCCTTTCGTGAATCTAATGTATTGTCTTCATTCTTCTCGAGCCTTCCGATATACCCAAACTAGCGAAGTTTTGATCTGTTTATTATTGTGAGCACTCTTGATGTATCTCAACACTTTGATTAGTATTTTTCCCTACTTGCTTTTTTTCTGCTTCTCCAAGCCCTACACTTGCACTGTAAGTCAAGGTGGTTCATGCTTTTCTCAAACCTTCACTCTTAAAATCTCTCCTGTTCATACAAGATCCCATTTTTTTTATGATGTCTGCTTCTGTTCCATCATTTTCACGTGTTCTTGTTACTCGTTTTGTGTATAATCTCTTCACTAGCTTTTGTACATAACTTGTATTTTTTACACATTCACTTTAGAGTCTTAATTTTCCACTACCAAACAACTTCCTAGTTCTTCCTTATCTGATCCTCTATGGACTTTGCTATGTAACTGTGCAGGTGTTACGTCCAAGTTTTCATTTTGACACTTTCTGTCTCATGGCATCCAGAATTGTAATGGACAGAGGTTTGACTCCCGTCGTTGATTCATTGTGAAACAGTAGATCATTGGGTGAGGACTCTGTTGTTTGTACAGTCTGTACTGAGGTACCTCAGAAGTATGTTTGCCAGCTGTTTGAATTCTTCATTACAAATACCGTGTCCCTCTGTAGCAGACGCTTAACCAGTCGTCATTATCGCTGTTGACAATTATTGGTTCTCATACCTGTGGATCTAATACTGTCAAAGTTACTGATATTACCTCAAGGACATCTCTCGCTATCACAAGTAGATCTGGACTTTGCGTTAATCCTTGTTGTATACCTGCTGGCATTGCCAAATGGTGATAGTGTATTGCTGTTTGACATTATACATACCTTTTGTAAAACACTCGCCATCCTCCTGAATGACTAACTAAATAGCTCTGTTAAGTGCCAGATGTCTAAATCACCTCTACTGTATGTTGTACCTTGACATTTAGTTATTCTGCGGATGATTCACTGCAACAGTTGTCGCGTAGAAGTCCCATCACCTTGTCCTCCTTCCAGACCTTATTTCTGTTGTTGGACATACTTCGTGTCCTCTCAGAAGTGTCTCCAGTAATTGAGTCCTTTACTCATGGTTTTTGTACCATGCAAGGTGTTAGAGGCAACTAAATATCATTTCTTGCATTCACTTTCCAGTCCCTGACTCTGGTTTGTGGTGTCTACACCTTTGTTTGGTCCTCCCTGACATTCAGACTGCCATGCAGTTTTCTCTTACCTCTGCTCAGTGCTCTTCTGATGTCTCAGTTTAATTGTACCTGTACCTCTCACCTGTTTGAATGCTTTCATCCGGTCTCATGCCTCTGGACTCCTTACAGTTTAATGTGCTCACCCTGTCCACCACCTGTGCTCTTCGTGTTACGTATTCCTGTCTCTCTCTGCCCGCTATTCCTTCTGCTTTACAAACCTCTACTTTAACCCAGGTTATCTACTGTCAACGTCCATTCAGTATCCATTTGTATTTGTATTGTAGTTCTTGTTTAGCTGCCTCATGTTATTGTACCGTGTCCTCTTTAAATTCACTCTTGTTTTTCTCCTTAACTTTTGTCTTTTTTATTTGAAATGATCTGTTGTTTTAATTGTGGAAGCTGTGGTATTACCTGGATTTGATGGTTCGGAGTTAAAATTCCATTCATGCCTTGGTAGATTTCGGTGGCAGCTTGGCCTGTCTTTGTGACCCAGGGATGTTGGGGAAAGGGCCTACCTGCTGAGTTGTCCACAACTACTGCCTGGTTCCCCCAGGCCCTCTTCGTTTGGTCACTTAGACATCGCACAGCTGTGTAATGACCTGTTCCTTACCTCTGCTGTTTATTATCAACCCTTAAACCAGGCATTCTCTTGAGATTCTTCAACGTCAAGATGTAGAGTGTATGGCTGCACGTCTGAACACTGTCATTCAGGTTTACTTTTTTGAGATAGTGTTTTTATGGTCACAATATCTTTGTCCTTGTTTCTCAGTTTCCTTTGGCTAGTCTGCTCAGCCTTCTGTCTAAATCATGGCTATTTTTCATCAGTCTATTTGTATGGTGTTTCACTTGTCACTTCCAGTTCATGTCAAGAAAGTGTTTATCCTTTGTATCCCACTTACAAGCATTTGTTGTAATAACTTGAATTAGTGCTTGATAATGAATCCAGCTTTGAATAACCTGATGTTTTCTGTCTTGAATGGTAGCTGTTCACAAGATCTTGAAAGAAGCAAGTACAGATAGGTGTGTGTCACTGCTGTTGATATATTATGTTTAGGTTATTTCTGCTTGTAACTCTTTCCAGATGTAGCGCCTCAGTGGCGTGGTCGATATGGGGTTTGCGTCCCACCTCGGTGGTCGCAGATTCGATTCTCGGCCATTCCATTGAGGAGTGAGAGATGTGTATTTCTGGTGATAGAAGTTCACTCTCGACGTGGTTCGGAAGTCACGTAAAGCCGTTGGTCCCGTTGCTGAATAACCACTGGTTCCATGCAACGTAAAAACACCATACAAACAAACAAACAATCTTTCCAGATGTGTCGAGTCCAGAGGCTCCTGTGTTGCATCTACGTCTGGTCTTGATCATGTCTTTGTCCCTTCCATTGCAGTATGCGATGCATTGTCTTGTGTAGGATTTCCATTTCCCTCATGAGTTATTCCATTCTTTTTTCATGTGATCATTCTTCACAAAAATTAGAACGTTCTCAAACCATCAAAGTCTGGTTATTTACTTAAGTGAGTACACATGATGTGCCAAATTGTCCTGGACCTGTGTTGGTAATGTGATGTGTATTTTGTCCCACAGCCTTTTCTCTGCTTCCTCAAGCCCCACACTTGTGCACTGTAGGTCAAGATAATTTATGGTTTTCACAGATTTTCTTTTTTTAATATTTCCTGTTCATCCAAGAAGATCTAGCTTTCTCAACGATGTCTGCATCCGTTACATCTTTTTCATGTGTTCTTGTTACTCATTCTGTTGATAATCGTTACCTGTAGCTTTTGTATATCTTCTGCGTTTGAACATTTCACAATTCTTAGTTTTCCAAACTGCTAAACATCTTCCAAGTTCAGCCTTGTCAGTTTCACTGTGGACTTTGCTAATCTTAGACACAATAATATAATCATGCTTGTGTTTTGTCCTGACTTACTTAACATCTTCTCAGAAGTGTCTCCAATGTTGAAGTCCCTCTCTTGTATGGTGTTTGAATTGTGAGGTCTTAGATTTAACTTTGTATGACATCTTGTATGATGTTTCCAACCTTGTCTTTCGTTTGTTGTGTCTACACCTTTATTTTGGTAATCTTGGTGTCCAGACTGCCACACAGTTTTCTCATTGCTGAGGACTTTCTCTGCTCAGTGCTCTTTGCTGTCTGGGATCAATTGTCTAACCTATACCTCTCACCTGTTTGAATGCCTTCATTTGTTTTCATGTCTTTAAATGCTTTTGGTTTGACGTGCGCCCTCTGTCCATCACCTGTGCTCTCCATGTTACTTATTCATTTCTCTCTCTGCCTGCTATTCCTTCTGCTTTACAAACCTCTACTTTGACCCAATTTATCCACCGTCAACATCTATTTGTATTTGTTTTGTGGTTCTTGTTTAGATGCTGCTTCATATTGTACCTTGTCCCCTTAAAATTCACTGCTGTTTTTCTCCTTAACTTTTGTCTTTTGTATTTGAAATGATCTGTTGTTGTAATCATGGTAGCTGTGTGGTACTACCTGGATTTGACAGTGTGGTGTGGTTGGGAATTCAAGTCCCAATCATGTCTTGGTTGATTTCAATGGCAGCTTGAACTATCTTTTTGACCTAGGGGTGTTGGGGAACAGGCTTACCTGCTGAGATGTCCTCAATCACTGCTTTGTTCCCCTAGGCTATATTTGTATGTGTTAGGTCACTGAGATATTTTAGGGCTGTGTAATGACCTGTTCCTTGCCTCTGCTGCTCATTAGTGACCCTTAAACCAGGCTCCAATTTTGGTTCTTCATCGTCAAGATGTAGACTTTATGGCTGCGTGTCTCAGCACCCTAGTTCAGTATTCCTTTCTGGGGGTACAGTGTTTGCGGTCACAGAATCATTGTCCTTGTTTCTTGATCTCCTTTGGCTAGTCTGTCCATCCAGCCTTCTCTTCAAGTCATTGGTAATTCTTGATTGGTATGGTGCTTGTGTAACTCTGTTCATATAAGGAAAACTTTTCTCCTTTTCATTATACAGTGCAGTATCCAATTTACAAGCGTTTGCTTTTTATAACATGAATTATTTCCTAATGGTAATTCCAGCTTTGGATAACTTGGTGCTTTCATACCAAAGGTTTGTCTTATGACACTCTGAGTGTCACTCCAGTGTCTCAAGATAGAAGTTTCTCCCACGTTCCCCAGTCTGTCTTGTTTATTGCATTTCCCATTTTTCGTACTTCCTTTGTTTCTTGCACTCCATTTTGAGTTTGTCTTCTGCGACCACTCGCCTTTCATTGACCGTACGTGTTGGAAACCCTTTTTCGGTTGTTCTTAACTTGGATAGCTACGTTTGTGTATAATACATCACTCATATTCCCTCTGTAGCTCAGAAGGTGTCTTATGTCAGTGAGTATGTAGTGTAGTATACATCAGTTTGGTAAACAAATCATGCAGATACTAGTAAAAGAAGATGGCGTGTGGTATAGGAAAAGGTGTCTTTCCATGCCGTCTGCAAAAACCACCATTAAATGAAATAGATGACATTGGAAATACATTGTTCCACTATTGAGGAAGCATTTGAAAATTCTCGAATGGGTGAATAATCCTTTGAATAGTGAAATGTTTTACATACTGCCTAATTACCACTGTATATTGGGATACAGAACTTGGTCTTTCCATCCAATTAACAATGAAGGCTATTGTGCAATAACAGGTTTTTATCTGATATTTCCACTTGTAGTGTTGGTAGATTCTCTCTCTCTCTCTCACATCCATGTTATTGCTAAAAACAAACCTCTTGATTTTACGGTGCCACCTTTTGCCTGGCTAGAGCAGGTCAGAGCTAATAAAGGAATTCTCTGATTTCCAAATGAGACCTCCACAGTGGCTGATGGTAACTTGCCAGTTAAGCCTGGTGTGAATTCCACTTGTGTTTTTCAATTCTCTGCTTGTGCAGTGCTTTCTCATGCTCGTAGACACTGTAACACAGTGCATCCCTTGTACTGTATACTGTAGTTGTTTTTGTGTCTTTGTGTCTTTTATTTATGAATTCTCTGCTTTTGCAGTGCTTTCGTATGTTCTTAGGCCTTAGACATTGTAACCTGGTGCGTTACTTGTATTCATGGTTGATGTTTGCATCTAAATGTCCATTTTTAGTCAGAAAAGTGACATCCTTAAATGTGGTATAACTTCTCTTAACTCAGAGGAGCAGTGTATCCTACAATGCCTGCTTTTCATGCTTTTGAAATTGGGTGCCTGCATTTTATGTTGTACTGAAAAGTTTTTGCAAAATAATTGAGACTTTCAGTAGCCTTCTGGTTAGTTGAGCTAATAGGCTTTGTGAACAGTGTTTTCTTATAGTTCCATTCTTCATTTCAGCTATCCTTTTTTTATAATGGAACCTGTTTTTAATTTTACCTTTGCACTACTCAGTACTGTGAAGCAACATTCCTAAGTTTGACTGCTAGTGCTGTAAGTCCCTCTCAGTAACAGTATGCCCAATCCTTGAGTGCAAGTTCTCGTACCCAGGGATATGGTGGCATGTACACCTTGAATACAATACTATTGACTGCATATTGTACAAGATTATACAACAGTCTTTGTCAGTATGTGTCCTTAATGTAAAAAGACAACTGCTAGTTTTGACAGGTTTTTAGCAGAATACTTTGGGCTGTAGAAGCCAAGTTCTAAGGACAAGACCTTTGTTGAGTACTTGGATGTAATTTATATCCACTTCCTGGTTCTCTCAGCATTGCATTTAATGTCTCCAAGGCCAGAAAGTGTTTCCTTTTGCTTTTGAATGCAAACATTGCATCTGGCAGTGCTTGACACTCTCAAATACTGCAGAGGAACAATGTAGCAGTTTGTAATGCTAACATAATTTCCTACATCAGGTCATTTGTTTGACCATGGATCGAGAAGTGTTCTCCAGTTTAGATGACAAGAGCAGCAAGAACCCTTTTCATTGGGATTAAGTGGCTTGAATTGCGAGTTTGTGGTTGTCCAGCCTTGGTAATAGTATTTCAGTGTGTTAAGAGGTTCCCTGCTTGGCTGGTTTAGATAAGCTTCAGAAATGAACTTTATATTATTGTTCTTACTGCCCTTGCTTTTGGATAATGCTTGTTGCTTGCAGCTTTTGATCTACTTTTCTTTCTGTATTTCCTTTTACCTTCTCTTGCTTCTTCCTAATGAAGATATTTTTGGGAACCTTGGATTCCAAGTCAGTGGCCCCTTTGGTGGGCTTGTTCCATATGAATAGGTTTCATCTTCTGAGTAATAATAAAATTAATTATGGTTTATTTACTGCTTTCCATCATGGGTTTTGAATTGTTTAGAACACGTAGTTTTATTCTGTTGGAGTGACTACTCGAGTTGGTACCCTTTTGCCTTCTTGCATAAGCACTGTCAATAGCTGATGAGCAATAATGATAGCGATCAAATTCTCACTTTCCAGTGTTTACCTGGGGATGTGCAGGTCTGTGCTGAATGGAGGAATCTGTTTTGTACAGCATCTACTTTATAGTAGGACCAATGCTCTTGACTTTTCCATAGGGCCTGAGACTCCTTGCCCTAGGATGCCCAGGGACCAGGACTCTGTCTCTCCTAACTCCTTATATCAAAGGATTGCTTTATCCTCTTGATTCTTGCCTTAAAGAATCCTTACAGGATATTCAATCACCCCCATTTTCCTTTCTGATTGTAGCAACAGTGATTTAACACTGATTTGCAGCTTCAGGTGGTAACCAGTATTGTTGAATGGTGGTTCTTCCTATAACCAGAATGATTGTTGTTCTTATAACCAGTATTGTTAAAGCATGATTGGTCTTCCTGATTTTGCTTCTAGAGCTTGACACTCCTAGGAGTTCTAGATAACTTTTGTAGAACTTCGAGACTAATAGAACTTCCAGTTAATTTTTTCCTAGAACACTTTTAAAAGTTTCTAGATAACTTTTTTAAAACTTCGAGACATCTAGAAGTTTCAGGTGAATTTTTTTTCTAGAGCTTGACACTTCTAGAAGTTCTTGATAACTTTTCTAAAACTTCGAGACTTTAGAAGTTTCAGGTGAATTTTTTCTAGAGTCTGACACTTCTAGAAGTTCTAGATAACTTTTCTAAAACTTCGAGACTTAAGTTCCAGGTAATTTCTTACAGCTTGACACTTCTAGAAGTTCTAGATAACTTTTCTAGAACTTCAAGACTTCTAGAAGTTCCAGGTATATTTTTTCTAGAGTTTGACACTTCTAGAAGTTCTAGATAAATTTTCTAGAACTTCAAGACTTCTAGAAGTTCCAGGTATATTTTTTCTAGAGTTTGACACTTCTAGAAGTTCTAGATAAATTTTCTAGAACTTCAAGACTTCTAGAAGTTCCAGGTATATTTTTTCTAGAGCTTGACGCTTCTAGAAGTTCTAGATAACTTTTCTAAAACTTCAAGACTTCTAGAAGTTCCGGGTGAATTTTTTAGAGCTTGACACTTCTAGAAGTTCTAGATGACTTTTCTAAAACTTTGAGACTTCTAGAAGTTCTAGGTGAAATTTTTTAGAGCTTGACATTTCTATAAGTGCTAGATAACTTCTCTAAAACTTTGAACTTCTAGAAGTTCCAGGTGAAATTTTTCTAGAGCTTGGCACTTCTAGAAGTTCTAGATAACTTTTCTAAAACTTCGAGATTTTTAGAAGTTCCAGGTGAATTTTTTATAGTGAAACTTCTAGAAGTTCTAGATAACTTTTCTAAAACTTCGAGATTTCTAGAAGTTCCAGGTATATTTTTCCTAGAGCTTGACACTCCTAGAATTTCCAGATAACTTTTCTAACATTTCGAGATTTCTAGAAGTTCCAGATGACTTTTCTAAAGCTTGTAGACTTCTAGAAGTTCCAGGTGAATTTTTTTCTAGAGCTTGACACTTCTAGAAGTTCCAGATAACTTTCCTAAAACTTCGAGACTTCTAGAACTTCCAGATGACTTTTCTAAAGCTTGTAGACTTCTAGAAGTTCCAGGTGAATTTTTTCTAGAGCTTGATACTGCAAGAAGTTCTAGAAAACTTCTAAAACTTCTAGAAGTTCCAGGTGAATTTTTTTCTAGAGCTTTACATTCCTAGAAGTTCTAGATAACTTTTCTAAAACTTCACATTCCTAGAAGTTCTAGATAACTTTTCTAAAACTTCGAGACTTCTAGAAGTTCCCGGTGAATTTTTTTCTAGATCTTGACTCCTAGAAGTTCTAGATAACTTTTCTAAAACTTTGAGACTAATAGAAGTTCCAGGTGAAATTTTTTCCCTGAGCTTGACACTTCTAGAAGTTCTAGATAACTTTTCTAAAACTTCGAGACTTCTAGAAGTTCCCGGTGAATTTTTTTCTAGATCTTGACTCCTAGAAGTTCTAGATAACTTTTCTAAAACTTCGAGACTTCTAGAAGTTCCAGGTGAATTTTTTCTAGAGCTTGACACTCCTAGAAGTTCTAGATAACTTTTCTAAAACTTCGAGACTTCTAGAAGTTCCAGGTAATTTTTTTCTAGATCTTGACTCCTAGAAGTTCTAGATAACTTTTCTAAAACTTCGAGACTTCTAGAAGTTCCAGGTGAATTTTTTCTAGAGCTTGACACTCCTAGAAGTTCTAGATAACTTTTCTAAAACTTCGAGACTTCTAGAAGTTCCAGGTGAATTTTTTCTAGAGCTTGACACTCCTAGAAGTTCTAGATAACTTTTCTAAAACTTTGAGACTTCTAGAAGTTCCAGGTGAATTTTTTCTAGAGCTTGACACTCCTAGAAGTTCTAGATAACTTTTCTAAAACTTCGAGACTTCTAGAAGTTCCAGGTAATTTTTTTCTAGATCTTGACTCCTAGAAGTTCTAGATAACTTTTCTAAAACTTCGAGACTTCTAGAAGTTCCAGGTGAATTTTTTCTAGAGCTTGACACTCCTAGAAGTTCTAGATAACTTTTCTAAAACTTCGAGACTTCTAGAAGTTCCAGGTGAATTTTTTCTAGAGCTTGACACTCCTAGAAGTTCTAGATAACTTTTCTAAAACTTTGAGACTTCTAGAAGTTCCAGGTGAATTTTTTCTAGAGCTTGACACTCCTAGAAGTTCTAGATAACTTTTCTAAAACTTTGAGACTTCTAGAAGTTCCAGGTGAATTTTTTCTAGAGCTTGACACTCCTAGAAATTCTAGATAACTTTTCTAAAACTTTGAGACTTCTAGAAGTTCCAAGTGAATTTTTTTGAAGGGCTTGACACTTCTAGAAGTTCTAGATAGCTTTTCTAAAACTTCGAGACTTCTAGAGGTTTCAGGTGAATTTTTTCTAGAGCTTGACACCTCTAGAAGTTTTTGATAACATTTCTAAATCTTCGAGACTTCTAGAAGTTCCAGGTGAATTTCTTCTAGAGGTTGACACTTCTAGAAGCTCTAGATAACGTTTCCAGAACTTTGAGACTTTTAGAAGTTCCAGGCAAATTTTTTCTAGAGCTTGACACTTCTAGAAGTTCTAGATAGCTTTTCTAAAACTTCGAGACTTCTAGAAATTCCAGGTGAATTTTTTCCTAGAACTTAACACTTCTAGAAGTTCCAGATAGCTTTTCTAGAACTTCGAGACTTCTGGAAGTTGCAGATAAATTTTTTTAGTGCTTGGCATTTCTAGAAGTTTTAGATAACGTTTCAAAACTTTGAGACTTCTAGAAGTTCTAGATAACTTTTCTGATACTTTAAGACTTCTAGAAGTTCCAGGTGAATTTTTTAAAGTTTGACACTTCTAGAAGTTCTAGATAACTTTTCTAACACTTCAAGACTTTTAGAAGTTGTACGTGACTTTTTCTAGAGCTGGGAGACTTCTAGAAGTTCTAGATGACTTTTCTAAAACTTTACTTTTCCTGCTAGTTTCTCCAGAAGGAACTGACTTTACTACTACTAAGTCTATAACTCATAGAAACTTTATCTTACTTAAGAACTAGAGCCATTTTTGAGCACTATATCTAGTACTTCTATACTAAACTTTCTTATAACTTTGATCCTTCTAGTAGTTCTTTGCTAGATCCTCTAGAAGGAAATGGCATAGTGCTCTGTTGCTATCTAGAACTGTTCTAGTTTTTGTACTTTGCCATTAGGCCAAATATATTGACTCCAAGCAGATACTTTGTCTCGTTAAGAATCTGTTCACACTCCGTGGTGGCCATTTGCTGGTCCTAGTTTGACCCTGTAGCCTAAATTTCATAGATTAGGCTATTCCAAAGACCCATGTGGTGGTCCTAGTTTGACCCTTTGTGGACCTGTGGCTTAATTTAATAGATTTCTTTGTTCTAGAGTCCCCTATGGTGGTCCTAGTTTGACCCTTTGTGGCCCTATGGCCTGAATTTGATAGATTTATTCGATCTGGAGGCCCATATGATGGTTCTAGTTTGACCCTTTGTGACCCTAAATTTGATAGATTTCTTCGTCCTAGAGGCCCCTATGGTGGTCATAGTTTGACCTTTGTGGCCCTATGGCCTAAATTTGATATATTTCTTCGATCTAGAGACCCATATGGTGGTCCTAGTTTGGCCCTTAAATTAGTATGAATTCGAACAACACTTTTCCTTTCATCCCTGGCACTTGCTTAGAGGAAGTGGCCTTATACTGTAGGTGCCAGCAGCAAGAAAAGGGGTTGGGGATGGGGCATTTTTATAAGGAATTTTGGGGATTTCAATCTCGAGGTCATTTGGAAATCAGGAACTGATTTGCTTCGCTGCTTAAGACTGGCAAAAATGGCATTTGTAAAGCTAAAAGGTTTGTGGGATTTTGAAACATGGTTCTCTCTCTCTCTCTCTCTCTCTCTCTCTCTCTCTCTCTCTCTCTCTCTCTCTCTCTCTCTCTCTCTCTCTCTCTCTCTCTCTCTCGTATGCGGTACACACATTGGTAAAGAATCTCTCCCTCTCTCTCTCTTTCGTATGTGGTACACACATTGGTAAAGAATCAATCTCTCTCTCTCTCTCTCTCTCTCTCTCTCTCTCTCTCTCTCTCTCTCTCTCTCTCTCTCTCTCTCTCTCTCTCTCTCAAAACTAATCTAGCTCTTATTTCTCGTAATTTTCAAGGTTGTTTGTGGTACACACTTTGGTAAAGAATCTCTCTCTCTCTCTCTCTCTCTCTCTCTCTCTCTCTCTCTCTCTCTCTCTCTCTCTCTCTCTCTCTCTCTCTCTCTCTCTCTCTCTCTCGTATGTGGTACACACATTGGTAAAGAGTCTCTCTCTCTCTTTCTCTTAGTATGTGGTACACTCGTAAAGAATTCCCTCTTTCTCTGTGCAATCACGAGTTGCAACTTGAAAGTGATGAGAAAGAAAAAATAGGTATCAGGTTCAAAGGCCTGTGGTAAAGATAAGCCATTTTTAAAGTATGACTAAGAAAAAGTCAATTTTATTCAAGCCTTTTAGAGGCTATAAAAGGCTTGGTCATTAATAAGACTTGAAAAGCCTTTTGTTTGGGCCACTAATATAAGCCTTATTTACTAGAGAAATAAGGGTTTTAGCAAGGGTCAAACCAAAGGGTTTTATGAACCATATACAGGTTATAGACTAAGTCTAAGTAAAGGCTTTAAAAGGCTTCCCTAAAACGTATGAGAGTAGATTAAAAAAAAAATGGCCTTTTAAAACCACCTAAAACCTACGAATATAAGGCCTTTTAAAGGGCACCAAAAACTTCTGAATATTATGCCTAGTTAAGGCCTTTTAAAACATTAATATTAGGCCTAGTTAATGCATTTTAAAACCAGTTGAAACTTACGAATGCATAGAAAATGGCCATGAAAAGGTCTCTAATAAGAGATGGCTTAACAAAACATCTCGTAAAGACAAGTTCTAACGATTACGTCATTGGTGGTATGAGTGACGTATGAAGTCGCTAAGGTCATGATACTGGTGACGTCATAAAAATGGAAACGATGACGTCATTGGTAGAATAAGTGACGTATCAAGTTGCTAAGGTGGTCACGACACTAATGACGTCATAATTGTAATAGGGAAAATACAGTATAGCTCTAAGTCAATGCTGTGACGTCATCATTGTAATAAAATTATGATAGAAGTAAATCCTCTAAATGTCCGTAAAGTCTTATTTTGATCCACAAGAGAATCTTATAAGTAGGGAAGGTTAATTATGTTAATGATAATAAAAATCAAATATATTTTTTTTACCCCTTGAAGCCAGCACTGCAGTGCTCCAGGAGGGAGTAATATGTCCTCAGCCAGAGGTCATAATATGAGGTCAAATCAGTCAGTCATCAGCAACTGAAACCGACTCGAAAAAGGACTGATTTTTTCTAAGCTGACATCAGCTGACGTTTGCCGAGATGGGAATATATGTAGCCTTATGCACTTGTATTTTCCAAGATGGTGTCGGCCATTTTCTATGTCCCTGAGAGAATGTTTAGACTTAAAATGCCTTCTAAGATGTCGGGACAGGGAGCCCAAAGAGGGTTGGGGGTATGGGGTTATACCCACCGAGACTTTGACCTTAAGCTTACGTTCGACTATCATGGCTAACGTCTAACTTGGCAGAGAAAGTCTTCATGAAACATGGCATGAAAAATCCGTGTAGAAATGTAAAGCCAGAATTTCGTCCAGTCGTCTCTCTCTCTCTCTCTCACTCTGTTTCTCATGCTCTCTCTCAAAACTCTTCGGGTTTAAAACCTAAATTCTGTCACTTACGTGATTTTGCGTGATATTACGAGACTTCACGACTCTCTCTTTCTCACTCTCTCTCTCTCGCTCTCTTTCTCTCCCTCTCTCTCTCTCTCTCTCTCGCTCACGTCTTCGTATAGAGAATGGGTCTCTTACTTATGCATCAGACCTCATAGAAAACGAAGGGACAAGAAGCGAAAGAGACGATGACTACGATAAATATATTCTCGAGTGTCTTAGCCATTTTGATACCGACTTTGCACCAGACAATTCTTTATTTAGAGCCGTAAAGAGTAATTTACTCGTAAATATTGATAAATAAGGTTATTTAATAACTATTTTAGATGATATTTATATATAAAACTTTCGTAATTTTCTTTAAATAAGGATTTTACTAAAATAACTTTGTAAATTTCCAAGGTCTCTCACAGCCTATTCTCCGACATCTTTCGGCGTTTTGCCGTCAATTTTGACGTCAAAATATCAATACTTTTGGCAATATTGGGGTTTTAACATGTGCATAAGCGTGATATCAACGCGAGACTTCAATTTTGCAATAAACATTGACAAATTGACGTCAAATTTGACGGCAAAATACCAAAACACGTCAGAAAATAAGCTCTGTGATAGACGTAGAAATGTTCTATAGTAGTGATTTCAAAATTCTTCGATTATTTTTCGAATGATTCCGATTTAGTTGAAGTTTTCAAGACTGAAATTGGCAATTTTTGCTTAGTATTTTTATCATTTGATTTCGTTTTTTTAAAATAGCTTTTCCTGGCTGATTTATTCCTTATAAATTTGGTGATATAATACGTTTAATTATAACTTGTAAAACACCAATCTCCATTATTAAAGGGGCTTATTTTTAACCAGATAAATCATTAATTAATTTCAGTTGTAACTGCAATTATTTACGTATTTTTACAGCATTTTTTGGCTGATTGGTTTCAGTGTTTCTTCAAAATCACATTTTTTACTTATGTTACGTTATTTTTTATATTGTAATTAACAACTTTGGCTGCATTTTAAATTATTTTAGCTAAATTTTATGCCTACCTTATCAACATTACAAGCACCAAAATGGTTATCTATTCATAACTAATTTTCTGTGACTCTAAATTGAATTCATTAACTCGAAACTCTTACAAGTTATATAAGTTTAATTTGGTGCTATTTTCAGTTTACATGATTTTTTCATCCACAAGATTAATCTGCAGTCTGGAATATTAATTTATACCTTCAGACGTCTTTCTAGCAAGAGAATTTTACAGGAATTTCACGAAGAAACCAAACAAAAGCTCATTAACTTTATTTCAATTCTAAAAACTTTATTTTCAGTTAAAACTATATTCCTTCAATGCACAAATCAACAAGAGTCATCCTCCAGTCTCTTGTTGCAACAAAAGCACTTAATTACACCAAGAGACACACCGTCCCCCCAAAAGCAGACGAGTGACCCAAACCCCTTCAGGTGGAACAAGTGCGCCTTGAGGCACCCCACCACTTCATCTTATAGGCCTAATGCCACCATTCAATGTAAGTGATTGAGTCAGGTAAATGGGAGGAGACGTGCAAAGCTAATATCCTCCTGCCCTGAGTTCTTCCTCCCCCAGCAGGACAGCAGGTCGGACTAACGTCAGCCTTCACCCTACACGTGGACCACCAGGCCAGTTTAGGTTCTGTGTGATACACCTTGCAAGAATCCACCCCATTGCCAGCAATTAGGGATATGTATAGGCCTAATTAAACTAGTAATTGCCATGTAATTCGATAAAACCCCACCTAATTTTGCCACATTGACAGGTAATTAGAGAAAAACAACATCTTTAAAAGATAATTATGTAATTAGGGAGAAATATGCATCCCACTGCCACTAATTAGGGATATGAATAGGCCTAACTAGTAATTCTGTAATTAGGGAGAAACCAATGATTAACAGCTAATTTGGTAGGAAAAAATTTTCATTAACATAATTTGGCCAAGAAATCTTCCTCTTTAACAGATGTTCATCCGATTGCCTTGTAATTAGGGGATAATCTACTTCATTCACGTAATTATGGAGCAAAAATATACCTCATATACAGGTAATTATGGAGGAATGTCCAGCAACTGATTGGTCTATTCATTTGGACTTTTTGAAGTCAGGAGTTTTTCCCAAATTCTTTCAGGTTCCAGCTTTAACAAGACTATGAAAAGCAATTTTGTACTGTTCACAGGAATAAGTCTGCAAGACTATGAATAGCCTTTTCATTTTGCTTACAAAACACAAAACTATCAAGATATCTCTTTGTTATACTGATCAGAATAGGGTCACATGACTAAAATTTGCCAACAAGTGAAAACTGCTGTTTAATACTGACCATGAAATGTGGAATTTCATGTTACAAAAACTGACCTTCACATACTCACTACAGTAAGATTACAAGACACAAAACACTGTAGTTTCGTACTGATCACCTATAAAGGAGCACAGATTTATATATATTTTTCATAGTAATCATTTTGATGTTATCATCATTCCTGCTGTCAGGACCTGCTAGTACAAGTTAGGAAAACCTTCATGTGGAGTTTAATACTTTTAATTTAGACATTATACCTCAAAACTCTCCTTTAAAGAGCTATTGCCAATTTAAGTTTCAGTATCTTTATATTTTTGGTCAGTGTTTAGGATATTCTAAATCTTGACCTTTCATCTCACTACTTCAATAGCTGCAAACATCTCTAGGCAAAAGCCTCGATCCAACTCACACATTCTGGGCATAGAAATATCAAACTGTGACTCTTTTTAGGCAAAACAACTATACAAAATCATTTAGGCAAAAAACTAGATCAAACTGTGAGTAGAAAAAAAACTCTCATTTTGAGCAAAATAAGTAGACTAAACTGTGACACTTTCTAAGCAATAACTGAAGACGAAAAACACTTTCAACCACTAACTCTTTTTAGGTAAAAACCTATCTAAAACTGACACACTTTCAATGCAAAAATTCTCCCCCAAAGATACACTTTTTAATCAGATCTGTCCCAAACAAACAACTTTTCTATTAAAAAAAAAAATTTCCAGAATTGACACATTTTTGGAAAAAATGATCACACTTCCAGCCTTCCAAGCCAAAAAACTCCAGGACTAACAGACTTCCTGGTCATAAAACTAACAGCATTAAAGATTTTCAACCCAGTGGCTAATGAATCCTATAAATATATCCAAGGCAAATAGGAAAAACTCTCCCAAACTAGATTTCTTAGCAGAAACAAACCACAAACTACCAAAAAATACCAAACTTTATGGGTGTCTAACAGACCTTCTAAAACTGAACTAACAGACTTTAAAACCAAAGAAAAAATAAAAAAAAAACATTTTCTAGCAAAAATAGTAACTAAGAGACCTCTAGGTCACACATTAAGAAACTTCACAACCCAAAAAACCTTTTTAGCCAAAAAACTCAGAAATAACATCTTGGAAGCCACAGCACCAAGACTTAACACACACTTCTAAAGGCAACACAAGTATAAATTAAAAGGCTACAAGATTTTAAAAGCATCTCAGTAACATTGTAAATGAATATATATCCAACCTTTTCACAATCACTTCAGGGATATTATCATAAACCAGCACCTTTCTACACCCTCAACTGATAGAAACCTACACATCCTGAATGCAAAAAATATATATAAAACAAAGACTTTGAAAGGCAGAGTTATCATGAAGAATCAGACCTAGCTTCCCAGATCAAGACTTTATTTAAAAGTGAAAGTATCACACAGTAAATGTCAGGAAAAACTTCTTCAATGTGAAATACCACAATAAACTTCAAAATAACAGTATACAAAAAAGTAGTGTATATCATGAAATTTGAAAGTAACAGATTTAACAGTTAGACTTTCTAAAACCACACCTACCATCAGAAACTGAACTTTCTAAATGAAAGTCTGAAAAGACAGAGACTTCCTGAATCCCAATTGATCTTGGACCATTTTTCTGAATCCTGGACTCGTTTCAAACACCATCAAACATATCCTGTGCCATGAAACTTAATATCATGTAATCCAGATTCTACCATTGTGGATCCTACTGTTATTAAATGGTTTCTGAAAACCAAACTACACCGTCACCAAGAAATTGCTAAGTAGCAAATCCACTTTCAGCTATAAATTGGTGAGTACTAAATCCACTGTCACCAGTTTTATAAACTGGTAAGTACCACATCCACTCTACCCATCTAACATTCAAATACCAAGTCCATTGTCACCAAATAAAATAACATTTGAATACATACGCCACCACCATAAACTAATATTGTCCATATTCTATACTACACCATACAAGACCAAACAAAATCTAATCATGATGTACCATACCTTTAATAAGCTAGACATTATTAGGCCTTCCAGTAGAACAAAGCTTTTAACATTACCATACTACAGTCTTTAATTCATCATACTACAAAACTATTATCGTAAGCTGACACTTCAAATTTCAAAGTACAGTGCTGTGAGGAAGGGCTTGAATAAAACACAAACTACCACCATAGAAAATAAGATGTACTTAATTCCAAACTAAATATCTTCCGTACATTTCTTGACTTCCATTGCTATTCAAAAATAGCAAACTTCCACCTTTACAATACGATAAAATTCCATAGGAAACCTCTTTACACATCTACTGAAATCTAGAGAGTTACATTATAAATCAATTTAAAAACCAGGAAATATTCTAATCTACATTGAATCTACTGGAATCTAGAAAGTTATATTAAAAATCAATGTAAGAACCAGGATAATACAGTATTATAAATCAATGTAAGAACTAGGAAATGCTCTAATCTACATCAAGTCTACTAACATCTAGAAAGACATTCTAAATCAATTTAAAAACCAGGATAAGTTCTAATCTACATCATGACCAGTGTCTTAAATAAAGTTACCCAAGATCAAGTATATGAACTACAAAATCTGTTGATATTCTAGTGACTTCTACAGTTATCCTGACCCAGTAAGGCCTGCCAAGACCAATTAGGAGCGCTGAAAAAGCTATAAAAGTTATAAATTTAATATCAACAAAGCAACGAAATCAGATCTCGTATCAATTTCTCCCAGCAACAAAATGTTAAAAAACAATCATTCCTTTCTTTAATTCTTCTGCTGAAAACTCTAATGGACAGAGTCAACAGACTATAATAAACCCAAGAAAGCTCTATAGGGAAATCAGCCTGCAGTGAGGAAAGTTATAGGAGAATGTGATAAATACAGACATACGATGGAATAAAAAGTAAGACCGATTCACCTGAATTCAGATGTCAGCAGAAAGGAAGAATGAATTTGCTCCTATATTGAACATTTGGAGGTCAGAAGAAGATTCAGCAACTGCATGAAGCAAACTATTCCATATTCAGTTGTGTCCAAAACAAAACACTTGGAAAATTGTGTACCGTAGTCTTAAAACCTGATACTAGAAAATGACACACTGTTTGCAGCAGTGGCCAGCCTATCGCTGCGAGCAAAAAACAGCTACATCAGTTAACAAGGAATGCAGAGGATGTTTGTCATTGTCATACGTTTCATACAACAAACTAATGAATTCATTCTATATCTCTGCCACAAGTCAACATTAAGAATGAGCAAAATAAACTTTACTGATGACAACTCTATCCAAGAATTTGACATAAGTCAGTATTTGAAGACCATGCTCGTAAACAGTACACCAAGCCACCATTACTTAAGCACCTCACATCAGAGACATAATTCTCCAATTTAATGAGCAAACACAAAGCTCAGTCAACCTATATGACATTTTCTTTGTCAACAAACCATAAGAGGAAACCTGTGAAAATCTGACATCAATTAACAATCACATCAACAAACCGAAGGTTTTTGTAACTTCCATAAGGAAATGGCAACTAGCTTCTCCATAGCAGCTGATTCATCTACATCTTACCAAGCTTTTAAAGGAATATTTTCCTATCAATGAACCCTTCCAACAGAAAGGTAACCTAAAAATGAGGACAGTTTCCTCATCCCATTGAATGACGGGGAATACACTTGTTCTACATTCACCTTTTGCATTCAGAAAAGTCTAGATATTACCTCACACTGCCTCAAGACCAAAGAATGCTTTTTGGCAAGGTATTTGGTGATGTAGTACAATAACCTTTACAATATATCAAAGGCCATATTCTACCTTATTGCCTTGTTAGAAACTTGCCAAATGAATCTGTTTATCATTTTTCGACCAAAGATTTACATATTTCAATCAAAGTTCCTCCAGGATTAACACTCAACTCTTTAATTGTTGTCTAATTACTAACGATGTGATGAGCACTTGCAAGGTTTCTCGCACTTATTCTAAACATGATTGTTGTGGTGTTTTATCCCTCCTTTATTTCAAGTACACGAATGAATGTCGGCCCAAGACGCAAGACGTTTGAGCCCCAAGCTGGTACCCCCCTTTTGAAAAGACAGTGTGCGTCTGAAATATAATTAAAGGTTTTGTCTGTTCGACCATCCAGATGACTTTTAGCTCTCTCTACAAGGTCTGACAGATTTACTTTACACTTCTCAACCTAACTTTTAACTTTATACTTTACAGTATAAGACATCTGGCAGGATATAAATAATATTCAAAGCTTTAAAATAATCTTGCGAAACTGTTATATGTAAACTAGTCAAAAAAAAAAAACAGCAAAAATGACAGACTCTAATCTCAGTGAATGATGCCTTGCAAGCTAAAATTTTCCGTACTACACCAACAAGTTTACTTATAATTCTCCAGGAAACAGTACTTGATCAAACAGAATCTCATAACTGCCTTATAAGTAAAATGTGACAACTCGTGATAAAAATTTACAAATGAGAATTTTTCTTAGAATTAAGTCAATTTTACACTTACTTATTTCTGACAACTGAAATAACCCCATCAAGAAATATTTAAGTCAATTTTTACACAGCTCTAAGGAAAGAATTGTCAGCTACAATTGTCAGTACAACGGTTAACACCTTCGAAAACACATTCGCCATAACCACGTCTTGCTCAATTGTGCCTTTTCTTCTACAAGATCAAATACACTCAACTCCTCTAACAAGACGAGAGAGAATTCTGCACAAAATCTCAAACAAAAACCAAAAACATTGTTGAGTTGTAGATGTTCTCACCTACTCACATACTTTTTTTGGGCAACTGTACATCATATGAAACCAAATTCTGGCTTTAAAAATCTACATGTCTGCTACACCATATCATGAGGACAATACATGCCACGCTGACATTTGCTTCAAAGAGCAACAACAGTTGAACGTAAGCCTAAGGCTCGTCTCGGTGGTAACCGTTAACACAACCCTCGTTGGACCTCCTGTCCGAACATTTTGTTAGACATTTTAAATAAATTCTAAAAATTCTTTCACAGGTTCACAGAACATTTTAAACACATCTTGGAAAATACAAGGATAAGACTGTTCCCATCTCAGCCAAATCAGCTGATGTCAGCTTAAAAAAACAATCAGCCCTCTGAGTCGGTTTCAGTCACTGACAACTGACTGACGACCTCATATTATGACCTCTGGCTGAGGACATATTACTCCCTCCTGGAGGCACTGCAGTGCTGACTCCAAGGAGTCCTTTATTTTAAAAAGTCTTTCCAGTTTTACACAATGTATAAATACATGAGGACTTCTGTACTTCAACTTACATCAATTAGTAAAGCGCAGTAATTCACTTCCTTTAAACTGTTCAGGTTTAGAGATGAATGTTTACAGACACTGCTCTAGTTCTCAATAAAACATAAAAACATATAAAATGAAACTTGTAACTTAAATCACATTACACACCTCTAACAAATATTTAAAACGAAAACTTTAGAATTCATTTGAAAACTGGGTGGCAAAGGCAAATTTCTTTACATTGAAAGATTCACCTAATTTCATACCAAAACCCATGAATTGATTCATAAATCATTTTACAAAACTCTATTAGTTATTTAAAATGAAGACTTTAAAATTAATTGGAAAACTGGGCAAAAAAGGCAAATATCTTTACACTGAAATATTCAACTTAATTTCATACCCTAACAATCTCAGGCCCACACATGAAAGAGTTTACGATAAGAATTTAAGTGTGAGGGTTTGAAGACTGGGAGAAATAGAGTAAGTGAGTGAGTGAGTGAGTGAGTGAGTGTGCGTGCGTGCGTGCGTGCGTGCGTGCGTGTGTGTGTCCAGTACAGCAAAGCACGTCAAATGTTCAAGATCCTTCCAGTAGAGGAATATGATATACAAGAAAGCTTCAACAACGTATGTAAAGTGAAATGATGGTTCAGATAACTACGTAAAGATTCTGGCAAAGCACAGAGAGAGAGAGAGAGAGAGAGAGAGAGAGAGAGAGAGAGAGAGAGAGAGAGAGAGAGAGAGAGAGAGAGAGAGAGAGAGAGAGAGAGAGATTTATAACAGCATGAAACCTGGAAGTTTTCTGCTGACAAGTATTCAATTGATCAAAAACTGCTCTTACAGTACAAGAGTCTAAAATTCTGGAGGGTTCAAGTTGAGCTGTAAAATTGCCAAGTGTCTCTATGTAACAGCTTTGAAAGGAGACTGCAGAAATGCCCTTGAAAGTGTAGAGTGTAATTTCAAATTCACACGAAGGGAAGTCTAGTGAGAATGGGAGGCTGAGAGATAAAAGCACGGACAATGTCTACATTACATCACCTTAAAAAGATACCTGAAAATGTTGGCCTGTGGGGAAAATTTATATAGATATGAATTTCCAAGCTCAGTTTATCAAACCTAGATTGCAATGTCCAAACAGTTTACCATAACTAAGGATACGATGGATATTGTTACAATTCTCTTGATTTTTAGTGCCAATAGAGTTTTTTCAATATTTTTAAACTTTGCTCTGCTGTGCTAAGAAATAACAAAGACACAAAATGACCTTTTGTAGCTAAATGAAAGTCAATACCTGATGACAGCTGAGCTCAAAGTTGAAATTCAGAAGTCCCTGTACAAATCAATACATACATATTTTGGTATTACAATAATTTTCCCATTATTCAAATTTTACTTGAATTTTAACAATAATAGTCAAGTGAATCTTGGTTTCATTAAATTACTGAACTTCAATGGGAATTGTACAAAACGTTAAAAAAATAAAAAATACCTTAACCTACAGAAAATCTCCATATGTCAAGACACTGTTACACTGGGAAGTCTACAATTTAGAAAAACCAATATCTCAGAAATAACAAATGAATTTCTCAAACAATTCAAGTTAACAAAGTCAATATGTCTTGTTAAAATGTAACTAGAAACACTGTCTACAATGATTTAGTTCCTTGAGCCGAGACAAAACTCCTTTACGATTTCATTTCCAATTACTTTTTGAAATTTCACTGTTGCCTGAAATTAACCATACTTTATATATACTGCACAGAATCTACTGGTCACTTTTTACCAGATACTTATCCATGTATATAATTATAATAGCCACAATGCCTTCTCAACTTCTTATATTCTTCACACTTTTCTTGGATGCACTTGTAACTACCAAGCATTAGATCTAAATGGAAGAATGTGAAGTAATTCTGATGTCCGCAGCAGGATTCGGACCTGCATTTGGAGTATCGGAACGAGGTCACGTTAACTGTGGTCAAGTGGATAACACGACCTCATTCTGATACTCTGGATGAGGATTCAAATCCTGTTACAGCCATCAGAATCATGTCACATTCTTCCATTTCGATCTAAGGCTTGGTAGTGACAAGAGTATCCAAAATGTGTGAAGAAATTGAGAAGCTAAGACTGTGGTTATTATAATTATATACTTCATAAGGCTCCTTGTTTACAAGGCTTTAAGTGAATTATTCTTAAGGGAAAGTGTACCTATAGCAAAAACAAATCCCTCCCTGTCAATCAAATATCTTTCTTATACTTTCCATCATTTTAATCTCTTCCACTTTGCTGTTCAACTTCTTTAACCTAACCGTACTCCAATTTACGCCTTTCATGGAAAAGGAATCCCTTTGTGAGAACCTTACAAGGAAAGAGATGTGGAAGACTTGCTTGTCTCAACAATTTCAAAATGGCAGTCAAATAAATAGCAACTATCCGATAGCTAAGGAGTCCACTAGAATTTAGCTTTTACAGCAAGAGTCTGAAAAATTCTTAGTGCTCTGGTAAAGAAAATATTGGCTAGTTCTCAAGACGAACTGAATCGTTCCAGAAAGTCTAGGTATCAGTGTATCATGAAGATGAATGAACCCTGCTTGTAACTGAGAATGCTCACTAATACATATACCACAAATATCTATGTCAAACTTTCTGAGTTTACTTATTCATATATATAAGAAGCCATTATTAAGAATACCTAACTTCCTTTACATCAACATTCTGAATCTGAGCTACTTACAGATTAATTTACCTCAAATATGTTTCGCCAAAAAAAAAAATCACACCACCCTAAAAGTAATAAATTCAATTCAAGTGCCAAAGTCCCCTTGAAAATGAATTTTGAATTTCAGTTTACTTATTATTTGAGTTTACAAATTCATGTACATAAGAAGCCACTGTTAACAATACTTAACTTCCTTTAAATTAAAATCTGTATGAGAATTTACTTACAGACCCATTTACCTGAAATATGTTTTGCAAAAAACCACATGAACCTAAAAGTAACAAATATAATTTGAGTTTACCAATCAAATCTTGTGCCTACAATACCAAATGTATTAACAGTAGCAAAATTTAAATTTGGACCCTTCAAATTCCAGCAGTGTCTTGAAATATGCAGAGATGCCATGATAATACTGCCCCTGAGAACAATTTCAATTTATGTTTAAGCTTTTAAATAATTTGTGTAATGTTCAGCAGGAAGCATTATTGTCATGGCAAGCTTCGTACAAAATTCAGAAAATATCCTTTCACCGCACGACAAAATAAATTTCCTTCCCTTACATCACTTTTGAAATAATATAAACAAAATTTTGAAACGTCCCCTACCCTAGAATGTCAGAATATAAATATACAGTAATTCAGGCTATAGTGTCCCTCCTGTATTAAAGATAGCCAGCGCATAACCCAAGTCTTAACAGTAAAAGTGTCAATGCTCATGTAATGTTACAAAAATGCAAGACCTTACGCTATCAATAATTCAATTCTAAAAAATCTGATATTCAGTAACTGAAACAATCTGTGGATTAAGGTTACAAAGTATTTGAGAGGCTTGCTTCCAAGTCCCTACTATGGTGGAGGCTAGTTTAACAATATCTGCGTGGCTTATTGAGAAAAAAATATCAGGAATCATTTGTACTTAAGCTGCAAATATTACCTGTTCTCCGAAGACAATACATCACAGGTTTTGTTCCACAAAACCATCCTTAACTATGCTGGCTACCATGAATATATTTCATAAAATCAACTACTTCTAACCAATGATTATTACTGCATTACTACCCTAATGCTATTCCTCTTGCATTTTAATAAATTTATATCCATTTATCTATTTAAACCTTTTTTTTATTTTCTAATAAGTGAGTGGGGTCTCTTCTTTCTGTAATTCCCTTCACTTCCTCTTACTTCTTCCTAATGAACACCTTCATATTCTTTGGAAGCTTCAATTTCAAGTCAATGGCCCCTGTAGTGGGGTTGTTCCATATGAATAGGGTTCATCTTCTGAATAATAATAATAAAAATAATGATAATAACAAAAATAATAATAATATCACATGAACTTCACACCCAGGCAAGTATGTACTGAACAGTGACCTACTGGATACTGCAAATGGAATCTAAGTGCTACAGGAATTTCTAGAAAGCAATCAATTACCTGACCAGTAACATCGAACTTATTTCACAAAGAACAATTATCCTTAGACACATACTAAGCTTACTGATACAAAATAGTCTATGCTTCTACAGCTACCCAATATCTTATCTTACGCTGATAAATTTATTTCTAACATTACGTACCTATTATTACACTCAGGTGGATGTGTGGAGTAACAAAACTGGACAGGATCAAAATGAAAGAATGAGAGGAACTACTAAAGTGGTAGAACTATCAAAGAGGGCCCAGGAAAGAAGACTGCAGTGGTACAGCCATGTGGTGAGAAGGGATGAGACATGCAGGGAGGAGAGTGATGCAGATGGAGGTGCCTGCAGGTGGGAGAGAGAGCAAGAGGAAGACTGAAGAAGCTAAGAAGGTGGATGGATGTAGTTAGAGAAGACCTGAGACACAAACAACTGTCAGAGGACGATGTGTTTGACCGAGCCAGGTGGAGGAAAGCTGTCAGAAACATTGACCCCACATAGAAGTGGGAAAAGATGCAGAGAAAGAAGAAGAACAACTAAGTACCCTAAAATGTACTAAGCTACTTGAAAGCTGATATTGACACAGCTAAAGAATTCAAGAGAAAACTCTGCATCCTGAAACTAATTGAGTGCTTTGATTTCCAATATTTAAGTTATGAATTTTGTGTAAAAAAAAAAAGAATGTATCCTGAAGCATTGAGCTATTTGTAACCGACTGCAAACTCATACTAGATTCAGTAAAAATAAAATTATGCATCTTGAAATGCAATGAATTGCTTTCAGCTGATATAAATACTGATAAGAAATTACCATTAATGTATAAATCCCAAAAAATATTGAGCTAACTGACAGCCAATTTCAAACTGGTAAGAAATTACAAAACTATCCTGAAATGCACTATAGTACTTGACATATTGAACTCATGAACCTTATGTAAATAAGACTATGTATCCTTTAGCAAACTGTGGTGCCACATAGCTATTGTTAGACTAATCAGAAAATGAAGTTAAGAATATATATCATGGAACACTGCTTTCTAGCTGACAGAGAAATTCAAGTGCAAATAAAATACTGTACTTATTTTCAAATACACAGAACTGAAAGCTGATATTAAAATAAACTATGCACTCTAAAACATTCTGAGCTGTACGTTAACTGAAATTGAACTTATAATTAGTCTACGTAAATGGTTAATAGGTAATATTAAGCCATGTGAGTTTCAGGTACCTCAATAATACTGGGCTGCTGGTTGGCTAAAATTAAATTGGGAAGAAATGAATGTGGAAATTATATGTCCTGAAATACTGAACCAGCAACAGGTTTAAATAAATCATATGTCCTGAATACAGACTCATACAATTCCTAATTGAAAATTACAAGCATCAAAGACAGAGTGCTGCAATTTTAGTGTTTTCCTGTGTTCTTCTTCTGCAGTGGAGATGTGGAATTCCAAGGTACAATTTGTGTGTTCAAACTTGTCCAGTTTATTCTTGTAAATTGCAATTGCTTTCCTGAAAAGATGATTAAGAAGTTAATGACATAATGACTTGTGACACTGAAATCTTTAGGGTTACAGGGTCGTAAGATAAAAGATAATGAACATTGTATTGCAACGCATATTTCATTAAGAAAAGTGAAAGGCTTCTTACTGTAAATTTCAATTAGCAAGGTACAATAAATAGTTATGTGTCATAATTAAATTTTATCATCATTACTACTTGGGCTTGGCTATAACATCTGTAAGAACATTGCAACATTCTAATGCAGTCTGGCAAAGCTTTTAGCACTAACATTGTCCCCATCTCTTTGACTTGTCTTATATCCTACAAGTACTCTTAAGATCTGAGGCACTGACAGTCAATACACTCCAATAGCTCTTCTTTGATTCACAATTTCCATTAAATACAGTATCATTATTTTTAATTTCTGCAAAACCAAAACCTCTAAATCCATAACTGAACAACTCTCTTTGTCCCACCAAAATGATACACTTCCCCAGACACCTTACGTATGTTAATTAAGAATGTACCTTTGTTAAAGCACTATACAACATCTCATGATTATTTTCTTCCAATGTTTGTCCAGTGGGGCTTATGAAAATGTACCACTCCTGTTTACGTAACTGTACCGTTGCTGTTTTCTTCAAGTGCTGTCAAAATGGTACAACTGTTGCTTGCAAAGCGTCTTGCCAAACTGCAGATTCACCTGAAGAACAAAAAACAATTAAGACATGGAAAATTGAGGCTGATTTGCTTGTGACTTAAAGGAAGGGCATGATTATCTGCAATCAAGCTTTAAGCATCCTATACACAAGTCTTTTACTAAAAGGGGATAAATGGGGTCACTAAGTGTAGGAATTATTAATGTTTTATCAAGAATACCTTTCTGAAATTCAATTCAAGGAGGAAGAATTAAAAGTAATGAAAAACATTAGTGTACACTGCAAATTTCACACAAAACTGACAGGAGCCTCTTAGTGCAACTAAATAATTATTATTGAAAGTGTCTATCTCAGTGGTTAGCTATCTCTCCTCTCTAGCTAGAGACCAGATTTCAATCTCACTGGTCTTTCATGTGCCAAATTAAAAACACTTCGTCATAAACTGGAACTGAAATATACAATTCAGGTCAAAGGCCAAGCACTGGGACCTATGAAGTCATTCAGCACTGAAAAACTGTTGAAACAACTGTTAGGAGAGGGTGGAAAGTAGGATAGAAGATAGAGAATTTGAATAGAGGTATAATATAAGGAATGAAAGGGGTTGGAGTTAGGGGCCAAAGGGACGCTGCACATAACCTTAGGTAATACCTGCAGTGTACTGCATGATGTGCACTGACAGCACTAATCACCTAAGGGGATTCAACTTCATAATAACCTGATTTAGAATGTTTCAAAGCTTGTTACTAAAGTTACTGAATACATATTTTCAGGGCCCAAAACTGTATGGACTAGCATATATACTACTGAGAATAAGCCAGATACATATAAAATGGCAGCACAGCAAAAACTATCATAATAATGAAGCTGATAGATCAAGAGTCCACCAAGTTGAGGTATTCCTACACAAAAAACATACACTCTACAATTATGGCTCTTTCTCTGGAACTGGGACCCACATTCTTCTTATCTTGATTCTGGAAAGGAAGTTTTGGACAGGTATCTATTCCAAAACAGCTCTGGGAGTTATAGAATTCTCGATCTGGGACTGAGATTATTTCAGATTATTCCAGTTCAAAAGAGGGAGTTCAAGAGAGTTCCAAATCTCCTGTTGGAACAATTCAAGATTACCAGCTCTGTAGCTAACTGAATTCACCCCAAGTTATTGCAAATAAATTTGCGTGAACACTTGGTCACTCGTTAAGGTTAGAATAGAATATAATACAGAATTCAGACCAGAGGCCATGGCCTGAGACACGTGAGGTCATTCAGCGCTGAAACGGAAATTGAGAGTAAACAGGTTTTGAACGTGCTCCATGAAATAATAATGAGGAAAGGGTGGAAGGTAAGATGGAAGAAAGAGAATATGACAGGAGGTGCAGTAAAATGTAAGAAAGTAGATGCAGCTACGGGCCGAAGAGACGCTGATGCACTTACCAACCACAGGGCTTGGGATGCCTGCAAAAGATTGTTCAGGAAGTCCTAACAATGCTAATAAGGGCTAATTTATCAAGACTTTAAAGTTAACTTCAAATGCAATTTTCCTGAAAAATAACGATTGAAGAATTCACAGACTTAGTTGCTAGACGGTACAGTATGTCATTTAAATTTGTAATAATTAATTATTGATTTATAAGAACCCCAACTCTTCTCTTATATATCACAAGAAAGCCTTCAATTCCTGAGGAGACATACCTTCAATTTCAGCTCATTCAGATTCATGTCAGTGTCTGAGAGCTTCTTTCATTTGCAGTTCATTCCTTAATCTGATCTTGGATATATTTGCTGATACTTAAACTCTTGTATAAAAGAACCAGAAGCTACGGTTTCAGATACTGACTGATTGATTGATTTATAGATTTCAGGCACACATGCCAAGCTCTGGGGCAGCTAAGGCCATTCAGCGCTGAAACGGAAATTGACAGAGAAAAAGTCTGAAAGGTGTAACAGGAGGAAAACCTCAAAGCAGTTGAAGCACTATGAATCAATTGTCAGGAGAGGGTTAAGGATAGCAAGATGGGAGAAAAAGAATATGAACGGAGGCACAGTAAAAGGAATGAGCTAACAGCAATTACACACAGTTCTGTATTTGACACTTGAAGCTTTTTACTAAACTTCAAGAACACGCAAATGGAATATATAGGAACGGAATATAGAGTTTAGGACAAAGACCAAGCATTGGGACCTATGAGGTCATTCAGCACTGGAAAGGAAATTGAGATTAAGTAGGTCTGAAAGGTGGTTGGGAAAATGGGATTTGAAAATGTCAAGAGTACTGCTAGCTACTTTTGAGCAGACATGAAAATCTAAGCCTTTGATATCCAAGTGCTCAAAATTGAGCACCTGAAATAAAGTGTCTTAACAAGTGCTAACAATTCCAGATTCAAACCCTGAATTTGTATGCTATGGAATTAAAAGGTTATATTTAACACTGAAGAGCAACTTTTGGAAAATGTTTACAAACTTTTACACTGCAATATTCTACAAGCCTAAGAAAATGTGATATATAAACCTTTCATATATCACAGGAAAGGCTACAGGTTCTTCAGTGCTGATTTCACACGGTCAAAGGTACTGCCAATATTTTGCCCCCCACATACTGTTCAGATTTAGATGATACTTTAACCATAAACTTTTTAATTTTAGGTCACCTAATACAACACTAATATTCTTGACCAAAGGGTTTGATAATCGAATATTAAAAAACTTAATTACAGAATAATTAATTTCAGATTCATGACTCAATACAAGATCTTTTCTTGGAGTGACACAAACTTAGTTCTCAGACTCCTACCTAAACAGGCAAACTTTTTTTTTTATCCTATTTTGTTTCTTGACAAATCTCTCCCCTTATAAACTAAACATGCAAAATGAATACTATTCAATTTAAGAACTGACAAATATACAATTATTTTATACACCTTGAAGGCTACACCCAGATTAATACTGCCGTTGTAACACTTGTATGGATAAACGTCACTTTCTCAATAACTACATCAATGCTGACATCAATCTTTTAGTAGCTACACACTGGGTACCTCCTATAAATGCTATACAATTAAGTACCACCTATGAATGCTATACAATTAGGTACCACCTAAGAATGCTCTACAATTAGGTACCACCTATGAATGCTATACAATTAGGTACCACCTATAAATGCTCTACAATTAGGTACCACCTATGAATGCTATACAATTAGGTACCACCTATAAATGCTCTACAATTAGGTACCACCTATGAATGCTATACAATTAGGTACCAACTATGAATGCTCTACAATTAGGTACACCTATGAATGCTATACAATTAGGTACCACCTATAAATGCTCTACAATTAGGTACCACCTATGAATGCTATACAATTAGGTACCACCTATAAATGCTGTACAATTAGGTACCACCTATGAATGCTATACAATTAGGTACCACCTATGAATGCTATACAGTTAGGTACCACCTATAAATGCTGTACAATTAGGTACCACCTATGAATGCTATACAATTAGGTACCACCTATAAAATGATATTTTAATGATAAAATAAGGTTTGTTCATACTTACCTGGCAGATATATATATAGCTGTATTTCTCCGAAATCCGACAGAATTTCAAAACTCGCGGCACACGCAGTGTGGCCAGGTGGTTAGTACTCATTCCCGCCGCTGGGAGGCGGGAATCGGGAACCATTCCCATTTTCTATTCAGATTTTCTAGTGCCACTGTCTCAAGAGGGGAGGCGGGAGGGCACTAAAAGTATATATATCTGCCAGGTAAGTATGAACAAACCTTATTTTATCATTAAAATATCATTTTGTTCATGACACTTACCTGCCAGATATATATATAGCTGAATCCCACCGTACGAGGTGGGAAGAGACAGAATAGGATTTAGGAAACAAATAAATGTAGGCGAATGACGCCTTGGTTCCTTACCTGTTAGCATAGCTGACTTCGAGGTTATCTGTCACCCAAGCCTGCTTCTGCTTATCCAGAGTCTCCAGCAAGGTAGGGACCTATAAAGCTGGAGAGATCCAGATGACCTGTCCAAGGGGGCGTGACCACAATAGGACTAGATCATGTTACCATACAGAGAGGGAGAAGGAGCAACGACCAACCACCTGACCGCCCTATCTAAGGTAAAAAAACCTAGCATAGGCTAAAAAATTGGGATGTCCACCTCAATGGCCACCCAACAACCAGAAATAAACAACAACAAGATTAAAAAATACTACCTAACCCCTAAAGGATAGGATGAGTATTGCCTTCTTCTCCCAACATTGTGTCTGCGGAAACATACGGTCCCAGCGAAGAGCAGTCTTCAAATGTCGTCTTCACATCCCGCAAGTAATGCGAAGCGAACACTGAATTACTTCTCCAGAAGGTAGCACCAAGAATATCATTCAGAGACATATTCTTTTGGAAAGCCATCGAAGTCGCGATAGCTCTAACTTCATGAGCTTTAACTTTCAGAAGTCTCATGTCACCTTCTAGGCAGGAGGAATGAGCCTCTCGAATAACACTTCTTAAAAAGAATGCTAAGGCATTCTTGGACATGGGAAGATCAGGTCTCTTCACCGAACACCACAGATTGTCCGATGAGCCTCTAGTATTCTTGGTCTTGGCTAAGTAGAACTTAAGAGCCCTGACAGGACACAAGACTCTTTCTGACTCTTGCCCAAGTATTTCCGTCAAACCTTTGATTTCAAAAGATTTGGGCCAAGGGTTTGAAGGATTTTCGTTCTTGGCTAAGAACAAAGGATTTAGGGAGCATACAGCATTAGGACCCCTAAAGCCAATATGTTTGCTAATAGCCTGCACTTCACTGATCCTCTTAGCTGTCGCCAGAGCCGTTAGGAAGACAGCTTTCCTCGTCACGTTCTTGAGGGAAGCCGAAGACAGAGGTTCAAAAGTACTAGACATAAGAAACTTCAGGACAACATCCAGATTCCAAGAAGGTGTCCTGAGTTGAGGAATTTTGACAGTCTCGAAGGATCTTAGTAGATCGTGAAGATCCTTGTTATCGCACAAGTTCAGGCCTCTGTGCCTAAAAACTGCCGATAACATACTTCTATAACCCTTAATAGTCGAGACTGCCAGTTTATTCTTATGCCTAAGATAAAAAAGGAAGTCAGCTATTTGTGGTACAGAGGTCGTGGTCGAGGAAACTCCTTTACTCCTGCACCATCTTCTAAAAACAGACCACTTGTACTGGTAGACCGCATTCGAAGAAGGTCTCCTGGCATTGGCGATGGCCTTTGCCACAGCTCTCGAAAAGCCTCTTGCTCTGGCCAACTTTGAGATAGTCTGAACGCAGTCAGACTCAGAGCGGAGAGGTTTTGGTGGAACCTTTCGAAATGCGGCTGCTTGAGAAGGTCCACCCTCAATGGAAGCGTTCTTGGAAAGTCCACTAGGAAGGACAGGGTCTCTGGGAACCAATCCGCTGCTGGCCAGAAGGGGGCTATTAGAGTCATCCTTGCTCCTTCTGACGTTGCAAACTTCCTTATCACTTCTCCCAGGATCTTGAAGGGAGGGAAAGCGTAAAGGTCGAGGCCTTTCCAGTCCCAGAGGAGGGCGTCTATGGCTAACGCTCCTGGGTCTAGGACAGGAGAGCAAAAAAGGGGGAGTCTTGCCGTCCTGGACGTGGCAAAGAGGTCCACTAGAGGACGTCCCCAAATTCTCCACAACTCTAAACATACCTCCTTGTGAAGAGTCCACTCGGTCGGTAGCAGCTGATTTTGCCGACTGAGAAGGTCTGCTCGGATATTCTCCACTCCCGCAATGAACCTCGTGAGAATAGTGACCCTTCGAGCATGAGTCCAGAGCAGGATCTCCCTCGCAAGGATGAACAGGGAACGAGATCGAGTACCCCCCTGTTTTTTGAGGTACGCTAGAGCTGTGGTATTGTCCGAATTGACTTGGACAATTCTGCCTGCAACTTGGGCTTCGAAGAATTGAAGAGCCAGAAAGATAGCACCCAATTCCTTGAGATTTATGTGCCAGGACACCTGTTCCCCTCTCCAGGTGCCTGACACTTCCTCCCCTCCTAGCGTTGCTCCCCATCCTTCCCTGGACGCGTCGGAAAACAACACTAGGTCGGGGCTCTGAAGGCGAAGAGAAACCCCTTCTGCAAGCTTCAAGGGGTCGAACCACCACTTCAGATGATCCTTGACAAAAGGAGATATCGTCAAAATCTCTTCCAGATTCTCCTTTTCCCTCCAGTTCTCCGCCAAGAAAAACTGGAGTGGTCTGAGATGGAGCCTCCCCAGGGAAACAAACTTCTCCAGCGAGGAAATGGTCCCCAGCAAACTCATCCATTCCCTCACCGAGCATGTTTCTTTCCCTAGAAAGGACGAAACTTTGCTTAAGCAAAGCCGTTGCCGTTCTCGGGATGGAAAAGCTCGAAAAGCCACTGAATCCATCTGAATCCCCAGATAGACGATGGACTGCGTCGGGATCAGATGGGACTTTTCTTGGTTCACAAGAAGTCCCAGGGACTTCGTCAAATTCAGCGTGAAAGTCAGGTCCTCCAGACACTTCTCCCGAGAAGAGGCTCGTATGAGCCAATCGTCTAGGTAGAATGACACCCGAACACCCGCCAGGTGAAGCCACCTCGCAACGTTTTTCATGATCACCGTGAAGATCATGGGAGCGGTGCACAAACCGAAGCAGAGAGCTCTGAACTGGAAGACTCGTCCCCCCAGCACAAATCTCAGGTACTTCCTTGATTGAGGATGAATGGGAACATGGAAGTACGCATCCTGTAAGTCCAGAGAGACCATCCAGTCCCCTGGTCTTAAAGCCCCTAGAACCGACTGAGGTGTTTCCATCTTGAATCTGTCCTTCGAAATAAAACGATTCAAGACGCTTACATCTAGGACCGGTCTCCACTCTCCCGACTGTTTCGGGACTAAGAAAAGCCTGTTGTAGAACCCCGGAGAATCCAACTTCAGAACTTGTTCCACGGCTCTCTTTTCTAACAACTGCTCCAGGAGGTCCAAAAGAATCTGTTGCTTCTCTCGGTGGTAAGACGGCGACAGATCCCTGGGCGACGTGCAAAGGGGTGGAAACATGAGAAAGGGGATCTTGTAACCTTTCTCTATGACAGTTAGAGACCATGTGTCCGCCCCTTTTGTTCTCCAGGCTCCCGCAAAATAAAAAAGCCTGGCTCCTACAGGTGTCTGGAGGTGAAAGAAGTCACTTTTTTCCCCTAGGTTTAGAGGGGGCCGCTCCTCTGGTGAAACCTCTTCCTCGCGGAGACGATCTAGAGGAAGAAGTTCCTCCACGAAAGGGCTTCTTCTTCCTGGAGGACAAAACTGAAGCAGAAGAAGAAGAAGAAAGAGCTGGAGGACGTCTAGAAGAATGAGCCAACAGGTCTTGCGTGGCCTTCTCCTTAAGACTAGCGGAAATGTCCCGAATCAAGGACTGGGGGAACAGATGGTTGGACAAAGGAGCGAACAATAATTCTGCCCTTTGCGAAGGAGAGACAGACTTAGCAGTGAAGTCACAAAACAAGGCCCTCTTCTTTAAGAGGCCCGTACCAAAGTGAGACGCCAGTTCTTCAGATCCATCCCTAACTGCCTTGTCCATACAGTTAAGGACACTAGAGAGCTCCCCCAAGGTAATAGAGTCCGAGCTTCGAAGCTTAAGATCTAAGGCTCCCAAGCACCAGTCCAAAAAATTAAACACCTCCATGGTGCGGAAGAGACCTTTGAGATGATGGTCAGTCTCTGACAAGGTCCAAGAAACCTTAGCAGTAGGCAGATGAGACCTTCTGGAAGCGTCGACAAGACTGGTAAAATCCCCTTGAGAAGAGGAAGGAACTCTAGGGCTGAGATCTTCTCCCGTCTCATACCACATACCAGCCTTGCCTGAAAGCTTAGACGGAGGCACAGCGAAAGAGGTCTTGCCATGGGACTTCCGTTCCTCCATCCACACGTTGACTTTCTTGAAAGCCCTCTTGGTCGCCAACGAAGAAGTCATCTTCAAAAACCCCGACGCTCTCCTAGCTTTGGAGGAAGCTAGCTGAGAAGGAGGAGAAAGAGGAGCCGAAGGTTTAAACTTGTCCCCGAACAAGTCCTTAAGCAAGCTGGTTAAAACTTGATAATCCGAAGAAGAGGAAGCAGACGAGAGCTCGACTTCAGCAGGATCCGAATCGGCAGACACCTCTCCCGCCACAGCCGGAGAAGCAACCGAGTCACCCAACACTTTAGGGGAACGAAGGCCTTGAGGTCCAATACGAAGAAGGGATCTTCTTTTCTCAGATGAAACAGAATGCTCCGGAACGTCCTGAAGAGCAACCGAAGGAACGTCCTGAGGAGCGTCCTGGAGAGCGTCCTGAAGAGCGTCGTCACAGGCGTCACGCCCAAAAACCGGAAGAGCGTCCTGTCGAGCGTCCTGAACAGAAGCGTCCTGAAGAGCGGCTACCGAAGCGTCACGGGAAGAAGCTCGCGAAGCGTCCTGTTGACGAGCGTCACGACGAGGAGCAAGAGAGCTAACAGGGCGACAAGGCGACGACACAGGAGAAGGAGACGACGAAAGCGGAGCAGGAGAAGGAGACTTCCTTGATCTCTTGACAGGCAAAGTCAAGTCCTTGCGACGACGAGGAGCAGAGTCCTTCTCTGCAATAAGAGAAGACAACTGTCGCTGCATCTCCAACAAAATCTTCTTAGAAGGAGAAGAATCATGTCTGGGAGGAGAGACAATCCTATGGGAAGACGATGGGCGAGGGGACGCCTTCTTCTTCCTCACAGGAGCAAGAAAAGTTCTCTCCATAGAGCGGCTGGGGCGCTCCGAAACATCCTCATCAGACGAAATCCTAGACTTCTTCTGCGGTGGAAAAGCTTCAAAATAACTAGCCGACGAAGAAGACTGACGAGAAGCGTCCTCTTGAACACAGCTCCTCTTGAGAGGACGAGAGTCCTTACGAGAATTCCACCCCTTGCGCGGGGAGGACGCCTCGGAGGACGAAAAGCAGTCCTTGAGAATGCGCGCCGAAGCACGATCTCTGGCAGCCTGGGAAGCGACAACAGGAACTGCCGAAGGGACGTCAGATCGGTGGGAAGCCCCCGTAACCTTCTTGCGGCTTTCGACATGCCTTCTCCCTGTGTCCTGGGAGTCTGACAGCGGTCCAGGCCTAGAAGCATTATGGGGCCGATCTTACGCCCCCTCCACAACACTGGGGGGAGCACTACACTTCACAGCACTTTGGAGAGATGTCACTTTGTTCTCGAGCGCACGGATAGAACTCATGATCTGCGCCAGGGCCGAACCCTCCACAGACACAATATCAGGGCCCGAAGGCAAAACCACAGGGACAGGTGCAACATCAACTACGTTAGGATTATCAGGAGAGGAAATAACCTGACTCTTGCACACACTCCTGGAGGAAGACCTCCTAACCCTGTCACGCTCCAACTTGCGAACATACGAATAGTAAGACTTCCAGCTCGCATCCGATAAAGGTTCACACTCCTTACATCGATCATCTATAAGACAAACATGCCCCCTACACCTCAAACAAACCGAGTGAGGGTCTACCGAAGCTTTCGGTAGCCTCACCTTACAATCACTCATACAACATACACGGAAACTAGCAGAACTAGAACCAGACATAGTTAAAGAGAGGTCATAAGCAAAATCCACAACAGTCCAGAAAAAGCGTGTGCCAATCCACAGTCCAAGAATCAAAACCAAAAGTCAAGAGAATACTTAAGTGGGAATAAGCAAGTTAACGAAATCCAGAGGCGGAGGTACTGTAACAGATGTTAACAGTACCGGCGACAGAGAAAATCTGAATAGAAAATGGGAATGGTTCCCGATTCCCGCCTCCCAGCGGCGGGAATGAGTACTAACCACCTGGCCACACTGCGTGTGCCGCGAGTTTTGAAATTCTGTCGGATTTCGGAGAAATACAGCTATATATATATCTGGCAGGTAAGTGTCATGAACAAAATGCTACACTGTACAATTAAGCACTGGGCCACTTTCAGCCATTCACAGCTTAACATAGAAGTGAGGAATTGGGAATGGGAATCAAAGGCTAAAAGGCATAGCAGTGCCTACAGTGCATCATGCGAGGTGCAGTGATGGCACTTACCCCTACGGGGGAAGTACAAGAAGACTTCTCATGAAATACTCCCACACTCACCCACACAACGTAGGAGGTTTCACCGCCATGATGCCCCAATGGGGGAGGTTCCTCTCTCTCGTTTGCATTCGTTTCGGGTCCTCTGTCGTCGCTGAAAAACGACGTCTTCCGACTCGAAAAAGCCTTCTGGAGACGCATCTGATTAATTCTCCTCCTCTGCTGCGTCTTCCGTCTTGTGTCTCCTTCTGTCAGAGGACTCTGACACCGAGCAGCCATCTTGCAACAGACGAAGAAGTTGTCAGCCTGCAAAGGAAACATAAATTGTGCAGGAAATTTAACTGAATATTTCACACAGCCTAAAAATATTATTATTATTATTATATTATTCTAAGCAATTACCCCTAAGGACCGTATGAAGTTCTCCATTATGAAACTGAAACTGAGATTGAGATTTTTGATTTGAGAGAGAGAGAGAGAGAGAGAGAGAGAGAGAGAGAGATTAACAGTTCAAAAGAGGGAGTTCAACAGAGTTCAAAGGGAGTTCAACAGAGTTCAAAAGAGGGAGTTCAAGAGAGTTCAAAGGAGAGAGTTTAACAGTTCAAAAGAGGGAGTTCAACAGAGTTCAAAGGAGAGAGTTTAAGTTCAAAAATGAACAGAGTTCAAAGGAGAGAGTTTAAGAGTTCAAAAGAGGGAGTTCAACAGAGTTCAAAGGAGAGTATAAGAGTTCAAATGAGGGAGTTCAAAGTTCAAAAGAGGGAGTTCAACAGAGTTCAAAGGAGAGAGTTTAAGTTCAAAAATGGGAGTTCAACAGAGTTCAAAGGAGAGAGTTTAAGTTCAAAAATGGGAGTTCAACAGAGTTCAAAAGAGGGAGTTCAACAGAGTTCAAAGGAGAGTTTAACAGTTCAAAAAAGGGAGTTCAACAGAGTTCAAAAGAGGGAGTTCAACAGAGTTCAAAGGAGAGTATGAGTTCAAATGAGGGAGTTCAAAGTTCAAAAGAGGGAGTTCAACAGAGTTCAAAGGAGAGAGTTTAAGTTCAAAAATGGGAGTTCAACAGAGTTCAAAAGAGGGAGTTCAAGACATTTCAAAGGAGAGAGTTTAACAGTTCAAAAAAGGGAGTTCAACAGAGTTCAAAAGAGGGAGTTCAACAGAGTTCAAAGGAGAGTATAAGAGTTCAAATGAGGGAGTTCAAAGTTCAAAAGAGGGAGTTCAACAGAGTTCAAAGGAGAGAGTTTAAGTTCAAAAATGGTAGTTCAACAGAGTTCAAAAGAGGGAGTTCAAGAGATTTCAAAGGAGAGAGTTTAACAGTTCAAGTGAGGGAGTTCAACAGAGTTCAAAAGAGGGAGTTCAACAGAGTTCAAAGGAGAGTTTAACAGTTCAAGTGAGGGAGTTCAAAGTTCAAAAGAGGGAGTTCAACAGAGTTCAAAGGAGAGAGTTTAAGTTCAAAAATGGGAGTTTAACAGAGTTCAAAAGAGGGAGTTCAAGAGATTTCAAAGGAGAGAGTTTAACAGTTCAAAAAAGGGAGTTCATGAGAGTTCAGTTCAAGAGTTCAAAAGAGAGAGTTTAACAGTTCAAAAAATGGAGTTCAACAGAGTTCAAAAGAGGGAGTTCAACAGAGTTCAAAGGACAATTTAACAGTTCAAAAGAGGGAGTTCAGAGTTCAAAAGAGGGAGTTCAACAGAGTTCAAAGGAGTTTAAGTTCAAAAATGGGAGTTCAACAGAGTTCAAAAGATTTCAAAGGAGAGTTTAACAGTTCAAAAAAGGGAGTTCATGAGAGTTCAACGGAGAGAGTTTAACAGTTCAAAAAAGGGAGTTCAACAGAGATCAAAAGAGGGAGTTCAACAGAGTTCAAAGGATAGTTTAACAGTTCAAAAGAGGGGGTTCAGAGTTCAAAATAGTTCCAAGGAAAGAGTTCAACAGTTCAAAAGAGGGAATTCAAGAGTTCAAAAGAGGGAGTTCAAGAGAGTTTAACAATTCAAAGAAGGGAGTTCAACAGAGTTCAAAAGTGGGAGTTCAACAGAGTTCAAAGGAGAGTTTAACAGTTCAAGAGAGTTCATGGGAGAGAGTTTAACAGTTCAAAAAAAGGGAGTTCAAGAGAGTTCTAAAGAGGGAGTTCGAGAGAGTTCAAAGGAGAGAGTTTAACAGTTCAAAAGAGGGAGCTCAAGAGAGTTCAAAAGAGGGAATTCAAGAGAGTTCACGAGGTCAAAGGAAGGAGTTCAAGAGTTCAAAAGAGGGAGTTCAAGAGAGTTCAAAAGAGGGAATTCAAGAGAGTTCAAGAGGTCAAAGGAAGGAGTTCAAGAGTTCAAAAGAGGGAGTTCAAGAGAGTTCAAAAGAGAATTGAAGAGAGTTCAAGAGGTCAAAGGAAGGAGTTCAAGAGTTCAAAAGAGTTCTAAGGAGAGAGTTCAGTACAGTTCAAAAAAGGGAGTTCAAGAGAAAGTTCAACAGAGTTCAAAGGAGAGAGTTCAATAGAGTTCAAAACAGGGAGTTCAACAGAGTTCAAGAGAGCTCAACAGAGTTCAAAAGAAAGAGGGTTCAAAGGAGAGAGTTCAATAGAGTTCAAAACAGGGAGTTCAACAGAGTTCAAGAGAGCTCAACAGAGTTCAAGAGAGCTCAACAGAGTTCAAAAGAAAGAGGGTTCAAAGGAGAGAGTTCAATAGAGTTCAACAGTTTAAAAGAGGGAGTTGAAGAGAGTTCAAAAGAGGGAGTTCAAGAGAGAGTTCAACAGAGTTCAAACTAAGGAGTTCAACACAGTTCAAAAGAGTGAGTTCAAGGGAGTTCAAAAGAGGGCGTTCGACAGAGTTCAAAAGAGAGGTTTCAAGAGAGTCCAACAGTTCAAAAGAGTTCACGAGTGAGTTCAAAAGAGTTCAATACAGTTCACATAAGAGTTCAAGAAAGTCTAAGAGAGAGAGTGTTACTCGATTATTATTATTATTATTATTATTATTATTATTCAGAAGACAAAGAACACTATTCATATGGAGGAAGAAGAAGAAGAACTGAAATTCAGGAAGCTTCCAAGGAATAACATCATGTTTATCTGGAAGAAGCAACAGAAGATAACAGGAGACACATAAAGAAGAAGAAGAAGAAGAAGAAGAAGAAGAAGAAGAAGAAGAAGAAGAAGACACCAGGAAAGACATAAAGAGGAGAAAACAGTTATCAAAAAATACATAAAATAAACTAACAAATGAACACAAACAAAACCGCAAGTGAAATATGAAACACGAAGAGAATTGCTGTCTGGATCTTCACTTGAACTTCTGAGCTTCCCATTACACAACTAAGTCAATATTCCTCCACAAACATATTAATAAAGTAAACATTCCTCCACAAACATGAATATTAATCAAGTAAATATTCCTGTATAAACATATTAATATTCATAAAGTAAATATTCCTGCACAAACATACTGATAAACTTTTGGTTCTGATCGATCTGAGAAGTCAACATACTATAGGATTTGGGCCACGGGCCAAGCGCTGGGGCTCATGAGGGCATTCGGTGCTAAGAGGGGAAATTGACAGTAAGAAAGGCCTGAAAGGTGAAACAGGAGGAAAACCTCAAAGCACCATGAAACAATTGTTAGAGAGGGTGGAAAGTAAGATGGAAGAAGGAGAATATGAAAGGAGGTACAGTAAAAGGAATGAAAGGGGTTACAGCAGCCAGGGGCCACAGAAGGGATGCTGCAAGGGGCCTTATTAAGTAATGCCTACAGTGCATCGCATGAGGTGCACTGTTTAATGCCAGATTAGGATCTGGAATTCTGGAATAGGGAAGAGTGAGGAATGGGAAAGATAGGATCGACCCCTGACCAGGATGAGAAGAATGAGGATGACTATAGGAAACTGATTATAGGAAGGGATGAGGGTGCGAAGGATAAGAAGACGACTGTAGAAAAGGAAGAGGAGGATGTAAAAGACAGGAGAGAGAGAGAGAGAGAGAGAAGGACAGGACAAACAGAAAGGAGAAAGAGAGAGAGAGTAAGCGGCATTGGTTGCAAGGAAAGGGTGAGTTCCCACAAGGTGAGTTGTTGGACCTTTCCCACATGATCATGAAGAGGGTTGAATAAAATGGAATGAGTAGAAGGAAGAATGTAGGTGGGCATCAGATGCCCACTTTCCATGCTGTCAAGTTGGGGGGAATAAGTATCAAATAGGAATAGAACAGAATATAGAAAGGTCAAGCGCTGGGACATACGAGGTCGTTCAGCGCTGAAACAGAAATTGACGGCAAAAAGGATTAAAAGGTGTAACGGGAGAAAAAAAAAGACAGGATATGAACAGGATACGGAGAATCCTGAGGCTTACTCTCAGGTAAATACTGACGTGTAAAAGAAAAGGCGGAGAAGTATACATGTTGGCGATCAGTTAGGACAGATGCGTACGGTTGTGGATGTGGATGACGGAAGGCTTTTGATCAGCTTTGGCATAATGGTGGGGAAAACGGAAGAAAACAAGTGAACATACGAGCAGTGGGTGGAGAAAGTAAGCACAGGAGGTCTGATAGAGATCTGAGAGATCAAGATAAGAGGCGAGTACACGATCTGTTGCAGATGAGGAGACGTGTAGTAAGTAAGGGTGATGATGATTTTGGTGGGGCTAAACTGCCCGAGTTTAGTCATTTTCCTCTTCCGGTTACGAAGGAGAGAGAGGGGCATTGTGAGGAGTTGGAGCGAGCTGGTGTCATTGAGCCCCAAGTCGGAGCGAGTGGACGATACTCTGATTTCGAGCAAGACTGTGGAAGGGCATGTGGGTACGGTGACCGCGGTGTTACAAAAGCTTGAGGAAATAGGTGTCCAGGTAAAACTGGCTAAGCGGGAATGGTTTACGAATGAAATAGTGTAGTTCTTGGGTCATGCAGTGTGTGATTCGGGGGTGAGAAGTTTGTGAGTAGGGTAAGGAAGTTTCCCAAACCTAAAACAGTTCAGAAGTTGCGAGGGTTCTTGGGTCTGACTGAGTTTGAAAGGAAGTTTGCGAAGGATTGCTTAAGGATGTCTGGTGCAGAAGCAGGTTCTGAAGGGTACTGAAGGGGACAGAATGAATGCATATGTAAGTCAGGCATTTGGTAGAGGACAGCGGACGTAATCAACGACTGAAAGATTTGGCTGCATTGGGGTTTTTGTTTATGAAAGCTTTGTGATCATCTTTGTTCGGAGTGAGGTTCTGTGTAAAAACGGATCACCAGCCATTAGTTTATCTGCATCGTATGAAGAATGTGGATAGCAGACTAGCATGGACTGGAGCGAGCTTGATTTTGTGACTGAGTACTGCATGAACCAGGGGGAAGGAAGGTGACAGCTGGGAGTGAGAAAGGCAGTAGGGAAGAGACATCAGTCCTGAGTATGCCGAAAGGATTGGCTGTGTTGAAAGAGAGGAAGGGAGGCGGTGATTCCATGTTTGAAAGTGACTGAATGGACTGAAAGATTTGGTGAGTGATGGTTTGGAGATAAGGGTTCTGGCAACTGTAGATGAACAGAAAGTGAGTTTGTGCATGGTACATGAGAAGAGTTGTGGGTTGACAATAGTGGCTGACTTGAACAGGAATGAATATTGTGGTCTGGTTGATACTGGTTGTAAGTGCAAGAGTGGGTAGGGAGATGGAAAAGTGTATGTGGAATGTTGAGCGTACATGTGATCATGTGGTTCTGCATGGACTGGGCAAAGGACAGGTTGGGGCATGGGAAGAGGTAGTTCTCGAGCATGCAGAATGAACGAGTATGTGTGGTATGTTTCGTGGGGATGACGGATGTGAGGACGGATACTGAGGAGATGCAAACAGTTTGCCCTGTGGTACGAGAAGTGCCTGAGAGAGTGCAGTTTAGGATTCCCGCAATGATTGGGGGGCTGTCGAGAGAGTTTCGAAGATTCAGTAATTGGCTTGTGTGGTGCCCAGGGATAGTTGACTTCATTAGGAAGTCAGCAGGTGAGAATATGTGTATCCCGGTGTTTGTAGTTTTTGGGACGATAGGTATTCTCAAAATTGTACATGACAGGTATGGACACACGGGGAAGTTTAAGCTAATATTGTACGAAAGAACGCATATTTAGCCCACGGTTGGTTTGGAATCGTGAAGCATTTCGGAAGGGTAAATATCAGAGAGTATATGCAAGCCCTCCTCCTTTGAGGGTGAGGATGAAAGAGCTGTTTGATGTGGTGATAGATTATTTGTCACTGCCTGTGAGTAAGGGCGGGAATGGGTTGTCTGAGAGAACATATTCGTGGGGGATGCGTACCACACCCACCCCCCCTGCGAATAGCTAAAATCCACGAATACTTAAAACCCCTCTAAAAACTTCTTATACCTGAGTATTTTAGTGGTTTTATCACAAAAAATTCAGAGGAAACCTGTGGTCGTGGATTGTTTGTAAATAAAATTTGGTTAAGTAGAAATCATGTGGTTGACTCCCCCACAAATTCCTAAGAGGATTGAATCCATGACAGCCTTCAAATCCTGACCAAAATCCAATCCCCTTCTGTCTATGATGTAACCAAATGTGCAAATACCAAGTGGGATTGACTCGTTCACAGATTTAATACAGCATTTTCCTACAGGTTTAAGTTCAGTTCCATACGTACTTCTATAAATGAAATATATATTAAACCAAAAATAAATATTTTTGCAATCAAATAAAGTCAATATTTTTGCAGTCGTGTCCACTCTTTCAGTTAGGTTATCGAACCACATCAGAAAAATGTATTCAAAATTATTCATAAAACTTACCCATTCCAGTGGCCGATTCCCCGTCGATTCCCACCTTCCTCAACATCAGGAACTGCACCCTTAAGGTCCGGCCGTTTTGCCAAAAAAGTCCTTTACGTTGAAACTAAAGTCATTAAGTCGCTCCAATGCAGCTATAAAGTTCATTTGATACAACCCAAGTCGCACCAACATTAATAATTCAAACCTAAAATCTAATTATGTTAATCGTTCACAAGTTTTATTGTTGGAACCGTTGCTTCTACAATACGATAATGGGAATTAAATACTTTTTGCAACCAGAATGGAGTTGACGTCTTTCAAATATTTTGCACAATCTATAATTATCCTAAACTATTTGTTTTCCTATTTTCTTAACTCAACTTATTAATGACATGATTCTAATATATTACCAATAAACTAACCTAATGTATTTTAATTTTGCAATTATAAGTAACCTGCCGTCCCAATTTTGCAATTTTAACTGACTATAAAAGCAATAAGTCATATCCCATCCAACCAAAAAGGTTTATCAAAGGTTTATTGAAGACTTTACCACATATCTAAAAACAGTGAACTGGATTCACTGATTTATCAACAGCTTTACCTGAATTTAGCATTATGAAGGAGGGGAAAAAAAAGTACTAGTTATATACCCTGGCATCAATAGCAAAAATTATAATTTTTTTACTGTTTTAGACTGTATTGTATCACATAAACTTCATGGAAGTATTGAAACGACTCAGGCAAAACAGCTGTAGGTCCTGAATCATGCTGGGTCTGTAAAAAAGGAATCTAAATTAATACCTCATTTTAAAAAATGATTCGACACAAATCATTCGAGATAAAAAAAAAAGTATTTGACTACCAAGTTCCTTAGAACAGAATACAATATAAAATTTAGGCCAGAGGCCAAGTGTTGGGACCTATGAGGTCATTCAGTGCCGGAAGGGAAACGAACAGTAAAAAGGTTTGAAAGGTGTAACAGGTGGAAAGTAAGATGTATTCAACTCCGGAGTTCAAAACTAAAACAAACATTACTGCTTTGACATGACGTACACAAAGAAATTTACGTTGGCATTACTTCTAAACATCTCAGGAAAAATTATCCTGGCTAGTGATGATTATTTTCCTTTAGGTACCATTTTGGATGTGACGCTTTTTCAAATCTCTCTCTCTCTCTTGCACTGAATGTCGAGTGTCAAGCACAGGTTAGGTAGGTTAGGTTAGGAACTACATAGATCAGAAAGGCCACTCACACACACACCCCTTCTCAAGCGTCTGTTGTCTGTTAAACTGAGCTGCTGCTAAACTTTTGAAAGAAATTTTTAATACTCATATGTCAAGCTATTTAATACAATCAAATAAAACGCATCGCAATACCATATTCAAATAGATTTCCTGCATTAATGATAAAAATTAATTCACCAAAATAAATAACTGTTCTGTGGTACACATTTTCTACTGAATATCTTGCTTTCACCTCTGGATGATTGATTGATTTGGTGAATTCATTTTTCATTATTTGAATGTGACACTTGCAATGTATTTTATTTCATTGTATTATATAGCTGAAACAAGCTTTGCCACATCTTGACACACGGAGTATTAAGAATGTCTTTCAAAAGTGTTGTAGCATCTCACCTTAGGAGGGACGTCTGGCTTTTCTGATATATAACAAAGTCCACTAAGAAACACGGACACTGTACGAGAGCTGAGAAGTACAGAAGTAGTAAAAGTATGGTACAGTAAGCTTTACGTATCCACACTTAATAAACGTATGAAATAACACTTCATATATTGCTATCCTGTAAATGTTAGTTACTGAAAGTTGAAAAGAAAGCATTATGCTTCACAATTACATCAACCTTCCTCATTAGAGGGTCTATAAAGCTAGTTTAACTTGTCATGGTTTTATAGATTCAAATTTCGATATATTATTCAATACAGGGAGACAACATTGTGTGATCAGTCAAGATTGGAAAATCACTAACCTAATCCTGTGAAAAACTTAATACATAACAGGCACCTCACACGTCTCGAACTGTCGACCTAACCGCTCAACTCTCCTCGCTGCTGGGAGAAAGGGAGCTGGGGATTTGGTCCGATACATGTACACATGCGCTACCGGGGTCTAAGCGATGTCAGGCAGGGCAGCCGATCGAGGCTACGGTCTACCCCAACGCCAAATCAAAGTCCTTCAAAAGAAGGCATCGTGCTTACCCCATATAAAAAATGGGAAAAGGCACGTTAAACGAAGAAGTAGATTAGACTTTAACAATGCCAATTGTGGTCCTTGAACTCCAACGAAAAGCTAGGAAATTAAATGTTTAAAATCGACCTTGAAAGCAAATTTTGGAAAATCAATTTTAACAAATCGAATAGTTTACAAGCTTGCAAACATTTTAACCAAAGTTTTTCCAATATACTCTACTGCAGACTAATCAATTGTGCTAAACATTACCAGCTTCCAAATACTTCTCAAGCCCCGTAACTGAATTTAGTCTGACCTATTTTTCAATATAGCCAGTTTGCAATCTTTAATTGGACCTCATAGCAAACAAAGGTGTTGCATATTGCACCAGGTTCAACTGTATGCAGTTAATCCAGAGAACAGAATAGAATATAGAATTTAGGCCAAATGACAAGTGCTGGAACCTATAAGGTCATTCAGTGCTGAAGGGGAAATTGAGAGCAGAAAGGTTTGAAAGGTGTAACAGGAGGAAAACCTCGCAGCTGCACTAAGGATCAATTGCTAGGAGAAGGTTGAGGAAAGTCAGATGGAAGAAAGAGAATATGAAAGGAGGTACAGTAAAGGGAATGAAAGTAGTTGCAGCCAGCGACCAAAGGGACGCTGCAGAGAACCTTGAGTAATCAAGTGTCTTACCTTTACAGGCTATCAATTCAGGTGGCAGAGAAGAATGTCTTGACCTGCGTAAATCTATATCCGTGGGGTCCTCCTCCACACTCAGTTCTTCAAAGTGAGGGTCATTCTCTTGGGTGCTCAGCCTGAAAGCAAGACATTCCATTAGATCTTGATTGGTCAGTTGAAGGCACAGCCATCTAAAAGGTGCAAATATCCTCTTTTATTTGCAATTTAGATCTAGAGCTACTGATAAAGTCTTGCCAATTCATTAAGTTGAGGTTCAAGAAGAATATATTAATTTTCAAATGACACCGCCATTGCCTCAGTAACTTGAAAGCATTGTTGCTGTTATTCTTGTATGAAAATGACCCCTACTTCTGATGCACAGTCCATCTAAAAAAAGTTTCCTTAGAGCTGCACAAAACAGCTGCAAGGTGACTTTTGCAACTAAAGCCATCATCCATCACTCAGAGGCAATACCTCATTGAAAATTTCATAATTGACTACATGAAGCTTGTTTGCCCTACATGCAATATGTAACTGTCCTACATATGTAGATCACATGTACTTTTAATGCTTTATGTACAATTTGGTTTCTGACGTGGGCTTTACAAATACCTTAACTTTACAGTGTTGTTAGATTCCTACAAAAAACAGGTAATTTTTGTTTTTCTTAAGTTTGTTTCAAGACCGAAAAACTGATAAACTGCATATAGGGAATGTCTGTTAATTTCAAAAACTGATATATGATTATTTTATAATCTTTGAACAGACCAGACCCAGAGTCATATTCTTGTGTGGGTAACTTTACTCCTTCTATGCTTCGTTTATAGTAAGCGTTCCGGTTTGCTGCGTTGGAATAATCGTTCTATTCGAAGACTCCGATATTGTGAGATCATCTCTGTAAAAAACTTAACTTGAATATTTGACATAACCTAAAAGCCTTCCACCTAATCTTGCACAGTGCAGTAGGAATACAGGTGATCAATATAAATTGGGAACAAATCCTGTACTGTAGAAGCTATTTTATAAATACATGATGGTTTTGATTAATACTGATTCAAAGATCATTGTACGTTTGAGAAGCAATCATAATGATAGATTAATACTGATTTAAAGTTCATTGTACATTAGAGAAGCCATCTGCAATGCCCAGCTTGATGCTGAAAACTAATGTCTGTATGGCAGACTTTGAATACAGTGTTGTTAAAAATCACATCTGTCAAAAGGTTTAATCAGCTGTTGCTCTTCTTAATGAGGCTGATTGTAGCGCACTGCACGTGACAGAAACAAATCCAAAGAAATAAGAAATAAAAACAGGTTCATTAACTATAAATTAATGCAATTAGACGACACTCAAGCAAGCAAAATGTTTTTCTCGAGAGCTTTGTCACCTGTAGTCTACCCGATCAAAAACTTGTGTTCACAGTCAAATATCAATTGCCAAATTGCATAACACAATAAATAGAGAATTTAGGACAAAGACCAAGTGCTGGGACCTAGGAGGTCATGCAACACTGAAACGGAAATTGACAGTAAAAAGGGAGAAAATAAAACGGCAATGGCTGTGCTGAGCAGAAAAAATGAACGGCAACCCACAATGAATGTTTGATGTCAAAACCAGACACTCGCCACTTTATCTATGGGTCCAGTTCATCATGTATATTGCATGCCAACTTCAAGCCTGGCCTAGGGTAGTCTGTCAGTGGTATATATTCACAAAATTACTTGACAAGAGGCTAAACTATTGATAATACTGTTAATAACTCAATTATTTGGTAATTCTAAGCAACAACTCCGCACGGACTATTACCCTGGAAATTTATTATTATCTTGGAAATGGATTTTTCCTATAGATTTAGTGTTGCTGATAAAGGAGGTGGAGTTGTTTATTCTCTGTCAATTACTATTAACCTCATACCTGGTATCTGCTCAACATGATTAGGGAACCTTTGAATGGGGGAAATCATTGGGAGAAAGACCGGACTGCCATGTTGTTGTTATGGAACGGTTACACACATGCACAAGTGATTAGGGAGCCATATGTTCAAGAAAGGGTTGGATAACGAAACCTATTCTAAAGGAACTATGCCAACCTAACGTACCCTAACCTAACCTAACCTAGTAGGTCGTGTTAGCTGGGGGACTCCATCCCCGGACCCACTGGTGAAGGAAACTACACTTTTGGTAGAACTACATAGTAGCACCGCGGTGACGACTGCCTTCACTTTTTCTACAGTTTTTTGGTTTGATAATTATGAATTTACCTTTAATTGTTGGTGCTCAAGTATAATTAACCTGTAATTAACCCCTGAAGTCCAGCCAACAAGGGGTTTCCATACACGATCTTCACAAGACAGCACGGGTATATATACGTCTGTTTGGAACGGTTCATATCCCGTCCGGCAAGTGCAATAACTTGTTAATAAATGGGTACCCTCCCCCCCCTGGGGCCAGTACTAAACACAGTGAAGGGACAGTCTTCCATTTGGGCAACAACAAACAGACGCACATCAGTATCAGAAGCCCTAAAAGTGTAGAAAAAACCAGCTGAAAAGGTAAAATCAGGCATTCCAGGACAGCTAACGTTCAACTTCCGAAGGTAATTACAGGTTAATAACAGTCGACCGACAAAAAATATCGGCAGTTTCTCGAAAATCCATTTCCAAAGTAATACCCGAAGCGGAGCTCCTGCTTAGTTCTCCCCCTTAGGTCAGGCCACTCGACCCCTTGGACTGCACTGGCTCCCATAGGATACCTGACCTTACATTAGGGTAGGTCGGTGCCCCAATACAACCGACGTGACTTTGTGGCTGAGTTTGAGCCAGAAAGCTTTAAATGCTCTACAGAGCTTCAGAATTAGGTTGTTTAGAGCTAAATAAATCATTAAGACTCCTGTCGTCTTGGCAAGACATTGGGGAATCAAGCCAAGCCTAATTTAACTATAAATCAGCCACATAATAATACCTTATCGTCTTAATTAACAAATTATTGGTTAATTAACTGATAATTACTCGTTAATAACGAAGTAGCAAGGAATTTCTTACGGATATTGATGTCTAAGGAAACCTTCGGTGTCCGCCATCTTGCTTTTGTTTACATTCTGTCTTGTAAACTTTTGGTGACGTCTCTCTCATTTCGTTATGTCTGTATAATGATAATAATGATATAATTGTGTAATGTTTTAATAGATTATATAATCCTATATTATTAGTCTCTTTTATGAATAATAATTTGATATTTATGGACAAACTATACATGAAAATTTTCGTAATACCTGAAACACTACAACCTTACCTTGATGGCCTGATAACTATGACTCTCAAAGCTTTTGGTAATATCTCTTACATTTTATACTATTATAATTATTACGATAATAATGATATAATTATGTAATATTCTTATAAAATGCATATGTATTATTATTTAAATAATTTTAAGATATAATAATGATTTAGTAATGACCAAAATATAACAAAATAATTCAATAATTATTGGAAACACTACAAATTTCTAGAGTATATTCAGTACTTTTTAGGTTGAGGGGGGGGGGGAAAGCTGCTGTAGGATCCAAGTGTTTTAAAAAGTGTTTCTTTTTTATTCCGTTTCATCATTAGTCAATATATTATATCACTCTATGAAATCTATTAAAATGCAGTTCTTAAGAAGTACATTATTCATTACACAGATAAATCCACAAATATAGCTGAAGACACTTCAGACAAGACAACATTCAGACAAGAGACAAGACAATTCAGGCAGCAGATGAGATCATTCACACAAGACAGACTTCCAACCTCTTGGGTTTATAAACCTCTCATGTTTTATAAACCATTGGGGTTTATAAACCTCTCATGTTTTATAAACCATTGGGGTTTATAAACCTCTCGTGTTTTATAAACCATTGGGGTTTATAAACCTCTCATGTTTTATAAACCATTGGGGTTTATAAACCTCTCATGTTTTATAAACCATTGGGGTTTATAAACCTCTCATGTTTTATAAACCATTGGGGTTTATAAACCTCTCATGTTTTATAAACCATTGGGGTTTATAAACCTCTCATGTTTTATAAACCATTGGGGTTTATAAACCTCTCATGTTTTATAAACCATTGGGGTTTATAAACCTCTCATGTTTTATAAACCATTGGGGTTTATAAACCTCTCATGTTTTATAAACCATTGGGGTTTATAAACCTCTCATGTTTTATAAACCATTGGGGTTTATAAACCTCTCATGTTTTATAAACCATTGGGGTTTATAAACCTCTCATGTTTTATAAACCATTGGGGTTTATAAACCTCTCGTGTTTTATAAACCATTGGGGTTTATAAACCTCTCATGTTTTATAAACCATTGGGGTTTATAAACCTCTCATGTTTTATAAACCATTGGGGTTTATAAACCTCTCATGTTTTATAAACCATTGGGGTTTATAAACCTCTCATGTTTTATAAACCATTGGGGTTTATAAACCTCTCATGTTTTATAAACCATTGGGGTTTATAAACCTCTCGTGTTTTATAAACCATTGGGGTTTATAAACCTCTCGTGTTTTATAAACCATTGGGGTTTATAAACCTCTCATGTTTTATAAACCATTGGGGTTTATAAACCTCTCGTGTTTTATAAACCATTGGGGTTTATAAACCTCTCGTGTTTTATAAACCACTGGGGTTTATAAACCTCTCATGGTTTATAAACCTCTAGAGTTTATAAACCTCTCATGGTTTATAGACCTCTCAGGTTATAAAACCTCACATGGTTTATAAACCTCTAGGATTTATAGACCTCTCAGATTATAGAACCTCTCATGGTTTATAAACCTCTAGGTTTTATAAACTCCTCAGGTTATAAAACCTCACATGGTTTATAAACCACTGGGGTTTATAATCTCAGGTCCAGTCTTTTGACTCTAGCTGTAAAATGTATCAGCTGAAGATTTAAAAAAAGAAAAGAGTAAAATATAAAGAAATTTATCAAAATTTATCAGAATTTATCAACATTTGAAAATTTATCAGAAATGTTTAATGACACAGAGAGAATTTCACATAATATTGGCAGATATTTCGAAAGAATGAATTAGAAATAGGAAGGATTTTATAAAAATTTATCAGAATTCATGAGAATTTATCAAATTTTATCTAAAATGTCCAGTATTAAAAAACTATATAGTTAAAAGAAGCACAGGAATTGAGGGCTAAAATGTACCAATTCACTGATATTTCAAAAGAGCATGTTAAGAAGTGGTATTAATTTATGAGAATTTATCAGAACTCATCAGAATTTATCAGAATTTATTCACATTTACCTAAAATATCGAGAACTAAGAGTTAATCATTCTTAAATAAATGAAAGAATTGATTGGTAAAATTTAAAGAATGCATTGAAAGTGTGGAATGAAATCATCAGAATTTATTAAGTGGTGCAGAATACAGAACTGAACACAGAATTTAGGCCAAAGGCCAAGCACTGGGACCTATGAGGTCATTCAGCGCTGAAACAGAATCTGAGAGTGAAAGCACTTTGAATCAACTGTTAGGAGAAAGAGGGTTGAGGAAAGTGAGATGGAATAAAGAGAAGGTGAAAGGAGGTGCAGTAAAAGGAACGAAAGGGGTTGTAGCAGCAGCGAGGGGCCATGGAACTTTAACTACGACCCGGTGGTGGCCTGTCCTATATCGTTGCCAGACGCACCGTTATGGCTGACTTTCACCTTAAATCAAATAGAAACTACTTCTGAGGAGGCTAGAGGGCTGCAATCTGCTATGTCTGATGACTGGAGGGTGGACGATCAACACACCAATTTGCAGCCCTCTAGCCTCCCTCCTCAGCAGTAGTTTCTACCTTATTCAAGGTTAAAGTTAGCCATAATCGTGCTCCTGGCAACGATATAGGACAGGCCACCACTGGGTCGTGGTTAAAACAAGGAGGTGTGGTTTACAAAACACCTTGTGAATGTGGCAAATTCTACCTGGGACAAACTGGAAAGGATATAATGTGGCAAATTCTACCTGGGACAAACCGGAAAGGGTATTAATAAGAGAATTTCCCAACATCGACAGTGTGCAAGAACAAATTCTCCAAACAGCGCTGTTCACTTACATGTGCAAAACTGTGGCTGTTCCGTTCTTTGGAACAAAACGGAAACATTATTCAAAGAGAAAGAGACGACAACGAAAAATTTGTTATAAACGATTTGCGTAAGTTTTAGCAAACAAAAAACTTTATATATATATATATATATATATATATATATATATATATATATATATATATATATATATAATATATATACAATTGAAAGGCAAGGGTGCTGCCCACTAGGCCACACAAGTCAGAAAAGAAGTTGGAACCTGAGGGCCGCTGCACCCCAGGAATTACCTAGGCAAGGTAACTGCTCACATACCAGTGTGTTGTCCCCAACTTCCCGACTCAGCAAGCAGTTAGCTTGCCCAGGTAATATTCCTTGGGTGCAGTTGTCCTCAGGTTCCAAATTCTTTTATGACTTGTATGGCCTAGTGGGCTGCGCCCTTGCCTTTCACTTGGAAGACTTGGGTTCAATCCTGACGCGAGTCAGAAATTTGTGGTCGCTGCGATAACAAGTAAAAAAAAAATGCGCCAAAGTTTCTTCTGCAAAATCAAGTTTTCTGTACAGCATATAATGCTGTATGCAACTCCCAGCCATGGCCCATGAAACGCTCAGCCACAGCCCATGAAACTTTCAGCCACGGTCTGGTGGTGGCCTGTGTTGTTGGTACCTATAGCAGTGCCAGACGCACGATCAGGGCTAACTTTAGCCTTAAATAAAATTAAAAACTACTTCTGAGGAGGCTAGAGGGCTGCAATTTAGTATGCTTGATGATTGGAGGGTGGATGATCGATGATCCACATACCAATTTGCAGCCCTCTAGCCTCCTCCTCCTCAGTAGCTTCTAAGATCTGAGGGGGGGGGACAGAAAAAGAGCGGACGGACAAACAAAGCCGGCACAACAGTTTCCTTTTACAGAAAACTGAAAAATGTAACTCAAACCAGATCAAACAAATACGAAAGTTACTACAAATGTATTCTTTAACAATAAGCTCTTCATTGGGTGCGTCGGCAGAGCTGTGGACTGGTACTCGCTAGGCCCGCGTTCGAGTCTCCGACCGGCTGATGAAGAGTTAAGAGGAATTCATTTCTGGTGATAGAAATTCATTTCTCACTATAATGTGGTTTGGATTCCACAGTAAGCTGTAGGTGCTGTTGCTAAGTAATCAATTGGTTCTTAGCCACGTAAAATAAGTCTAATCCTTCCTTGGAGCCAGCCCTCCCTCCCTCTCTAGGAGAGCTGTTAATCAGCTCCTCCTCCTCAGTGGTCTGGTTAAACTTAGGAAGACACAATTATCAGTGTCACCTAAATACAACACAGGCAATGAAAATGAATGAAAGAAGCGCTGACATATTCTCGTAAAGAACACGAATTGAAACCAAATGAACAAGAATGAGGTACACTCTGAAATGAAAAGGGTGTTTGAAGGGCGGACATTAATATTCTACCGGCTGCTCTTGAAGAAATCTGCTGGCGTCAAGCCTGGGTAATCTTCGCTGGAGGAACGATAAAAGAAAACTGGTCAAATAAAAGTCAGATGTCAGGAAACGACAGAAATGAATTTTGAAAATTCAAGATGGTCAATTCAGTTTCTGGAAATAAGGATTTCAAAAGCTTTTCTTCGTTGCGACTAAAATTCTATCTCCAACTCGAGTTGATCCTCGTTCCCATAAACCTAAAAGAAAAAATGTTGTTCCCTCTTCCCAATTCCCATTGCTTGCAAGGTCAAGAGAAGTTAATGTCTCGTCAAAAACAGAATTACAGATTTTCAATATCTGGACGACTTGCAAAACCTCTGTCTTTGATCAATGATATTTTGAAGGAAAATGGTGTTCAGGACAGAGGGAGGACAAACGAGGAAAAAGTCATAAGGTCGAAAGGTAGGAAGGCGAAGAAGAAGACCAGAAATAACAAAAACAACAGCTGAGTGACGAGACTAGCATTGTTAGTCTGAAATGTGTGACGCAACAAGTATATAACTATCAAGAAAAGCAGGGAATCTCTAGCCAACCGAAGGAGGCATCATAAATATTTGAATAATAATTGAGTAACTTGTGTACCCGTGCTGTCAAAAAATGATAACAGAATTTAAATCATTTTGCCATTGCATATTATTATATGTTCACAGGAAGCCCTGTTAAAACATAACACTCAGTAGAAGACGGAGAGCCAGACTCATGAAATGCAGAGCGGGGATAGTAATAACACCTGAAACGATTCTTTTAATAATGAGTGGACATCTTCTTTTGCAACTTGCACAGTGCTCGCTCTGGGAGGTCAATCGCCGCACAGTTATTAAAAACCAGCACCTTTGTTTCTTTTCTCACTCTGAGCCAGTCACTCAGTCATCCAATCAGCCAGTTAGTCACCAGCCATACAACGCTTATGGAAATAAATGAACTCCTCTTCGTTAATGCTACTAGTAGTACATATACTGCTACTAGTAAGGCAGATAAAAGCTACTAGTGGGGGCAGTTGCTGCTACTAGTATGGCACTTAATACTACTAGTAGGACCATTACTACTACTAGCAGGGCGGTTAATGCTACTAGTGGGGGCATATATCGCTTCTAGTAGGATGGTTACTGCTACTAGTAGGACAGTTAAGGTTACTAGTAGCACAATTACTGCTACTAGTAGAGCAGTTACTGTTACTAGTGGGATGGTTACTGCTACTAGTGGGACAGTTACTGCTACTAGCAGTGCAGTAAATGCTACTAGTAGGGCAGTTACTACTACTAGTGGGTGGTTAGTGCAACTAACTAGGCAGTTAATGCTACTAGCAGGATAGATACTGCTACTAGCAGGAATGTTACTGCTAGTAGCAGTGCAGTAAATGTTACTAGTAGGAGAGTTACTGCTACTAGCAGTGCAGTAAATGCTACTAGTAGGACAGTTACTGCTACTAGTGGGGTGGTTAGTGCAACTAGCTGGGCAGTTAATGCTACTAGAAGGACAGATACTGTTACTAGTAGGACAGATACTGCTACTAGTAGGGCAGATACTGCTGCTAGTGGGACAGTTACTGCTACTAGTAGGATAGACACTGCTACTAGTGGGACAGTTACTACTACTACTAGCAGGGCAGTTAATACTACTAGTAGGACATACATTGCCACTTGCAGGATGGTTACTGCTACTAACAGGACAACAGATACTGCTACTAGTAAGACCGTTACTGCTACTAGTAGGGGAGATACTGCTACTTGTGGGGCAGTTACTGCTACTAGTATGGCACTTAATGCTACAAGTAGGGGCAGTTAATACTACTAGTAGGACATACATTGCCACTTGCAGGATGGTTACTGCTACTAATAGGACAACAGATACTGCTACTAGTAAGACTGTTACTGCTACTAGTAGGGGAGATACTGCTACTTGTGGGGCAGTTACTGCTACAAGTATGGCACTTAATGCTACAAGTAGGACAGTTACTGCTACTAGTGGGAATAGTTACTGCTACTAGTAGGGTAGTTACTGCTACTAGTGGGACAGATACTGCTACTAGTGGGACAGATACTGCTGCTAGTGGGCAGTTACTGCTACTAGTGGGGGTAGTTACTGCTACTAGTAGGGCAGTTACTGCTACTAGTGGGACAGATACTGCTACTAGTGGGACAGATACTGCTGCTAGTGGGCAGTTACTGCTACTAGTGGGGGTAGTTACTGCTACTAGTAGGGCAGTTACTGCTACTAGTGGGACAGATACTGCGGCTAGTGGGACAGTTACTGCTACTAGTAGGGAGATACACTTAATACTAAACTATCTGGTGTCACAACAATGGTCATCGAGAGAGAGAGAGAGAGAGAGAGAGAGAGAGAGAGAGAGAGAGAGAGAGAGAGAGAGAGAGAGAGAGAGAGAGAGAGAGTTTGGAATGAAGCAAATTTCTTGATTTTTAATTTACTGACAGTAAATAAACCCTCGAATATACATACATACAAATGTATGTATGAATATAATGTATGCGTGTATTTGTCGATACTTATCGCACAATTATTCATATGTATACACAAGTTAGTTAATGGTTTAATTTCATTTATTAAAAAAAAGGTTTTTCATTGATAAAACTTAATGTATACAAATTTATTCATTCATTTTTATGATCATTAATAAATAGATTAATATGGAGAGAGAGAGAGAGAGAGAGAGAGAGAGAGAGAGAGAGAGAGAGAGAGAGAGAGAATTCCCATTTATTTGGTCAAATTCTAAACAATAATTCGGAAAATAAAGCAATAAATCAATTAATCAATAAATCCAGATAAATTGTTCATTCAGAAAATAAATTCATAAATGTATCAATAAATTCAGATGAATTGTTTATCTTATATAATATAAATTTATTAAATTATATACTTTATTGCAAATAAAATAAACCTAATATTTAAAACAAGTTCGTGTCGTTTGAGCAACGAGTAACTTGAATTAATAATAATAATAATAATAATAATAATAATAATAATAATTATTATTATTACTATTATTATATATCATTGCTGTTATGATAATAAGAGTAATATAATATAGTAATTATTATTATAATAATCATAATAATAATATAAACATTATTATTATTATTATTATTTAGGTAAAGAATATAACTTTTGAATCCAATAATAATAATTGACATGACCTGTTGCCAGTTATGACCTGTTTTTTTTATTAGGAGCTGTTGACTGACATGACCTGTTGCCAATTATGACCTGTTATCTCTTCTGACCTGTTATCTCTTATGAAAGCAACAGAGAAAGCAGCAGACGTATGATGACCTTAATGATGACCTCTTGCTAATGATTATATTGAACTGTTTCAGGACTAAGCACAGAAGTCTCAGTCTCTGTATCTCACAAGAACACTGATGCCACCAATTTGTACACAAGCAGCCTAACAATTCCTACTGCACATGGTGTGCTTTCATGCACAATACAAAATGCAATTTTCTCTGTATATTACAAAGTTGATTGAATATAGCATGAATAGTAATTTGGCTGAGAGTATGACTGATCCAGAACACCAGTCACCCAAACTTGACTCTGCAAAAGGTCAAGCCAGAAAGCAATAATGCTTCTACAAGCACAGATACCTGAAGAGAATTGAATACCAATAAAGACACACAAAATGGCAATTTAAGAGACATTTTGAAATAGATGCAATTGACATTGTCAAAAGCAGTGCATCAGAAATGTAGGAAGAATAAAAGAGAGAAAGTGTGGAGAGAAAGGCCTCCAGCAGAAATTGCACAAGAAAGAGGGGAAAGTGAGAAAAGTGAGGTGGAAAAGGCACGTGGCCAAGCGCTTCCAATCACTGAGTCTTTGGAAAGGTAGCCACCAGCAAAAGCCACATTTCCTCAGTGCAATAAAATTATATTAGAAAACTGCTTTCAATGGCCTTGTTCGAATAGTGGCAGGAAAGTATGGAGGTTTCAGATGCAAGCAGGAAGTCAGTTAACAGCATTTTCTGCGAAAAATGACCACAAGTAAATAAGAATAATAATAATAATAAACACAACAAATATAGATCGTGACGAGAAATGTCAGGTCTGGAGAAATGTTCCTACACAGGACAAAGTGTTGCAGACACCATCAGTAAAAGAGGCACCTCCTGCAGGCGATTTGGCAGAAATGGGGCAAATGAACACAAAGGATTTTGAGGAATACAGTATTACAACCTGAAAAACCAAGGTATTGCAGGCATTCTCAATGTACGAATAATACAAGGTATCAAATAGCACAAGGTATTGCACGTGTTCTCAATGTACGAATAACACAAGGTATTGCACGTGTTCTCAATGTACGAATAACACAAGGTATTGCATGTGTTCTCAATGTACGAATAACACAAGGTATTGCATGTGTTCTCATTGCACAAATAACACAAGGTATTGCACGTGTTCTCATTGCACAAATAACACAAGGTATTGCACGTGTTCTCATTGCACAAATAACACAAGGTATTGCACGTGTTCTCATTGCACAAATAACACAAGGTACTGCACGTGTTCTCAATGTACGAATAACAAAAGGTATCAAATAATACAAGGTATTGCATGTGTTCTCATTGCACAAATAACCCAAGGTATTGCACTTGTTCTCATTGTACAAATAACCCAAGGTATTGCACGTGTTCTCATTGCACAAATAACCCAAGGTATTGCACTTGTTCTCATTGTACAAATAACACAAGGTATTGCACTTGTTCTCATTGTACAAATAACACAAGGTATTGCACTTGTTCTCATTGTACAAATAACAGAGCAGACCAAGTTAAGTACAAACACAATGACAGGAAAGATTTTGCCACTGACAAAGTGGTAATCTAGTACGAAGAGCTCCCAGTTCTTTCTTCCTCTTAAACTCCTCCTCCTCCTCCTACTCCTCCTTGTTTATGAATTATCACCGGGGCCTTTTCGTACTAGATTACCCTTTGTTGGTTGTGGCCAACCTTTTCCCATCATTCTATTTCTGCTTCTCATTATTTGTACAATGAGAACACTGCAATACCTTGTTTTTCAGATCGTAATGCTGTATTCCTCAAAATCCTTTGTGTTTATTATAGGGAAACCAGTACAGGAATTCAGCCAGAACAAGGGACTCCAGTTGCCTGTTGCAATCAAGAATCCAGCAAGAACAAAGGATTCAAGTTGCATGTTGCAATGTGGAAGAAATGAAGAGTGTAGCTGATAATATACAAGTGAAAACTCTGAAACACACAAGTTTCATTATGAGAAATAATGATCTAAGAGAGAATTGCACTGAAAATGAAAGGAGGAAGAAGACAGACAATAAAAAGAATAAGAACAGAGAAAAACGACACAGAAGGAGGAGTAGAAGAAGAAAGAAAATGTTCTGGACAAAAACCTGGACTAGGAAATGTGGAGAAATGAAGTGGACAAAAATATAAATAAAAATATGGAGAAATGACATTTGCAAAGAGTGAAATAATGGAACTAAAAACCCTGTATTCTCATATTCCAATGAGAAGTGAAACTTTAACCAAGGCCCGGTGGTGGCCTGCCCTATATTGTTGCCAGAAGTATGATTATGGCCAAATTTAACCTTAAATAAAATAAAAACTACAAAGGCTAGAGGGCTGCAATTTGGTATGTCAGATGATTGGAGGGTGGATGATCAACGTGCCAATTTGCAGCCCTCTAGCCTCAGCAGTTTTCAAGATCTGAGGGCAGACAGAAAAAAGTATGGACAGAATAAAGTACGGACAGACAGACAAAGCCCTCACAACAGTTTTCTTTTCCAGAAAACTAGAACTAGTCAATGACAGATAACCAGGATGAATGAAGACTTGATAAAGGGAGGGATATGGCCAGAATGCTGGAAAGTTTGACGATATTCATTTACAACAGAAAGTGGGACTTACTCCACAGTAAAATTCATAAGAGGGATAAACTCTAAATACTGGAGGAAGAGCTTCAGGAAAGGCTCTGAAAAGTGGCTAATACTGGCAACTATCCATTTGACTCTATGTCAGAGAAATAAAAAAAAAATGGCAGAATTTATGACCAGGTAACTGACCACAGAAGCACCAAGCAAATGCTGTGGAGATGACACCACAAACCTGTGGTTCCTGGAAAGGCATTTCAAAAGTACCACAACAAAGGGAGAGGGTACATAAAGAGGCCATTCGATATAGGTGATGTTAGCGTACCATAAAACTTAAATCTGAAAGTTACAGCAGGTACTGAAAGCAATTGAAAGGTACACTAAGCATCCACTGAGACTCAAGACTGGGTACCTCGTTGTTTACCACAATAACAGGAAAGAAAAATTGAAAAACGGCAAAGAATTGCAGTAAGCAAAGTTCTCGGGATCTGGTTGAAAAATTCAGTCTGAACAGAACCCAATTTCTGGTGACTGGAAGGAAAAAAAAAAAAAAGCTTTTGTATTTAACCCGTCAGCTAAACTAAAGAATCATTGGTTTGGTTTCATACAAGCAATTCAGATCAAATCATTCCATCTGATATAGATTTGTAAAAGCTTTATCACTAAAGATACTGAAAATGTCAAAAGATTCTGACAAAATGAAGGGATTTGTGTCCAATATTTATCATTTACTGTCTTCTGTCAGAGAGGAACTGGGTCAGGAAAGTGGCCATTAATTAACCTGTCCAGCAAGTGTGCCCCAATTCTCAGGTGAGATGAGATAAATGCTATAATCTCTTTTTGTATTGAGAGCCAAAATGTCCTGTGGGTTAACCTGCTGTAGCTGATTATTGTCCGTTTCATATGAAGGAATTCAGTGATGCCACAATTCAGTTCAAAATCTACACCAGCTTTCCGCAATCAAACCTGCAATCAAAGTTTCTTCAGCACAATCGACTTTTCTGTACAGTTGCGACAGCGTATAATAATCAAGGCCACCGAAAACAGATCTGTCTTTCGGTGGTTTAGGTATAATGCTGTTTGAGCCACGGCCCATGAAACTTCAACCATAGCCTGGTGGTGGCATATCCTATATTGTTGCTAGAAGTACAATTACGGCTGACTTTAACCTTAAATCAAATAAAAACTGCTGAGGCTAGAGGGCTGCAATTTGGTATGTAAATTTGATGATTGCAGCCCTCTGGCCTCAGCAGTTTCTAAGATCTGGAGGCAGACAGAAAAGTGCAGACAGAAAAAAGTGTGGACAGAAAAAAGTACAGACTGACAGACAACAGTTTTCTGGAGATATCACTGCAAATTCCACACCAGTGGGAAGTCTGGCCCAGCTGTGTACATTGCACTGTGGAAACATTTTTGTCGTCAGAATTCCAGGCCTTAGAGAAGTTCGGTACTCTGAATTCCCTGTATTCTAAAATGGGTATTTGGGTATTTGGCGAGGAGCAAGAAAGAGAATCCAGCCTTAAAAAGGAGTGTGACCACAAAATGCTATAATAAGATTCATGGCTGGAACTTTTTATTACAAATGTGGTAGGAACAAGTACTTGTAAGCCAGTAAAGTAAGTATGCAAATTAGCAAGATAAAGACCAACTATTAATCATGACAAAAATGGCACAAATGAAATATCGACCGCATGGAAATTCAGGCCAAAGGTACAGAAGAGAGTGAAGAGAACGCTTCCCATCAAACCTGATATAATGATTAAGCTAAATTTGCTAAATCTTTGCTTAAAACTTATATACAGAGTTTCAGAGATGGTGTATCCTGAAACAAACTGGCTGACCAATGAAAGCCAAATTTAATTCAAGTAATTATCATTTAGAATCTAGTTTCATCAACTTGATACAACAGAAGTAACATCCCAGCCTTACAAATCACATGCACTCTTTTCAACATTAGCAACCGCATAGATTTTGTGTTGCTGTTAATCAAATCCATAAAAATCTATGCAACATCTAAGATAGGGTAAATCTAGTTGAATAATTTCAAATTTAGACACAGCATTCATAGGTCGATGAAGCCTTCAGGCTATAAGAACTTTTAATGTGCTGTATGACACAGCACTCTTGTTACAGTGCAGTTGTGTGCACTGTATTCTACAGTATTCCTGTACATTCCATAACGAACAGCTCTCATGCTTAGAAGTGGCTTTCCCAAGATGATATTGAGTGTTTGTATGTTACCTACATCCAGATTCTGTGTTGCGTTTACTGAAAGTTACTGTTTTAATGTTTGTGTTGATTTCACTGTACAGTACACTATACACTGTGAGTAATTACGTGTATTGTTCATACTCAGCACTGTACATACTACATGAAATTCACAGCTTTCTGTAGAATCATGGCTTCAGAAACACAAGCACATTCACACTCAAATTACACTTGAATTAAAAATAGTGGATATTTGGTCCCACCTACACCCAAACTCTATACTTATCGGCTACAGAACCACTGCCATTTTTTGCCTGGCCACCATTCTCAAATAAACCTCTTCAATTTGGTGTTAAGTGTAGAATACAGGTCAGTTTAGGTACCATGTGGTCTTCTTGTTAGCTGTAAGACATCTAGAAAGTGCTCAAGTCCTTAACAGACTCTGTTATTTACCAGAAATCTGTAAAATACTACAGTGCAGGGTATAAGTAGGCTCTTTGTACCTAACAGACTGTTACTTATCATAAATCTAAAAAGTATTCAAGTACAGGCTTCAGAACAGGGTCTGTGTTCCTGAACCAGAAATCTAGGAAATATTATAGGGTCTGTTCCTTAACAGACATTATTCCTTATCAGAAAGGTGGATCATAAAGTGTCTGTTAAGTAGAGGTACTGATTCCTATCCCAAGTTGAATATTGTAAGATAAAAAAGAAGGAAAATGATGAAAAAAAACAAGATGAATTGAACACTCACCATCTTCTTCTTCCTCTTGAGGTCCTTCAGCGGAGGATTCTTGCAGATCTGCAAAGTAACAGACACAGAATGAGTTGGCTGTGCAGCATTGCAGAAATGACTTGTCACTTGCAATTATCAATCTTAAAAAGTCGTTTATTGTATTTACAGCAAAACAACACAGCAGAGATCAGGATAATGTACATTTTGTACCAATAATTAGATCTTGAAATCCTAAAACATCCTATTTTAGTCACTGATGAAGCAATGGGGAAATTACTGTTGAGCAAAAAGTAATAAAATGATAAAAAAAGGGTATTAATTGTATTGAAATTACAAAAAAAGGTATTTAACTACGAATATCATTCTTTTTTATTTGTTGAGGTGCAAAACCTAATGGGCATGGGGCAAGCTGATGCCCTTTTCCATGCCCAGTACCGAAGAAAATAAGAAAAAATTAATGTAATATTCATGAGCATACCATACAGAGTATATGGTCAGTGTGATAAAGTGTAAATACAGTGAAATCAGTCCCAATACATACAGTGAAATCAGCCCCAATAAATACAGTGAAATCAGTCCCAATACATACAGTGAAATCAGTCCCAATACATACAGTGAAATCAGTCCCAATACATACAGTGAAATCAGCCATAAAAAAATACAGTAAAATCAGTCCCAATACATACAGTGAAATCAGTCCAAATAAATACAGTGAAATCAGTCCCAATACATACAGTGAAATCAGTCCCAATAAATACAGTGAAATCAGTCCCAATACATACAGTGAAATCAGTCCCAATAAATACAGTGAAATCAGTCCCAATACATACAGTGAAATCAGTCCCAATAAATACAGTGAAATCAGTCCCAATACATACAGTGAAATCAGTCCCAATAAATACAGTGAAATCAGCCCCAATACATACAGTGAAATCAGTCCCAATACATACAGTAAAATCAGTCCCAATACATACAGTGAAATCAGTCCCAATATATACAGTGAAATCAGTCCCAATACATACAGTGAAATCAGTCCCAATAAATACAGTGAAATCAGCCCCCAATACATACAGTGAAATCAGTCTCAATACATACAGTAAAATCAGTCCCAATACATACAGTGAAATCAGTCCCAATATATACAGTGAAATCAGTCCCAATACATACAGTGAAATCAGCCCCAATAAATACAGTGAAATCAGTCCCAATACATGCAGTGAAGTCAGCCCCAATAAATACAGTGAAATCAGTCCCAATACATAGAGTGAAATCAGCCCCAATAAATGCAGTGAAATCAGTCCCAATACATAGAGTGAAATCAGCCCCAAATAAATACAGTGAAATCAGTCCCAATACATAGAGTGAAATCAGCCCCAATAAATACAGTGAAATCAGTCCCAATACATGCAGTGAAATCAGCCCCAATAAATACAGTGAAATCAGTCCCAATACATACAGTGAAATCAGCCCCAATAAATACAGTGAAATCAGTCCCAATACATACAGTGAAATCAGCCCCAATAAATACAGTGAAATCAGTCCCAATACATACAGTGAAATCAGCCCCAATAAATACAGTGAAATCAGTCCCAATACATGCAGTGAAATCAGCCCCAATAAATACAGTGAAATCAGTCCCAATACATGCAGTGAAATCAGCCCCAATAAATACAGTGAAATCAGTCCCAATACATGCAGTGAAATCAGCCCCAATAAATACAGTGAAATCAGTCCCAATACATACAGTGAAATCAGCCCCAATAAATACAGTGAAATCAGTCCCAATACATGCAGTGAAATCGGCCCCAATAAATACAGTGAAATCAGTCCAATACATACAGTGAAATCAGTCCCAATACATACAGTAAAATCAGCCCCAATAAATACAGTGAAATCAGTCCCAATACATGCAGTGAAATCAGCCCCAATAAATACAGTGAAATCAGTCCCAATATATACAGTGAAATCAGTCCCAATACATACAGTGAAATCAGTCCCAATACATACAGTGAAATCAGCCCCAATAAATACAGTGAAATCAGTCCCAATACATACAGTGAAATCAGCCCCAATAAATACAGTGAAATCAGCCCCAATAAATACAGTGAAATCAGTCCCAATACATACAGTGAAATCAGCCCCAATAAATACAGTGAAATCAGTCCCAATACATGCAGTGAAATCAGCCCCAATAAATACAGTGAAATCAGTCCCAATACATGCAGTGAAATCAGCCCCAATAAATACAGTGAAATCAGTCCCAATACATGCAGTGAAATCAGCCCCAATAAATACAGTGAAATCAGTCCCAATACATGCAGTGAAATCAGCCCCAATAAATACAGTGAAATCAGTCCCAATACATACAGTGAAATCAGCCCCAATAAATACAGTGAAATCAGTCCCAATACATGCAGTGAAATCAGCCCCAATAAATACAGTGAAATCAGTCAAGAAAAGATTACCAAGTTCCATTCAGAGCCTCTGAGAGAGAGAGAGAGAGAGAGAGAGAGAGAGAGAGAGAGAGAGAGAGAGAGAGAGAGAGAGAGAGAGAGAGAGAGAGAGCTTGCCTGAAGGACTGACTGTAAAATTATAAAGTAAAGTTCTGACACAAAATTATTATTATTATATTATGATGATGATGATGATGATGATGATGACTGCGACCCTCGACAGTCGACTGCCTGAGACTCCATTCTGGAATGCTGAGGCCTCAATTTTATTATTATTATTATTATTATTATTATTATTATTATGACTGCGACCCTCAACAGTTGACTGCCTGAGACTCCATTTTGGAATGCTCAGGCCACAATATTATTATTATTATTATTATTATTATTATTATTATTATTATGACTGCGACCCTCAACAGTCAACTGCCTGAGACTCCATTTTGGAATGCTGAGGCCACAATATTATTATTATTATTATTATTATTATTATTATGACTGCGACCCTCAACAGTCAACTGCCTGAGACTCCATTTTGGAATGCTGAGGCCACAATATTATTATTATTATTATTATTATTATTATTATTATTATTATTATTATTATGACTGCGACCCTCAACAGTCAACTGCCTGAGACTCCATTCTGGAATGCTGAGGCCACAATATTATTATTATTATTATTATTATTATTATTATTATTATGACCCCCAACAGTCAACTGCCTGAGACTCCATTTTGGAATGCTGAGGCCACAATATTATTATTATTATTATTATGACTGCGACCCTCAACAGTCAACTGCCTGAGACTCCATTTTGGAATGCTGAGGCCACAATATTATTATTATAATTATTATTATTATTATGACTGTGACCCTCAAGAGTCGACTGACTGAGAGTCTCATGTGGTCGACTGTTGAGGGTTGCAGTCATTTTCATAATAATAATAATAATAATAATAATAATATTGTGGCCTCAGCATTCCAGAATGGAGTCTCTGGCAGTCAACTGTTGAGGGTTGCAGTCATCATAATTATAATAATAATAATAAGAAATAATTGTGGCCTCAGCATTCCAAAATGGAGTCTCATGCGGTCGACTGTTGAGGGTGGCAGTCATCATCATCATAATAATAATAATAATAATAATAATAATAATAATAATAATAATAATAATAAAATTCTTATGTTTTTTACATGTTGGGTTTCGAAAATTTTCGGCCCACGACACAGCATCGGGACGGAACCCCGTCATAAAACAGTTAACGGCCACGACTAGTTTCTAAGATGTTAGTAGCGTTATCTACTTATATCACAGCTATTGTACAGCTTCACTTTCAGGGTTAATAATATACAGTGTAATCAGATAAGCAAGCATAAAAGAAATGAACCAATCCTCAAAATAATACACACGCCCCATCTGAATGACGACAGGGACTGCAGGGAACACTAAAAAAAACCTAAGAAAACCCTTTCATCAAAGCCACCACCCAGGAGACAGCCATCTTGCCTATCCTGCCTCCACCAAGTAAACTCCGCCGACAAACGAGTTCGAATAACCACAACTTACGAGCGATCAATTTAAATATACACAACAGCAGGAATTACAAGATGAAAAGGTACCAAACTGAACTTGAGTTCAAGTGCCGGAGCCAAAGGACTGTGCCGTGCATTGCCCTTTTCAAAGCCAGGACTCGGGACAACGAGAGAGGGAGAAGGGACGAAAAAGGACACAGCTAAACCATAGACGGCCTTTTCTAGAGAGCTAATTTCTAGGGTAGGGAAGACAAGAGCGGTAATAGAACTCCAACCTTCGGCCATAAAAATCTGCATTCGGAAAGGGTAAATTGTAGGAACAACAGGCCCCACGGGTGTTACGAGGTCATCTGACTGGAGAAGTAATATTCAGGGCATTGAAATTACTATACACTCATTTCACTCGAGCAATTTCTGTAGAGGGTATTTTCATGTTTTCCCATACTGTGAGGGTATTTTCATGTCTTCCCACACCGTGAGGGTATTTTCATGTTTTCCCACACCATCTCAAGCTGGAAAGTAATAATTGAATGATGTTTTGGGGCGTAATACTTCCTAACTTCCCACATCAAATACAAAACAGCAGCTGCTGACTCCGCTTCAAAGATAGAACCTCTACTGTTCAGTACTTTTAAGTACTTTGCAGTGCTATACAATTCCTATCATCAACTGAAACTTGTACAATTCAAAGCCCTGAAAGCTGTCCATGCAATACCTAGCAAGAGGAAAGACTAGCTGGGTGGTACAAATGAGGTACAAGCTGCATGAAAAACCAAGAAGACCTTTGCCAGCATTTTAAAGTCATGGAATGACTCCACTTTCTTAGGTTCAAAGGCAGACCTTCCTCGACCTACAATACTATAACAAATCACTCGTACACTTGCAACTTTCACACTTGATAGCTGACATTCAAAGGAATCTTAATGGGACCTGGGAATGACTGTGTCAAACAAATTCACTCCAGCCTCAATCAGGAAGCCCACAATTAGCGACATCTCGTATGAAATCCTGACAAGAATTCAGACAAAATGCACAAGACAGAACACAGTCAAACTCCCTTCCTGTACAAACTCAGAAAGGGAGACTCTACAATAACTTACGTTCAGACAGAAAGTGCATAAGATTAGACGACAGCGGTGAAGCCTCAACTCACATGTAACCAAAAGAAGAGAAAAAGTGACAAAATTGACAGATATGAAAGCCCACAAATTCCTCAAGGACTTGGGAGCAAACCACTGATTCTCTTCAGTCGCCTTTCAGCACGATATATTTTGAGCAGCGAAATGCTTTGTGCAACAACAATGGTCTCGGCAAAGACTTCAATGCTGGTTCATTTCAATGCAACAGCCTTATGCAGAAACACACTATACGGGGTTACTAAATGTTGTTAGTCTTTTGCCCTGACACCTGGAGTGCCTATTTGTCAGAGTTCAGATCATTTCCCATGACAGGGCATGGGTGGAAAGTTTCTAGTTGTTTATACTACAGATTACTGCCTGTGCTTGAAGTTGGGGTGGCTTTCATCATACATATGTTCTTCTGAATAAAATCTGTCACAAATCATGACTAGACCTGACCCATTCCTTCATATCCTGATGGAAAAATGGCAGACTTCAGTATTGACAAGTGTTAACTCTAACAAGAATACAGTAAGCCCCCTGGATTCACTGGCTTATAACTGCCTATTTTGAGAGTTCAAACAACAAAAGACCCTCTAAGAATGCTTATACCCAAATATTTTAAAATTTCTATCACAAAAAATGCATTTGGTCACAAAAACTATATGAAAATACAGTAATTTGTGAATACTTCCCTATGAAAAATACCACGAGTAATGTGGCGAGCATCTGGTGTTGCCAGTTTTCGGCGCCGATAAAGGTTACGGCCGCTGGAAACCAGAGCCGAAAGCATGGCAGCTTGTCACAAGCACCGAGATAAAGAAACAAGCTGTGGTCGTTGCCCTGTCGTTGACATCAATGTCCTTTGGTGAGACAGATAAAATGTCTGATTGCATGCAGCAAGCCCTTAGGACATCTTTCGGACTTCAGGAAGTGTTACCACTGGGTGCAGGGTCATAGGCAGAGACACTCGGTTGACATATATGGTAACGTTAGGAAATGTTATGGGTGTGGATCAGGGTACCATCTGTCTCCATCATGTCCAAAAAACGTGTATGTTAGTCGTGTAAAGGAGGAAGAGTTATATTCTGTTACTGAAAATCCTAAAATGGTGTCACTGTTGATGACGGAATCTATTAATTCATGCTGTCCTGGACACAGCCTGCTGTTCTACAGTGTGTGGTGGTGATTGGTTCACAGCATACAAGCAATCTTTGTCACACGATGAAAAAATGAGGACAGAAGACAAAGAAAATGAAGCAACGTTTAAATTTGTACAAGTGTGTATAAATCAATGATGAAAGCAAAATGAAACTGGACTTAGAAAATGACACTGCAGGAAATTCATGGAAATAAGTTAAAATTGAGGGGTACTTCTTCAGGAGGACGCTGTTGCCTTCCGCTAAGGGCTGAGAAAGAAGCCTGGAAGAAAACGGGAGAAATAATGATGACAGTGAGAGATGATGAAAAGAAGAACAAGATATGAAAACTGCACCAACAATCTGGTCATCCCACATCTAAGAGACCGATCCAGCTGTTGAAGGATGCTGGTGTTGAGGTCAAAATGTGCTGGATGTATGCGAAAGAAGTGTCACAAAGGAGTTTAAAAAATGGGATATAAAATTTCAGTAATGGCCTGTGTGAGCGTAATCACGCAGTTATGGACAAAATGACGACAAAAATGACGACAGAGCAACCAGAACTGCCTTTAAAAATGGCTTTGGCATGGGCAGTCACTGCTAAAAATTGTATCAAAGTGGTAGGGGCTTTTAGCCCCTTATCAACTTGCGTACGGGCAGAATCCTAACATGCACTGGAGGGCACTGCAACATCTCAATGCTAGAAACTCCGCAAGAAAAGCCTCTATTGCCGCTGAAACTTCTGAGAAAAAATGACTGGCATCTAAGACGCAAAGTAAGAACTACTGGTAAGGTCCTCAGGAACGCAGATCATGTCCTTAAGAACGGAGATTAAGTCCATTTGAAGAGGGACGACCAAAAGGAACGGAAAGGACCAGCTACAGTCGCTGGTCAAGATGGCAGAGCAGCGATCTTGAAATATGGTTCAAATGTTGAAACACATTCAGGAGATACGGTTTCGATGGAAACACTGAGGAAGGAAGAAATGAATTGCTTGATAATCTGCAGTATGGAAAGGACAACAGCAAGATGAGTGAGAAAGCAGCAGTTATAAATCCAGTGGAAAATGAAAAAATGAGGAGGAAGAAGGAGAGAACCACACCAAGGTTGAGGACGCTTCATCTGAAGATAATTTACAAATCGAAGGTACTCCGAAGACTGGACAGAGTAGGATTCCTGCCGAAAGAGTCTGATGAATGGCAGACAGGAACTGTTCAGAGCCGTGCTGGAAAATCTACAGGAAAATATAGCAGTTGGAGGAATATTGAACACAAAAATGGACATATAACAGCCACTGACTGGAGCAGAGATGTAGATAAATGGCTACCAGTTTTAGATGATAGGAAATTGCAATGGATTGTGAAAACAAAGAAAATCAGGAACTTGATCAAACAAAACAAGAACTAAAAACCTGGAGGAATTTTGGTGTATATGAGGAAATTCCTAACTCAGTCAAGAGGCTTTGGGTGGTAACAGAAGAGGAAAACAGTGATGGGACAAAGAAAATTAAAGTACAGCTTTTTGCCACAGGTTTTGAGGGAAAAAAAAGTGTATATGGTCTTAATGATACCGCCAGAAAATGGTACCTCACAGTGAAGACCTTCCTGTTGAAGATGGGGTGTAATCAGTTGCAAACTGACCCTGCAATTCTACTGATGTTGCAAAGGAGATTTGTCTGGAACATTCCTGATGCATCTAAATGATTTCTTGTAGTGAGGAATAAAGACATTTGAAAGTCACTGCCCAAATCAGAAATCACTTTCAGATATACTGACCCGGATATTGTGCAGAACGAGAATGGTGTCAAGCTTCATCAAAATGAGTACAGTATTGTGAATCTCTGGAATCTATAAATGTAAGTGCCGAGAGAGGATTAAATAAGAATACGGACAGCAACGAAGAAGAAAAGGAGAAGTTTAGGAGCCTTAGGATGGTTATTATGTACTAATTCAAGACCTGATATTGGAACTTAGCTGTAAAATAAATAGCTCTAAAGTAAAAGATCTGATTGAGGCAAACAAATGTCTAAGAAAAGCCTGTACCTTTGAGAGCCGTACGTACTTCCCAGGACTGGGTGACTGTTTTAAGTTGTCTGTGTACAGTGATGCTTTATGTCAATCTCCCCAATGGATTTAGCAGTGCTGGGGGCTTTCTGATTTTCTTAGTGGGTGAAAATGACAATAGTTGTCCTTTATACAGGGAATCATCAAAGAAAATACGAAGCATTGTAAAAAGCGCTCTTGCAGCAGAAACCCCTAGCAAAGAACACTTATTTGAAGGACTCATACAACTGTAAGCATCCTGACAGTCTGCAGACTTTTCTTAGACATTTACTACGAATGACCTACACAAATGCGTCAAGAATCCTTCAAAACCAAGAGACTCAAAGATCAGTCCTCAATAAACCTGGAGCCCCTCAGAGCAGCTGCCCAATACCAGAGGCGGTACTCGGACCAGAACTCAGACCAGTCTCTGGTCGTGGGATCTTCCCAGGCTGCGTGTATCCTCTCGGATGAGTGAGCATAAAAAGGCCGGACAGTGGACCAGTCTTCACGTACAACGGGGTGATTAGTGTACCCTAAACATGGCCACGGCTGAACACTAACACAACGCAAGAGAAAACTGTATGAAAATGCTGAAAAAGTACCGTACGACAAACTAGATCCATATATATTAAAAGCATTAGCAATCTAACAACTCCATTCAAGAATCATTTTTTTTAGGTTCAGTTTTCTACAAAACATGGAGCTTCCCCGAAACTGTTCATACGTAAGCTTTCACCACATACACAGAATCCCACAAAAACTAACACTTCCTCTGAACTCTGTAAAAGAATGTGCCATCATATGGCATGCGGATAAATCAAAACTACTTATCTACTATATATATTTTGGCAAAATTTGAGCTAAAAGCTGTCACAGTAGTTCCAGGAGACCTAAAACCCACATTCTTCAACATGAGGTCCACAGCAGCAAAAGGAAAAATGCCTGAACAACATCAGCGCTGTAGAGATGGAAAAGACAGAGAGAAAAAAGAGCAAAATAATAAAGGGACACAGTAAAAAACAATAACCTGATTTTTAAAAAACGTTAATGAATTAATGTGATTTGATTTATTTGCAGCAGCTAGCCATCATTCACGACTCTTGTTTAATAACGGACTTCTTGCCACAGGGATGTTCTGAGGAAGTCCGCCCCTTGTTAAATGAATTGACTGAAGCTTGGTGAATTGAGTATGCAAAAGTGAAAAAAAAATTGACAAAATTTAGATTGGGTAAGAGTGTGACATTCTTTGAGATAACCTGTCAATGTACAATGAACTAATTAAACACACACACACACACACACACACACGCACACACACACACACATATATATATATATATATATATATATATATATATATATATATATATATATATATATATATATATATATATATATATATATATATATATATATATATATATATATATATATATATATATATATAAAGACATGTTCTTGCTGTGCTCAAGCTCAAATTGAGCAAACAGTCAAGTGATTTGATTGACTCACAAGCAGAGCTTTGGATTTGCCTTGGGTGTAATAGTTATTATACTGACTGTGTTGTGTAGGATTAAGGTTAAAGAAAAAAAAAAGGTGTTTGTGCATTCATAATTGTCAAATTAACTGCATGTGTGTTCTCTGGATTGAGGGTAGGTAGGGTTCAATCCAAGAGAGTATTGTACACAGGAATTACATAGTAGCTCCCTGTTTGTAACATAATTTATAGATAAAATGAGGTTACGTAGCAGTTTTGCTCAAAAAATATATAGGAAAAATGTCCGACTTCTAGTAGTTAGTAAGGTAAACCAAGTCAATAGGATTAAAGGGGGGACTGGTTGCTTATTTTGGACCAAGCCTCTTGCCACACTGTGCTGACAAAACCAGAAAAAACCATACTACTTATGTAATAATTACTTTTAAAACCAAAGTATGACAGATGCCTGCTTATCTATAGTGCAACAAAAAACCTTGGAAAGTATGTGCTATGCCCCCAAAAACCATCATATAAAATGAAACAGAACCTCCCTAATTCAAACGGCACATTTTTCCAAGAATCTCTGACTGTTACCAACCTGAGAAGCGATATTGTAATGTATTTCTCGAGGAAAATCATTGAACTATGCAATACAAAAATACAATCAAATACAGTCAAAGGAAAGCAGCGCCTACAATGAACGATGACAATCCTACAGTCGTTTAGCCCAGCCAAAAATTCCTGTCTGCGAAAACAATCTTAGAAGACCTGCTTTCGAACAAAGCATGAAAATTGCAGTACGGTATCCCCTGGGGACGAGGTACGGCATACGTCACTGTCGAAGCTTAACCCCTCTGGGGCTATCGTCAGCCATGCCTAACCCCTTACGGGTAATCCCTAAACGCGGCAAGATAACCTTTAATTAGCGTCCAATTGGAAAGTAATCTCCAGTCCAAATTACTACAACTGTATTGACAATCACACTTACCTAAAAGGTGTGAAATTTGGACGGTCCCCTGTTAACGGCCATGCGGAATAAGGTCAGGGGGTAGAACTGAGGTCACTTGAACAGCTTTTCTTGACCTGATCCACCACCTGTTAGAGAAAAGGAAAACCTTAGTCATTCAAGTCATTATTGTCAAACTCCGGCAACAGTTCACAATTCTTATCATATTACGAAAACTAAATGTAAGTCAAATATTCAAGCTTTGACAAACGTGCATTGCACGGGCTCGGAACCTTTTCAAAATTAACCGTTGCAACAGTCGATAAACCACATGCAATGATAACTGCGTTTCTTATAGATTTCATTTACCTTCCTCAGGCTAAAAAATTTCACACATCTAAATATTATTGTAGATTCTTACATATTCTTATTTTACTGAAACATTCATGGCACTGAAAACATCTACTTCAACCCATTTAATGTTTTGTGCTTTGTTACACAAAAGTCTAATAAAAAATTTGTGCAGATAACAGAGCACTGCAATTTACTGCAAAGGTCACATTTCGCACAGAGAAGTGGCTGAGAGACGCAGGGTCCAGAGGCTGAGAAATTAACAGCCAAGAACTTGCGTTACGATGAAAGGAAGAAAAATTAGCTGCCCAAAATCCCATCAAGTCAAAAAGTCTTCGTCTATGACCTTTCTCTCAGTTTCCGAGCCTTCTGAAAGTCTTTGCTCTGCTTCCTCTTAGTTTCTGAGACTTCAAAAGTCTTCGTTCTACTTTCTCCGAGTTTCCGAGCCTTATCTGCTACTGCTCTGACTGACTGCCACTCTCATGTCTGACATCACCTGGCCCCAACTCTATTTCTGAGATCTCAAAACCATTTTCCAACCTCTGAACACCACTTGCTCAAACTATCATTCTTTCACTGCTGAACGAAGACTAGATCCATTAAGCTTAACCTTCTGACCCATGGTAGCTTCATGAACAGCCAATTTACCCTCTAAAGTGTATTACGTCATTCACCTTGCTTCGTGAATTCATGAATTTCAAGCAAAATAATGTATACCGTTGGCTGCGTTTCATCGTAACCGATCATACAGCCAAAAATTATAAATGCGACGCCCCTTAGCATCTAACGTAAACGATTATACTCTAAGTAACTGTGAAAGAACTGAATACTCTCTATCTAGCACTGAATAGCAAATCGAACCTTCTTGCATGGAAGGCAGATACTGGAGAAGGCTGGACAGACAAGCAAACGAAACCAAAGTAAAAGGCATAAACCACATCGCTAGGGACAAATGGTTGCTGCAGAGAACTTCTGCATAGTCTGCGTTGCACCTGCAAAGTACACAGTAACCGGGAGCCTATACAGGGGATTCATCTTGTAGTGTCATTTTTCTTTCTCGCTCTCATGAGTTTCTAGAGATAGCATCTAATATTAAAGTCTGTCTCCTTCAAATAATCTACCCCTGACCTAAAGGTGTCCTGTGGATGTCATGAACTTGAGAGTGAACTCTTTGATCAGTACTGAAGGCCTTTCACTTTCTACAGTTCCCCAGCCCCGAACCAAAGCATTTCCAGACATGACAAATATGCCTCTATACAGTTTACAGACGTCATTTTCAAAAGTACTCTTCTATCACAATTTTGGGAGAGATAGGAAAGGGAACTAAGATGATCTTGCAACAATGTAAGCAACTTCAACCTGATGATAACTTTAAATCCAAAAGGAAAAATAAATACTGGGATGAAATGCAATGTGATGTTCTCTTTCCCAAGACCAAAGAATGTCAATTTTTGTGATAAAATTTATTATCTGTCAAATAAATTCTATTATCTGGATAATACAGATACAGCCATCTTGAGCAGTGGACAAGATTCATCCCAAATAACAAAGGCCTTATTGGACTGCCTTCTTCACGGCCATTAAAAGGCAGTTGAATAATGAGGCCACAAAGTCACACTTCTGCTTTCACACAAGATGCAACAATTGAAGAAATGCCACGTTAATGAAGTTGGACAACCAATTGATGACTAAGGGACCTAAAGGAACTACTGTACTTGTGGTGTTAAATGGTCGACGTCATGTCTTTGTTACTGACTACAGCGAAAGCCCAAGGTTACGTCAACGGTCGATGACAATTAGGTATTGAGGGGGGGGGATTAGAACTGAATTGAACTGAATACAGAGGTCATGCCAAAGGCCAAACACTGGGACCAATGAGGTCATTCAGCGCTGAAACGGAAATTGACAGTAAAAGTCTGAAAGTTGTAACAGGAGACACTGCCTTTGGTGACCCCAAGCAGAGTTAAGCGAAACTTACCTCTGAAGTGCCTGCAGGTTCCTGGTGCCCGTGGAGCCGCTCGCTGTGGCTGCGATCGTCGGGAGTCATGCCCTGCCCAGAGACTGGTCTGAGGTTGACGTGGGGTATTGGGTAGCTGATGCCATAGTAAGATTTCCTGCAAGCAAATAAGCAAGCTGTTAAAAATATACACAAACTCCCGAGTCTTTTTCGAGATTAAATATCACAACAATCAATAAACCAAATACAATTATAACTTTGACTATAAAAAATTTTTTAAAATTTCTATAAATTGTGACAAATCCAAACAAATATGGATTTTCTTACATTTTATAGAAGAGATTTATTAAAAAATATATAGGAATAGTGAATGGGCTGGCCTAATCTATGCTAGATGAAGGCTCGCCCAAAAATCCTAACCTAACCCTGCCTAGTCTATAAAAAATTAATTAAAATTTATCGAAATTGTGCCAAATCCAAAGAACTAAGAAATGAAAACAATTACATTAATTATCAAATATCAATCAAATAACAATCGTCAAATTAAATAATACAATAAAATATAGAATTCAGGACAAAGACCAAGCGCTGGGACCTACGAGGTCGTTCGGCAGGGAGATGGAAATTATCCGTAAAGAGGTTTTGAAGTCGTAACAAGCAGAAACCCTCGTAGTTGCGCTATGAATCAATTGTTAGGAGAGGGTTGAGGAAAGTAAGATGAAAGGAGGTACAGTAAAAGGAAAGAAAGGGATCAGAGCTAGCCACATTATCTGCGGGTCCAGTTCGTCGTGTACATTGTACGCCTACTTCAGGCCTGGCCTAGGGTAAAACTGTAGAACACCTCCGCATGGGGTACTCCCTTGGAAGTTGACTTTTTCTATAGTATTTTGGTGGCTTATCAAGAATTTATCATTATTTTTGGTGGCTGAGTGTAATTAACCTCTGTAATTAACCTGTGTAATTAACATTCAATTAACCCCTGTAATTAACTTATGTAATCAACCTGTAATTAACTTCTGCAATCAACCTGTAATTAACCTCTGTAATTAACATGCAATTAACCTTTGTAATTAACATCCATAATTAACATCCATCATTACCCTCTGTAATTAACATGCAATTAGCCTCTGTAATCATCACATAATTAACCTTTAATTAACATGCAATTAACCAGTTAACATCTGTAAATAACCTCTGTAATCACCCTGTAATTAACCTCTGATATTATAAATGCAATTAACCTCTGTAATTAACGTCTGTAATCAACCTCTGTAATTAACCTCAGAACTGACATGTTATTGTAAGCTGGCCATCCTGGAATGCTGTTGTCATAGGAAAGGTTTTGGTAAAAAGTGGAGTTTCCTTCACCCGGGGGTCTGGGGGCCAGAGGCTCTGCCCCCCTGGCTAAGTAACATGGCTAGGTTAAGTCAGGTTAGGTTAGGGTATGTTAGGTTAGTATAGTTCCTTTTATAACAGGTTTCCCTAGTCAATCCCTTCTTGAACACAGGGCTCCCTAATGACTTCCGCACACGCGGAACCATTCCGTGAAAACAACGAGGCGGTCATTCTCCCGTTTCCAATATTAAATGCAATTAATCTATTTCGAGTTACTTTTAACCACAAAGATTGCATTAATGATTACGATAATCACATAAGTAAAGATGAAGTCAGGATCAAAGATGTATGTACGAATGATTAGGACCTAAAAATAACTCTACTGACCGCCTGCTTACACCAGTCTCTCTCTCTCTCTCTCAAATACCAGATCTCCTTTGCAATGTTGAAATACTTGAAATATAAACAAATGAACTGTCATTAGGCCTAGCCTGAACTCTACTCAATGACGTCACATTTTGTTTCCGAAAACTTTGATAAGGCTCAAAAAATTCCATTTCCATTAATTTCAAAAACTTATTTAACGTCAGAATTTTACTAAAATCAGTAAAAATGAATAATTTCTATTAATTACATAATTACAGAATGATTTTGAATGAGTGGAAGAAATTGAGAAATGAATGACTTTCGAATTATTTCGAATCTGATGCAACGATACGAACGCAGATGACAGCCAGGTTATACCTTGATGGATTTAAACCCTTCGTGATATCAATTCAGTGATAACTTTCTATATTATTGCTATGGCTTCCTAGAGTATAAATCTAAATAGGTATGTGTGTGTAAGAGAGAGAGAGAGAGAGAGAGAGAGAGAGAGAGATAGAGCAGAAAAATTTCATATTTATTTTTGCCTTTGAGAAAAATCAGTTCCGAACTTAATATTCAGGTTAATTTTAATGGGTCTTAAAATATATTCAGTCAAACCTTTGCCATATGTCTATTAATGAATTTATCCATCTGTAATTATTCTCTATAAAGCAAAGGAATCTAAAAGCAAAATACTCTGTTATTCAGCATTTAAATTATTAACGGACTTTTGTTCTGACTTAAAACTCACAACATACTGTGGCTCCAATTAGCACTTACATTATTTGTAAGCTCAGGAGACTATGACAAACACTTCATTTTAAGTTAAGACTCCTACATCACTTAAGTGTGACCAATACAACTGAGGCCACTTAATATACTTCAATAAGTGTTATAACTTTCATTAAACACATATAGAACTGTTACTTGATAATTCCTTGATACAGGTTTTCTGTGTAGACTGATCTAATTGTCAGCTGAACATACAAGCTCAGATACACCAGGGGTGTAAGTATATCCACAATTTTTACCTGCAAACCTTGCCCACAAGTGTAATTATCAACTGTTATGTTAAATGTGTGAGCTTTGAAAGGAAATCCTTGCTTCATACACAGCTACAGGGCATAGCTGTATACTGTCTTCGGAGCTAAAATTTGAAATTCCAAGAATAGCTCTATACACAGACCAAAATTGAAGGTTATTTCAACTCTACAGGTTGATCTATGCCATTGAGAGAAAAGTTCAGGAAATTGAAGATTAGCTTATTTTTATACTTTGAGTACATTTGGACAATGAGCAAGGGGATTCAGGCTTCTTTCTTCAACTTAAGCAAAGATAAAAGTATTTTTCTATTAACTTTTCACCTTTCTATTACGCTTAAGTAAACTAGTCACTTTGGCCATAAACAATTTGTAGTCCCCACTCAAGGATCTCATCAATGACCCTTGAACCCTGTGGTAGGTTTTCAGTTTGACAGCATTGTTTACTCATTTGAAATGACAAGGGTAAAAAATATATAAAATTTTAAATAGCTTAATTTATTGTAATAAGTCCTTTCACATACATATTAAGTTTTCTTTAGATAGCTCATTACTTAGTTTGATAGCATGAAAGTAACTCCTAAGAAATTTGTTTTAAATATAACAAAATTCATAAATTTAGATGTCTAAATATAGTTATCTTAAATAACTTAATATAACCAAGTTAACCAGTAGCTACAAAATCAATTAACACTACAGAATATACAAAAAAAATTTGAGCATTTCAGTTTGGGAGCACACTTCAGAGCCAGTAACTCACTTAACAAAATACAAAGAATAAATTAAAAAGATAATTCATACACTGTTTCCACTTGCACATCAAAATTACAATATACAAGGTTGGGAAAGAGTTACTTCAAAAATACTTTGGTAACAAAGAAAAAAAAAAAAAAAAGTAAATAGGCTATAGCCTACCAGAGGTAACTGCAAAAGTCTAAAGATTCAGTTAGGCTTTAAAATTAGCCACAAGTTATAATATACCAGAGTTCTTAAGATTCAGTTAAGTTTAGCAACAGGTGATTGGGATTCATAATATGTCTTAATAGATTTCTATTAAGATTAGGTTTAAATAAGAAAATGTATAAAGTATGAGGTAATTACAAAATTCTTAGAACAGATTGTTATGATGTACACAAAGCAACAGTGATAGATCCACAACAGAATCTATAAAAGTTCCCTTCAATAATTGCATTATTGCAAAATAAAATTCCTATTGAGAGAACAGGTGAAAGCTTCAAATCACAAAAATAGGGACTAGTTAATTAAACATTCAGGACCCAGTCATAAAAGATGTTCCCATGAGTCTGGGCATTTAACTTAACTAGACAATTAACTAAATTAAGCTAGCATTTGCTTCCAAACAATTTGAAAACTGAGGAAAAAAAGAACACTAAACAATAAGTCAAACATTGAATGTCTACACAGCAACAAGAGAAAAAATGAAAAATAAACCCAGTTAATTACCTCCAGGAGAATTGCACAATAGTACAATGTATGCTTTACATAATGCAGTTCCACAAACCCTTGCAATTCCTAAAGTGTGGCAGCCCTGAGACTAACACTAAGTTCCTTAAATAAGTAAATCATTAGTTCATTCAATCCACTTAAACTAGTAAAGTATCAATATCAAGCATACATTGGCCACATTCCATCAGCACAGCCAAGCTTCAATTCTTCCCACTCAGCAGCCAAGAGAGAAGTCGGCTATGAACAGCACTTGAAACAGCAGACATCCGTACAGCAACACTTCAAAGCACAGCAGAAATCAGTCTTGTCACAGAGGTTCCATAAAACAGCAGAAACTGAACTTCCAGAGGGTAAGATGGCTTCCATCAGAGGACCCAGACAGCAATCAAAGAAGAACTGATTCTCTTAAATTTGTGGGTCCTTCTCATCGCCTCTGAATAATGGTCCCAAGGGCTGTGAAAAAGAATGGAGGAAGCTTTATGAAGCTTAGTTACCTCATCACACCAATAGGTGGCAGGCTGGTCACAAGTGGCCCCTCTCTTACCCTAAATTTAAGCAAAAAAAAAAAAAAAGATGTCAGATTAAATCTAATTATTTTTAATGTTAATTATTGCTTAAGTTAAAATTAAAGTTAATTCATGGGTCAGTCATGAAATATATGAATATATATACTTAAAATTTCCCCATAAAAACAATTAGCATTTATTTGCTGCCTAATATACCTTTGCATTAATGTACAATGATCTTAAGAAGCCATTTTAAGAATATGTGTTATATGCCAAATGACCTCTAGAGTATATTCACATAAATACAAATATCCCTTTTAATTCACTACTTCATAAATAAAGCTAAAGTCTCATTTAAAGTAATTTTAAAGCCCATTGCCTTCTAATTCATTAACATGAACCTAAAAAAAGATCGATTTAAAAGCCATCATGCAATAAAACGGTTTCTTAGCTGTCAAAATTGACCTTGAAAATGGAGTTGACCTTGAAAAAGTAAGGCTGTAGTGAATAGTGATTCCAAAAATGTTCAAATTTATATTTGTAATTTGTCGATAAATACGTAATTTCTTCCATAAAATTAAATAAAATCCATATAATTAATTAATTTAATCTTTGAAGACTGATTATATCGCCATTATAATGATCATAGATGGTTTTTTATATATGAAACATGACCGAAATATTACGAAAAGAGCGAAATCTTGGGTGTCTAATGACACCTGCTGGAGCCTCCATAGAATAGGTTGAACATGTCGGCTATGAAACTGTAGTGACTCAAAGAATAATCGAAATAATATTTATACTTTGTCGATAAAAGTGTAATTTTTATTAATAAAATAAAGTATAAATGATATATATGATATTTTATCTTTTAAAGACTAATCATATTATAATTATAACTATTAAAAATGTCTGATACTTAAGAAGCATTACCGAAATATTACGAAAACGCCTTTGAGGAGGCTGTACTGCAAATCAAGTTGAAAAAGTCAAAATAGGCAATTTAACGAATATTATCGTGTTAAAAGCTATAAAACCACAATATATAACAACTATAATGCGTATTTCATCCTTAGAGCGCGTGAAAGCTCTCCTACGCGCGCGCACGGCCCCGAAATACGCAAAAATAAACGCGGGGCTGTGACGTCATCATCCAGCGAGGCCGGTGCCTTCGTAAACAAACCTTCCTTCGTCGACTTAAAACGGGTAATTCTCGTCATTATTTATAATTATTTCATCCCCAGAAGCTGTTTATTAGTTAATTAGACAATTATTAACATTTAGGGATCATCAACTCGTTAATTAGACCTCGATTTTAGCGTAAATAAGCGAGAGTAGGAGGGAGGACTCCTTAGTCGAGGGCCAGCTTCCGTGCAGGGCGGTCGCCTCGCTCACGGCGGTTGCAAGACGCCCCTCGAAATAGATTAAGTTTTGGGCAATAAACCCGAGGGTGTAGCAGCCTCACACCCCAGATCTGTCACATAAGACTACTCTCTGGTGTATATTGAACACAGCTCTCAAGAGTCATACAGGCTACACCTCAGAGCTGTGTCTTTGATGTCCCCTGGCAGGGGTGTTAAGAGACGGTCTCGGCGCGAGGTCATGACCTCGACTTTGATGTTATGAATTGACCTTTAGTTTATGGCGCTCGACTCTAATTAATCTGTAATTAACCTGTAATTAATCTGATTAATCTAATTAACCTGTAATTATTCTGTAATTAACCTGTAATTAATCTGATTAATCTAATTAACCTGTAATTATTCTGTAATTAACCTGTAATTAATCTGTAATTAACCTGTAATTAATCTGTAATTAACCTGTAATTAATCTGATTAATCTAATTAACCTGTAATTATTCTGTAATTAACCTGTAATTAATCTGTAATTAACCTGTAATTATTTTGTAATTAACCTGTAATTAATCTGTAATTAATCTGTAATTAACCTGTAATTAATCTGTAATTAACCTGTAATTAATCTGTAATTAACCTGTAATTAACCCCAGAAGTACGTCCAACAAGGGGTTCCCTCTTAAACTGACAGCCAATTGAGGATTGAAAGCCCTTTGACACAGCCCCTTTGGTAGGGGGTTAGTGTCGTCAGTGCGCACTGTAGGCATTGCTTAATAAGGTTCTTTGTTGCTATGTTGCTATCCACCCTCTCCTGAAAATTGTTCCAGAGAGCAACTGCAGAAGGTTTTCCTATTCCCGTTACGCCTGTCGGACCTCCCTACCCTCAATTCCCCCTTCGGCACCGAACGTCCTCGTCATAGGACCCAGCGCTTTGGCCTCTGGCCTGAATTACGCATGGAGACTTCAGATCAATTATAGCTCCAGAAATGATTCAGCATTTTTGCTTTCTTTCCGTCGCCTGTGATTTAATGACCTTTTTATCTTTTTCTTCTTTAATTTGTTCATTTATCTTGCGTTTTCTAATAACTGATCTCCTCTCTCTGCCTTTGATATTTATTTCGAGTCGGTGGCGACCCCTTTCGAGGTTCTTTTCCTCCCGTTACGCCTTCCAAACCTCCCCTCGCTCTCGGTTCACCTTTAAGCGCCGAGTGACCTTTATGTCCCAGTACTTGGTATGCCTATGCCCTGAGTTCTATATTCCGTTCCATTCCATAGAAAGCTTCAGCGGTGCGATAACCGCCGACGTACGCGAGTAAATAGCAGTTCAGAACAACGCAGTCGTACGAACGACGAATGTCGCACATTATTGTATTGGTTCCCTTTCAGGCGACGCGTCGAGGGAAAAAACGATGTAGAATCGTTTTTTTTTTTCTTTTCTTTTTTTCTTTTGTTCGTTTTGACTCTAAGGGTACAGTAAGTAGAACAGCTACCCTATACAAAGACGGTTTTGTAATTCAGCAGTCGTCTTATGCTACCCTTGGCCGGATTTTGCCCGTCAAGTCCGGTGTCCGTTGGCTCCGGGTCCAACAAGTACAATTATTTGGTTACCTTGGGATTTTTTGTTCATCTTGGGATTTTCTGAGGTCAGTTCTTGGGATTTAGCGTAAGAGAATATTTTGCGTAGCAGCACAGGCCCAAATGACTCGGGCACCTCCATCTGCATCACTCTCCTCCCTGCGTATGTCTCGTCCGTTCTCACCACATGGCCGTGCCGCTCCAGTCTTTCTTGGGCCTTCTTTGATAGTTCTACCACTTTAGTAGTTCCTCTCGTTCTTTCATTTTTGATAATGTCCATTTTTGTTACTCCGCCGCATCCAATTTCTTCTCTTCCGCTCTCTTCACCGGCCATGTTTCTGCCCCGTACGTCGAAGCTGGTCTCGCCACTGTCGCATACACGCTCCTTTAACCCCATGGAGGGTTAACGGAGGGTGCCGTTAGCTTGGAGTCTCGGTATTTTCTGGGTCGCAGGAGCTGGATGTGAGCTTCTTGTTCAGAGGAAAGAGTAATCTGTGCCTTGTGTGTTCTTGAGGGCAATACATTCCACAAGGAGTCCAGGAATCCTCCCGAGTCTCGCAGCGTCCCATCGACCCCAAGCTGCGACCTCTTTCGTTCCTTTTACTGTACCTCCGTTCATGTTCTCTGTCCTCCATCTTACTTTCCTCAGCTGTCTCCTGACAATTTTCCTCCTGTTAGACCTTCCAAACCTCTTCATCCTCTCAGTTTCCCCTTCGTAGACCCCAGGGCTTGGCCCTTGGCCCGGATTTTATATATTCCATTCCATTCCAACAAGGAATCCTCTCTACCAAATAAAATACCAAAGGGGCTTTGGGAATGCAGGATTCCTTCCTTGTTGTGGCCAACTTTGCTCTTTCTGTTTGCTAAATGGCCGTCAGAGAGGACGACGTGTTTCATGTTGGTTCCTTGGGTACGAGTGCGTGGCGGTACAGTACAGGCAGTCCGCGGTTGTCGGCGGGGGTTCCGTTCTTGGCGGCACGACGATAACCGAAAATCGCCGGTAACCGGAAGCAAAGTCTGCGGGCTCCAAAAAATCGTACGGCGCCGACGACCGTTATCGGCGCCGTAATGAAAAATATAATTTGTTTATAGGATTTACTTCAGCAGTACAGGCAGCCCCGGTTTACGACGGGGGTTCCTTTCCTACGCCGCGTCCTAAGCCGAAAAATCGTCAAAAATCCTAAGAAAACCTTTTAATGCTTTGGACGTATTGAAAAACGATGTAAATGCATTTTTATTGAGTTTTCCATCAATAAAACCTCCAAAATTTTATTATTCTGCCGTCTTGTAGCCATATTTCTTCCGCCGGATCGGCGTCGTAACAGTCGTAACCCCTGAACATGCGTCGTAAACCGGGAAATAATTTCTGATGAATATATTTGAAGAGCGTCGTAACCTCGGAACGCCGTAAGCCGGACCCGTTGTAACCCGGGGACTGCCTATTCCTTATCCTTGACTCTAGCCTGAACAGCAGTTCTGCTAAGTCCAAGGGCACGGCCGATTTCAGCGTTCGCCTCGCCTGAAAGAAAAGCATTAGCTTAAGCGAGGCCGGGCATTTGTTATAAAAAATTAGGCTACATGTTGTGCCCCTAATCTGCATCCAGTACACACAGTACTGTGCTGTAGTAGTACACTGTACATTCGAAAGACTGACGTAAATATAATCTTTAATAGGGTGAAATATTGTCCATGACGCATCAGTTGCTAAATTTGTACTTTTTCACTCAATATTTAATTGGTCGAGGAACAAGGAAACGAAACTTGAAGAAACCTTTCAAAAGATTGAAGTTTCACAAAAAAAGTGAGTTACCATAACTGCCAGCCGAAATAAAATACTGTGTACTGTACTGTATAGTAAGTATGTGAAGTCTTTGTACAGCACTGTACGTACTGTGAATGCACAGTTTTGGATGTGTGTCATGAATACTGTACAGTATTTTGATTCGATATTTATTCGGTCAAACCGCAAGAAAATGGAATTTTGGGAAAGTTTGCAAAAAATTAAAGTTTTATTAACAAAATGTGTTATAATTAACTGCATAATTAATAATATATAACCATTGAAGTCTTTGTAAATGCATTTTTTGGTAGGGGGTCGGGCGCCTTCGTCGCAAATGCTACCGCGTCACGGCCAGATACATAACAACTCTTTTATAAAAATGTGGGATTTACTTTGCCTAATCCTTTACTATGATCTGCACAGTAGTTCCGCAGAATTTCAATGCCAGATCCGACGAACGTACGAGTAAACCTCGGCCTGACGACAATGGACGCCCATGTCCGAACAGCCTTTTTCAGATCGCCTGACGATGTCGTATTTCAGCTCCATCGTTATAGACTTCCTTTTCGTCTGGCACCTCCGTCGGGGCTCGGGACGGAATCGCAAAAGTCGACATGGCGGGAGTAGAGTCGGCGCCACCCATCTCGGCAAAAGGGACGCACAGATCGACGGAAACGTGCTCTCTGAGGCTGTGGGTTGCTTGGTATTCATCCTCAGCACGCATGCGCGATTGACCCAAGCAGCGGGCGGTCCGTTTTGCGGTCAAGTGTAGTTACAGGACGCTCGGAAAGGAGTTCCCGTCTACTGCGGGGGTGGGGGGGGGTCTCGTATGCCGCCAATAACCGGTTATTGGCGATGATAACTGGTTATCGGTTAAGTTAACCGATTATCGGCATCGATGACCGGACGGCGCCAATAACCGGACATCGAGCCATTTAAAAACCCGTATTTTTTTATTAATATTTTTGAAAACCGCCTTAAAACCGGATCTCCGCTAACCGAGTCTGCCGACAACCGGGGACAGCCTATATTATTATTATTATTATTATTATTAAAAAGGATGGCTGTATTATGCGAATTTATCTTATATAGTGTCTTTTCTATCCTCCTTATGATTCGCTTTTCAGGCTCAGCGATGTTAGTCAGTAACTGGCCGATATTCATGTTGGAAAAGGATAGTGCGGAATATTGGAAGTCTTTTATTACAATATTCAATCAGAAATCGTTCGTCTGGGTTCAGGTTCTATTGTAGGTACCGTCGACATGTTTCGACCAGCTCGTTGGTCATCCTCTGGACGTGGTTGCAGGAGGTCTGAAGAAACGATGTGCTCGGGTTGGTATTTATAGGGGAGGTCACGATCGGTGCTGAATTATGATTGGCTGCCCGGGGCATGTACCCTCGGGCGGAGCCTTCCCATCCAAGTTCTGTTTTCGTCTTGCGTGCGAGCGGCGTTGTAGTGCTGAGGATGAAGAGAAGAATTTCGATCCTCGGATGCCGAATTTTGATTTGCTCGTACGCTATGGGGATCGCTCGGTGCATGTCTCCTGGCTGCTGTGGGGAGGAGAAAGGTTTCTTGCGTAATGTTGAGTGTTGGTTTCTCCTTCCCAATGTGCAATGCTTCCAAGAGGCGTAGGCGGCGGTGGTCGGTAATTTGGTCAATCACTTCGATGTTCGTGATTATGTCTTTTCTTGCTATCCTCTGGTTATGGACGGTCCTGGCATGATTAAAGATAGCCCCCTCTTGGGCGTGGCAGGAAATCCTTTTGATAAAACGAGGGTCTACTCCCTTCATATTATTATTATTATTATTATTATTATTATTATTATTATTATTATTATTATTATTATTATTATATTATTATTATTATTATTATTATTATTATTATTAGTATTATTATTATTACTTGACCCAATTTCAGGACTCTTTTTGCGTATAGTCGCTAAACAGTAATGTACAATCACTAACCACTTACATTTACTATACACTTACACTCATTAAGCGGCCACACTTACTACACACTCACACCCAATAACACTAAAGACTCGCTGAGTACTCAACACTCACTGTACCCATTCACTCGATGAACATTCACTACACACTCGCCCAGTCCTAAACATTCACTGAATACTTACACACTAAACATTCACTAACATTCACTAAACATTCACTAACTTTCACTAAACGTTCACTAAACCCTAGGCACTCACTAAACATTCACTGAATACTTACTCACTAACATTCACAAAACATTCACTAAGCATTCGCTGAATACTTACACACTAAACATTCAATAACATTCACCAAACATTCTTTGAATACTTACACACTAAACATTAACATTCACAAAACATTATCTAAACCCTAAACACTCACTAAACATTAACTGAATACTTACACACTAAATATTCACTAACATTCACAAACATTCACTAAATACTTATGCACTAAACATTCACTAACATTCACTGACATTCACTAAACTTTCACTGAATACTTACACAGTAAACATTCACTAACATTCACTGAATACTTACACACTAAACATTCACTAACATTCACTGAATACTTACACACTAAACATTCACTGAATACTTACACACTAAACATTCACTAACATTCACTAAACCGTAGACACTCACTAAACATTCACTTAATACTTACACAGTAAACATTCACTAACATTTCTCAAACATTCACTGAATACTTACACATTAAAATTAACTAACATTCACTGAATACTTACACACTTAAACACTCACTAACATTCACCAAACATTCACTGAATACTTACACAGTAAACATTCACCAACATTCACTAAACCATAGACACTCACCAAACATTCATCAAACATTCACTGAATACGTACACACTAAACATTCACCAACATTCACTACCGTAGACACTCACCAAACATTCACTGAATACTTACACAGTAAACATTCACCAAACATTCACTGAATACTTATGCACTAAACATTCACTGAATACTTATGCACTAAACATTCACCAACATTCACCAAACATTCACTGAATACTTACACACTAAACATTCACTGAATAATTACACATTAAACATTCACTAACATTCACAAAACATTCACTAAACCCTAAACACTCACTAAACATTCACTAGCATTCACTAACATTCACCAAACATTCACTGAATAATTACACTAAACATTCACAAAACATTCACTAAACCCTAAACATTCACTGAATACTTACGCAGTAAACATTCACTAAACACCTACTCATTGAAATAATAATAATAATAATAATAATAATAATAATAATAATAATAATAATAATTGTTATTTAATAGAAAACTTTTGTTATAGAAATAATTGATTAATTAATTCCAGTAAGTAATCTAATAATTAGTTAATTAAAAAAATAATATAATTAATTAAAATAATTAATCTAATAATAGTTAATTATAAGGGTCTACAAACCTGTCAATTACGCCTTTAACGAGAAACTGGCGGCCATTTTTAAGGTGTTATTTAATTTTTATTGAGTTGATTAGTTATTGTTATATAATTGTTATATAATTAATTAGTTATTTAATTATTTCATTAAACATTTACTTGATTGTTATTTTATTGCAAATTTGGTCGATGTTGGTCCAGAGGAAATCAGTAGTTCTGTTATTATTGTTATTATTATTATTATTATTATTATTATTATTATTATTATTCCTTTATTACATTTTTATATTATTTTTCAGATCTCCTCCTCCCATCGACCTTAAGCCCCAAAACGGAGGCTGAACGTGACCCCAGATTTGCCGAAATTTCAGGCCACCAATCCCCCAAATTCACGAAGCCCCTTTGCCTCCTCACCCCCCCCCCCCCCACCCCACCGTCCCACACCCCATCACGACCCTCCTCTTAAAAGCCAAAAAATCCTCTCTAGGATTCGTTTCCTACGTCCTGGTTCCCGTCGACTCCTCTTCCGTCCTCAGTCCTTGCAAGGTGGGCATAATGGCGGTGAAATACGTTCAGTGTTTTGAATATTAATTTTTCCTGTAGAATTTGCTAACAGTTTTAGAAGTCAGGGAGAAATGTTTTTCAGTACGAAAACGGTTAGTTAGTAGAGGCTTTCTCGTTCAGCTGATTCGATACATTCCGTTTTTTCAGGTCCTTTACAACGAGAAAATGTTCGAGAAGGAATAGAAGGTGCAGTCAGCGATCACCTTGTGGAACCCCCCAGTGGACATGGATTCATTTTGTGTGAGTGCCGCCGTTATTCCTAATTCTGACGTCGTTGTCAGATAGGTGGTGGACCTATTTCCAAAAAACGAAGGCCCCAAATTGAGCTGGAATGTCATAAACTGGAACCCATCAAGTCCCGTAGATATGAGGCCTACAGTGTAGTGAATTCTGGAAGGTCTTGACTTCGATGCCATTGTTCCAGTAAAGTGCTTTTTAAGGTTAGAAGTCTTTGGTATTACTAAAAAGCATCACGAACCATTGCCGTTGTATTTTTAAGATATGTACCGTATTTATTACGTTATTTCTTTGTAATTATTATTATTATTATTATTATTGAGATATACTTTTCTGTGTTCCCAAGTCACTGATCTATCAGACATGTTCCATACGATTTTTTACTTATTTTGAATGATGATAATGGTAATCATTGTTTACAAAACAAATTTCTAAGGTGGCATATGTTTTCCAGTCTTATATTTGCAGCAAATTTTGGTTTGAAGTAAGCGAAAACCGCAATTTTATGTTGACGTACCTTGTACCTTGTATGGTACTCTTTCATTATCATTTCCTAATGAGATACGGTGTGTTAGAATGATCTTAAGTGGAAGGGAAAGTTAGAATGTCTGCGTATAACCGTGTTCTTGCTTAAACGTATCTTATTTTGTATTTGTTTCCTCAGCCACCTCTATTTAGTTTGCATAAATTGTCAGTTAGTTCCTTTTGTTAAATTTGTTAAACATTTGTTAGATTTCGTATCGCCTTCGGCTCTTCCTGGAAGTAGGTCAAATGCTGTTGCCTCGTTACTTTTGTCAGTATTTTTTTACTGTTTTTCATTGTCTTCTATTAATAGGCACTCATGTATGGTCCCCCAAGAAATGTTTGAATGTTGGTAATAAGTTTGGGAAGGCTTCTTGTGGTGGTTGTAATGTTGTTGACGGATTTTTGACAGCTATTAACAATCTTGCCTATCTTTCATTCAAGGTGTTTATTATTTAAACAGCATTTAGATTGCTAAATTCTTATCATTAGTTGTATTTGAGTTGTGATTTGTCACGGCCATGTGTTGAAACTGAGTTGGAATCTGCAATTTCCATTCCATTCCAACAAGGAATCCTCTCCAGGGACTGTAGGAATACAGCTGTACTCCTTCTGTTTGCTAAATGTCCTTCCTCTGTTGGTCTATCTACCAGGATCTTAAGGTCTTCACCAGCCTTGCATTTGGAAGATGGCTGATTGCAATTTCGACACGTTCAGAGGGCCTCCGTCAAAGTAAACTGCAACGGGTCTGTGCTCCCAGTCACCATCTTCTCGACCAAATATTTTCCCACAGTAATTACTTTTCAGAGACATCACAGGAACTGCAGAACCTCATTGAAGTATCTTTAGGCCTCAGAAGCCAGTTTGAGTCTACCTTGAGGAACATATTGGTCCTGCCTGCTGAAGAAGAAGCCTGATGGCTTTGCCCCTACGTAGGGGTTTCTTTGCGGTGTCCCTTCCATGGCCCCTTAGCTGCTACAACCCCTTCCATTCCCTGGACTGTACCTCCGTTCACATCCTCTCTCATCAATCTTACTTTCCTCAACTCTCTCCTGCAGAAGGTGTCCCTCTTGTTACACCTTTCAAACCTTTTCACTCTCAGCTTTCCTTTAAGCACTGAATGACCTTGTATGTCCCAGTGCTTGGCCTTTGGCCTAAATTTTACAGTCCACTCCATTCCATTCCATTCCAGCTTCAAGAAGGCACAAGTCTTACTGGTCCACACATACAAATGTGGAAGTATTTCTCCAAGAGGTCACATGACTTCAGCCTTCCTTCAAGAAATGATGGCAGGTTTTTCAACCACTGGGCATATTAAGCCTGTCGTCTCAGTCTGATAGACACAATGATAGGCGTAATATGATTGATTGGTTTATATGAAAAACTTGTTTTATGTTATATAAAAACAGTAGTTTTGGTCTAAGTAAATATGAGGGTTTACAAAGCCATATAATTTGTAATATTTAATAAGATTTCAGTGTGCTAACCCAATGAGAACTTTTTGGCTAAATCATTTTCATAACTCATTTTCATCTTGCAAGGAAACTGCAATTTGTACTGACATGGTCTGTTGATTCCATATATATTATCTTTCTGGTTTGTTATCCATGTCTTTGGTAACATTGCCCCAGCCCTTTCCCAGGTTCGTGTAACGATACGCAAACACTTGGTTTCTGGTTAGTGTTTGTACTTGGGTACAGATGCCATCTTACTTACAAACATTCAACTTACAAACATTCAGAGACACAAACAAACAGGATCTCCAATTAAAATTGTGTTCAGAGCTTCCCCTTTGCCACCCGTAAGTTCAGATTCTGTATAGCGTGCCTATTCTGTACATACAGTGTAGTGTGTTTTAGGATTGGAACACATACAGTACTGTCTTGATTTTGCAACGTACGTACTTGAATGAGCACGAAGAGTACGGTATCCAGTTTACAAGCAATTCAAAGTACAAATGCCAGTCCGGAATGTAACTCGTTTGTAAGGTTTATATCTATTAATTTATTAGTTTATTTTTTATTTTTAAGTTATGTACCTTTCCGTTCAGGACTTTTTCGGATATCACTTTTGCTCCTTTTGATAAAAGGATTATTGGTCTACTTTTTACCTGATGGTATTTCAGTATTCCGGGATTATTGGAACAGTGGATGCCCCTTGAAAGTGCTTCGACATTACAGTATACCACCATTGCATTAGCCTTCCTGTACATTGCAGACAAACATTATCACATAAGGACAGGAGGAATAACAGAAAGCAATAAATGTAACAAAAAGTGAATAGAGATTGCTGGGAGAAGCAGTGACTTCTGGGAAATCGCATGGCAGAACGGAAAGTCATTTTTAGCTCCGTAAAAGTACCTGTCGTTGCCCAGACTTGAAGCTTTCATTGAAAAAATTATGCAATTTATGAATAATTGGGTCTGAGTGACCAATCGGCAATCAGTTTATTGCATTTTGCATGTCTATATATTTTCAGCTTTCTGCGTACAGTTTGGGTACTTCTATAGACTGGCATCTGTTCTGTGGCGTGTCTCTTTGGCCCTCAATTATTTTTCCTTGTTTCAAATTCTTTATCATTTTCCTTGCTTCAAATTCTTTATCATGACCTTGTTCTAATTGTCACCTCTGGTTTATCAACAAATCTTTGACCAAGTCTTTTGACCAAGCCCTGTCGTTGTGTAGCAGCGTGACCCTCTGGTCATTGTCTAGAATGACAACCCAGTGATCTGAAACTTCTGGACCTTTGGTAAGTAGACTGCTAAATAAAGAGTCATCCCTGCCTGTTAGTTGAATGTATCGCTTTCCTCTTGTGCGGCCTTGGAAGATGATGCCCAAGGTTGAATTATTTGTCGTTTTTATGGTGTAGTCTCTTAAAAAGTTGAGAGAGCCTTCTCAAAAGATTTGTCAGACTCCATCTTTGAATTCCTTAATGTTAAGTCTGTTTTTGTTTGTGATTTTATCTTGAGTGCTCTGTATATTTACACAATTTCTCTGTTCCAGATATTTAGCATCGTGCTGATGGCGATTGGTACGACGTTATTGCATCGCTGAGGTAAAGCTGCGAAGACCTTCCAGTGGTGTTCTTATCAACTGTAACCTCACTTGTGGTCTTCTTATCAACCGTGACCTCACTTGGGGAGTACCAGCATCTAGATTCCATCTAGAATTCTAGAAATCTCTTGTACATGTGTCTGTTAAACTCTGAAATGGTCTTTTTGTATAACTCTGAGATGGTGTTCTTGCATATACTGCTGTTTCCAGTGCAGGACTTTTTTCAAGTTCAAAATTGTCTGTGAAACTGACATGAAGTATATTATGTACAATTGCCCTTGTGATTTGGTTTTTTCAAGTGTTTTTGTAATTGCTGTGTACTGTAATTTTTTAATAATAATTATGGTATTTTTGTACTATTCTGTGTTCCCATTTTGTAAATGAATATCATAGTGTGTGGAAAGTTGCTTTTGCAAGTCAGTGATTGATGTTCACTCGCTATATTGTTACAATTGTAAGAACTGAGTTGACAATTCAATGCCCAGTCGGCATATCTTTATAAAGCCTTGTGATAAGTTGAAACTTTGGTTATTTTATTGGTACTCCACAGTGCATAATTATATAGCTGATGAAAATCTTACTTTGTAATCATCAGTTAATTATGTTGGAATGTTGTCACTTTGTAATCATCAGTTAATTATGTTGGAATGTTGTCACTTTGTAATCATCAGTTAATTATGTTGGAATGTTGTCAAATGTTAGAAAGGGGAGAGAAGCATTCAAAATGAATGTTTGGTATTTTAAAGTGTATTCTCTCTTGGCCAGCCATTTGTATAGAATTATAAAAGAGAGTTTAACCAGACCACTTAGGTAGGATTCTCATCTCACAGTAACAGTTTGTGACCACTATGACCAAAATTGGGTAAAATTGAAAATTGTGCTATTTTATGGGAGAATAAATTGTCAAAAAATGCCCAAAATTCATGAAAAATGGTGGAATTTGGATCAGGTTAGGTCAAGGTGGTTCACATTTTTGAGTTTTTTGATGAGTTAATGCCTCTATAATGAGTTATAGAAGGCTTTACTAAATTTTGGGGCCATCGAATTGTCAAAAATGCCCCAAAATTGTGAAATTTGGTCAATTTTTAATACACCTGTATTGTAGTCATTTGAATTTTTTGTGTGTGATGGATTGGTAACAAATTTTGCCTAGTTTTCCTTAATACGTTTTGGGGAAACGTATACAGATATGTAATTGTAATAACCACGTTGCCCTCTTAATGGTGCCGAGGTGAGGTTGGCAAAGTGACCTTGTTCTTGTACTCTGGATGCGGATTCAAATCCTACCTTGGACATCAGAATTACTGTACTCCATATTCTTGCATTTGGACTTGAGGCCTTGTGCCGACAAGCACGTCCAAAAAGTCTGAAGAATTGAAGTCAAATCTAACTTTACCAACTTAAAAAATCTAAAAATTAATCATTACACCTGAATTTAACTCATAAAATCAATGTAGGTGAAACTGATGGACATTTTTACAGAACACCTTAAGCTTCTCAATTTGAATTTTTGAGCGAACGCTGTTTTTCTAGATCGCTGTGTACTAGGTGACTTTCCACAGTAAAAGGTTGGTTTTGGTACCATTATGAAGCTAAATGCTTGTCCATTATTTGGGTATGTTCATACCCTGAGGAGAACCCTAAAATAGTTCAGAGTCTGGTTAAACAAATCATTTATTACTAACTAAATTGGGTATGTTCGTGATATACGAATTTGGCTGAATATTAACGCCAATGACTTACAAGTATCTGTCATTTGTAGAGATTTTAAACCAACTTCAGCCCATTGCTTTATCGTATGAGACTTGTTGTATTCCTTTTGTGAAGATCCTACTATAAATTGCAAGTATTAAGCTTTACAATGACGCCAAAATCATCATTTTAACAACTTCTTAAAACTTTGTTTTGATCTAGTTTTCACATCTTATTGAGCCTGATGATATTTCAGTCAGTGTCATCAGGAGAAGATTTTCAGCCAATTTCACACATCATTTTGAGTTATATTATAAAGTTCTTATCCTTTTACGAACATACAGTAATAAAGTGCAAGAATTCAGCTTTATAATGGTACCAAAAACAGCCTTTTAGTGTGGAAAGTCACTTAGCACATAGCGATCTAGAAAAACATTGCATTTGCCCAAAAATTCAAATTAAGCAAGTATGTTCTGTAAAAATGTCCTTCAGTTTAACCTACATTACTGTACATTGATTTTATAAGTAAAATTTAGGTGTAATAATTAGTTTTTAGATTTTCTAAGTTGGTAAAGTTAGATTTGAGTTTATCGACATACTTATATAGTGAGCTGTTGTCTATACTCTGTAGACTTCTTTTGTTTCAATCTTGTTCTGGTCGATATTTTTGTGAAACTGGGTCAAATCTGGTCTCAGTAGGCAGATGTCAGGTCATACTCTTTGTGAAATTTGTTAAGTCTGGTCAAAGCAGGTCTCTGCAGGGTGATTTCTGTGTGAAACTGGGTCAAACCTGGTCTCAGTAGGCAGACGTCAGGTCATTTTCTATGTGGAATTTGTAAAGTATGGTCAAAGCAGGTCTCTGCAGGTCAATTTCTGTGTGAAATTGGGTCAAACCTGGTCTCAGTAGGCAAATGTCAGGTCATTTTCTATGTGGAATTTGTAAAGTATGGTCAAAGCAGGTCTCTGCAGGTCTATTTCTGTGTGAAATTGGGTCAAACCTGGTCTCAGTAGGCAAATGTCAGGTCATTTTCTATGTGGAATTTGTAAAGTCTGCAGGGTAATTTCTGTGTGAAATTGGGTCAAATCTGGTCTCAGTAGGCAAATGTCAGGTTATTTTTTATGTGGAATTTGTAAAGTCTGGTCAAAGCAGGTCTCTGCAGGTCTATTTCTGTGTGAAATTGGGTCAAATGTGGTCTCAGTAGGCATATGTCAGGTCATTTTGTTTGTTAAATGGTGTCAAATCTGGTCTCATTAGGCAGATGTCAGGTCGTTTTATTTGTGAAATTTGTGAAACCTGGTCAAAGCAGGTCTCTGCAGATCATCAACTTTGTGAAATGGTGTCAGACCTGGTCTAGGGCCCTCTTCAGGTCAGTTGCTCTGTGGAATTGGTTCAAATCTTAGAAGTGTTTTTATATTTGTCACTTACAAGGTCAGCTTAGAAGTGCAGTAGATGGGTCTTGGTGGTGCAGTGGGAAAGGCAATGTACTGTATTCCATTCTAACATTTAGGTATGGGACTTAACGTCCACTCTGTGGTCTGTGAGAAATGGAGAACCCAGTCTCCACAGCTCGTCACCAAAGTCTGGGATTTGGTCTGTTAATTCAGCCTGTTTTAACAGCTTTTCGGTTTAATAAATGTTCCAGGAAATATTTCTCGTTATAATTGTTTGCTTCTCCTGTGGTTTATGCCGTTGTGTAGGCTGAGATGAACTACTTTTTAGACATCCTTGTTCATCGAAGAGGTCCTTTAGGCTGTGAGGTACAGCTATGCTGTCCCGCAGCTGAATATTCCATAGTTGTGGATTCTTTTGCTTTTAGGTATGTCTCTAGGGACTTGAAAACATCCAGTTACAAAGATACGTTACTTTGTCAGCATGTTGGTGGAGTATAGTGGTCTCCATCTTACATCTGCCCTTTCATAAAACTTCCAAAGGATCTTTCTTTCTTTTATATCTTTAAATCTTCAGATGAAAACCTGTATGGACAAAGTCAAGGGACTATTAATCCAAGGTGGAATCAGCTTGCAGAGAGAGACAAACTATAGGAAAAGTTGATCAATAATTATGCGGGAACAGAGAATAAAATTGGTACACCCAAAAGTCAGGAGACGTCAGCAGAGAAAAGAGATGAATTTGCACCTTGTTTGAATATTTGGAGATCGGTAAAACTAGTAAAACTATTTAGTAGTAAAGATAAAACTCTTTCCCCGTACAACTTTGCCACAGGGTAGTCGTCAACCCTCAGAAGCCTCCCCCTAGAGGATGTCGTTCGATCGGAACTTGATAAGTTCAAGCCAAGATGCCATGCATTACTACCCTAAAACTATTTGCCTTGCATTTTAATACATTTTTATCTATTTATAAATCTATTTTTCCTTTTTTAAAATAAGTGGGAGCTGTCATTTCTGTATTTCATTTTGCTTTTTACTTCTCAATGAACACCATAATAATCTTTGGAAGCTTCTGGAATTTCAAGTCAGTGGCCCCCTTGGTGGGATTGTTCCGTATGAATAGGATTCATCTCGAATAATACTGTATTTTATATTAATAATAATTTAGCTGTGGAGTTCATTCTTTTCCTGAATCAACAGGGAACTGGAGATCTGTTTTAGATGTTATTTAAATATTGTGTGTTTATAAAGTATTCCAAGATGGTGTATGTTTACATAACTTGTAATTGTGGTCAGAAGAGTATTGTAAATATTATTGTTATATTATTATAGACTGCAGTACAGTATCTGCAAAAATACAAAACTGAGGAAAATGGTAGATACTCCGTTGCCTTACCACTGATTTTGCAGATACTGCAAATGGGACCCCCTGAATACCCATGCAAAAGCGTTGCAGAATCATTCCGAAACTGGAGTAACTTGTGTATTAGTGTTTCATGAGCCCTATAGGTGGCATATATCAATTTTGGACATTTTTGCAGATACTGCAGGTTTCCATTGTAGGGCAGAGTACCAAAGCCATCATAAGAAGGGAAGATTTTATTTACAAAATACCTTATGGAAAAATATCGCAAAAAACTTTTAATTCTTAGTAGCTTACGAAAAAAGATTGACTTTATCGAAATGACATTTTTTTATGTTGAATCTGTTTACAAAAACTGACAAACGAATCGATGTTCTTTTAAAATCCTCTTCTTCCGTGTCTTTTCAGAACCGAAGAAAGTATAGGGTTTATTAAAACCAAAGTAAGTATAATGTGAATTAAAACTTGACTAAACTGTCTCTTTAATCCATCCCTGATTCTATCATCAAGCGATGATCTGAGTCAGCCGAAACGGAAACCAAAATACGAGCAATTGCTTTGCAACGTGATAATATGCATAAATATGTCTCCTTCCCCATTCTTTCATGCCCTGTATTTGTGAGAAAATGTGTAGACCGGTACATCTGCATAAAACACTTGACAAAAAAATGTTTTTGGCAGTATGCAATGACTTGAAGGGTGTTAGAAGTTGTATTAGTCCAGTGTTTAGATCGCGTCGTATGATCAGAATGCCAGTGGGTTGTGTAGTGTCCCTAGATGAAACTGTCTAAGGGAACAAAGGTGGAATTTTGGCCTGCACCTCACATTGGTTGTTGCAGGTCAGGTCTGGTGGTTGATAATGGGTTTGGGTGGTACGACCACAGGTTTTGAAACTGACGAGGTTGGGGTTAAGGAGCTGTGGTCAATCACAATCCCCCACAATAACTGCAATGCTGAGGAGACGGTGTAGATCGTTCAGCGAATTTTAGCTGAGAAAATTGGACCACAAGATTTTGCCAGAATCTTTTCTGCAAGGTTGGCACTGTCATGGGGAGCAAAGCCTTGTCTGCCATCATGATTGCAGTTAATGACGACTACCTTGTCGCATCCGTCAATAAGTAATTGCCTTACAACATGAAAGTACGCATTAAAATTACATAATTCTCTAGTAACATTGAGGTTATTGCAATCATCTAGGTACAACATCGATGTGATGTTGAAGAGTTCTTGTCGAGGTGAAGTTTTGATAAACGAAGTGTCTTGGGATTGGTGATGTAGGCTATAGTAGATTTTTGAAGTGAATCCAGAAACTTCGCTTAGAATACGCAGGATTTACCGTCATAAATCTGGGTATATTGGACACAATAAATCCTGAGGAAAGTAGGATTAATGAGTATGCTGTATGCATGGAGGGACAAGATAGAAATGAATGGAAAGGGGATTAATGAGATTTAAATCCTCCAACAATATCAAAGAAGGATTTAAGAGGTTGAATCCTTCAACAAAATCAGAGAAACAGGATTACAGGAATTAGGTTGAATCCTACAGGTAAGAGGTGGAAATTTAGAGTTGGTGGGTAGTTAGTCCGTTTCTCTCTCTCTCTCTCTCTCTCTCTCTCTCTCTCAAAGCAATGTAGTAATCTCTCTCTCTCTCAAAACAATGCTTATCTCTCTCTAAAAGTAGTAATTTTTCTCTCTCTCTCTCTCTCAAAGCAATGCTTGCTCTCTCTCTCTCTCTCTCTCTCTCAAAGTAATGGTTTCTCTCTCTCCCAAAGCAATGGTTTCACTCTCTCTCTCTCTCTCTCTCTCTCTCTCTCTCTCTCTCTCTCTCTCTCTCTCTCTCTCTCTCTCTCTCTCTCAAAGCAATGGTTATCTCTCTCTAAAAGTAGTAATTTCTCTTGCTCTCACTCTCAAAGCAATGGTTTCTGTCTCTCTCAAAGCAATAGTTTCACTCTCTCTCTCTCTCTCTCTCTCTCTCTCAAAGCAATGGTTTTCTCTCTCTCAAAGCGATGGTTTCACTCTCTCTCTCTCTCTCTCTCAAAGCAATGGTTTCACTCTCTTTCTCTCTCTCTCTCTCTCACCAAAGCAATGGTTTCTCTCTCTCTAAGCAATGGTTTCACTCTCTCTCTCTCTCTCTCTCTCTCTCTCTCTCTCTCTCTCTCTCAAAGCAATGGTTTCTCTCTCTCAAAGCGATGGTTTCACTCTCTCTCTCTCTCTCTCTCTCTCTCTCAAAGCAATGGTTTCACTCTCTTTCTCTCTCTCTCTCTCTCACTCTCAAAGCAATGGTTTCTCTCTCTCTAAGCAATGTTTCACTCTCTCTCTTCTCTCTCTCTCTCTCTCTCTCTCTCTCTCTCTCTCTCTCTCTCTCTCTCTCTCTCTCTCTCTCTCTCTCAAACAGCAATAGAATAATCATACATTGAATTATTACATAGAAAATGCAATTGTCTCTCCATAAACTATGTTAATGGGATATCTAAGCCATTTGTGTATTTTATACATATGTGTATGTATGTGTATATAGGTATATGTGTATGTATGTGTATTCATGTATGTATTCTGTGGTTGTATCCATGTATATGCACAGTTTAATTCATATAAATACAGAATTTATGTGTATTTGTTAATGTTTTGTAGGCTTATATGTGATTCTATTAATGTGTAGGTGTATATACTGGCACATACACGTGTATATGTATACAGATATATGTATATACACATGAGTATGTATATACACAGGTGTATTAGCTTTTGTTTACATTTGAAGTAGTGTACTTAGGCCTATATATGTTTTATATGTGTATATGTATATCTATGTCTATACACAATGCACTGGCATATACACACTCATACACATACACATGTGTATCTGTGTATTTTATGGGCTATATAGTAAGTGTTTTGTTAAATATATAGAAAATAACCTAAATGTTATCATTACTGTAAATGTCTTAATTGGCTACAGGCAGCCATATTGTTCACTTGTTTGGGATGAATTAATTTTAATATTTTCGTTTTTTTTTTTTTTGTCATTTGTTTTGTGGTTTGTTTTGAGTGATTAATTGTTTTGATAATTAAGTAATAATAAATTTCTCCTAATAAAATTATTCATCAGCCTGAAAACAAGTAGTATTTTCTTGTGGTTGTTGTATTGTCTGTAAGAGTAACAATTGTTACCCAAACAAACAACTCTCCACTGGAAACTCTGACAAGACTGACCCTCTTGTCTCAACAACCAATCAGAACTCTTCTTTACACAGTCCAGCCAATGGGAGGATGGCTTTTAAACACCCTTATTGAAAAGCTCAAGTTCTCAGCCAATCAGAAACGAGAGTTTGTAATCCTGTCTCCTGATTGGTCCAGGGAGAATTGGGCAATGATTTTCCAGCAGTCTGGGACAAGACTGAGTGTTTATGGCTAGAGTGAAAATAGTGACTTTTTTATGGAATTAATTGTAAGTTTATTCATTATTTTGCAATGTCTTTTTATTCTGGGTCATGTTGGGATCATGCTGAGTCACATTAGGTCACATTTTGGGCATTCATTGACCAATTTATAACCCAAAATAGGGTTTCATGAAAGTGTGAAGTGAGTAGGGGCCCATGAAATTGTCAAAACTGCCCAAAATTCGAGGAAAATGATAGATTCTTGATCAAATTGTTGTCACATTGTGTCAATTTAGATCACATTGTGTCGTATTTGGTCACATTGGGTTACGGTGGGTCACATTTTGCACATACATTGACCAATTAATAACCCAAAATAGGGTTTTATTGATGTGTGAAGTGAGTAAGGGCCCATTAAATTGTCAAAACTGCCCAAAATTTGAGGAATTTGGTAGATTCTTGATCAAACTGGTATCACATTGTGTCATATTGGGTCACATTGGGTTATGTTGGTCACATTTTGGGCATTCATTGACCAATTTATGACCCAAATCAGGGTTTTATTGCAATATGAAGTAAGTTAGGGGGCCATTAAATTGTAAAAAATGCCCAAAATTTGAGGATTTTCATAGATTCTGGGTCAAACAGGATCACATTGAGTTATGTGGGTCATACGTGGTCATGCCCAAAGGTATTCATGGAGTTTGACCAATAAATCACCCAAATTGGGTATCACTGAAGGGTGAACTTGGTTTAGTCCTAGTGAATGGTCATAAATACCCAGATATTGTGGAATTAATTAGATTCTGGGTCCAATTGTGGTCAATGTGTGTCACATTCAGTGTTTAGAGACAAATTAAGGCCCCATAATTGAGTTTTATTTAAGGCTTAAATCAATTTTGGGCTCCCACAATCCTCTGCAGAGTCTGGTATGTGGTTATTTGACCTTATTTGTCCTAATATGAAATTTTTCCTATGAATAAGGTCACTTAAATGTGGTGTATTAGGTCAATTGATACCTTATGTAGGATAGGTCAGTGTCATCATCTAGGTTGTAATAACTAGTTATAGACAGAGTTTATGACCTGACATATGGGTTGTAGGTCAGTGATGACCTGTTATATTATTTAAGCTATAATCACTGGAACAGTCCTGGCCAAATTTAAGGTTATAGGTCAGGTTAGGCCATACTGAGGTTGTTATAAGTGTTATAACTCTCTCTCTCTCTCTCTCTCTCTCTCTCTCTCTCTCTCTCTCTCTCTCTCTCTCTCTCCTCTCTCTCTCTCTCTCTCTCTCTCTCTCTCTCTCTCTCTATTGAGTTCGTCACCTACCACAACCGATTATTCTCCCTCGATATTCGAGATTAAAGTTAAATTTTTTTAGCGGCGTTTTTAACCACATTCCTGATATCAAATCTATTAAAATTATATGTTATTGAAAATTTCACTTATCGAAATATTCCATTGTATAAAGATAATGTAAATATGTTAATATTTATAATTTTGCCAAATTTTTGAAAAATATATCTTTCTCCAATCGGCCAACTCGTACCAGCGGTGGGAATGTAATTTTTTTAATTTTTACATTTTTGTATCGATGTTTGTTGCTTAACATGTGGCACAAATGATATTGAATTATATATCAGTGTAAAGGTAATTTATCATACTATTTTACGATATATTTGGAAACAATATATATTAATATTCCGATTTACTGAGAATTTTTTAATGAGAGTCACATACGCAGCTATTCTGCTCGGCTAACTTAACGACGTCACTGATCCATATTTTACAGTTTTTTGAAAGCGATTTATCATACCATACGTAGCTCAAATAGTAGTAAATAGTACATCATCGGAAAGGTAATTTATCAGGCTTTAACAAGGTGTAAACAGAAGTGATATATAATTTTTCTACGATTTATCATGAATTGTTAAAAAAAAGTAGTACGATTTTTTTTCGTTACGGCTAACATTTACTCGTAATATCGATATTTAATTTTAAGTTTTTCGTGATTTTAAGCATATCATGATAAAGACCAACTCTTTAGCTTTAAAATGACACCTAATTAATTATTGTAGCTTCAAATATGACGTCATAATGAGCGATTGAAAAAAATAATTGGTAGGAATTTTCGTTCAGTGGAGTCGTATCCTTGCCGAAAAAGACGTTATTCTTTCTCTCTCTCTCTCTCTCTCTCTCTCTCTCTCTCTCTCTCTCTCTCTCTCTCTCTCTCTCTCTCTCTCTCTCTCTCTCTCTCTACGTCGTCTGCAATCGGAGACGACGAAAATGGTCTCATTTCTATTTAACTAACTTGAAATTGACGGAATTAGAGCAGCAGGAATTTGGGAAATATATCATAGATGATTCAGAAGCCATTGAATAGATAAAAATTGGGTCATTAAATAAAATAATGGATGAAAAGCGACGCATTCGAGTATGAATAAAAATATCGATAATCTTACTTTTTCTTATCCGAGGACTTCGGTAGCGATTAAAAACGCTATTTTACATCTTCTTCCTTCTCTCTTACATTCTCTCTCTCATTTTCAGTTGCATTTATAACGAATTTATTACGTTTGTCTTCGTTACCATTTATTTAACTCAATCATCGAATGTATCGTGGTGGCCTGGCTCGTGGGGGATGTACGATTCTGATCTTAAGGGACCGTGTTCAGCGAATCCCCTTTAGACCGATTTTAACGCTAAAATAGGTTGAATTTGGAGGTTTAAAGTGTTTTCAAAGGTTATTAATCCTTATTAGTGTCGTTAGAACGGATTTTTTCCCGTTTATCGTCGTTACGATTCGTTTTATTGCGATTTCGGTCGATACCTTGGTGGCCTGTAAAGGGTCTACTGTGACGTCATCATCCATCTCGCCATAATGGCGCCAAAATCGAATCCTCTTCGATCGTAAGAGAGAAAAAGACTCCTTTTAATCTTGTTAAAGTGACTTTTCGATTGAATTAGTGTCAAAATGTTAGAAAAATACATCGGGATTAAGAAAAAGCCTTTCAAAACGGGATGAAAGACGGAAATCGATAAGGAAGATCGAAATAAAGGTGTGGTTTCCCCAAGACCAGCTCAGAGCAGATTGCTCTTCCATATTTGAGTTGATTTAACACTTTGACAGGACGTATTTAACGTTATATAACTCATTTTATGCGTTATATAACTCAGTATCGATCATATAACGAACTCCATTCCGTTAAATTAGGCTTATCTTCGTCAATATTCGTCAATTTCATTCTTCAATTTCGTTCTTCAATTTCATTCTTCAAAAATGGCGCCAAAATCAGACGTCGTCGACGATCGGGGCCGACGAAAATGCCTTCATTTCTTCGTAATTATATTGAAAATGAATGAACTGGAGCAGTACAAATTTGGGAAATGTATCGTGGATGGTTTATAAGCCATAATTTAGATAAAAACTGGGTCACTGAATGAAATAATGGACGGAAAAGCGAATCATTTTTATGCCCATTTGGCCGAGTCATATGCTCAAATACGGGATATTGGGCGGAATACAATGTATTTATAGGTTTTTAAATCATTATCGTCGTCATTATAACGTATTTTATTCCTTTTAACTTCGTTATTACTCTTTTTATTTCATTATCATAGTAATGATAATGTATTTGATTCTGTTTAACTTCGTTATTACTCTTTTTTATTCCAATTATCTAAGAAAATCTTACTGGCTTCGACATGGAATGGCCCCAAGTCATGTCGTCTGCTGTCGAGGCAGACAATTTACCGCCAATGTTCCTCTTTTAAATGAAATTGACTTTATATGGCGCGAAAGATCTTCTTTAAATACATCGTGATGAAGAAACAATTGTAAAAATTGAATGACGAACGAAAATCGATAAAGATAGAGATCAATCCAACATGGCCGACCGTTAATCCAACAAATACCCATCTCTTTGTTACTTGTATCCATGATATCCATCAAAACATTGTCCTGGCAAATGAAATCGCCCCATTTTTAAGAAATACTCTTTAATTTCTATATGTTTTCACCCTCGAATGCGTTAATTAGCGGCGGAATTTGACCCAAATGGGTTAAATAGTATTTGATCACGTGATTATCCTGGAATGACGTCAGCCGAACGTCGGCGTGATTTCAGGCCTCAGAGATCGAGTCTCGGAGACGAAATCGATTAAATTTAAATAAAATCGGTCTTAATTTTATCTTATTTTCATCCTGAAATGAGTTTTGTAGTGGCAGGGATTATTTGAAGTAGGAATAATGACCTGGAATGCTCTGAATTCTTCGGAATCCTAATAGCCAGATGCTCCTACCAGGGTAGCAGGCCTTGCCATTGGTAGCCAAGTATTGAGGCTATAAAGCCACTACCTCCCTTCTGGTGGCGAATGCCAGGCCTAATTACCATATTTATTCATTCCTATTTAATCTATTGGTTGCTACTTGGTCCTATTTATAAGTCTAGAACCTTCAAAGAATATAACCTAGTAGGTCTCACTGGCTATTTAAGTGTCAGGCCTCACAGGATCTTAAATAGCCTGACCTAACCTTGATACCCTCAGACAGGAGACATTTTATCTATATTTATATTTAAAACCCGATAAAGTCTTTCTCAGATGATTAATGCCTACAGTATGCCATCCTAAGCCAGATATAATTCATACTGCAGTAATTCCAGGTTAGTCGAGGGTACGGTGGGCATTTCCCATGTATGCCAAGCTATGCCCGGGGAATTCTTGGCTTTATAGGTACACTAGTAATTAAATAGGACCAGATATTAATCAGTAAATTAAATTTCCTTAAATTATCCAAAATAAAACAATGAAAAATGTTCAGAGATTAATCAGTAAATTAAATTTCCTTAATTTATCCAAAATAAAACAATGAAAAACGTTCAGAGATTAATCAGTAAATTAAATTTCCTGAAATCATCCAAAATAAAACAATTGAAAATGTTCAGAGATTAATCAGTAAATTAAATTTCCTTAAAATATCCAAAATAAAACAATGAAAAATGTTCAGAGATTAATCAGTAAATTAAATTTCCTTAAATTATCCAAAATAAAACAATGAAAGATGTTCAGAGATTAATCACTAAATTAAATTTCCTTAAATTATCCAAAATAAAACAATGAAAAATGTTCTGGATGAAGCTTTCTCATCCGTATATAAATCTGGCTTTTATGATAAAGGAGTTAATTCAATGCTTATTTACTTAATGAGGAGAATTAATGACTTTCAAAACAACATAATTGCTAATTAACTCCTCATAGGTATGTGGTTATGTTGAAGTGGAGGTGGAGCTTTGTATGTTGAATGTAAATGACAGAAAAATGTTGAATATTTTACAGTTGTGAAACAGGAGATTTTAAACATCTAACTTACCTGGTAGTTATATATATAGCTTAAGTCCCTGACGTCACGGCAGAATTTCAAAAACTCGCGGCAATCGCCGATCGGTAGTCAGGTGAACCACCTGTGCGCCCTCTACCCAGGTACCTGGAACCATTCCAACTATTCCTCAGATCTTCCCTGCCGCTGTGTCGGTAACATCGATGGAATTTCGCTCGTAGCCTGTGTTTTTTCGCAACTTATTTTGGTGAAGTACACTTTGGCTTGGCTTTCGCTTGTTCGCTTTTGGATTTTCTTATAACATATCTGACTTCATCGAGTGTGAAAATGTGTGTGTGGGGATGCAAGCGGCTTGCTAAAGTCTCCTTGGATCCCCACTTAGTATGTCTGAAGAACGGGAATGAAAGACCGGCTCAGAAGAGCCAAGAGTACTGTTTCTCACTCTTCTTGATATAACCAGGGAATAGTTAATTCTTTTCCCCTTGCTAACTATCCTATTGATCCTTCTCCCGTAGTGGTAGTCTCTGAACCCCCTACTGAAACAGGTAAGGACCCAATACTTAATGATTTGTTGGCTGCCATTCAGCCCCTGGCCCAACAGGTAAAATCCCTCTCAGAAGACAGGGATAATATGTGATCGATAATAAGAGATCTAAAAAATACAAGTGTTAATATGTTGTTAGTGCAAGTGCAGTGGAGGGTGCGACCGCTCGTTCCTGTTGTGCTCCTAGTCCTAGACCTCTTCCAAGCTCACCAACCCCTGTGAGAAGGAAAGTCGACAGACGAAGGGAGGCAAGAGGCTTTAGCTACCGAGCAGTCGTCCCCTCGAGCGTACCTGTTGACGTTTCCCAGGACGCTCACCCTTGCCATAGGAAAGGCAAGGTTAAAGTGTTTTTTCGTCCATTGGTTGCTGTACGTCAACCGGAGGAAGCTTTTGACCGATGTCGCACAGGCGGCCAGTTCTCAAGTAACCTCTAGGTTTGACAGGACAGCGAAAGTTAGAAGCTGGACGCCAGGACGTCGAGCGTCGAGAAGCTGGACGCCAGGACGTCGAGCGTCGAGAAGCTGGACGCCAGGACGTCAGACGTAGAGAAGCTGGACGCCAGGACGTCAAGTGTCGAGAAGTTAGACGCCAGGACGTCAGGCGTCATGAAGCTGGACGCCAAGACATTAAGCTTCAAGAAAATGGACGCCAACACGCCAGGCGTCAAGAGACTGGACGCCAGGACGCCAGGCGTCAAGATGATATTTTGAAAGACGTCGCTACTTCCGTCTTCGGAAAATCGGAAGAAGAAAATGATAATATCTCGCATTCTCCTGTGAGTCCTATTGTAGAGATTTCTGACGAAGACAATATAAAAGGCCATCAGCTTTTATCAGACTTGAAAAGGCTTATGAAGCTATTTTCGGAAATTTTTTCCAGAGAAATTTATCCTGACTGCTTCTCAGAATTTACTCTTGTGAAGGCGTCTAAGAGGGCAACATTTACGAAGAATGGATACTTTCGAAGGAGAAACAATGAAAGACAGCCTTTGTTTTTTCCTCCAACCAAACTAGCTCAAGGTCTAGTGTTTAGTATCAAACTGGAGGATCGTTCGGCCTTGAAATACCTGCCCCTTCCCAGGAACCTTCTCGAATCTTGTTGACTCTTCTCGTCGAGTGGCCATGGGGAAAATGAAGTTGTTGGTCGATATCAGAATTGAACCACCCCCTCAAAAGAATTTCGAGATTTAGGAAGGAAAATGGAATTATTCAACACGACTGACACCGAAGAACTCATATATCTGATGTCGTGTATGGATAAAGGACTCGGAGATAGTTCCAATGAATCAACTGCACCTTTCTCAGCAGGAATCCTGAAGAAAAGGGCCCATCTTTGCTCTTTCCTGGCTGATGGGGTCACGTCCAATCAAAATCAGAACTGATTTATACCCCTTTTTTCCTCAGACATCTTCTCTCAAGATTTGGTAAAGAGGCCTTTTCATCTTTGGCCCAGAAAACCACGTAAGATTTAATATCTAAAACAGCAAGAAAAGTCCTACCTACGACTTTCATCGCTAAAAAGAGTAAGGCTGAGGTTCCTGTGTTTCAGGTATCTCAGCTCTTTCGTGGTCGGCCCTCCGATAGAGGTTCCTCTAGGGCGGGTAGATGAATGGCAAAGAGAAGAGGCTCTACACAGGGAAGAAGGAGGACCTGCTTTTCTTCTCCTGCAGACTGCGGTAGGAGCCAGACTGTCCAGCCTGAGTAGGCCCCCTCTGGTAACCAGACAATTCGACCTTTCTGCCAAATGCAACGACAGAACCAAGGCAAAGGTTTTACAGCAACAAGTGTCTATGATGTTGCAAAAGGAGACCAGACAGAGAGTTCAGGATCCGAATTCCCCAGGATTCTACATTCGGTTATTCCTGATCCCCAAATGCTTGGGGGGTTAGAGACCGGTGCTAGACGGGATTGCACTCAACTTTTTTGTGCAATAAACAAAGGTCGCTATGGAAACGACAAAATTGGTTCTAGCAGCGGTCAGACAGCATGACTGGATGGCCTCATTGGACCTCCAGAATGTGTATTTTCACATCCCCATTCACCTGAACTCCAAGAATTTTCTGAAGTTCGTCCACAGGAAAGGTTTTCTAGTTTCGGTCTCTCTGTTTTCGGCCTAAACAGACAGGGCTGGCGTCTGGCTCTGGAGCCGAGACCTCTCAAGAGTAAGTTACCCAATATTGAGGGACATCATGATAAGACTTCATAGACTACAGATTGTAGCCACTGGAGCAGCCCGGAGCTCTTCCCTTCCAGCCCCAAGGGTAGCTCTCCTACTAAGAACAAACGTAGACAGTTCTGTTCAGTTAGGATACCAGGCTGCAAGAGCGTGGCGGACACTGTGCTGCCTTCCATACATCCTCCTCTTCCTCCTTCGGATTGGTACTCGTCTGCTGAACCCCCTCCACGGTCCATTATTTACGATGAGGAGGAAATAATTGCCGTAGTTGAGGCTTCCCCAGCCTGTCCCCAACAGCAGGAAGCCCCGCATATAGCTTTAATTCAAAATATGTAGCAGACTTTGTCTTCCCTGGTGCAAGAGTAACAACCAGGCAAAGAGAAGAAGGATATTAGACGTCCAACTAAAGCTTCTAGATGTCGAGAAGTTTAAAACGCTGAACGTAGTGAATGAAACTCTAGACGCTGGATGCAGTGGCGTCAAGCATCTAGGAGTGAAACACCATGACGACAAGCGTCAATGAACCCAAGACGTCAAGGCATTGGACGTCAGGACGTCAGGCTTCAAGATATTGGAAGCCAAGACGTGGAGTTAGCTCAGGACGCAAGATGCACTGGCATCAAGCGTCTAACAAAGAATTAGGTCTACTGATAAACAGATAGAAATCTCAGCTGATCCCATCTCAAGAGGTTCTATACCTTAGGATGAAGATTCAGAGTCAGGATTTTCGGGCTTTTCCGTTTATTGCAAAGACAGGACAAGCTTTAAGAAAATTTCAGAACTTTATAAAGAGATAGTCATGCTTGGCAAAGGAATAGATGAGTCTGCTGGGAACCCTTTCCTCGCTGGAACGGTTTGTCTCATTTGAGAGGTTAATTCTATGCCCGTTACAGTTTCATCTAAATCGGAACTGGGACAAGGAAATAGAACTGGAGACCAAGTGCATCCCCATTTCGGAACCAATAAGACCGTATTTATAGTGGTGGTCCCTTCTCTATATTAGAGGAACCCAGACCTAGTGTTGTTATCCGACGCGTCGGACTCAGTATGGGGAGCAACACGAGGGAAATAAAAAGTCTCGGGCTCCTGGACCAGAGAGCAGGAGAAGTTAAACATCAATTAGAAGGAACTAACTGCAATCCTTCTAGCTCTCAGGGAGTTCGAACACAGTGGGGAACAAGAGAGTTGCAGGTCAACACCGACAACACGGCAGCGTTGGCCTACATCAGCAAACAAGGGGGCACTCACGCCAGGTCTCTATACGAGACAACAAGAGAACCTCTTCTTTGGGCAAAAGAGGAGAATGTAAAACTAGTAACCCACTCTATCCAAGGGGAGAAAAAATGTGAGGGCGGACATTCTGAGCAGGAAATAAAGTCCTCTTAACAGAAAGAACGCTGCTTCAGGACTTTGGGGACGTCCTTGCATAGATCTTTTCGCCACAGCGCAAACGAAGAGGCTGGAAACTTACTGTTCTCCAGTACCAGATCCCGGGGCTATATACATAGACACGTTCCTGGTGGACTGGTCCAACTTGGACGTGTATGCATTTCCCTCTTTCAAGATAATACACAGGGTACTGAAAAAATTTGTGTCACATGAGAGGACCGGAATGACCCTTGTGGCCCCTTACTGAATGACAAGAGATTGGTTCACAGAGGTACTAGAATGGATGGTGGACATCCTGAGTAGCCTACCTCAGAGAGTAGATCTACTCAAACAATCCCACTTGGAAAAATATTACCAAAACCTACAAGCGCTACTAGTAACTGCCTTCGGACTATCGGAAAACTCACAAGAGCCAGAAGTTTTTCGAAGGAGACAGCTGGCGCTATCGCAAATCAAGGAAGTTATCCACCATTAAGGTATACCAATCCAAGTGGGAGGTATTTAGAGGATGGTGCAAGGACAACCATGTGTCCTCTTCCAATATTTCTGTAACCCAAATTTGTATATAAAGAACTCACCAGCATGGAACCTAGACGTGGTCCTGAGGTTCCTCATGGGGAGGAGGTTCGATCCCTTGCAGAGGATATCTTTAAAGGACCTCACCATCAAAACTATTTTCTTGGTCAGTTTGGCCGCAGCGAAAAGAGTTAGTGAGATACATGCTCCCAGCAAGAATATAGATTTTATACAAGGCAAGGCAATCTGCTCACTGCAACTAGGCTTCCTTGCAAAAAATGAATACTCGTCACAACCCTGGCGCAGAACGTTCGAGATTCCGAACCTAACGGATATAACAAGAGAGGAGAGAGAGAGAGTCTTATTCCCGGTAAGGGTTCTAAGGCTCTACCTGGATAGGACAAAGGACTTAAGAAGGAATTCAGAAGGGCTTTGGTGCTCAGTCAAAAAGCTCTCTGTATACATGTCGAAGAATGCTCTGTTTTATTTTATCAGACAGTTGATAAAAGAAGCACATATGGAATGTAGAGAGATGGACTACAAGATTCTGAAAGTAAAGACGCACGAGGTCAGGGCAGTAGCAACCTCTGTAGCTCTTAAACAGAACAGGTCCCTGCAGAGTATCTTGGACACGACCTTCTGGAGAAGCAAGTTAGTATTTGCCTCTCACTATCTAAAACAAGTCCAGACATTATGCGAAGATTGCTATACGCTGTGCCCGTTTATAGCATCTAATTCAGTAATGGGAGAGGGGAATACCCCTACAATCCCATAAACCAATACCCTTTTTCTTACCTTGGAATTGAGAATTTTTATGGTTGTTTGTGAAGACTGGACGCAGTCTTCCGCAATCATTGGGATGAAAGTTCCTTGGTAGAGCCCGGAACAAGGGTATTGAGAGGAGGTCTAGTCACATAGAGGTTATACACCGGTTGACAGCTCCTAGAGATTTTCAGTCTCCTGGGTGGATCGCTGGATCTCTTAAGGAATGCAGACATAATGAGAGGGAGTTCATTGAAGTCAGCTTCCTTAATCCAATCCCATAAAACAATACCCTTTGTTCTTGCCTTGGAATGGTTGAAATTTGATGGTTGTTTGTGAAGATTGAACGCAGTCTTCCACAATCATTGATTTTAGTCAGATGATCATTTTGTTCCTTGGTGGCGCCCGGAACAAGGGTATTGTAGGTTGTCTGTCACATAGAGGTTGGTACACCGGTTGGCAGCTCCTAGAGGTCTTCAGCCCCCTGAGTGGATCGCTGGACCTCTTAAGGAATGCAGACATAATGAGGCGGAGTTCATTGAACTCAGCTTCCTTAATCCAATTCCATAAAACAATACCCTTTGTTCTTACCTTGGAATGGTTGAAATTTTATGGTTGTTTGTGAAGATTGAACGCAGTCTTCCACAATCATCAATTTTAGTCAAATGATCATTTTTGTTCCTTGGTGGCGCCCGGAACAAGGGTATTATAGGTTGTTTGTCACATAGAGGTTGGTACACCAGTTGGCAGCTCCTAGAGGTCTTCAGCCCCCTGAGTGGATCGCTGGACCTCTTAAGGAAAGCAGACAAAATGAGGGAGTTCATTGAAGTCAGCTTCCTTAATCCAGGTAAGGACCTTAAGTTGGTTTATTAACCCTTAAGCAAATTCCAACGATGTTGGCTGTCTCTGACCCTCCACCAAAGGTGTCAATCAGCTATATATATAACTACCAGGTAAGTTAGATGTTTAAAAATGATATTTTCATAATAAAATAAATTTTTGAACATACTTACCTGGTAGTTATATATAATTAAATTCCCACCCTCCTCCCCTCTAGAGACTAGGGGCATGGAAGATCTGAGGAATAGTTGGAATGGTTCCAGGTACCTGGGTAGAGGGCGCACAGGTGGTTCACCTGACTACCGATCGGCGATTGCCGCGAGTTTTTGAAATTCTGCCGTGACGTCAGGGACTTAAGCTATATATATAACTACCAGGTAAGTATGTTCAAAAATTTATTTTATTATGAAAATATCATTTTACTATTAGTTCACAATTAGTCATGCAACATGAGATTCACTATTAGTTATGAAAAAGGAGATTCACTATTATTTCACTATCAGTTATGCAACAGGAGGTTCACTATTAGTTATGAAACATGCGATTCACTATTAGTTCACTATTAGTCATGAAACAGGAGACTCACTATTAGTTTATTATTAGTCATGCAACATGAGATTTACTATTAGTTCACTATTAATCATGCAACAAGAAAATCACTATCAGTTCACTATTAGTCATGCAACAGGATATTCACAATTAGTTCACTATTAGTAATGCAACAGGAGATTCACTATTAGTTATGAAAAAGGAGATTCACTTAGTTCACTATTAGTCATGCCAAAAAATATTCACTATTAGTTCACTATTAGTCATGCAACAGGAAATTCACTATTAGTTCACTATTAGCCATGCAAAAGGAAATTCTCTATTAGTTCACTATCAGTCATACAACAGGAGATTCACTATTAGTTATGAAACAGGAGATTCACTATTATTTCACTATCAGTTATACAATAGGAGGTTCATTATTAGTTATGACAAAGGAGATTCACTACTAGTTCACTATTAGTCATGCACCAGGAGACTCGCTATTAGTTCATTAGTAGTCATAAAACAGGAGATTTACTATTAGTTCATTATTAGTCAAACAATAGGAGGTTCACTATTAGTTCACTATTAATCGTGCAACAGGAAATTCACAATAAGTTCACTATTAGTCATGCAACAGGGGATTCACTATTAGTTCACTATTAATCATGCAACAAGAAATTCACTATTAGTTCACTATTAGTCATGTAACAGGAGATTCATTACTAGTTATGAAAAATAGATTCCCTTAGTTCGCTATTAGTCATGCCAAAGAAGATTCACTATTAGTTCACTATTAGTCATGCAACAGGAGATTCACAATTTGTTCACTATTTGTCATGCAACAGGAGATTCACTATTAGTTATAAAACAGGAGATTCCCTATTAGTTCACTGTTAGTCATGCAACAGGAGATTCACTATTAGTTACTATTTGTTATGCAACAGAAAATTCACTATTAGTTCACTATGATTCATTAAACAGGAGATTCACTATTAGTTCACTATTAGTCATGCAACAGGAGATTCACTATTAGTCATGAAACAGGAGATTCACTATTAGTTACTATTTGTTATGCAACAGAAAATCACTATTAGTTCACTATTAATCATTAAACAGGAGATTCACTTTTAGTTCACTATTAGTCATGTAACAGGAAATTCACTATTTGTTCAGTATTCATCATGCAACAGGAAATTCACTATTAGTTCACTATTAGTTATAAAAGGAGATTCACTATTAGTTCACTATTAGTCATGCAACAGATTCACTATTAATTCACTATTAGCCATGCAACAGGAGATTCACTATTAGTTCACTATTAGTAGTGCAACAGATTTACTATTAGTTATGAAACAGGGGATTCACTATTATTAGTCATGCAACAGGATATTTACTATTAGTTCACTATTAGTCATGCAACAGGGGATTCACTGTTAGTTCACTATTAATTCTGCAACAGGAAATTCATTATTAGTTCAGTATTAGTCATGCAACATGAGTCTCACTATTAGTTCATTATTGGTCATGCAAAAGGAAATTCACTATTAGTTCACTATTAGTCAGGCAACAGGAGATTCACTATTAGTTCACTATTATTCATGCAACAGGAGATTCACTATTAGTTCAGTGTCAGTACAGCATATGACGTACATTTTAGGGCACACTGTAATCAACAAATAATAATAATAATAATAATAATAATAATAATAATAATAATAATAATAATAATAATAATAATAATAATAATATTCTGTGTCTTGAGTACAATGATCTCCAGACTTATGGTAAATTATCCACAATATTTATATTGATTTTTCTTGTGGTTTTGTATAATGACATTAGAAATGGTTATATTAAAAGTATCATTATTAAAGGGATTAACTCCATCTTGTCTTTGTCTGTGCAAGTGTCTGTGTGTGTCTGTCACCTAATAAAACATCAGGCTGAAACTCTGACAGCAAATATAAATAGAAATGAGCCACAAATCTCTCTCTGTGCTTCAGGACTTTTCTCAAACTGGAACTAATATTTCTTCTCCCTTCCATTCCAGAGTCTCCTGGTGGGTGCCTCCAGACCAGAGGAACTCCTGGATAAGCTGGAAGGTTCCAGGCAGCGGAATAATCAGAACCAGTTGGCAAAGTAAGTTTCTGATGGCATCTCAAGTTCAAAGGTCGGTTGCTGGTGAATGTCTGTGTTTTCTGTGTGTGTGTCTGTAACGGTTAGGGGACGTTTGTAGCCCCTTAGGGAAATACTATTGAGATCAGTGACTGCCTTATGGTTTAGCTGAAAACTGTGCAAGACATGAACTGTCTAAAACCTGCTTTTGAAATTGCAAGCATTCGTCTGCCTGTCTAAGAGGCATTAATGGTATGTAACCTGAGCTGTTATAGGCGATGAGTGGTTTCTATGTAATGTTTCATAGGTTGTGCCTCTTCTGTCAAATACTGACCATTTTGGAAACCACTGCTGTTGTTCCATGATATCAGTCGTATGGTCCAGTTGTTTATGGTGAGACATTGTAAACTCATATAGTGAATTGTGATTCAGGACGAGACACTGTAAACTCATATAGTGAATTGTTATTTAGGGTGGGACACTGTAAACTCATACAGTGAATTGTGATTTAGGGTGAGACACTGTAAACTCACATAATGAATTGTTATTTAGGGTGAGACACTGTAAACTCATATAGTGAATTGTGATTTAGGGTGAGACACTGTAAACTCACATAGTGAATTGTGATTTAGGGTGAGACACTGTAAACTCATATAGTGAATTGTGATTCAGGGTGAGACACTGTAAACTCATACAGTGAATTGTGATTCAGGATGAGACACTGTAAACTCATACAGTGAATTGTGATTCAGGAGGAGACACTGTAAACTCATATAGTGAATTGTTATTTAGGGTGAGGCACTGTAAACTCATATAGTGAATTGTGATTTAGGGTGAGATACTGTAAACTCATATAGTGAATTATAGTGAATTGTGATTCCTTCTGCAAGCTGTAGTGCATCTTGAAAGCATTTCACTGGTTTTATCGTTGCTTTGATGCAAGATTTCTGGCTCAAATTTGGGCTTATATTGTTAAATCAGAGCTTTATATAAAGCTTTATAAAGCTTCCCCTTAGGCAAGTGCTTTGGAGAACTTTAATCTCAGAGACTGAGATGGTCTGTACATGTGGTGAGAAGGTGTCTGGGGAAAGTTGACCAGAAAAGCAGTTTAGATTTGGGAGTAATAATGACTTCTTGGATGCCCCAGGGAATTATTGGAAAAGGGGAGTGTTGCTTACAGTACACCTTCCACAGTACACTGTATGCTTTGCTGCACTGCTTTTTTGCCTCTTTATATTCTCCAGTAATAAATCTTTATCTTGCTTAGAAACTGCTGGACCAATTTCGACCAAACTGTTCTTGTGAACTGGAATGAATTGCTTAATATCTCATTTGCATAAATTTCAATTCCTTTGCTTTTTATTATTATTATTATTATTATTATTATTATTATTATTATTATTATTATTATTATTATTATTATTATTATTATTATTAACGTAATTTTGATGAAAATCATTTTGATGAAAAAAGATATTCAGAAGAAAATAAAAATCTCCCATTGACATCCTCACCATCACAGATTACTGAGGACCTTGTGGGGAAAATCAAATTATTAAAGGCCTATGGGAGAAATTAGATAAACTCACAATTACTCATTCCCAACTCTCCAACTCATTCCCAACTCTCCAACTCATTACCAACTCTCCAACTCACTCTCCAACTCACTACTACTCATTACCAACTCCCCAACTCACTCTCCAACTCACTACAACTCATTACCAACTCTCCATCTCTCCAACTCACTACTACTCATTACCAACTCTCCAACTCACTCTCCAACTCACTACAACTCATTATCAACTCTCCAACTCACTCTCCAACTCACACTACAACTCATTACCAACTCTTCAACTCACTACAACTCATTACCAACTCTCCAACTCACTACAACTCACTCTCCAACTCTCCAACTCACTACAACTCACTCTCCAACTCTCCAACTCACTGCAGCTCATTACCAACTCTCCAACTCCCCCTCCATCTCTCCAACTCACTACAACTCATTACCAACTCTCCAACTTACTACAACTCACTCTCCAACTCACTACAACTCACTCTCCAACTCACTACAACTCACTCTCCAACTCTCCAACTCACTACAACTCATTACCAACTCTCTAACTCACTACAACTCATTACCAACTCTCTGACTCACTCTCCAACTCACTACATACTCATTACCAACTCTCCAACTCACTACAACTCACTCTCCAACTCTCCAACTCACTACAACTCATTACCAACTCTCCAACTCACTACAATTCACTCTCCAACTCTCCAACTCACTACAACTCATTACCAACTCTCCAACTCACTACAACTCACTCTCTAACTCCCCAACTCACTACAACTCACTACCAACTCTCCAACTCACTCTTCAACTCTCCAACTCACTGCAGCTCATTACCAACTCTCCAACTCACTCTCCAACTCACTGCATCTCATTACCAACTCTCCAACTCACTACAACTCATTACCAACTCTCTAACTCACTATAACTCACTATCCAACTCTCTAACTCACTACAACTCATTACCAACTCTCCAACTCACACAACTCACTTTCCAACTCCCCAACTCACTACAACTCACTCTCCAACTCACTACAACTCACTCTCCAACTCCCCAACTCACTACAACTCCCTCTGCAACTCTCCAATTCACTACAACTCATTATTTCATGTTGAATCATATAAAGGAAAGGCTGAGGTATAAATGATTTGTGATGCCTATACATACAATTTATCTATAAACATGTCTATTTAAGGAGTATTTCTATACATACAATGCTATTTATCTATCAACATCTATTTAAGGTGTACGTCTATACATACAATATTATTTATCTATAAACACATCTATTAAAGGTGTCTGTAAATAGTTATATATAGGAAGAAAAGTCTTGTCATAATTTTTAGGTCCTTAGTATTGCATTAACCCATAGGATAGATTTTATATAGATTTTATAATTATTTTCCTATTTATCCCTATGGGACAATTATATATGTGTGTATATAGGTATAATGAATATATGTATATATAGATATAATGAATATATATATATATATATATATATATATATATATATATATATATATATATATATATATATATATATATATATATATATGTATTAATGAAGGTCCATCTTATTGTTAAGGTCTATTCATTAAAGAATAATAATAATAATAATAATATTGTTATTATTATCATTAATACTGTTTGCATTATTTTTATTAGTGAAGGGATTGTTGCTTACAGTACACCTTCCACAGTACACTGTATACTTTGCTGCACTGCGTTCACCCTCTTGATATTCTCCAGCAATAAATCGTTATCTTGCTTAGAAACCACTGGACCAATTTCAACCATATTGTTCAGATGAATTGATAAGAATTACTTAATATCTCATTTACACTCTCTCTCTCTCTCTCTCTCTCTCTCTCTCTCTCTCTCTCTCAGATAGAAACCTCATTATCTGCCATTTTTATGAGACATTTACATTACTCTCCCTCTCTCTCTCTCTCTCTCTCTCTCTCGCCTTAAGTAGCATTTTAATATTTTTTTTAGCCTCATTTCAAGTAAACAATCTATTAAAATTATATATCATTGAAAAGATCACTTTTCGATCTATTGCACTGTTTAAAGAAAATGTAAATATGTTAATATTTGTAATTTTGACAAATTTTTTGAAAATATATCTTTCTCCGATCGGCCAACTTGTACCAGCAGTGGGAATGTCATTTTTTTTAGGATATTTTTATATCGATGTTTGTTAGTGTTATGTGGCACAAATACTATTGAATGATATATCAGTGTAAAGGTAATTTATCATAATATTTCACGATATATTGGGAAACATGATATATTAATAGTCCGATTTACTGAGAATATTTAAATATGAGTCACATAAACCGCTATTCCACTTGGCTAACTTACAATCCCACTGAACTATGTCTTACAATTTTTTGAAAGCGCTTTATCATATCATACGTGGCTGAAATAGTAATAAATATTATATCACTGGAAAGGCAATTTATCAGGCTTTAACAAGGTGTAAATAGAAGTGATACGTAATTTTTCTCCGATTTATCATAAATTGTTAAAAAAAAGTAACACGACTTTTTCCGTTACGGCTAACTTTTACTCGTAATATCGATATTTAATTTTAATTTTTAGGCATTTTTAAACATATCATGATAAAGATCAACTCTTTAGCTTTAAAATGACACCTAATTCATTAACGTAGCTTCAAATATGACGTCATACGGAGCGATTGAAAAAAATAAATGGTAGGAATTTTCGTTCAGTGAAAGAGTAACTTGGCCCAAAGAGAAGTTAGTTATTCTTTCTCTCTCTCTCTCTCTCTCTCTCTCTCTCTCTCTCTCTCTCTCTCTCTCTCTCTCTCTCTCTCTCTCTCTCTCTCTCTCTCTCTCTCTCTCTCTCTCTCTCTCTACGTCGTCTGCAATCGGTGCCGACGAAATTAACTTCATTTCTTTGTAATTTCTTTGTAATTTCTTTGTAATTAAATCGAAATTCAATGAATTGGAGCAGCAGAAATTTGGGAAATATATCGTAGACGATTCAGAAGCCATTAAATAAATAAAAATCGAGTCATTAAATAAAATAATGGATGAAAAAGCGACACATTCGAGTATGAATGAAAAAATTTATCATCGATAATCTTATTTTTTGTTTCCCTGAAACTTCGATTGCTTTTAAAAACACCATTTTCCATCTTTATCTTTCTCTCTTACATTCTCTCTCTCTCTTACATTCTCTCTCTCTCTTTTACTGTTGCGTTTGTAACGAATTTATTACGTTTATCTTCGTTATCATTTATTTATTTGTCATCGAATGCATCCCATGATACGAATCAAAACGTTGTCCTACAGATTGAAATCATCATATTTAGACCAATTAAGCTTTAATTTCTATATGTTTTCACCCTCGAATTCGTTAATTAGTGGCAGAATTTGACGCAAATGGGTTAAATAGTATTTAATTACGTTATTACTTTGGAATGACGTCAGCCGAACCTTGGCGTGATTTCAGGCCTCAGAGATCGTGTCTCGTCAATAAAATCGATGAAATTGAATAAAATTTGTCTTAATTTAATTATATGTTCATCCTGGAATGAGTTTTGTAGTGGCAGGGATTATTTGCAGTAGGAATAATGATCTGTAATTATCTAGGTTCTTTGGAATCCTTATAGCCAGAGGTTCCTACTAGGGTACAAAGCCTAGCCATTAGTAGCCGAGTATTTTGGCTATCTATCTATTTATCTATCAGCTTCGTTGATGAACCTTTGTATTTGATCAAATTTAATATATTTGTTGCTATTTGGGCCTAATTATTAATTTAAAATCATTAAAGAATATATCCTAGTAGGCCTAGCTTAGGCTATTAGTTTAAAGCTATTGAATATACCCTAAAGGATCTCGAATACCCTGACCTAACCTTGATACCCTCAGACAGGAGACATTCATGTCTATATGTACATTTAAAACCTGATAAAGCCTTTCCTAGATGATTAATGACTACAGTAGGCCATCCCAAGCTAGATATAATTCATACGTCTGCAGTAATTCTAAAGACGTAGGTAATTGGTCGTCTGTACTTCTGTGTAGAAGGTTACGCCAATCCTTACAGGTTATTCATTGTATTCCTGGGACGTATTCCATGACTGAGGCTAAACGCATGCCCTTCCCAGGTTAGTCGAGGCTATGGTGGTAATTTTCCACCTATGCCAAGCTATGCCCAGGGAATTCTTTGTTTTATATGTACATAGTAATTAAATAGGACCAGAGATTAATCAGTAGACTGTTGGAAAAATTATATTACAAATAAGAAAATATCAGAGATTTGAGTCCAAAGTCTGGGAAACTGACCGAGACTTCAGAGACTGAGATTGTCTGTACATGTCATGGGAAGAGATCAGGGAAATATGACCACAAAAGCAGTTGATTTGCAAGTAATAGGACTAAGATGACCTCTTGGATGCCCCAGGGAATCATGGGGAAAGGGGTAAGTTGCAGATTTAGGCCTGATAGAAGCTCAGGCACAAAGTGAAGGAGATTAGAATGAAAAATGTATATAACTATTTCACTTATCCTTCATGAGAATGAAGGATAAGTCGTAGTCAAAAGGATTTATGATATTGCAATATATTTTATCTATAAGCCTGTATGTTTTAGGAATGTGGGAATAATTAGAGTAATTTTAAACCCATCTTTGAGAAGAGAAAGGTAACCTTATACTAACTAAGAGGATAGATTCTTCTCTTGACCATCCTTAAAGGATGTCCCATAGGAATTCACCCTAGTTTAATCCTGTTTAGGACACAATTCCTTTTTTATAAAAGGATTATAAAGATTATATTGATAACAGAATTGGCATATACCCCATATATTGGGAATAAGCAGTACATGAATAATTTTTGTTGCTTTAAAAATTTAGCATTGAAGATGTATGTGTATACATAGACTTACAATATATATATATATATATATATATATATATATATATATATATATATATATATATATATATATATATATATATATATATATATATATATATATATATATATATATATATATATAAATGTGGACACAATCACTTAGCAAAGATACAAATTTAACAAGTAAACAGGGAAACTATTATGATAAATTATGAAATTCATTCGCTCAAATCTTTCAATTGTGTAAAAAAAAAAACTTATGAGATAAAGTCACTTTAAATTGCTTAACAAATACACTTTTTAAGAATTACACAGTACACACCCTCACTGATGTATAGAAACAGTGCAATTTGCTTATAATGCACTGTCTAACAATAATCATTATGCAAATGAGCACTGGAAAGTTTGTCAGCTGCATAAAAGCTTAATTGGGTCTCTAAATTGAAAAAAGTGATTTAACCCAAATTGTATATTGAAGAAACTTGTAGACAGCCTTAGACATTAAGCCCTTAGGCAGACGCCAGGCTTGTTATATTCACAGGCATTGAAAGTACTTGATTTGTAGACGTTTTAACAGGATTTGTAGGTGTTTAGAATTGTTCTCTGTTGCAAGGAAAGGCAATTTGGTTAGAGGCAAGGTTGGTCCTTACATAATGGATAAATACTGGTATCCAGAGGTTCCTTAACTGGGGACGGTAATATAGTCGTGGTTCCTACAACTGGAAAGTTACCAGGTGTGATATTAATTGCAATATTTACCTTTCTAGTAGATTTCCTTTATAGAAATGTTCTCCCTTTGTTCCTTATCCTGCATGTTAACCAACCCTTCTGATTCCTTTGTCATTTTTGCAGGATGCATCGTCATGGTGACAAGAATGAGGTCTGGTTGATGTCTATGGAGACTTCTTCATCACTTCCAGTTCATTCTGATCATTGAGGTAAGTATGCGTGGAATTCCAAATGTGAAAATGACTTGATATAAGTCAGCGGTGACCCCTTTTGCAACGTCAGAGGGTCTCTTGACTATAGAGGAATGTTGAAGTCTATCTATCTAATCTGTCAGTTACCTATAGATAATTAATAAAATCTTTTCAATGGAAACAAATAGTCAGCATATACATACTGGAGTATTGTATTCTTGAGAGAATAAGTGTGTTGGGTTGAGTCCTTGTGCTGGAAATTGGTATTAGATTACAATGATTACACTTCTATAGGAATCTTGGTTCAGGAGACAGACATCTCATCAATATCTATAGAAATATAAATATGAAATTGATTTGTGGGATCTGATAAGCATTGGTCAGCCAGGTTGAATAGGTCATGTACCTGTTTCCTGTGCCTGACTGGAGTTTAAATGATGTAAGGAAGGGGGCTAATGATATTCTGGGCTGATTTTTGATGGGGCTACACACAGCTGGGAATCACTTGAGTGAAATACTTGTCAGGAATATGGTGACAGAACTATGGAAGTACCATTCAAAGGTTGATAGTGAAAGATAATTTGAAGCTAAATAGCAAGGGTCTGAGACATCTTGCAGTGCTCTCTTACCAAATACTTTCATGAGCAGTTTATGATCGACTGTTACAATGAATGTGATCTGCCATTACAATGAATTTGCTCGACAGTGCAATGGTAGCATATTGCAATTCAGCTGCCCATGTCAAAATGGTTACTTACTAATGTCACATTTCATCTTGAGTTGCCTGTGCTTGTGGAAGCATTATTGCTTTCTTGCTTGACCCTTTGTGTTCAGTCAACTTTGCAATAGACAGAGAAAGGTGCATTGTTCTCTCTCTCTCTCTCTCTCTCTCTCTCTCTCTCTCTCTCTCTCTCTCTCTCTCTCTCTCTTTCTCTCTACAGTTTAGGTTCTTTTATTACTTGAGTATTTTAATGTTTTACTTAAATACGTTTTATTTATATTTGTTTGTAATTGATCTATTTTTCTATGAGTTCAGTATTAGTTATGCAACAAGAGATTCGCTATTAGTTCACTATTAGTCGTGCAACAGGGATTCATTATTAATTATGAAAAAAGAGATTCACTATTAGATCACTGTTAGTCATGTAACAGGAGATTCACTCTAAGTTCACTATTAGTCATACAACAGGAGAGTCACTATTAGTTCACAATTAGTCATGCAACAGGAGATTCATTATTAGTTCACTATTAGTAATACTACAGGAAATTCACTATTAGCCATGCAACAAGAGATTCACTATTAGTCATGCAACAGGAAATTCACTATTAGCTCACAATTAGTAATGCAACAGGAGATTCATTATTAGTTCACTATTAATCATACAACAGGAAATTCTCTATTCACTATGAGCCATGCAACAAGAGATTCACTATTAGTCATGCAACAGGAAATTCATTATTAGCTCACTATTAGTAATGCAACAGGAGATTCATTATTAGTTCACTATTAGTCATACAACAGGAATTTCACTATTAGCTCACCATTAGTCATGCAACAAGAGATTCACTGTTAGTTCACTATTAGTCTGGCATCTGGAAATTCACTATTAATTTAGTATTAGTCATGCAACAAGAGATTCACTATTAATTCACTATTTGTCATGCAAAAAGAGGTTCACTATTAGTTCACTGTTAGTCATTGGGCAGGAGATTCACTATTAGTTATGAAAAAGGAGATTCACTATAAGTTCACTATTAATCAAGCAACAGGAGATTTACTATTAGTTCACTATTAGTCAAGAAACAGATTCACTATTAGTTCCCTATTAGTCATGCAAAAGGAACTTCACAATTAGTTATGAAACAGACGATTCACTATTAGTTCACTATTAGTCTTGCAACAGGAGATTCACTATTAGTTCATTTTCATCATGCATCAGGAGATTCATTATTAGTTCACCATTTGTCATGCAACAGGAGATTCACTATTAGTTCAGTATTAGTTATACAACAGAAAAATTTCACTATTAGTTCACTATTTGTCATGCAACAGGAGATTCACTATTAGTTCATTATTTGTCATGCAACAGGAGATTCATTATTAGTTCAGTATTAGTCATGCAACATGAAAATTCACTATTAGGTCACTATTCATCATCTGACAGGAGATTCACTATTCGTTCAGTATTAGTTATGCAACAGGAAAATTCACTATTAGTTAACAATTAGTCATGCAACAGGAGATTCACTGTTAGTTCACTATTGGTCATGCAACAGGAAATTCACTATTAGTTCACAATTAGTTGTGCAACAGGAGATTCACTATTAGTTCACTATTATTCATGCAACAGGATATTCACTATTAGTTCACTATTAGTCATGCAATAGGAAATTCACTATTAATTCACTATTAATCATGCAACAGGAGATTCACTATTAGTTCACTATTAGCCATGCAATAGGAGAGTCACTATTAGTTCACTATTTGTCATGAAATATGAAATTCACTATTAGTTCACTATTAGTCATGCAACAGGGGATTCACCATTAATTATGAAAAAAGAGATTCACTTAGTTCACTATTAGTCATGTAACAGGAGATTCACTATTAGTTCACTATTAGTCATACAACAGGAAATTCACTATTAGTTCACTATTAGTCATGTAACAAGAGATTCACTATTATTCATGCAACAGGAAATTCACTATTAGTTCACCATTAGTAATGCAACAAGAGATTCACTTTTAGTTCACTATTAGTCTGGCATCTGGAAATTCACTATTAATTTAGTATTAGTTATGCAACATGAGATTCACTATTAGTTCACTATTAGTCATGCAACAGGAGACTCACTATTAGTTTATTACTAGTCATGCAACAGGAAATTCACTATTTATTCAGTATTCATCATGCAACAGAAAATTCACTATTAGTTCACCCTTAGTTATGAAAAAGGAGATTCACTATTAGTTCAGTATTAGTCATGCAACAGGAGATTCAGTATTAGTCATACAATAGGAGATTCACTATTAGTTCACTATCATTCATGCAACAGGAAATTCACTGTTAGTTCACTATTAGTCATGCAACTGGAGATTCACTATTAGTCCACTATTAATCATGTAATATGAGATTCACTATTAGTTCACTATTAGTCATACAAGAAGATATTCACTATTAGTTCACTATTTGTCATGCAACAGGAGATTCACTATTAGTTCACTATTCATTATGCATTAAGATATTCACTATTAGTTCAATATTAGTCATGGAATATGAGATTCACTATTAGTTCAGTATTAGTCATGCAACAGGAGATTCACTATTAGTTCACTATTAGTCATGCAAGAGGATATTCGCTATTAGTTCACTATTTGTCATGCAACAGGAGATTCACTATTAGTTCACTATTCATCATGCAACAAGATATTCACTATTAGTTCAATATTAGTCCTGAATATGAGATTCACTATTAGTTCAGTATTAGTCATGCAATAGGAGATTCACTATTAGTTCACTATTCATCATGCAACAGGAGATTCACTATTAGTTCAGTGCCAGGTACAGCATATGATGTACATTTTTAGGGCACACTGTAAGCAATAATAATAATAATAATAATAATAATAATAATAATAATAATAATAATAATAATAATAATAATAATATTCTGCATCTCCCTTCCTCATGTCTTCATTAAAATGATGTCCAGACTGTGTTTTGGCAAATTATCTGCAAGATTTGTATTTATTTATTTATTAATTTTTTGTGGTTTAAATACTGACATCTACTTTCTCTCTCTCTCTCTCTCTCTCTCTCTCTCCTCTCTCTCTCTCTCTCTCTCTCTCTCTCTCACTCTCTCTCTCTCTCTCTCTCTCTCTCACATGAGAACAGGTGTCATGTTTAGCCCAGTTTCATATTTCCTAGGTCCTTAAATTTGTTTATAATCACCCTTGCACTGTTTCCTGACTATAGTAGTAGTAGTGAGAGAGAGAGAGAGAGAGATCGAGAGAGAGATCTAGAGAGAGAGAGAGAGAGAGAGAGAGAGAGAGAGAGAGAGAGAGAGAGAGAGCAGTTACACAAAATGGCAGTCACTCATAATAGCTTCGCCTTTCTTTGAGTGTATTAATTTGTTCTCTTTTATTATATACGTTTTATTATATATTATGTGTGAAGCTAATGTGTGTTTTGTCATGTAAAACGTGTCAATTACATTTCAGCACATTTCTTGCACTGCAGCTAATGTTGCCCTTCTTGCATTCCAGAATCTGTGGGTGGGTATGTCCCCAGACCAGACAAAGGTCTCCAGACTGGAGGGCACCAGCCGGCAGAAGAACCAAATCCTTTTGGCACGGTAAGTTCCTGAGGCGGTCTTAAGTACTAAGGTAGTGTGTGTGTGTGTGTTGTGGTGTGTGTGTATGAAGGGGTAGAGTGTTGGGTGTGGCCACAGAACTTTGGAAACATTGCTGTGAATCAGTGACCAAAAGGGGATATGTCTGGTTGACCTGAGGGAACTGGCACAGGACAGACATTTGTTGCACCTGGGAGTGCCACATCAATTGCTGAAGCCCAATGTTATAACCTGAGGGTGCCACAGGAACTTACTGACTGACTGTGATGGTGCCTTCTTTAAAAGGCCTATTGAAATGATAGATTTTCCTGTTAAAATCTTCACAGTATTATATAAGATAAATACATTTATATAATGCATAAACATGCATGGATTTGATTCAAATAGGAAATGGTCTTAATAGAAAGGTGATCAATATAAATAGGGCAGTTTTTTCCCAATATCACATTCCTTGTGGTTCGTCCAACTTTCCAGTGATCATTAAGCACAAAGTGCCCCAGACTCGAAGTTTTTGGGGGAGGCGAGTCAAATAGGGCCCCAGGGAGATGGTGTTTAATCAACCCCACAAAGTGCAAAAAAAAAAAAAAAATAAAAATCAGTTAATGGATCCAGTGTGGAAGTAATCCTTGATTCGTTGTCTGATTTCCAGTTTGCAGAAATTTCCCCTGAAGTGAGAGTTATCGGAAAATGTTCCCTGCGTTATTCGAATTGTACGTAACTGATCTCTCTGTATTTCCTATTACCTTCTATCATTTCTTTTAAATGGACGCCATATTGTTTGGAAGCTTGAATAATAATAATAATAATAATAATAATAATAATAATAATAATAATAATAATAATAATATAATAATAATAATAATAATAATAATAATAATAATCTGCATCTCCCTTCCTCATGTCTTCATTAAAATGATGTCCAGACTGATTTGGTAAATTAATCTGCAAGATTTGTATTTATCTATTAATTTTTTGGTGGTTTTATATACTTGACATTCATTCTCTCGTCTCTCTCTCTCTCTCTCTCTCTCTCTCTCTCTCTCTCTCTTCTCTCTCTCTCTCTCTCTCTCTCTCTCTCTCTCTCTCTCTCTCTCTCATGAGAACAGGTGTCCCATGTTTAGTCCAGTTTCATATTTCCTAGGTCCTTATATTTGTTTATATTCATCCTTGCACTGTTTCCCTGACTATAGTAGTAGTAGTAGTAGTAGTACCAGAGAGAGAGAGAGAGAGAGAGAGAGCAGTTACACAAAATGGCAGTCACTCATATCACCTTCGCCTTTCTTTGAGTGTATTAATTTGTTCTTTTTTTATTGTATACTTTTTATTATTTATATATATTTGGCTTTATATGAAAATTTATTATGACAGGGATGCTGGGATTGCAATGAATCCTTTTTGGAAAAGGATTAACTTATTAACTTTAGTCTGAAGTTACAGGAAACAAAATGGGGGTCATTACGTAAAATCTTGAAGAAATCCAAAGTTTTTGAGGGAAATGTATTCTGTATATTAGCTATCAATCTAATATAAACTTTAAATACTCTGGTGTTGTATTCTGTAAAAGCTGTACTAGTCAAGTTAGTGTATATTTCTGTATTTTATCTTGCGTATTGGGAATGTGTGTATGTGTAATTTAGGTGTGAAAGTATTATGTGAAGCTAAGTGTGTTTTGTCCTGTAAAATGTGTCAATTACATTTCAGCACATTTCTTGCACTGCAGCTAATGTTGCCCCTCTTGCATTCCAGAATCTGTCGGTGGGTACATCCCCAGACCAGACAAAGTCTCCAGACTGGAGGGCACCAGCTGGCAGAAGAATCAAATCTACTTGGAACGGTAAGTTTCCTGAGTGGGTCTTAAGTACTAAGGTGTGTGTGTGTGTGTGGTGTGTGTGTGTGTGAAGGAGTAGAGTGTTGGGTGTAGCCGCAGAACTTTGAAACATTGCTGGGATCAGTAACCAAAAAGGGGAATGTCTGGTTGACCTGAGGGAACTGGCACAGGACAGACATTTGTTGCACCTGGGAGTGTCACATCAATTGCTGATGCCCAGTGTTATCACCTGAGGGTGGCACAGGAACTTATTGACTGACTGTGATGGTGCCTTCTTTAAAAGGCCTATTGAAATGATAGAGTTTCCTGTTAAAATCTTCACAGCATTGTATGAAATAAATACAATAATATAATACATAAACATGCATGGATTTCATTCAAATAGGAAAATGGTCTTAATAGAAAGGTGATCAATATAAATAGGCAGTTTTCCAATATCACATTCCTTGTGATTCGTCCAATTTTCCAGTAATCATTAATCACAAAGTGCCCAGACTCGAAGTTTTGGGGAGGCGAGTCAAATAGCCCAGGGAGATGGTGTTGATTGACCCCACAAGGTGCCAAAAAAAAAAAAATGGTTAGTGGATCCAGTGTGGAAGTAATCCTTGATTCGTTGTCTGATTTCCAGTTGCAAAAACTTCCCCTGAAGTGAGAGTTATCAGAAAATGTTTCCTTGTGTTTATTTGAATTGTACATAACTGATCTCTCTGTATTTCCTATTACCTTCTATAATTTCTTTTAAATGGACACCATATTGTTTGGAAGCTTGAATAATAATAATAATAATAATAATAATAATAATAATAATTAATAATAATAATAATAATAATAATAATAATAATAATAATAATAATATTCTGCATCTGCCTTCCTCATGTCTTCATTAAAATGATGTCCAGACTGTGCTTTGGTAAATTATCTGCAAGATTTGTATTTATTTATTTATTAATTTTTTGTGGTTTTATATACTGACATCATCTCTCTCTCTCTCTCTCTCTCTCTCTCTCTCTCTCTCTCTCTCTCTCTCTCTCTTTTCTCATGAAAACAGGTGTCCATGTTTAGCCAGTTTCATATTTCCTAGGTCCTGAAATTTGGTTATATTCATCCTTGCACTGTTTTCCTGACTATAGTAGTAGTGGTAGTAGTAGTAGTAGTAGTAGTAGTAGTAGTAGTAGTAGTAGTAGTAGTAGTAGTAGTAGTAGTAGGAGAGAGAGAGAGAGAGAGAGAGAGAGAGAGAGAGAGAGAGAGAGAGAGAGAGAGCGCAGTTACACAAAATGGCAGTCACTCATATCACCTTCGCCTTTCTTTGAGTGTATTAATGTGTTCTTTTTTTATTATATAACTTTTTATTATATATTTTGGCTTTCTATGAAAATTTATTGCGACAGGGATGCTGGGATTACAATAAATCCTTTTTGAAAGGATTAATTATTGTTTGAAGTTACAGGAAACAAAATGGGGTCATTACGTAAAAATCTTGAAGAAATCCAAAGTTTTTGAAGAACTTTATTCTCTATATTAGCTAT
>JANJGK010000024.1:22524411-22532549 GCA_039081455.1 Macrobrachium rosenbergii
TGTGTGTTTTGTCCTGTAAAGTGTGTCAATTACATTTCAGCACATTTCTTGCACTGCAGCTAATGTTGCCCTTTTTGCATTCCAGAATCTGTTGGTGGGGTTACGTCCCAGACCAGACAAAGTCTCCCAGACTGGAGGGCACCAGCCGGCAGAAGAATTAAATCCATTTGGCACGGGTAAGTTCCTGAGAGGGTCTCAAGTACTAAGGGGTGGCTCTGTGTGTGTGTGTATGAAGGGGTTGAGTGTTGGGTGTGGCCATAGAACTTTGGAAATATTGCTGGGATCAGTGACCAGAAGGGGAATGTCTGGTTGACCTAAGGGAACTGGCACAGGGCAGACATTTGTTGCACCTGGAAGTGCCACATCAATTGCTGAAGCCAGTGTTATCACCTGAGGGTGCCACAGGAACTTATTGACTGACTGTGATGGTGCCTTCTTTAAAAGGTTTATTGAAATGATAGATTTTCCTGTTAAAATCTTCACAGCATTATATAAGATAAATACATTTATATAATGCATAAACATGCATGGATTTGATTCAAATATGAAATGGTCTTAATAGAAAGGTGATCAATATAAATAGGCAAGTTTTCCCAATATCACATTTGTTCATGACACTTACCTGACAGATATATATATAGCTGTATTCTCCGAAAGGGACCGACAGAAATTCAAAAACTTACGGCACACGCAGATGGGCCAGGTGGTTAGTACCCATTCCCGCCGCTGGGAGGCGGGCATCAGGAACCATTCCCATTTTCTATTCAGATTTTCTCTGTCGCCGGTATTGTCAACACCTGTTGTCAATACCTCCGCTGTTGGATTTTCGTAAACTTTTTCCACTAAGTATTCTGATTGTCTTTTGGTTTTTTGACTTTGGGCTTTGTGGATAGGCATATGCTTCTTTGGACTGTTTGATTTTGGTTTTGGCTTTCCTTGAACGAGATGTCTGGATCTAGTTCTGCTAGTTTCAGGGTGTGTGTTGTGAAGGAGTGTAAGGTGAGGCTACCGAAAGCTTCGGTAGACCCTCACACAGTATGCATGAGATGTAGAGGGCAATGTCTGTATGTTGGATGATCGCTGCAAGGAGTGTGAATCGTTGCCTGATTCTGATTGGAAGGCGTACGATTCTTACGTTCGCAAGCTAGAGCGTGATCGTGTAAGGAGGTCTTCCTCCAGGAGTGTGTCGGTAGGTGGGAGTCAGGGTATTAATTTATCTCCTGTTAACCCTACTAATGCTTCTCCTTTCCCTGTAGAGTCGCCTTCTAACCCTGTGATTGCGGTCTGCGGAAGGTAATGCCCTTGCGCAGATTTTGAACTCCATTCGTACCTTGGAGTCTAAGGTGTTGGCGATCGAAAGTGCAGTGAAGTGTAGTGATCCCCCCAGTGTTGTGGAGGGGGGCGTCAGATCGGGCCCTATAATGCCTCTAGGCCTAGACCTCTGCCGAACTCCCAGGACTTAGGGAATTGGGCATGTCAAAAGCCGCAAGAGGGTTTACGGGGACCCCCCACCGATCTGGCGTCCCTTCGGCAGGCCTTGTTGACGTCTCCCAGGCTGCCAAGGATCGTGCTCGCGCACGGATCCTTAAGGATTGTTTTTCGTCCTCCGAGGCGTCCCTCTCCACTTAAGGGGTCACGTTCTCGGTTGGACTCTCGTCCTTTCAAGAGGAGCCGCGTTGAAGAGGACGCTTCTTCTCCTCTTTCTCGTGCCTTAGAATCTTCTCCCGACTGGCCTGCGAGATTTGCCGCCGCAGAAGAGGACCAGGTTTTCTTCGGAGGAGGACGTTGCTGAACGTCCCAGCCGCACCAAGAAGAGAGGCCCCTGTCGCTCTTGGTAGAAGGAGGAGGACGTCTCCTTCCCCCTCTTCTTCTCATAGAGCAGCCCTTCTCCTGAGAGGGCTTCCTCTCCTTCGAAGCGTCTTATCCAAGATATGCAGCGGCAGTTAGCTTCCCTTCTCGCTGCTAAGGAGAAGGAACCTCGTGGGCGCCGCAAGGATCTGTCGCTGCCAGTTGAAAGATCTAAGGAGGTCTCCCTCTCCTTCTCTTCGTTTGTCTCTCTCCCCTGCGGTTTCTCGTAGTCGCCCTCATCGTTCTGCGGATCATCAGCTCTCCTTGCCCCGTCGTGGCTCGCTGGTTGATCAGGACCGCTCCTCTTGCAGCTAGGCTTGCCGCTAGTAAGAGTTCGTGCCAAGACGCTCTTCTTGCCTCTCCTCCTGCTTCTCGCTCTCGTTTTGACGTTCGGCAGGACGCTCCCCAGGACGCTTCTCGTTATTCCCGATTCCCTGCATGATGCTTCTTCAGGACTCTTGTCAAGAAGCTCGGCGGCTCGCTCGTCAGGACTCTCGTCAGGACGCTCGGCAGCTTGTAAGACAGGACGCTCTTCAGGACGCTCGGCTGCTTATGAAGCAGGACGCTCGTCAGGACGCTCATCAGGACGCTCGTCAGGACGCTCCTCAGGACGCTCGTCAGGACGCTCGGCAGGACGCTCCTGTACGAGTTGTTCCGGAATTTTCTGCTGCTTCTTCCCACGAGAAGAGGTCTCTGGGCCGAATTGGACCCAAAGGTCTTTGTCTCTCTCTAGCCCCGGAAGACTCTCCTGTCGCTCCTGTCGGAGAGGCTGATTTGTCTCAGGAGTCGGACTCTGCAGAACAAGAGCCCCCTCTTTCGTCTTTCTCCGACTACCGGATTTTGGCTAGCATGCTTAAGGAGCTTTTTCCTGATAAATTTCAGCCTTCTGCTCCTCTTTCCCCTCCTTCGCAGTTAGCTTCTTCGAAGGTGAGGAATCGCCCGGCTTCCTACAAATGAAGACTTCTCTGGCTACTAGAAAAGCTCTCAAGAGGGTCAATGCGTGGATGGAAGATAGGAAGTCTCAAGGGAAATCTTCCTTCGCTCTCCCCCCGTCTAGATTGTGCGGGAAAGCTGGAATGTGGTATGAGACGGGAGAGGAAATTGGCTCTAGAGTTCCTTCTTCCTCTCAAGGTGTGATTTTGCGAGCCTCGTGGATGCGTCTAGGAGGTCTCTTCTTTCTTCGGCTAAGGTGTCTTGGACTCTTTCTGAGACCGACCACCATCTGAAAGGCCTCTTCAAGTCTATGGAGGTTTTTAACTTTCTGGACTGGTGCTTGGGGGCCTTGGACTTAAGGACTCGTAGTCCGGACTCTATTTCTCTGGGGGGAGCTGTCCAGTGTACTGTCGTGCATGGACAAGGCCGTCAGGGGATGGCGCTGATGAACTGGCTTCTCATTTTGGTACAACCCTCCTAAAGAAGAGGGCTTTGTACTGCAATTTTGCTGCCAAGTCAGTTTCTCCTGTTTCAGAGGGCTGAGTTACTATTTGCCCCTCTTTCTAGCCATCTCTTCCCCCAGCCGCTTGTCAAGGATCTCGCCTCCAGCCTTAAGGAACAAAGAAAAGGCTACTCAGGATCTCCTTGCTCAGTCTTCCAGACGTCCTAGTGTCCCTTCTACGTCTTCGCAAAGGACTTCCCCGAAGAGACAGAAGCCCTTTCGTGGGAGATCTTCCTCCTCTAGACCCTTTTCGCGAGGAAGAGGTCTCTCCAGAGGCGGAGCCCCTTCTTCCCAAAGGGGCAAGAAGTGACTTTTCTCACCTCCAGACACCAGTAGGAGCCAGGCTTCTCCTGTTTTCGGAAGCCTGGAAAGTAAGAGGGGCGGATTCCTGGTCCCTCAATGTAATCAAAAAAGGTTACAGGATCCCGTTCCTCGAAAACCCCCCCCTGTCCTCTACTCCCAGAGATCTGTCGCCTTCTTACCGTCCGGAGAAGCAACAGATCCTTTTAGATCTGCTGGAAGAAATGATCCAGAAAGAGGGCAAATAGAGCGAGTCCTGGATCTGGAGTCTCCAGGTTTTTACAATCGTCTCTTCCTGGTTCCAAAACAGTCAGGGGGGTGGAGACCAGTCCTGGACGTCAGCAGACTGAACAACTTTGTCGTCAAAGAGAAGTTCAAAATGGAGACGCCCCAGTCGGTTATCAATGCACTGCGACCAGGCGATTGGATGGTCTCTCTCTCGACCTTCAGGACGCGTATTTTCATGTCCCCATTCATCCTCAATCGAGGAAAGTTTTTGAGGTTTGTCCTGAAGGGAAGAGTGTACCAGTTCAGAGCTCTCTGTTTCGGACTGAGTACAGAGCGCCTATGGTATTCACAGTCCTGATGAGGAACGTTGCCCGGTGGCTTCATCTTGCCGGCATAAGGATATCGCTCTATCTAGACGACTGGCTCATCCGAGCCACATCGGAACAAAGGTGTCTGGAGGGACTTGCATTCAACTTTGAAACTGACAAAGTCCCTGGGACTTCTTGTGAATTTAGAGAAGTCGCATCTGATCCCCTCTCAGTCCATTCTTTATCTGGGGATTCGGATGGATTCAGCGGGTTTTCGAGCCTTTCCATCCCAGGAACGTCAGCAGCACTGCTTAGTAAAAGTTTCGGCCTTCCTGGGGAAAGAAACATGCTCGGTGAGGGAATGGATGGAGTCTGCTGGGGACCATTTCATCACTGGAGAAGTTTGTTTCCCTGGGGAGGTTGCATCTCAGACCCCTACAGTTCTTTCTTGCAGACAACTGGAAGAACAAGGAGGACTTAGACGAGTCTCTCAGGATCTCTCTCTCTGTCAAGGACCATCTGCGGGTTGGTGGCTCGATCCTGTAAAGTTGGCAGAAGGGGTCTCTCTCTATCTTCTGAGCCCCGACCTAGTGTTGTTTTCCGACGCGTCCATGTCGGGATGGGGAGCAACACTAGGGGGGGGAGGAAGTGTCAGGCACCTGGAAAGGGGAACAGGTGTCCTGGCACATAAATCTAAAAGAACTGAAAGCGATTTTCCTGGCTCTTCAGTTCTTCCACCAAGATCAAGTTGCAGGGTCGGGTGATTCAAGTCAACTCCGACAACACCACGGCCCTGGCGTACCTCAAGAAACAGGGAGGTACTCATTCTCGGTCCCTGTTCTTGATCGCCAAGGAGATCCTGCTATGGGCACATTCTCACCAGGGTGACGATTCTCACTCGTTTTGTAGCAGGGGTCGAGAATGTTCGCGCCGACCCTTCTCAGTCGACAACATCAGCTTCTGCCAACAGAATGGACTCTGAACGCAGAAGTATGTCAGGATCTTTGGAAGCTTTGGGAGGACGTCCCTGGTGGACGTTTTCGCGACTTCAAGGACCACAAGGCTGCCCCTTTACTGCTCTCCAGTGCTCGACCCGGGAGCCCTAGCAATAGACGCCTTTCTCTGGGACTGAAGGGTCTAGATCTGTACGCCTTTCCCCCATTCAAGATTCTGGGGGAAGTCGTCAGAAAGTTTGTAGCCTCAGAAGGGACGAGAATGACTTTAATCGCTCCTTTTTGCCTTCAGCAGAATGGTTCCCAGAGGTCATGTCTCTCGTGGTGGACTATCCAAGAACGCTTCCTTTGAGAACAGATCTTCTCAAACAACCCCACTTCGAGAGGTACCACAAAAACCTTCCCGCTCTGAGTCTAACTGCATACAGACTATCGAGAAGTTGCCTCAGAGCGAGAGGTTTTTCTAGACCAGTGGCTAAGGAGATCGCTAACGCCAGGAGAGCCTCTTCCAGCGCAGTGTACCAGTCCAAGTGGATCATTTTCAGGAGGTGGTGTAAACTTAAGGGAATTTCCTCCACCACGACCTCTCTTTCCCAGATAGCGGACTTCCTTTTATATCTGAGAAAGGATTTGAACCTGGGCAGTCCCTACCATCAAAGGCTATAGGAGTATGCTGTCAACGGTCTTCAGGCATAGAGGCCTGAACTTATCGGACAATAAAGACCTTCATGATCTTCTTAGGTCTTTTGAGACGTCTAAGGTAGCCTCCCCTAAGTTACCTTCGTGGAATTTAGATGTAGTTCTAAAATTCCTGATGTCGAAGAGGTTTGAACCTTTAAATTCTGCTTCCTTCAGAGATGTAACCAAGAAAGCTATTTTCCTAACTGCTCTGGCGACGGCGAAGAGAGTTAGTGAACTTCAAGCGTTCAGCAAGATTATAGGTTTCAGAGGCCCTGATGCTGTCTGTTCTCTGAGCCCTATTTTTCTTGCTAAGAATGAGAACCCGTCTTCCCCTTGGCCCAGGTCCTTCGAAATTAAGGGCTTGACGAACATCACTGGACAAGAACCTGAGAGAACCCTGTGTCCTGTCAGGGCTCTAAGATTTTATTTGCAGAGGACCCAGGATTGTAGAGGTCCTTCTAGCAATCTTTGGTGCTCCGTTAAGAGGCCTGATATACCTCTCTCGAAAAATGCCCTGGCGTTCTTTCTACGAAGCACCATCATAGACGCCCATTCCCAGTGTGCTAGACGAAGACTTGAGAACTTTGAAGGTTAAGGCTCACGAAGTGAGAGCCATTGCTACCTCAGTGGCCTTCCAGAAAAACCAGTCTCTCAATGACATTCTGGGTGCCACTTTTTGGCGAAGCAATTCGGTCTTTGCTTCTCATTATCTCACAGAAGTGAAGACGTCCTATGAGAATTGCTGTGCGCTGGGACCTTACGTTTCCGCAAATACGATCTTGGGAACAGAAAGCGACTCTCATCCTCTCCTTTAGTTTTGTTTTTGGTGTGTTTTTAAATATTTTATGTGTTGTTTTTTATGGGTCGTTGGGTTCTCCACCAGTGGTGGTCGCCCCAGTCCTTAGTTTATGTTAATCTTTTTTTGACGTAAACTAGGCTTGGTCAGGTGGTTGTTAGTTTGTCGCTTACCCTCAAAGTAAGGTCATATGGTCTAGTCACATTGTGGTCTCGCCCCCCGTTGACAGATCATCTAGATTCCACCAGCTCTATAGGTCTCTACCTCGCTGGAGTTTTCTAGTAAAGCAGAAGCAGGCTTGGGTGACAGTAATCACGAAGTCAGCAATGCTAACAGGTAAGGAACCAAGGCATCAATCGCCTACATAGTTTTGTTTCCTAAATCCTATTCTGTCTCTTCCCACCTCCAATGGTGGGATTCAGCTATATATATATCTGTCAGGTAAGTGTCATGAACAAAATGATATTTTTATGATAAAATAAAGTTTGTTCATACTTACCTGGCAGATATATATAATCATAGTACCCGCCCCTCCTCCCCTCAGGAGGACAGTAGTTCTAGTTTCTAGAAAATCTGAATAGAAAATGGGAATGGTTCCTGATGCCCCGCCTCCCAGCGGCGGGAATGGGTACTAACCACCTGGCCCATCTGCGTGTGCCGTAAGTTTTTGAATTTCTGTCGGTCCCTTTCGGAGAATACAGCTATATATATATCTGCCAGGTAAGTATGAACAAATTTTATTTTATCATAAAAATTATCATTTTCTTGTGGTTTCGTCCAATTTTCCAGTGATCATTAAGCACAAAGTGCCCAGACTCGAAAGTTTTTGGGGAGGCGAGTCAAATAGTCCCGGGAGATGGTGTTTATCAACCCCACAAAGTGCAAAAAAATAAATAAAAAATGGTTAGTGGATCCAGTGTGGAAGTAATCCTTGATTCGTTGTCTGATTTCCAGTTGCAAAAACTTCCCCTGAAGTGTGAGAGTTATCAGAAAATGTTCCTTGTGTTATTCGAATTGTACATAACTGATCTCTCTGTATTTCCTATTAACTTCTATAATTTCTTTTAAATGGACACCATATTGTTTGGAAGCTTGAATAATAATAATGATAATAATAATAATAATAATAATAAAAATAATAATAATAATAATAATAATAATAATAATAATAATAATAATAATAATAATAATAATAATAATAATAATAATAATAATAATAAATAATAATAATGATAATATAATTTGGCAGCAGACCCTCTTTTAAACAGGTTCTATTGAATGTTATTGCTGCTTTCAGCTGCATTTATTTTGTAGAAGACTTTTTCTATTTTCCTTATTGCGGACTTTGCTGTTAGCACGCACCTCCACTGAAGAGAAGTCCGCAATAAGGAAAATAGAAAAAGTCTTCTACAAAATAAATGCAGGTGAAAGCAGCAATAATAATAATAATAATAATAATAATAATATTCTGCATCTGCCTTCCTCATGTCTTCATTAAAATGATGTCCAGACTGTGCTTTGGTAAATTATCTGCAGAGATTTGTATTTATTTATTTATTAATTTTTTGTGGTTTTATATACTGACATCA
>JANJGK010000024.1:22532649-22540149 GCA_039081455.1 Macrobrachium rosenbergii
AAAAACAGATTCATAAAGAAAGATGTAAAAAATGCGCCGAAGTTTCTTCGGCGCAATCGAGTTTTCTGTACAGCCGCTACAGCGTATAATCAAGGCCACCGAAAATAGATCTATCTTTTCGGTGGTCTCGGTATAATTGCTGTGTGAGCCGCGGCCCATGAAGCTTTAACCACCGCCCGGTGGTGTCTTTATCCTATATCGTTGCCAGAAGCACGTTTATGGCTAACCTTAACCTTAAAGAAAATAGAACTTCTGAAGGTAGAAGGACGCAATTGGGTATGTTTGTTGACTGGAAGGTGGATCATCAACATACCAATTTGCAGCTATCTAGCCTCAGTAATTTTTAAGATCTGAGGGCGGACAGAAAAAGTGCGGACAGAAAAAAAGTGCGGACAGAATAAAGTGCGGACCGACAGACAAAGCCGAGACAATAGTTTTCTTTTCAGAAAACCAAAAATGGAAGATAATACTATTGATTCATCGCTCCGTTATTGCTAGTTCATGAAAAATGTCCTTTTATATCAGTCTTTCAGTTCAAGTGTTTATCTATTTGATGTTTTATTTCTTTTAATAGTGTCCATTCAACTATTTATCTATTTAACATTCTATTTCTCTGAATCAATTCACTGATCTGATTCAGAACCACTGAGAAAATAGAGGAAGAATTTACGGAGTTCGTCCCTTAATCAGTTCGCAAATGGCGGGGTTCCGCTGCCTTCCAGTCCGACTGGAAAGGTAAGGTGACCTCCTCCTCATCAGAACGACCCGGTCCCGTGACCTGGGATACCCGCGGAGCCAAGAGGTCGCGGGGATTTGTGACTGGCTGAGCCATTTCCAAGTCGAATCCTCCCTCAGGCCACCAATCCAGAAGTTGTCTCCCGCTGTACCTGAAGTTGTTGTTGTGATTAGTTGGTGAAGGCATCTGAAATTGTTGTGATTTGTTTGTGAAGTCTTCTGAAATTGTTGTCTTTGGTTTTGTGAGGTCTTCTGAAATTGTTGTGATTTGTTTGTGAGGTCTCCTGAAGTTGTAATTAGTTTGTGAGGTCTTCTGAATTTTGTTGGTATCAGTTTGTGAGATCTTCTGAAATTGTTGTCATTGGTTTGTGAGGTCTCCTGAAATTGTTGTCTTTGGTTTGTGAGGTCTTCTGAAACTGTTGTCATTGGTTTGTGACGCCTTCTGAAATTGTTGTCATTAGTTTGTGAGGTCTTCTGAAATTGTTGTGATTTTGTTTGTGAGGTCTTCTGATATTGTTGTCATTAGTTTGTGAGGTCTTCTGAAATTGTTGTCATTAGTTTGTGAGGCCGTCTGAAATTGTTGTCATTAGTTTGTGAGTTCTTCTGAAATTGTGATTAGTTTGTGAGGTCTTATGAAATTGTTGTCATTAGTTTGTGAGGTCCTCTGAAATTGCTGTCATTAGTCTGTGAGGTCTTCTGAAATTGTTGTCAGTAGTTTGTGAGGTCTCCTGAAATTGTTGTGATTAGTTTGTGAGACCTTCTGAAATTGTTGTCATTAGTTTGTGAGATCTTCTTTGCAATAACAAAGAGTGGAGTTGATGACTTCACAGGAATTACGTCATTAATTACGCAACTGAGAAAAATACTTGCCAGCAAATTGTTGTAAACGTTCCACAAGCTTTGAAAAGTCTCCTGGCTCGGCCAGATCTGTGACTTGTCTGGGACCACCACTATGCCTCTTCCTGAAATGGAGAGACTTGCTTAATCATTATCCTTAGACAATGTTAGTTTTGTTTGTGAAGTTGCAAGCAAAGTCAAGGATGCTTAATATGATGTTGGATAAAAGTATCGTATAGTATTATGAGTATTTGATCACCAAACTCAAGATTAATATTAAAGTAAGGCTGGATATATTAGCAGAATGGGCACAAAGGGAATTACTGAGGTTCTTTAAAACATTCATCATACTTGGTTAATTGAGGAATAATTAGAAATGACTAAATCAGTGTTGATGCAATGAAGTAGGAAAATTCAATCAGAAAAAATATAAGGAAGCTTACTAATATCAGGAAAATTAAGGCAAGGCAGGAAAGTCCCCGAATCATCCAACTTTTCTTAAAACTGAAAGTCAAAGAAGGTAGAATATCGCATCAGATAAACTTAAAGAGAAGGAAAGCAAGGCTGGAAAAGAGGAAGACTGGAAAGGTAAAGGAAGGACCTTCAAATTTTTATCTCTTACCACCTAAAAGACGACACCGCCGGTATTATCTCTATGTCTGTTCGTCTTCTCCTTCTTCTACTTTTTCTTCTACTTTTCCTTCTACTTGTCCGCTGATGAGTCTTCAACAACCGAAATTTGGTTTGATTAAGGATGAGCTCAACTTGTGGGTAGTTAAGGAACAATCAAAAGTCGGAAAGTCTGTCACTGTTTCAAATAATTTTTTTTTACTTGTATTCCATTTAAAAAAAAAAAAAATATATTATATATATATATATATATATATATATACATATATATATATATATATATATATATATATATATATATATATATATATATATATATATATATATATATATATATGTTTAAGTACCCGGACTCACCTGAGATTCTGGCATTCCTTCCGGGCTTCTTCCCACGTCAGCTTCCTCTCCACGACGTAAAAACATTCCGTCCCGGAAGTGAAGAAATGCGGGGGGCAGAAGCTTTCGGCTGGACGGAGGAGAAAAATATGTTTATATATGTTGGATATATTTCTGCAGTAGGAAAGAAAGTGCGGCGGACTAAAAGCTGTGTGTATGTACATTATATATATAATATATATACATATATATGTATATATATATCTATATTACTATATATATATATACTATATATATATATATATATATATATATATATATATATATATATCAACTTTTATTGTAAATTCGCAAAGGCAGAAATTTTATTTTATTTTATTAATTTTATTAATTTGGGGGGGGGGGTGATTCTTCTTTGCTTAACTACATATTATGAATCTATGTCCGTCACTGTCTTTAGAAATTAATGTACAGTAATTATCTTTTTATTAATCATTCGTCATATTTCCTTATTCGTAAATTCTTCGTTAGAAAATGCGTTTCACTATTTCAAAAAGTAAAATGTGAAGCCATACAGGAACAAGTAATAAATGCGCAGAAGTTTCTTCGGCGCAGTCGAGTTTTCTGTACAACAGTAAAACGCTGTATAAAACTATCAGCTACGACCGGCCAGCACTCAGTCGCTGTCTAGATACTGTCAAGTGATGGTGTGTCGCACTATCATGGGCTAACCTTAAGTAAAGTAAAAACTACTGAGGCTAGAGGGCTGCAATTTGGTATGTTGATGACTGGAGGGTGATGATCAACATGCCAGTTTGCAGCCCTTTAGCCTCAGCAGTTTTTAAGATCTGAGGGCGGACAGAAAACAGTGCGGAAGGACAGACAAAGCCGGCACAATAGTTTTCTTTTAGAGAAAACTAAATATTAGGGGCCAAATTGAATAACGAATTAAAATAGATGAATGATGATCTATATTAATCAGGTATAAGAATTTTTTAAAAAAGTTCTTCATTTGAAAGTAACTTGTATAGAGGCGTTTTCTCTCCAAATTAAGGACAGATCCTAAAGATTTCATTAGCTTTAAAATTTTATACATATAGACATCCTTTACTCTTCACTCCAACACTTTATCACAGAATGGAGAAGTATGCTTTAATCCCCGATGAACAATACTTTAGTCTTTATGCATCACTTTCGTGTTAAGTCATTCACGAACCATATGGTTTTGATTATTCGAAATAATCACCACAGAAACACGTCCGTGATTCAAATAAACTTCTGATTCGTTGAGGACCAATTGGTAGTGCCCTTGGCCTTTCGTCTGAAACTCCTGGGTTCGATCCCCCATGCGCGTCAGAAATATATTCCGAATATGAGAATTAGAGTCAAAATTCTATTACTTACATAGGTCAGTATCTACCTCGGGAATTTCTTCTTGAGTTTGATTGGAGGCCGACGGAATTTGTACAGGATTCTGTGGAGGAATTTGTACAGGAATGTGTACAGGATTCTGTACAGGAAATTGTACAGGATTCTGTACGGGAATTTGTACAGGATCCTGTACAGGATCCTGTACAGGAATTTGTACAGGATTCTGTACAGGAAATTGTATAGGATTCTGTACAGGAATTTGTACAGGATTCTGTACAGGAAATTGTATAGGATCCTGTACAGGAATTTGTACAGGATTCTGTACAGGAAATTGTATAGGATCCTGTACAGGAATTTGTACAGGATTCTGTACAGGAAATTGTATAGGATCCTGTACAGGAATTTGTACAGGATTCTGTACAGGAAATTGTATAGGATCCTGTACAGGAATTTGTACAGGATTCTGTACAGGAAATTGTATAGGATTCTGTACAGGAAATTGTATAGGATTCTGTACAGGAATTTGTGCAGGATTCTGTACAGGAATTTGTAATGACCTGACAGATGCTTCCAGGTATCCGAGTCTGGAGTTTGTGTCTGGAAGAAAAATATGAATTTTAATCGAGTTGATAAAACGCAATATTAAAACGCAGTAGTTTAATGAGCTAATTAAAAAAAAGTTCCCTATTAAAATGTCTTAAATTACATGAAGCGTTTATGTTTGCATGTGCATTTTTTTTAAATAAGAAAAGATTTACTCATAGTGAAGCAGTTGCATGTTCAGATAACAAATAAATAGTAAGGTACAAATTGCAATGAATGTAACGATGCTGGAATGACGTTTGATACATCAACAAAAGAAAAAAATGGTTTTGAAATTTGTATCCCAAAGCTTAAGATCTGTTTTCTATTTTGTTTCCCAAATAAATGTAAAAAAATAAGTTTTTTAAATAATCCATATTCTTATGCGGCATTAGAGAAAAATGGATGTATACACACACACACACACACACACACACACACAATATATATATATATATATATATATATATATATATATATAGTATATATATATATATCTATATATAATATATATATATATATATATATATATATATATATAATTATATATATACGCACACACACATACAGTATATCAAAGCTTAAAAAATCCCTACCTAAAAGTAATTTTTGCAGAACAGCCATATGTTCTTCAGAAGTTTGCGAAGTCTTCTGAACAGCCTTCCTCATTTCAACAGTCAGATTGTGTTGGTGTTCCTGAGTCATCAACACTATGGCTGCCAGAGATTCCATCAGCTGTTTAGAACCTGAAATGTGTAAGGGCTGTCAATCATTCGTCCAAGATAACGAATATATGTGTATGTTTATTGACATATGTGGATGGCTCTGTGGCCGGAATTGAAACGTGATATTTGGGCAGATATTATGAGGTACTTTCACACCATGCAACCCCTCCCCCCCACCATTCTTTCCTCTTTTCCTAAGTCTCCTAACCCCCCCCCCCCCACCTACATACACACACACGCACACACCAACTAATACTAGGGCCGTCACGTCATTAGTAATATATATAATATATATATATATATATATATATATATATATATATATATATATATATATATATATATATTATATATATCACAGATTACCACATTTGAAAAATAAGAGACGGGGTGTAGGTCCTGACCGGTTTTCGACTTTATTTCCAAGCCATTGACGAAGGACCGATACAGAGTATTAGAAGTCACAAATATATACAGTACACTCTGTATCAGTTCTTAATCAATGGCTTGGAAGTAAAGTCGAAACCGGTCAGGCCTACACCCGTCTCTTATTTTTCACCTGTGGGAATGTGTGGTAAACGAATCACATACAAAAGGGATTATAATCATACATATATACTATATATATATTATATATATATATATATATATTATATATATATATATATAGATATATAGTATATATATATATATATATACAGTATCTAGTTTAAACTACTTTCACTTTTTACTAAAAATCATTAGCTATACACAACCTAAGTAATATTCCTCACTCTTCATCAGTTTTATATGCATTGTATTTCATGTTGTAAGCCACATTTATTATGCACTTTTATATGAATAAGTGAGTGTTATAGACACAGGCTCACGAAGTAAGGAGGTTAGTGCCGTCAGCACACCTCACGCCGTGCACTGTACTCGCTACTTAAGGTTCTTCGCGGCGTCCCTTCGGCCCCTAGCTGCAACCCCTTTCATTCTTTCTATTGTACCGCCGTTCACATTCCCTTTCTTCCATCTTACTTTCCTCAGTCGTTTCATATTGCAGCTGCGAGGTTTTCCTAATGTTACACCCTTAAAACCTTTTTTTTTTTCACTCCCAGTTTCCCTTCTAGCGCTGAATGACCTCGTCATATAGTAGGTCCCAGCGCTTGGCCCTTGGCCTAAATTTTATATTCCATTCCAGCAGAGGAAAAAACAACGAGGAAAACTGAGAAGAACAAGTCAGTATTTCATGCCAAAAACCTCCTTCCAGGTGAGGAGCGCCCTTACCTTGCAGGTGAGTGGTGATGCTTCCAGCTGCGGTTTCCATGCGAGTGGAGACGCTTTCCAGGAATCCGAGGACGAAGGACTGGGAGCTCACCAGGGAGGACGACATGGAGGCTATTTGGTTCCTGACGTCTGTTGTGGGTTTATGAAAAGGGTATAAGGTAGTTTTTCTCTAATGCGCAGTTATATGGTGGATGCACGCGCTGACACGCGCAAACATATATATGTATATATATATATATATATCTATATATATATATATATATATATATATATATATATATATATATATATATAGTACATGTTTATATATTTGTGCATATGTATATTTATATATACTATATATATTTATATATGTATACGCATACATACATATATATATATATCTATACCTACTATACATATATATATATACATATATATATATATATATATATAGATATATATATATATATATATATATATATATATATATATATGAATATGAGTGTGGTGTATGTAGATAAAGGTTCCCTGGAATATGAAAAATTATCTCATTGGTTCCTCGGAAAAAAAAAAAAAAAAAACCGAAAACGTCAGCCACAGACCTTCGAAATTCTTCTGCTGCTTCACCAGCTCGGCAATGGCCAACTGGTTAAACACGATTCCCGTCCGGAGGTCCTCGTCAGCGCCAGCAGGAGCGCTGTTGACGTAAACTGCCGAACAGACCAGCAACAGCAACACGACAGACTTCGCCATTACTGTGCTGTCAAGAAGAGTGAATCATTTCGGCGCAATCGAGTTTTCTGTACAGCCGTTACAGCGTTAATCAAGGCCACCGGAAAGAGATCTATCTTTCGGTGGTCTCGGTATAGTGCTGTATGAGCCGCGGCCCATGACACTTTAACCACGGGCCGGTGGTTGCCTATCCTATATCGTTGCCAGAAGCACGATTATGGCTAACTCTAACCTTAAATAAAATAAAGACTACTGAGGCTAGAGGGCTGCAATTTGGTATATTTGGTAATTGGAGGGTGGA
>JANJGK010000024.1:22547649-22572649 GCA_039081455.1 Macrobrachium rosenbergii
ATTTTCTAACCCATATATAATTTCAATATCGTAAGTTTATGATTCAGATTTTACTAAAGTTAGTGTGTTATCAGACCTTTTTCATTAAAGAATCAGTTCTGTCAAAAGCTGCCTAAAGATAATTAATGTAGTTTATGTGTTTTGTTGTCGTCACGAATTATGAAGTAGGCGGTATGAATCATTTTCTAACCCATATATGATTTCACTAGAGTAGATTTATTATGCAAACGTGAATTGAGTGCAGCATCAACCGTATTTCCTTAAAGAATATTAGTTCTGTTTTGTGTTTCATAATGAAATTCATTGTAATTTATGTAAGTATACTATCAACCTTCTTCTTCTTCTTCTTCTTCTTCTTCTTCTTCTTCTTCTTCTTCTTTCGGCCTTATCAGTCCCACTGTTTCTATTCCTTGCATCTCCCTCCCCCAATCCCACCTCACCCACATCCCTCCCCAACCCCTTTTCCCTAAAGAATGTCAGTTCTGTTAAAGAGTTGCTTAAAGGAAATCACTGTAAATTTTGGGTTTCCTAAATGTTCCTCGAGACAGAGAATTTTACTCATAAATTTATTGCGCTTTGTGTAGTCAAAATTTAAAGTAAGAGAATGCACTGTTTTCATTTTAGGTTTTTTAGTATTTTTATTAACTATTATCCATAAATTTACTTTCGCCAAACTTATTTATGGACTTTATTTTAAGGATATTAAGACCTAAGAAGAAAAATAAACTCAGACATCGAGACTGTTTATTTTACGAGAGCTCATTGTTTTTCTCCCAAGTTTATCTTTTTTTATAGTAACTCAACTTGTCAACAAACGTCGCTCGTGTACGGCGTGACGTCAGGGCTGTTGACAGTGAGATCGTGTTCTCTAGAGTCCTTGGTTGAGAATGCATTGTTTTTCTCTCAAATTCAAATTCAAATTCAAAAATTTTATTGATAATTTACATCAAAAGGGAAGTATAGTGTTCCTATGTCTTCCCTTTCTCAATAACAGTTATTCTATTTTAAAATACAATATGGTTTCCCCTACATTTTTTAATAAGATCAGTTATTTTATTATTATTAATTACAAAACATATTTGTTCATACAGATCTGCAATGGAATCATTTCTGATTCCATCAAATTCTTTACATTCCATAATGTAATGATACAACTTATGACTTTTGTCTTGTTTACAAAATTTACAAGGTACATTTTTGTCTTTATTAAATTCCCAATAATACTTATATCCCAATCTAAGTCTCATAACCCAACTATCAAACAAAGTAGATCGTTTTCCCTAAGTTACATTTGTTCCTTCAGAAATTTTCAAATAATGATATAAACAACTACTTCCCTTTTCCAGTAATAGCTTATTAGTTAATATCTCATTTTGATTTCTAACTGATCTTATATGACTTTTAATATTATTAAGACTTATTAATTCAAAAATATCACTTTCATATTTTTCTGCCCCCTGTTTAGTTAAATTATCTGCAATATCATTATAATATATATTTACATGGGAAGGTATCCATATAAATTCAACTTTATTATTATTTAAATGAATATTATAAACCAAATTTCTACATTTATTTACAACAGATTCATAACGAGGTTCTTTAGCCTTCAATGATTTTAATGCACTTTGACTGTCTACAAAAATAAAAATATCTTTCCTAATATCAGAAACTGCTTTTAATCCTTCATATATTGTACATAATTCAGAAACAGTGCTACAGTTTGTTCCTTCTATTTTAAAACTTTCTTTTTTTAACTCACATTTTCCATTTTCATCATAAACACAATTTATAAATCCACATCCAGCTCCACGCTCGCTAACCGATCCATCACAATACATATGAACAGAATTCATCTTTTTACATTTATTAATTTTTTCTAAAAAATAATATTTTAATTCAATAGTATCATACTCTCTCTTTTTATAATCCAGATTTTCTATATCTATATTTATACATTTTAAACTCCAAGGACATATAGATATTTTTTCTTCAAATAAGTCACAAAACGGAGTCAAATTGTACTCCTTCAGATTTTGAAGTAACTTTTTGGTATATACATTGATTTTTGATTTATCAATTCCATAATATATATTGTGAAAGTACTTTTCACCTCTCCTAATCATTCTCATTACACACATTGTTATTTCTTTTATTCTATCACACACACTGGGCATATTTGTTTCCATTCTCATTACTTCAATACGAGTTGTTTTTGGACAACCCAAGACAACCCTTAATGCCTCATTTTGAATGAGTTCCAATTGCCTTATCTTTTTGTTAGGAAACAACGCCAGAAGTGGAGCAGAATAATCAATAATTGACCGTATGGTTGTCAAATATATCATTCTTAACAATGGGATACCAATTCCCTTTCCACAATTTGCCAATACTCTTAAAGGTTTAAGTCTACTAATACACAAATTTTTTACATAGTCTATATGTTCATAATTATATTTAAATCCAATATTAAAACCTAAATATTTATAAGATTGTACCTTTTGCAGTTTAAGATTATTCACAACTAAATCTGTTTTACATTCTATTCTTGACTGATATTTACTTTTATTAATATTAATTATTAAACCAGAATTAATACATAACTCTTGAATCTGATTAACTATATTTTGCATAGTAGAAAAGTAATGACACTGAATAACAACATCAAAAGCATAAATAATAGTTTGTACATCATCTGCAAAATTAAACCTTACAATTCTATCCATTAAGACATTAAATAGTATAGGACTTAACACACCCCCTTGAGGAGTACCTAAGCTTATATCAAAAACATCAGATTCAACTCCCTGGAAAATCATTTACCTTTTCTATCAGACAAATAGTCTTTTATCCACTTTAACAAATTTCCTGATATTCCTTTATTAACTAATTCTTCCAATATAATGTTTTTATTTGCTTTATCAAAAGCATTCTGTAAATCTACAAACAACCTATAGTTAGATTTATTGTTACCTAATACCTTTATAATACAGTCAGCAGTCGATTTACCTTTAATAAAACCATATAAATTTTCAGAGAATAAACCTCCAATTTTATAATCTAACCTGTTTCGTATTACCCTTTCCATCATTTTACAAAAGCAAGAGGTCAGTTCTACATATTGCTTTCTGCTTTTCTCTCAAGTTTGTCTTTTTGTTTAGTAACTCAACTTGTCAACAGATGTCGCATGTCGCTTGTGTACGGCGTGACGTCACGGCTGTTGACAGTGAGCTCACGTTCTCTAGAGTCCTTGGTTGAGAATGTACTGTTTTTCTCTCAAGTTTGTCTTTTTGTTTAGTAACTTAACTTGTCAACAGATGTCGCTCGTATACGGCGTGACGTCACGGCTGTTGACAGTGAGATCACATTCTCTAGAGTCCTTGGTTGAGAATGTACTGTTTTTCTCTGTCTTTTTGTTTAGTAACTTAACTTGTCAGCAGATGTCGCTCGTGTACGTCGTGACGTCACATCTATTGACATTGAGATAGTGTTCTCTAGAGTCCTTGGTTGAGAATGCACTGTTTTTTCCCTCAACTTCTCAAGTTTGTCTTTTTGTTTAGTAACTCAACTTGTCAACAGATGTCGCTCGTGTACGTCGTGACGTCACATCTATTGACATTGAGATAGTGTTCTCTAGAGTCCTTGGTTGAGAATGCACTGTTTTTCTCTCAACTTCTCAAGTTTGTCTTTTTGTTTAGTAACTCAACTTGTCAACAGATGTCGCTCGTGTACGTCGTGACGTCATATCTATGGACATTGAGATCATGTTCTTTAGAGTCCTTGGTTTGCACTTTGCCATTGCTGGTCGTGGGTCATTCTGTCTTTCTGTCCTCAGTTCTTGAGGTTGATGGTTGTTGACTGTTGTCTGTTGGAAGTCGAGTAAGGTAAGGAAGCTTCTCATGGTGAATTTTTCATATTTAGGTTGTGTTTTTGGTGGACATCGAGGATTATTTTTCTAATGTAATCGGTGTGTTTTTGGCAGGTATCAAGGTTTTTCTTAATTGTGGTACCCATAGTGTTTTTAGTCAATATTAAAGGTTTATCGTTCATTTTTTGCGGGGAAGATAATGTTTTGCTTTATTGGTGGTTTACAAATAATCTTTAGCCTACGAATTAGTGCATAGGAGAATTAATTGACTTGAGCTCAAATGGGTATTAAATTTTACACGAGACAAGTTTTAAGGTTAAACAAGGTTGTGAGGTTGCCAGTAATGTGAATTACATATTTGCCAGTGCTATGGTAGATCAAACTGGCATTTTAGTTTTGTGGATATAATGAATAGCAGTTATTTGGTAGCACTGATGATTTTCATAGATTAAAGCTGGCTATATTAGACTGGATATATTGTCTCAAAGTTAACTATTAGTGGTGGAAATAATTTTCTCCCAGCCCAGGTCTCCAAGGTTATGGGGATTCTTAATGAGTGGATTTGGGTGATGGCATAGTGCAGTGGCCTAAACAGGTTGGTAGGGAAAGTAGATATCACGGAATTCGTAAAGAACATGCTGATCATCGTTAAGGTAATAATTTGCAAGAAATGTTTAAAGCCTGCCAAAATAGCAAGGATATTTACAGGGGAGGGGTACTTTCTAATCTAAACCTACCCTTGCTTAACCCAGGGAACCAGGTCCTTTAGCCAAAAGTTTGAACCCAATTGTAACATTACCTATCCGTTTCTGTAATTTTAGGTAAATTTTTTAAACAGTGATTGCACTAGAGTTGAAAATGTAGTTTTAGTGGGTGTTATCAGACTTTATGCAGCTGTAGGTAAATTTTTCTTTAAACTGTGATTGCAATAGAAGTGTTTTAGTGGGCGTTTTCAAAGTTTGACATTCTTGTAGCAAATTTGGTACATATCCTTAAATCTGAATATATTGTGTGGGAACACTAGAGTTTTGGGGTGGGACAACAAATACAGGTGTTTATGCAGGCTGTTTACCCGAAGGCTAAGCAACGACCGAGGGTAATTCTCAGCCGGCTGTCCACGATGATAGCCTATGGCAATTTTCCTGAAACTTTACCTGCCGAACAAGAATTTAAAATATTTTGGCGGTCAGCTGTAACTAAAATGTAATTGACCCTTGAAAACTACGTCTATACTAGTGGGTCGCACACAGCTCAAGGGTAAATTAGTTTAGCAGCAGCCCACTGCCAAAATATTACCTTACTCTTGTAAAGCAAGTAAAATATAGTTGCCAGTGTCTAGCTCCACTGCACATTATTCGAAGCTTTTGTAAACAGGAAACAAAAAATGTTTCTGCTTTCAACTTGGGTGGCCTCTATAGGTGGCTGTGGCAGAACGGCGTTGTGCACCTTATCTGCACTTATTCCTGTTCAGCTCATATGCTCTGGCAAGAGGTAATATTCTTGTTCAAGAAAAATAACATAGGGAAACTTCAAATTCATCAATTGCCAGTGTCTTGCAGCTTTCATTAAGTGCAGAAAACCAGCAGCTGCTGATTGTGAATCGGAAGCTAGCCCATGCGTGCTAAGGCTTAGAATCGGCGGTACTAGTAATGAATGAAGTGCCTTTGGAACGGCTCATGCTCTCCATTTATTCGCCTTTTTTAATCTTTTTAGTGTTCCCAATGACCTATATAACAGGAAATACAACTAAGGTACTCAAACCTTTTCCAAAGTTATTTACCCCACCCAAAACCCCGAATTCCCAACAGGTCCCCCTTACTGTTAGCTATTTAAAGGGTTTTACCCCACCCAAGACTATTCCCAACGGATCCCCTTTACCGTCGGCTACAGTTCTAAGGCAACTTACAGCTTAATTACATTTGACCACCAAATTGGTACTTTAAATTCTTGTTCAGCAGGTAAAGTTTTATAGAAAAATGTAAACTGCCATAGCCTAGCTTACCACGGACAGCCGGCTTAGATCTACCTGCCCGAGTTCCAAATGACCTTACTTGTTAGGTTTAGCTTAGTCCACGTAACCACCTTTTTAGATGAAAAGATGTTGAAATTATTCATCCTTACTTGCACTGACTGGGTCTAGTTAAATATAATTGCGCAGTCTAAGTTGGTAACCATTCAGCGGACATATCTTGAGTGAATTTTCAGTGAAGTTACTTATGCACTCCGTTTTATGGGTATTAAGACTTTATATCAAAAACTCTATCGAGAACTGGCATTTAAGGTTAATATTAGTTTTTTTTCTTCGTGTTGATTTAAGACAATCTTTACATAATGTAATTTTCAGATTGAGTTCGTGGTAGTAAGAATGTTCAAATAATTTAGCCACTTAGGGTGCCTAACTGAATGTGTTAGCTAACGAAATTAGCGCCCTTAAATTTTTGGATCAATGAACTGAATCTGAGATTTAACATAATTGTAGGCAATAGGTCATTAGTGATCGTCCTTTTAGGGATTTTTTTAAGATGCATGTTAGATTAAATTTACACTATTTTAATATTTCAATAACCAGTTTTAATTTTCTGTAAAAGAAAACTATTGAGATGGCGACTTGTCCGTCGGCCCTCAGATCTGAGAAACTACTGAGGCTAGAGGGCTGCAAATTGGTATGTTGATCATCCACCCTCCAATCATCAAACCTACCAAATTGCAGCCCTCTAGCCTTAGTTCTTATTCAAGGTTAGTTAGCCATGATTGTGCGTGTGGCAATGCTATAGGACAAACTGCCACCTGGCCTTAATTGAAGGAAATAGGTCTGTAATGATCGTTCTTTTAGGGATTTTTTAAGGTACATGATAAATTAAATTTACACTTTTACCAGCCTGTCGAAAGTTTGTACATAAATGGCAGAATTTTTGCCTAGATTAAACATATGTTCACTGAGAAGAGTAATTGTACAGTAGTGTATGTAAGTAATTGTAAAATTTCTGTGGAACCCGTCTGCCTTAAATTGCTCCTCTCCTCGCTGTCGAGAAATTATGGTATAATTTTTAACTTTGTGGCTTTCACTATGAGCTGCTGCTAAAAAATTTCTAGCCTTGCGGGTAAAAAGCCGGAGGTAGTTTATTGGAGACTTCCTTCAGCCCAGAAGGTAAAACGGTAAGTGACCAGTGACTTTTACTTTGATGTGATAGTTCACTTGTACAACAAGGGCTGGGTGTAGGTAACGACTAGATCATGAGATTTTTTTGGAGACAAAAAAATAAAATTAAATTTTAGTTGTTAGAATGTACTGAAATGGGCTAAGTTGAGGTATCCATAATCGGTTAGTCTCAAGATTTTTGGAGAGATGTGTGAACAGCAGATGGAAAATGTTGGGTTGAATAGTTAGAACTTTGAGCATTGATAGAATGACGTGACGGATGAGGCCAGGAAAAGCACAACGGGTGACTCGGGACAGTGAAGAAATATTGGAGGGAGTAGATGCTTCAGTAACCATTTTTTTCTGTAAAAGGAAACTGTTGTGCCGGCTCTGTCCGTCCGACATCAGATCTTAAAAACTGCTGAGGCTAGAGGACTGCATATTGGTATGTTGACCATCCACCCTCCAATCATCCAAATTGCAGCCCTCTAGCCTCAGTTAAAGTTAGCCATGATCGTGCGTCTGGCACTGCTATAGGTGACATGGGCCACCAAAGGGTTGTGGCTGAAAGTTGAATGGGCCGTGGCGGGGAGTTTCATATAGAATTATACGCTGTACAGAAAACTCGATTGCGCAGGAGGAGCTTCTTCGCAGTTTTTACTTATGGGTAGATGTTAATTGCTTAACCTTAAAATCCTATAGTTTTTATTATGGGTAGATGTTAATTGCTTAACCTTAAAATCCTATAGTGTTCGTATCCAATAGCGTTCAGGCACCTCAGGGTGTATTTGAACATGGATATATATAACATACAAAGTTCCCGAAGTTATTAAAAGATGTGCGTGACTGGTCACTCAAATTAATATATCTTGTTTATAATTGATCAGCAAGTAGTAGAAAGCACTAGGGTCCTTGGAGGCTCAGTTTTGAGGTAGGTAAAGCTTGCGTCCATTTCTTCAGAGTAATTGCAAGAAACCCTGCACTAGACTGATTGTAGTTAAGTGTGGGCCATCTTATCCAAAAGTTCTGTGAATAGATAGGATGTTCTTGGTCAATGTTTTGTTAAAGTAAAGGTAAAGTCAAAGATCGCTCGAAATATGACTGCAAGGAAAAAAGTTTTGTGGACGATAAGGCAGTTCTGCTGAGAAATGGCGTGAAAAACTGGTTCAAGAAAATTGAAGTCGTGCGCCTTTTCATTGTAAGAGCGATCAAAGATCAGTGAGGTTTGAAGAGTATTTTAGCAAAAGGACTAACAGCAATTTAGTAGAAAGGTGGAAATATGCAACTGAGATAATTTACTTTTAAAAGTAGTTGTTAGAGAAGGATACATGAGAAATGTGGATGTCTGAACTTTAGATGTGTGAGACTTTCTTAACTTAGTAATTAGGATTTGTTTCTTGCTAAAAAGCATTTTCCTTTAGTGCGAAGAGTGTACGAAGAGAGCTTTTAAGGTACCCTTGAAGCTTTCTGTGAAGTAAGCTGCCTGCTAAATGGATATTATGAACTTGAAAGGGTTTGCTTGTAGCAAGTTTTGGAAAAGGGAAAATTTGTATAATGAAAGTTACTTGACACAGGTACACCACTGATTTTTGAAGTGGTCCAGGTCCATTCTGGTTCTAACTCCAAAGTCATTGGACATTCTTTTAGAGTACTGTAACTGTCAAAATTCCAGTTTTGAAATTAACTCGGATGAAATCGATTAGGGAAAAGTGAATTGTGATATGGAAGTCTGAATGCCTACTTTGGACAAAGATTTTAGCCAACAAAAGACGGACAAGTCTTTGAAATCTGGTGTACACTTTTAACATGTGAATTGTTGGTCACTTTCAACAAATTAAATTACTTTTCAGGTGGAGGTCCGACTTGAATTAGAGAAGACAGCAGTAGTGAATAAAACTTGACATCAGAATTCTATAATCAGACGTGGAAAGATAACTGCAGTGGAGTCTACTAAGGTAAAATTAAGTTTCATTTAGTTGCGAACTATAGTTCTTTGTTCTGATTTATTTAGTTTGGTAATTGTAGCGATTTCGTTGGCATCCAGTGTTAGTCTTTGGAAATTACGAGATACATACCGGACCTATCCTTTCAGTTTTTTTAAATTGTAGTTTATAGAAAGTAAAAATTGCAGTTTGAACTAATTACATTGTTCGAAGAAAAAGTACATGGGTAACTATCAGCTTTCACATGAAGTGATTTGCAGCTTATTTCAAATATTGGATATGTTAAGTAAATATTTGCTGTATGGGATGTTAATATTTTAGAGATTCTGAATCACTTATAAGGCTTCTTTGCTCATAACTTGTAATTTTTCATAACAGTAAATTATTCAAAGCCCTTAGGGATTAAGACACGTTTTTAAGTTTAGTGTTTTCGAAATATATTAAAAACTCTGCCGCTTTGAAGTGGGATTTTTCCCTTTACAAAAATTGTGCAGCTTTAAAATGGGTTTTTTCCTTTTGCAGGAATTGTGCTGTTGCAACATCTTGAAGCTGAACTCAAACTTGAGTTAGCACCTGACTGACAAGTCACTTCTTGAGACGCATGTTCTTGAGAATTTGAATCGAGGAATTTATCGGAATTAGGACCTGGTCCTGAGACAAATCTTTCTGAGATTTTAAATCTAGGGATTATCCCTTAAAGTTTTTAGTCAACGCTGAGGCACTAAATATTCCAACCCATAACTGCTAATTTCCCATAATCACCTAGCATTAAGAACATGAGGGAAGCTTCAAGAATGGACTTTGGCTTAGATTAGTGCTTTTTTATATTAGGCAAAAACCGAATTTTAGTTTTAAGAAATTTTCATAGACCTTAGCATTGAAGGTAGGCATGCTTAGTGCTCAAGTAGTTAGCATTAAAATTAATCTTGTACTGAAATTTTTTTCAAGTGTTCACGTAGTTTCATATGTTACTCAATAACTTTCTCATGTAATGTTCGTGTGGTAGAAAATCTGAATGCTTAACAAATGTTCATTTTCATAAGTGTTTGAATGAGGGTACTTTGATAGCTAACATTTCATGGTTTGAGGTTTAACTTTTGTTAGTGTAACTTAAGTCTGCAGAAAACTCAACTAAAGTCTGAAGAAAACTTACTAATTCCGAAGTACTTCTCACCATATCCCCTCCTGGTATTCTTCTTGAACTTCCGGACCAATGCTCTCGCCCAGCAGGGTTATGGCTGTTCCTTCCTAAGTGTAGTTCTCTTGATTATAATACAGTAATAATTAAACGGACATATTGCAACGATATTTAAAGTTTGCCTGATATACTAAAGGAAAACCATTGTTAGTAAAACCACTGTACAGTACTTAAAATATTGTTTGGTTAATATTTTTATAGTTTGATTCTGGTATGAAATAAACTTGATTATAATGTAGTTTGAATGCATAGAAATTGATTTATATAAAGATCTGAAATGTTTTTAATAAAACTTAATCATTTTAATGAAAGTTTTCAGTAAACCCTGTTGTCTTAAATTATTCTGTAGTCCATCTCTTGAAAATTTTTTTGTGGTAGATAAGCCCAGCATCAAGATACCTTAGTCACTCTAACTAGTGCTACAAGCTGCAAGACAAATTTAATACACAAATCTTTGGTATTTGTTTCGTAGTCTTTCATGAAGGATGCCAAGAAGTTGGTGTATGAACCATACTATTGGACAGGTAGGTCAGCCCAGCTCTGTTGTAGCCAGAACATCTAGTCCTCTATAATCATTTACTCGAAGGATTGCCCTCAACTGGTTTTTTGTGAATTCATGGTCTTTTATTCCCATTCAGAAGCCATTGTATAATTGTACATTGGTTTGTAATACTGGTTCTGGCATACAAATATTGGCACGTTCTGTTCAATAGCGACAGCACTAAGTGATTGATTGGTTAGTGGAAATCAGTGCTGTAACCTTTGCCATTATAGTGTAGCCAGTTACTGCCTCTTGGTTGTTAGATATTTGCTCTTGAGATTGCTCATATTTTGTGTTAAAAGGCAAAGTTCATTTTATGGTGATTACCCTAGTTTACCTTAGTTAAAGCCCCTTAAGACTTTTATCTAAGGCCTGAGGGAAACTCCCAGTTAATATTGGTAACAGTACCAATATAACGAATTACCAGTATTCTGTGGTTAGAAATATCCTGTTCTGAGAATGTAATGTGCAAAGTTCTTTTGTGAATTCTTGAGCAATGGGACTTGCTTTTTGGTTTGTAGTCTCTGAAATGCATGAGGATTGGTAGATTGAATAATTCCAGTAACTGTGCATTGTTAGTGGGAAGAGGAGGTAGATATGTTGCATTGTTTCTTGATTCTGTGCAAAGCAAGTATTTCACTTGCCTGTTGCCCATACGGGCTTGTGACACTAGCTTTGAAATTCCCATATCGGTGCCTTTAATGATTCAATATCCCGACAATAATGGATACCTTTTTGTTTTTGGGACACTGTAGATCTTAATTTTCAGATTACCAGAGAGCAGCTCTTAAGCGCATGTAGGTAGTGGACTTTTTTTTTTCTTTTTTAGCAATACATTGACCAAGACTAAGGTGGTCTGCCCAAGTTGTCAAGTTCTTGGCAAGGTTAATTGGATCTAATTACTCTATGGGATTGTCCCTAAATTTCATAATCCATCCAACCATGATTACTGTACTAATTTTAATTTTGCTCTCGGCTGCATTCAAACCCTTGATGGCAGGAAAGCTTGGTGACGAGTATCCTTGGTTCTGTGACCAAACTACCTTTTCTTTTCCTATGTTCTGATATAGTCAGATTCCTACTATATCAGTTGCTTGTTGAATGGATGTCTGAAACATTTTAGGGTTATGATAATCCACATTCAAGCTCTGCAAAGGTGGAAGAGCATTTTTCTTTTCTCGGGTTCTTGTACTGATAGAGAAAAACTAGGAAGATAAGTATAAAATGAATTGTGCATAATCTGATTTGGCTGAATATGATGCCGTTAGTGTTAAGCCTGAGGAAGTTAAGTTGTCTTAAATCTGAGTGACAGATCTAACATTACCTTTACCTTCATTAAACTGCTCTCAGGTTGGTTATGCTTTTTGGAATGCTATATTTGTCATAATAGTGACAGTATTATCTTGGAAGTTTGTTTTTGGTGAATCTGTTCATACGGGTATTTCATATGATCAAAATGGACTACCCTTCCGCATCCTTACTATTTGTGGACAGGTGTCCGCTGTGGTGCTCAGTCGGTATTTGCAGAGGGTGGCAAAACTATCCAGACTCTGTATTTATAACATGGCCTTTCAGAAAGTGGCTGTTCAGGGAGATGTATTCTTTGGCACTGTTAAGTGTTGAAGCTTGAATGTCGTTTGAACTAACTGAACTGGTATATCCTGTGCAAAATGGTTCCCTTAAAAGTTTGTCCAGTTTGCTTTTAGAATTTCTGGTATTGGATCTTAATTTCACTACAGCGTTTTCTAGGTGGAATTTTACCTGTATCTGAGGACACTTGGACTACTGGAAAGCTTAAGAGCTGTCACTTTTAATAAAATCGGAATTTCCCTTTGAACACTATATAGAGTTCCTTAGATGCCCTTATGGCGCACTTTTTGCTGCTAAGTTTGAAGCATGATCATTCCAAACTACGGGTGAAAGTTTCACTTATATTCTTAAATGAGACTTCAGTAATGTCTGTGCACTACTGAAAGGTGAGCTTGTCAAACTGGCTGCTACATATATTCAACCTCTTAAGGTAGGTATATTCTGTCATCCTGAGGTGTACAGTGTTATCTCGGTCTTGGAGAGCTATAAGGTACATCACAATTTCAATTGTTGAGAAGCGATGCTTTCAACGTGGTATGGCCGTTGGTATTTCAATTGCTGGATCATTTCAGAACGTTGATTTGGTTTGAAATGGGAAGGTGGAGGAAGCCCTTGTATTTACTAGTGTAAATGATTTGGTTTGGAATGGGAAGGTGGAGGAAGCCTTTGTGTTTACTAGTGTAAATGGTTTGGTTTGAAATGGGAAGGTGGAGGAAGCCTTTGTGTTTACTAGTGTAAATGATTTGTTCTGAAAAGGGAAGGTGGAGGAAGCCTTTGTGTTTACTAGTGTCAATACTTCATGAGCTGTTTGCCTTCATATCCTCTGGTGTTATGAGCGTCATTTTAGATTGCTGGGGTACTGGATCGGTAATATCCTCAAAGGAGCTTTAGTATGGTCCTGATTTCAACCAATTATTCCTTTGAGGCAGCAGACAAGGAAGTGATTCTGACAAATTTTGGTCTTTCAGGCAGTGTGGTTTAATCTTTAAAATCGCCTGAACTGATGCTTGCAAGAAGTGTCAGTGACTTCTTGCGACAGTAAAGTACTCAACACCTTGTTCTGGTGTCAGACATAGAGATCGACCTAACAGAGTAATCTCAAGAATCAGCTACCGCTTGACATATTTCTACTAATACTGATTAGTAGATTGTTAGGAAAACGTGAATGTGGCATGAGGCTGTTGGTGATTTGAGCCTTTTTCAGTGCGGTTACTTTAGTAACTAAAATTAACATTTATGGAATTGGAAGTTATTGAAGAGTTGATCGCTAAGGGACTCCACTTCATTGGACCAGTGCCTCTTCTGCTCTTGTAGAGCTCGCTTCCAATAGTTAACTGGTTTGCGATTCTCTTATTGGTGGTTACACTTGTGTATTTGATGTAATCCTAAGAAACCTTCCTTTGATTAGTCAGTCTACTTGCACATTTCATTAATCGATTACTTTGGCCATCTATGGTGCCTTGAGCCTGAATGAGGGCTGCATGCCTTGTCATAGGTCAGTAGCTTTGCCCATAGCTTTGCCCATCTTTGATGCACTAAAGCTAAATGAAGGCTGAGTACCCGATTGTTAAATTCTCACATCCAGAAATTGTCATTTCTCTGTTCAGAAATTGTCATCTGAATTTAAAAAAATTTCTGAATTGAAAAAGAGAAGATGTCATTTCAGTTCGTAACCTTGCCCACTCTTGTTTGCCTCACTTGCCTTAATCAATCCACTATTTTTGGTCAAAACCAATGATGTTTGGACTGGTTTGAAAGAATTTAGTACCATTGCTCTTCTGTCAATTTTTTAGTTGTACTCCTTATTATGACTATAACAAGTGTCACATAGTATACATTAATAACGAAGAATCTGACAAGTATGCTCAGTCTACTGCTGGATAGGCATTTCCTTCATGTATAATTTTTTACAGGTTCTCAGTCTAAAGGGTGTAGTTCTCGTAAAGCCATGTCGACTTAGGAACTCTCGAGTCGGTGGTCCTGTGATTTATCTTTCAACAGTTATTACAGAATAAAGGTGGGTTTAATAAGTTCATTTTTAATTTTTTGCCGAGTTAGGTAATTTACTTTCTAGAGTTACAAATTTTGCTTAAACCTTATCGAAATTTTAATCTAATTCAAAAAAGCCTTGTACGGGGATGTATAATAGTAATTTGAAGATTTTGTCACCGCTAAAAATTAATTTGAAGATTTTGTCACCGCTAAAAATTAAGCCATAGTTTACTTGCTTTTGGAAGTTTACTTGAGTAGTTTGGAATTTATTTTTATACTATCACAAAACTACTTGATTTATCAACAAAAATGCTTACCTGGCAATCATTTCGTGTTAAAGTTTTTTGGTTTAGTTTGTAAATCAATTTGCCCATTTTGTCACTATAGCCTGCACTAGGGATCTATTTGAGGCATGTTTTCATTTCTGTAAAATGTTTGTGCCGTAAAATTTTTTTTGTAAGCATATTTAATGTCAATTCAGGTAAAATCAAACATTACAGGGACTTCAATATGCGTGCATATCATTTACAGGTATGAGAGCTGTACATCTGGACCAGAAGCCGAGAAATTCAGATTTTTTGGAAGTGTATCCATAGGAAGCAGAGGTTTCCTGGGACAACTGTTTCCCAACGAAGGCGGTGCTGCTAGGACTCGTAGATTTAGAAGATTCATACAAAGATCAAAAGTGGCTTCAATTCTCCGCGCAAGTTAGTCGACGGTTATGTGGCAACGTCCATGGAGATGATTACAAGAAGCAGCAGAGGTTTATCTTGGTGTTAAGTCGATGGCCGTTGGGCAATGTTCCTGTAAAGATGCACCAGAGATGCGTCTCGGGAAGGTTTGAAGTCGACGGGTGTGTGGCAACGTTCCTGAAAACACAGCGGATACTTACTTCTCGAATATATCCTTCAAGAAGGCAGCGGAACCCGATAGGAGGGTTTTATGTATAGAGAGAGCAGGGTTGTATACTTAGTGGAACCCGATAGGAGGGTTTTATGTATAGAGAGAGCAGGGTTGTATACTTAGTGTTTCGTGATTATTTTCATCTGGAAAATATATATAGATTTGAAACGTTACTTTCACTATTCTCTTCTTCAGCAACAGCCTATGTAGACTTCTCTCTCCTTCAGGAACTTCAGGAAAATCTTGTGTTCTTCGAGTGTTCTCTTCTCCCCTTCAGAAGCCTCACTCTTCAAGGCAGATTTGAAACGTTACCTTCACTATTCTGTTCTTCAGCAACAGCCTATGTAGACTTTTCTCTCCTTCAGGAAAATCGTGTTCTCTTCTCTGGAAGAATTTATATAGACTTCTCCCCTTCAGAAGCCTCACTCTTCAAGGCAGATTTGAAACGTTACCTTCACTATTCTCTTCTTCAGCAACAGCCTATGTAGACTTTTCTCTCCTTCAGGAAAATCTTGTGTTCTTCGAGTGTTCTCTTCTCTGGAAGAATTTAAATAGACTTCTCCCCTTCAGAAGCCTCACTCTTCATGGCAGATTCGAAACGTTACCTTCACTATTCTCTTCTTCAGCAACAGCCTATGTAGACTTTTCTCTCCTTCAGGAAAATCTTGTGTTCTTCGAGTGTTCTCTTCTCTGGAAGAATCTATATAGTCTCTTATCCCCTTCAGAAGCCTCTCTTTTCATGCCCTGTCTCTTTTCTTCAGGAACATTCTTCTCTCCCCTGCAAAATCGGCTTATGTCATAGCTTCGTTTTTTTCCTCTCGTGTTCAATAATGCTTCATTTTAAACCACCACTCCCCTTTAGAAACGCCTAACGTTGCCCGCTGTTGTTGACTTCTCTCCACTAGTAACTGTCAAAAACAAAAAAATCGGGTTGTCAGAATAACAAATAAAATAAGCTTCCTATAACATTTTGAATGTACCTTATTTCAATTGTAAGCCTCTCTGGTAGAACAAAAGCATAGTTTGATTTTGACGTACCAAAAAATATAATTTGAGAAATGAGCACAAGACTGAAATGAATTAATTTTCATTGTATAACAAGAAAATGTTACGTTAACTGCCATCAAGGTTATTTCTGGGGATGCATGTTTGCAAAAATACCCCTTAATAACGAGACAAGCATTCAAAGCAGTATAGTTGCCAGCTCATGACAAACTCTCAAGATCTGATTAAAGTTATCGAATGCCTTGCATCTTACGAAACCGTCAAAACTGCAATACAATCTTTCAATAAACACAATTTGCACTCACCAAATAATGGTCGGAAATACACAAGAACGAACAAGGGAAAAGTAATTAAGACAGGGTTGTGATAATTCCTAGCACACTATAGGAAATAATGGTTGGAAATACACACCAACGAACTAAAGGAGTATAAAAGTACGATACTGGCAAAAAAAAATCCAAAATCCATAGTTGGGAGGTATTGTAGGGAAGTACTGAAAAGTGAAAAACGATATTTGCTCCAAAGGTAATTTCTAACATTCAGGAAATAATGGCTGGAAACATACAGCAGGGAGACATTGAAAAGTGCAAAACAATATTTGCTCCGACGGTAATTTTGTCACTCAAGAAATAACGGCTGGAAATGCACAAGAACGAACTGGAGGAATATACAGCATACGAGTACTGGCAGAAAGACAAAACTCCACAGTAGGGAGACATTGAAAAATGACAAACAATATTTGCTCCAATGGTAACTTCTGACACTCGGGAAATAAAGAAAAAGTGCAAGTACTGGCAGAAAGACCTAATTCCGCATTACGGCGGTATTTTAATAGGATATTTGCCAGCTTAAGCAGTTTTATATCAAAGAACGCGCTTCAGAATGTACAGACATGGTCAAGGAATAAAGACCACTTTCTCAGATGAGCAATCTGTTATAAAAACCATTGTGATTTACTTGAGCTTTGCAAGAGCATATTCAGAATGATTTACGTTCAAGACTGACTCCCAATTTTGACAATCTAATCGTGGAAACAAAACATTGTTAACAAATTGAATGGTCACTGAACGTTAAGGAAATCAAGCAAAGATCCTGGATGCAATTTTTAAAACAATATACACTGTTATGGAAGAAAACTGACTCATCAGCCCTTAACTTGGCATGAACTGGACAGTGAAAGACAACTGCCACATAAGCCCTTAACTTTACACAAACAGGAAACTAATTGTGATTGACACGATACCACTCACTCATCCTCCAACTGACGCATTGCTGAGTTTAATCATTATCTGGCATTAAATTAAATTAGGCTATGCTAACTTGACCAGAGGGGCAATCTTCAATAACCCACAAAATGTCGTAACCTTAACGTTCTTGAACATTTCAACACTGTAACAAGGCGTATTAAGGGGCACACCACCCACCGTACTTACTAACAACCCTCCACTTCCATGACTCGTACAAGTGCACAAACCAAATAGCAGTCATCCATTATTAAACTGGAACCAATTCTCTACTCCAAGTCTATGAACGTCATATATTTAATACAGGTTAACTCATGCAATGATAGCTAAAAACTTATACCTAAGAGGTAGACAATTCTGTCAAACTTATCAACTCCGGTATCTACAGCATATGTAAGCATGTAAACCATAGTATTAAAATACATGCCTACCAACAACAAAGAAATATGAAAATAAAAAGGCAATTAAACTCTCAAACTTAGATCCAACTCTCAGCAAAAAATAAAACCTAGAAAAACCTCAAATAACTAAGAAATCATCCCCTTGCTATAATTAGCAACAAACTGAGCAGTGGCATCACCAGCAAGAGGCTTCTGACCAAGCTGCAAAGCCTTGCAGTGCAATCAAGTACCAGATCTGAAGTCCTTTTACATGGTCTGAAGTTCATGATACTGTTGGCAAACTATCTGATCAGACTCCAAGAGTAGTGACTACCCCAGGGGACCAGGGTAAGTAATCTGCTCTTTAAAGAGCACCAGTTCAGTCAAGTACCTGATCTAAAGTTCTTCCACATGGTCTGAAGTTCATAATGCTGTTGGCAAACTATTTGATCAGACTCCAAGAATAGTGACTAACCCAGGGGAACAGGGTAAGCAATCTGCTCTTTAAAGAGCACCCAGAAAAACCCAGGCCAAATTCTACGACAACTGCTGGGTGTTTGGACAAATGCCGTACCCCTCCAACGAACACTACACAATACATTATGCACTTTAAAAAACCATAGAGAGAACAGAGACATACCTCTGGCTACGACATTTTATTTCGAGTACCTAATGTAAGCCATGAACAGAAAACAGTCCCAAAACTGAGAAGTAAATATGGCAATAAATGTAATGATTGTATCTTGGAAGCAACTGCCACCCACGAAGGTAGTTTCCACTGCAGTGATTACTGTTGCTAATGAGATTCTTTGACGAGTCAGGTATTTGATTCAAATTAGGTTGTAAGTTGATACAAGACCAAACAGGGTAATTTTGTTAAAATGAACAAATAATCCTAAATTTTGAAAGTCGATTATTAATTTAAACAGAATTGCGGATATAAAGCTTACAGGTCAAAACACACACACAAAAAATCAGTACTGTATTAAATTGGCAATGGGTTTTTTGATAGGCAGCTTCCATTAAAATAGTAAAAGTTTACTGGACTGACAAGAGAAAACTTAAAACCACATTTGAAAATTATGTACAGTACAAACTTTAAACAACTATGAACATTGTTACCAATGTTCAAGGGTAAAAGACTATGCTCACCTTGATGTACACGCTGCTCTTGGTTTGTAATGAAGCCGAGTATCCTTTGCTAAATAAACTGTGCACTGTAAAAACACTGTTTATGAAGTTCCACCTGAAATGGAAAATCTACATTAGCCTCACCGTTTTTACTGAGCAATTTAAGTTTCCTAACTGAATTTTAATCCAAAAACAAATCAACATTTCAGCCTTTCAACTATTAGTTTTTTTTTTTGTCAACTGTAAACGTTTAGTATGTTTCTTACTGATAAAGTTTTATAGATTGACCTACAAAATTATAACCCTTCTTGATTTGAATACAAAAGGCCTGGGGTATACCTACAGCAAAAAACTAGTGCTTACAAATGACCTATTTTTTTTAATTGCTGTTTTTTCATAAGTTAAATCAATATTACTGTGAAAAGAAAGAGTTTTCAATGGAATATAAGAAGTACTTTCTAGATCATGACCTCTATTTTAGATAATCAAACCATCGAGTAGGTTGAAACACTAGGACATGATAAATTTACCAATTTCAAGTTTTCCCAAATCTTACCTTCAGTAATTCTCCAAAAGTTAACGGGGGAATGTCGGTTGCGTTCTTTTCACAGCACCCCCATTCCTCTACATTCCATACTGCCCTTCCAGTGTAGGGTTTTCAGAGATCCTTCAACAAAAAATGGAGCACTTCCTTAATGAAGCACTGTAGTCGCCGCTGACGACATCACACTGGTAGGCGGTCCTCATCAGGATGCGTTTCTAATCTGTAAAATGAATTTTCTTTGGGTTACAACCTTGTAAAAAACTTAAACATGAATGCATAAAATTACGTCGTTTAAAAAAAAAACATGCAATTCACATCTGCTTTTAATGTGCATGCACTTTATAAGGTTCAAGGAAGACAGATTTTTAAAAATCAAGGGCTAATACTGATATTCAATGACTAAATATATATTAAAAAAAAAGTTGTGTTCTGAACGTTTTGCATTACAACCCTTTCTGTTTGAAGATCCATTTGGCAACGAGTGTCTCTTTCAATCCATGAGCAAACTCTGTAAACCTAACCGGTTACAATTTGTATATGATGCACGTAACTTGGTTGCACGGCAGATTACTTTGTAACGAGTTCAATTCACATTCAAGCTGATATTTAACCTTTTCCATTTTAGACTCAAAACACTGACTTAGCAGTTCTATATTACTGTTAGAAATAGAGTCCTTTGTCAGAATTCTAAATATTATCCCTAAGCTGTTCACTGCCTCACGATATCAAGGTGCAATATTTCACCCCACGGCAGCCTGCCTTCTTTCCTTGAAAATCGAAATACTGCTTTCTTTTGCCTTTCTTTTTTTAATAAGAAATCTAGTAACGTGCAGTCAAACAAAATCAGTGACCAGCCTTTGCACATCTCACTATACAAACGAAATCAACCACTGAATACATACAAAATCTGCATATTTCTAAAATTTGGTTTATCACGCATTTCAAGAAGATATCAGTGCTGTAAAAATTTCTGATTTTCAAGTAGCTGCTGCGTTTGCCCAAAATATCCTTATGAAAAGGAAAATGACATCTTTAAAGTAACACATAGTACGAAAGGGGAAGTCCCAACCCCCCCGGCTAATAAGATCTTCACACAAATAACTTGATGGAATTTTTCGATTAACCAAATTTTTGGTAGATTGTTAGTTTTACATGATAGTAACCCTGGATGACTTATGTCCAGCACATAAAATAATACACTTAACAAATCATTTAACAACGATACTGGGTGACTCAAAATACGGCAATATTTATCTTAATCACTCTACTGGTTTAGTATACTTATGCAGAGAAAACCTATGACCACAAGTATCAACTCTCGCACTGCACGAATGTTTAAGACCCTTGTGCTATTATATGTATGCTACAGCCTACAGTGTTTCTTCCTTCACTCAAATACATTAAAACTAAGGCATACGATCATTACTGTCGGCTTAAGTTTCAAAATACAAGTACAGATACGGTAAAACTACAACGGGCTTCCTCCAACGGGCTGCGCCCTGACAAGGGCCAACTATAAACATTCACTTTTAATAGCTTAAAATTTCACTTTTAATCTGGGTTACGTTGCAAAATACAACTACAGATACAGTAAAATTACGACCAGTTCCTCCTCCAACGGACTGTACTTTGACAAGGGCGAACTATAAACTCAGTTTTAATAAGTTAAAATGTATTTAATCACCCACAAAAATTAACTCCATTCCTGCCGCACTTAAAATTGGGAAACTCCAAGCGTGATACTAAAAATCAAGAAAAATCTAAGTATATTTATACTATAGGGCATTTGCGCCACCAAGTTGCAGTAATGAAGAGGCGAGAGATTAAACGAAAGTTCATAAGCTACAATTCAATTTTTTTTTTATTATCGCAGCGAACCAAAGCTTCGTATATACTAGTCAAGCATGTATTTCGGGTTGTAGTTCAGTAACATACAGATTCCTGTCTGCATAAACCCTGGAGGAGATTAAGAAACCTATTATTCAGTAGGTTAACACTACTGGTCTCAATTTGATTAAACCAAAGTCTAACAAACAATTTTTCTTATATTTTTAATAACGAAGCAGTTCAACATATTTTAAGGGACCCAGCAGCAAATTCCTGGGACATAGGCTAGTACTGCACCAGCCCCAGTTTTTATGCCTTACCCCTAGGTTAGGTTAGATTGGTATCTCCAGAGAAAATTTGGGTGGGGGAAACAATGAGATTATCAAGAAAATTCTATGGTTAGCTTTTAAGATATGGCGTCCCGCTTTTTTATGGGGAAGGTCCCGGTACTCTGTTACATCTCAGGAAAATGTGACTCGGCATTTTGTTTGATTAAAATAGGGTAGAATCAATTACACACACAAAAAAAAACTTATTTCGGAAGACTTAACAAAAGAGCATTAATGATTAAACATGAACCAGTAATAACCACGCAAAACAAGTCGTTTAAAGATAATAAGACACTTCGAAATAGAACAAAACTACCTTCAATTTTAAACCCTTCATATTTCTGTTGAAGTATTCACGCCACCAACATGGGTGTTTCGGCAATGCTACGAGACTTGAATTCTTCGCAAACACTGAATCGAGCATCGGAAATGGGTCGAAACATGGTCATTTTTGCTGTTTTTCCCAGCTAGGGATATGAGTATACACGTGAATAGTAAAGTCATGTATATAAGTACTCATAAAATTATGAAGACTTCCGTCCGTCGTATTTCAAGTAAAATTATCGTTGTTTAGGAAAGTGTTCCGTTACTCGAGAACATTGTTTGGGACTTGTTAGACGTTTGTGGTGCAAGCTCCCCCTCCCCCGGCCCCCCCCCCCCCAAAAAAAAAAAAAACTTTCACTATATACATCTAATGCTGGCAGCGGCCAACATTCACAATGAGATATTATTGGCGTAGGTTTCTTAATTATTAAAACCACTCCCTCCTTAATTGACGGTGGGAATATTAACCTCCTGTCTAGAGAAATACGCCCCGTGTATCTGAGTTCAAGTTCCAAAGCAAAAAGGTTTTATTTGTCTTCCAAACGTGGTGGGAAGTCTTAATTTCCGCACTCGAATCTACCAAATACTCTAACAAATGCCGTTGCATTAGGTAGAAAATGATGGTAGCTGGTATGAGTTCGGGGCGATTAGGCCGCATTATTTTCGGCCGTGAACCTGTTAGGCCGTCACAACTTTAGGCCATTTGAAGTTTAGGCCGTAAGACAAGGTGGTAGCTCTTTGGGACGCCGTGTTTAGTACTAGCCCCTCGGGGATCAAAGTATTATATACACCCATTTCAGCCGCTTGTCAGTTTGGATGTTACGGCCTAAATGACTAACGGCCGATTCGACCAGGAACCGCTGGTGTCACCTATCTCCCTAAGCCACTGAATTGTACTGTAGTCTGGTTAAACTAAGATATACTTAACTTTTTTTGTAGTTTTGCAATTGGTTCCTCAGAGGCCAGGGTTCCTGAGACCTCATCACAGTTGGTTTACCGATGCAGAAAGAGGTTGGGACGAATGATTAACGCGGAAAAAACACTAGGCAGATTTGCACTTTTGAAACATTGACCTTTTTTTGATTGAGAAGTGCCTTCCAAATTTCACTGAACCGTATTGGCAAGTTTGCTACCTTAGAATATAGAATGAAAAATTTATTTTTTGAAATACTGACTTTTTTTTTTTATTGGAAAGTGGCCCTCCAGATTTCACTTAACCGTATTGGCAAGTTTTCTACCTTGGAATACAGAATGAAAAACGCACTTTTGAAACTTTTTTTTTTTTTATATTGGAAAGTGGCCTTACAAATTTCACTTAAACTGCACCGGCAAAATTTGCTAGACAGTAACAAAGTATGGGAAACGAACGAATGACTAAAATGTTCTTATAAGACTTTCATAAACTGAAACGAAACGTTAAGAATTCCGATTGACTTAGGAAAGTGAAATGTTCACTTTGACTAAAAAAAAAAAATCAAGATTACAGTTTTTGCTAGCCGAGGGATCATTACACTCAGCCACTTTCCAGCACTTTTTTTTTTTTTTAAATGCCACTACCCACCTTTAGATGAACGTTCGCAATATCAAAGTTACAGTAAGAATGTTACCTTAAACAAAATTTCACAGCTGATTCCGAGGCAAATGACAACGGATTTGTGCAAAAGAACGGCTATTCTTGAAGTACAAACTCCAAATTCCCTTTTGAAAATCACACTTACATTAAATAACTATCAAAACGTGGAAAATACGAAAAATATCAAGCGTTAAAATCAGTAACCAACACTCACTTAAGACAATACCCTGCCACAACCCAAGGGACCGAACAAAAAGGTTGGAGATTCTGATAATTTTCTGGTGTTTCTTGACACAAGGGAACCAAGGACGCACAAAATGAGGAATTCGCTGATTCTCAGTTGTCAGATTCTTTATTTCTAGTATCCTTGCGAGAGTAGCGCCATCTGTACTTCAAAATTTGTCGTAAAACATTCATAGTTTGAAAAAAAGTTAGATATAGGACTATAAGCATTACGCAGAATATTAATATCACTATAATAATTCTTTATGAGAATTTCGCAGATATTTCTTTCTTTGTGTAACAGTGACTGGATTTAGGGGAATAAACTTTCCGTTTATAAACTGGTGTCATCCGCCCGGGTTCAGCCTTTGTCACCACTACCACTGGTCCTCATTAATTACTAAGAGTGAGGAGACCTCGTTTTTTGGGAAGGTGGGATACATCCCCTTGCGCAGGACTTACCGTCTCTACAGTCTCTTATATTGGTCGTTATTCGCAATCTCTCATATTTACTTTATTCATAACGGTACTACGGAGCGTTTAAATGATTTTGGGGGGGTAAAATACATACAGCAGATACCATAGGCAAGAACTAGGCTATGGCATTTGCTTATATACTAGTTCTGCATAAATTTATTTTAAAGAAAACTGTCAAAGTAATTTAGAAAACGAGAAAAAATTTTGTTTAAGGGAAACTATGTTATTTTAGACGTCGTGCTGTTTAACGCCACAGAAACTGGATACGTAAAGTTATATATGCACCTTCGGGGGAAATTTTATATATATATATATATAATATATATATATATATATATATATAATATATATATATATATATATATATATATATATATATTATACAAACTTATTGCAAAACTGAAAATGTTGGGACTAATGTTAAACCAAAATGTCTATCACGAAGATTTTTGCTTGAAATGATTCTATTATATTCCACTTCAATTCAAAACCCAAGCCCGAGTTATAGTTAGGCTTGAACTTTACTTATACCTAATGAAAAACTTACATAATCTCCTTCAATGTAATTACGGATATCAACATGAGATTCATCTCATTCCAAATATAACAAGTAGGCCTAATAAAAAATACGCCGAAGTTTCTTCGGCGCAATCGAGCTTTCTGTACAGCGTATAATCAAGGCCACCGAAAATAGATCTGTTTTTCGGTGGTTTCGGTATAATGCTGTATGAACCACAGGCCCATGAAACTTTAACCACGGCCCAGTGGTG
>JANJGK010000024.1:22580343-22582843 GCA_039081455.1 Macrobrachium rosenbergii
AATACCAAAAAATTTTTGTAGAGAATTACTCAAAATTTGACCAACAGGATTATGCCACATTGTTGGTTATCAAGATCATGCAATATTTTCTCTAACAGGATTATGCAAAATTTTGGCTAGCAGTATTGAACAAAAATTTTGGTTAGCAATTCAACGCCAAAAAATTTTGGTAAAGAGGATTACTCAAACATTTGGCCAACAGGATTATGCAATATTTCGGTTAGCAGGATTATAAGAAAATTTGCTTATCAGTACTGAGCAAAAATTTTGGTTAGCAATTTCATCCCAGAAAAGTTTGGCAATGAGAATTTACTAATCAAAAACATTTGGCCAACAGGATTATGCAAAATTTTTGGTCAGCAGGATTGCAAAATAATTTACGTATGAATCTTCTGAAAATTTCACAAACAGTGGACCTCGTTATTAGCAATGCGTGCCAAGATTTTAGTAAACAGGATCAGGCTACAGTAGAATTTTTTATTTAATGATCTATTTATTTTTGTATATTAATATTTGGCAGCCGCTTAGTAACTGAAACTTTTCATTCTTTGCAATACATCATCTGATTGCTTAAACGTTCAAGCCCCGTCTCTCTCTCTCTCCCTAACTTTTCTGGGGTTGCAACTGTCAAATTTATTTGACTGAACAGCGATTATCTTTCCATATCAGAAATCCCTTTCCAGAACAAAAAAAAAAAAAAAGACATCTCTGTATATCTGACTAACATGTGACGTAATGCGCGGACGGGGATGTAGGGTGGGGTGGGGGGTGTCTTATGCCAACCCTGGCGTCGCGAACTGTCAAAACGCATCAAAACAAGAATGTTCACAAGACGTATTATTTGTTCAAGACGATATGCCGAACGGGACCAAGATATAAAGTTATCGGGTCCTTCGATAACTAAGCAAATGTGTGCTAATGAGAGAGGAACAGTGGCAGAGCCAGATGTACGATAATCTCCCTCGAGGGCGGATGTACGATAACCCGCAAAAGACGTTATCTGGTTTTTGCTGCCGTGGTGTAGAATGCGATTAATGTTTTTTTTTATTAATTATTATATATTTTTAAATTGTTCTATTTTTCTTCAAGTGTTCAATTTTTTTAAAAATTTTCCTCATTAATGTTAGCCCTAAAAATGTGTTCACATTAATTATTTTGAAATGTGCTCACTGAGCAGGACAGTTCAAATCCTTGAGTAAAATAAAAAAAAAAACAAATTTAAAATCGGGATTGCTATCATTAAATCATGAGACCAAATTAAAAATTTCACGTGCAGCCAGATTTAAAAAGTTAATATTTAGTAAAGGGTTTAACGAAAAAAAATGCAATTGGGCCACACAAAAAAATAGAAACGTCACAAAAAGAACTGGCCACACTGATAAAATTTTTAAAAAGTTGAAAGATGTACCAGAACCACAAAAATAAATGGTAAGAGATGGGTTCAAGAAAAATGTGATACAAGACCAAAAACATTTAGGAAGTTTCAAGATAAACAAGTAAAAAAACGCGCCGAGTTTCTTCAGCGCAATCTAGTTTTTTGTACAGCGTATAACCAAGGCCGCCGAAAACAGATCTATCTTTCGGTGGTCTCGGTATAATGCTGTATGAGCCGAGGCCCATGAATCTTTAACCACGGCCCAGTGGCGGTCTATCGTATATCACTGCCAGAAGCACGATTACTGCTAACTTTAACCCAAAATAAAACCAAAACTATTGAGGCTAGAGGGCTGCAGTTTGGTATGTTTGGTGACTGGACGGTGGATGATCAACATACCAATTTGCAGCCCTCTAGCCTCAGTGGTTTTTAAGATCTGAGGGCGGACAGAAAAATGTGGACAGAAAAAAGTGCGAACAGAATAAAGTGCGGACGGACAGACAAAGCCGGCACAATGGTTTTCTTTTACAGAAAACTCAAAACAAACTATGTTCCACATTGAGGAAATGTCTGAAAATTAAAATAGAGTGCTAGGACCACATAAAGGAAATGTAATAGGTATGTTTTATAAAAAATATAATAGTGGCCACACAAAAATTTAAGTTTCAGAAAAACTACGGGTCACATTGAGAAAATTTTTAAAATGTTACAAAAAAACTTTACTAGGACCAAAGGTGGAAATGTTAGAAGCAGATTAAAAAGTGTAATTGGGGCCACAAAAAGTCTAAAAAAAAAAAAACTACGGGCCACATGGAAGAAATATTTAAAAAAAAAAATGTACTAAGACCACAAAAGAAAATGTTAGAGATTGGTTAAAAATTAAATTGGGTCACAAAAAATATAAAAAGGGTAGGTAAAAAAATGTATATATATAAATATATAACATGTACACATGTATATAAATACATACATATATATATATATATATATATATATATATATATATATATATATATATATATATATATATAGTATATATATATATATATATACAGGCACATACACACATACATATACATACACACACACACACACACATACATATATATATATATATATATATTA
>JANJGK010000024.1:22587843-22612843 GCA_039081455.1 Macrobrachium rosenbergii
GAAGCATTGCAAGAAAATCTGTGTAAGTATTGAAACAATTGGCTTTGAGACAATGAAACGATGCTATTTCTAGATGTACAAATTCCCAGGTGGGAAAGAGGGAATTGCAGAGGAATAAACAAACCAAGTTGTATATTCTGAATATACGCTACTTTCGTCTTTCCTCCCACAAAAAAAAAAAAAATCTAAAAACAGTGGGATTTTTTTGTAAATCCCATTTTTTTTAGATTTTTTGGGATGGAGGAAGGACGAAAGTAACGTACTTTGGCGTGCGTCTGCTGGTAAGCTGACTTACAGAAAGATAAAACATAAAAAAAAAATCTAAAAACAATTGGACTGAAAAAAAATATATATTCCGGTCTCCTTAAAAGATGTTGCGTAAAAAAAACCTGATAGACAATCAGCATTATTGTCCAGCAATTACAGGTACCTTCTCTTCTTAGAAGATTTTAGCAGGCAGGAGTGCTTTAAGCACACTCTTGAACAGCAACGTAACTGAACTTCAGAAGTTTGTACTGGACCGTAACTGAACTTCAGAATGTTGCACTGGACCGAAACTGAACTTCAGAACTTTGTACTGGACAGTAACTGAACTTCAGAACTTTGTACTGAACCGTAACTGAACTTTAGAACGTTGCACTGGACCGTAACTGAACTTCAGAACTTTGTACTTGACCGTAACTGAACTTCAGAACGTTGCACTGGACCGTAACTGAACGTCAGAACTTTGTACTGGACCGAAACTGAACGTCAGAACTTTGTACTTGACCAAAACTGAACTTCAGAACTTTATACCGGACCGAAAATGAACGTCGGAACTTTGTACTGGACCGTAACTGAACTTCAGAAATTTGTACTGGACCGAAACTGACGTCAGACTTTGTACTGGACCGAAACTGAACTTCAGAACTTTGTACCTGACCGAAACTGAACTTCAGAACTTTGTACTAAACCGAAACTGAACTTCAGAACTTTGTACTTAACTGAAAATGGACATCAGAACTTTGTACTCGACTTCGGCGAAACTGAACTTCAGAACTTTGTACGTGACCGAAACTGAAATTCAGAAACTTTGAACTTCAGAACTTTCTACTTGACCAAAACTGAACTTCAGAACTTTGTAATTGACCGAAACTGAACTTCAGAACTTTGTACTGGACCGAAACTGAACTTCAGAACTTTGTACTGGACAGAAACTGAGCTTCAAAACTTTGTACTGGACCGAAACTGAACTTCAGAACTTTGTACTGGACCGAAAATGAACTTCAGAACTTTGTACTCGACCGAAAATGAACTCCAGAACTTTGTACTTGACCGAAACTGAACTTCAGAACTTTGTACTTGACCGAAACTGAACTTCAGAACTTTGTACTCGTCCGAAAATGAACTTCAGAACTTTGTACTTGACCGTAACTAAACTTCAGGACTTTGTACTGGACCGTAAATGAACTTCACAACTTTGTACTCGACCGAAACTGAACTTCAGAACTTTGTACTGGACCGCAAATAAACTTCAGAACTTTATATTGGACCGAAAATGAACTTCAGAACTTTGTACTTGACCGAAACTGAACTTCAGAACTTTGTACTCGACCGAAACTGAACTTCAGAACTTTGTACTGGACCGCAAATAAACTTCAGAACTTTATATTAGACAGAAAATGAACGTCAGAACTTTGTACTGGACGGAAACTGAACTTCAGAACTTTTTACTCGACCGTAAATGAACTTCAGAACTTAATACTGAGCCGAAACTGAACTTCAGAACTTTGTACTTGACCGTAAATGAACTTCAGAACTTTGTACTGGACCGTAAATGAACTTCGGAACTTGTACTGGACCGTAAATGAACTTCAGAACTTTGTACTCGACCGTAAATGAATTTCAGAACTTTGTACTTGACCGTAAATGAATTTCAGAACTTTGTACTTGACCGTAAATGAACTTCAGAACTTTGTACTTGACTGAAACTGAACTTCAGGTCTTTGTGCTTGACCGAAACTGAACTTCAGAACTTTGTATTTGACCGAAACTGAACTTCAGAACTTTGTACTCGACCGAAACTGAACTTCAGAACTTTGTACTCGACCGAAACTGAACTTCAGAACTTTGTACTCGACTTCGGCGAAACTGAACTTCAGAACTTAGTGCTTGACCGAAACTGAACTTCAGAACTTTGTACTGGACCGAAACTGAACTTCAGACCTTTGTAATAGACCGAAAATGAACTTCAGAACTTTGTACTGGACCGAAACTGAACTTCAGAACTTTGTACACTACCGAAACTGAACTTCAGAACTTTGTGCTTGACCGAAACTGAACTTCAGAACTTTTTACTGGACAGAAACTGAACTTCAGAACTTTGTGCTTGACTGAAACTGAACTTCAGAACTTTGTACTCGACCGAAACTGGACTTCAGAACTTTGTACTGGGCCGTAACTGAACTTCAGTACTTTGTACTGGACCGAAACTGAACTTCAGAACTTTGTACTCGACCGTAAATGAACTTCAGAACTTTGTATTTAACCGAAACTGAACTTCAGAACTTTGTACTGGACCGTAACTGAACTTCAGAACTTTGTACTTGACCGAAACTGAACTTCAGAACTTTGTACTGGACCTAACTGAACTTCAGAACTTTGTACTGGACCGAAACTGAACTTCAGAACTTTGTACTCGACCGAAACTGAACTTCAGAACTTTGTACTTGACCGAAACTAAACTTCAGAACTTTGTACTGGACCGAAACTGAACTTCAGAACTTTGTACTGGACCGAAACTGAACTTCAGAACTTTGTACTGGACCGAAACTGAACTTCAGAACTTTATACATGACCGAAACTGAACTTCAGAACTTTGTACTCAGCCGTAACTGAACTTCAGAGCTTTGTACTGGACCGTAACTGAACTTCAGAACTTTGTACTTGACCGAAACTGAACTTCAGAACTTTGTGCTGGACCGAAACTGAACTTCAGAACTTTATACATGACCGAAACTGAACTTCAGAACTTTGTACTGGACCGTAACTGAATTTCAGAACTTTGTACTTGACCGAAACTGAACTTCAGAACTTTGTGCTAGACCGAAACTGAACTTCAGAACTTTGTACTGGATCGAAACTGAACTTCAGAACTTTATACATGACCGAAACTGAACTTCAGAACTTTGTACTGGACGGTAACTGAACTTCAGAACTTTATTCTCGATCGAAACTGAACTTCAGAACTTTGTACTGGACCGTAACTGAACTTCAGAACTTTGTACTGGACCGTAAATGAACTTCAGAACTTTGTACTGGACCGTAACTGAAATTCAGAACTTTGTACTTGACCGAAAATGAACTTCAGAACTTTGTACTGGACCGTAAATGAACTTTGTACTCGACCGAAACTGAACTTCAGAACTTTGCGCTGGACCGGAACTTAACTTCAGAACTTTGTACTTGACCGAATCTAAAATTAGAATTTTGTACTTGACCGAAATTGAATTTCAGAACTTTGTACTGGACCGTAACTGAACTTCAGAACTTTGTACTTGACCGAAACTCAACTTCAAAAATTTGTACTGGACCGTAACTGAACTTCAGAACTTCTTGATAAAAGTTCTCTCTCTCTCTCTCTCTCTCTCTCTCTCTCTCTCTCTCTCTCTCTCTCTCTCTCTCTCTCTCTCTCTCTCTCTCTCTTTCTAGAGCGTATGTACAGAGAAAGTGTCACTCCATGTTGCGGAAAAAGATTGATGAAAAATATCTCTCTGAAAACTAGCTTCGTATTACCAAATGCATTGGTCTGCAATTGCACAAGTTACAATCACGCGACGTAAATTCCACGCAAGTGCTTGGAAGCAAGAAACTAAAATTACTTGAATAAGTAATGCGCGTAAAAGCAAATGGCGCTGACTGCAGGCTAATTTAAGACCACCTTCTGCGATACAAAAAAAAAAAAAAAAAAAAAAAAATTCATGGAAAAGCACAGCAACCTTTTAGTGGATTTGAACGCGTGGCCAGAAAGTCTGGCTGATTTAATTTTCGCACATTTTTTGTTGAACTCCTGAGGTGTTTTCTGTAAATGATACTAATATCAAAAGCTTATTTTCCACACACTGTTTGGTCAACTCCTGAGTTTTTTTTTTTAATGACACCAATATTAAGAGCTTATTTTCACACATTTTTTTGGTCAACTCTTGAAGCGTTTTTATAAATGATACCAATATCAAAAGCTTATTTTCCACACACTGTTTGGTCAACTCCTGAGTTTTTTTTTTAATGATACCAATATGAAGAGCTTACTTTCCTCACACTGTTTGATCAAATCCCGAGTTTTTTTTATGATACCAATATGAAGAGCTTATTTTCCACACATTGTTTGGTCAAATCCTGAGTTTTTTTCTAAATGATATCAATATTAGGAGCTTATTTTCCACACACTCTTTAGTCAACTCCTGAGGTTTTTTTAATGACACCAATATTAAAAGCTTATTTTCCACACATTGTTTGGTCAACTGAGGTTTTTTTTTCAATGACACCAATATTAAGAGCTGATTTTCCACATGTTGTTTCGTCAATTCCTGCGTTATTTTTCTGAATGATACCAATATTACAAACTTATTTTCCACACATTGTTTGGTCAACTCCTGAGATTTTTTTAATGACACCAATATCAAGAACTTATTTTCCACATACTGTTTTGTCAATTCCTGAGGTTTTTTTTTTTAAATAATACCAATATTAAGAGCTTAATTTCCACACATTGTTTCGTCAATTCCTGAATTTTTTTTTTTTTATAAATGGTACCAATATTAAAAGTTTATTTTCCACACATTGTTTGGACAACTAAGTTTTTCTTTAAGTGATACCAATATTAAGAGCTTATTTTCCACACATTTTTTTTTATTGACTCTTGAGTTTAATTTTTTTTTATAAATAGCATTAATATTAATAGCTTGTTTATTTTAAAATGTATTTTCGTCATAACCTAATACTTTCTAGGCTATGTGATGTTTATATCTTTTCTTCATTTGGAAACAAAGTATATACGATAAAAACATTATGCCTGGACCATACATTACCTTAAAGTAAAAATTATTATTATTATTATTATTATTATTATTATTATTATAATTATTATTATTATAATTATTATTATTATATTATTATTATTATTATTATTATTATTATTATTATTATTATTATTATTATTATTATTATTATTCTTATTATTAGATTATCAATAACACAATGCTATTTAAGAACAAATAGATGTTTTCCATAGTCTAACACCTAAACTCAATGACTAGTTTTTTCCCTAATTTTTACCAAATATTTCCTCTCGAGAGGAGGAAAATCTATATATATATATATATATATATATATATATATATATATATATATATATATATATATATATATATATGTATATATATATATATATATATATATATATATATATATATATATATATATATATATATATATATACATACATACACACACACACTCGACATAAATGAGGTAACATTATACAGATTAATTACCTATTTATAAAGTCATATAATTTTTTTTTAAACTGGAATCCTTCAAATAAACACGGCAGTACATGGCAGGACGCAATAATCAAATAGCATTAGAGACGTTCTGGTTGTTAGGATATCTTTAGAACCGTTGCCATGGCAACGAGACGTTTGCGTCATCCTTGCAGGCGTAGGATTTCGGTTTCATTTTGAATCCTGTAAGGTGGCTTTTCCTACTGCCAGGATTTAAAAGACCTCTATCTACGTCTACTTCCAGGGCTTAGAAGAGATTTTATCTACTCATGGAATGTGAGTGACTACCCCTTTATTTATTCACAGAATTGAAGTAATATCCTTCTTTATCTACTTACAGTATTTGAGTAATATACTCCTTTATCTACTCACAGAATTTAAGTAATATGCTCCTTTATTCATTCACAGAATTTAAGTAATACTCCTTTATCTACTCACAGTATTTGGATATTCTACTCTTTTATCTACTCACAGAATTGAATTAATCTCCTCCTTTATTTAGTCACAGGGTTTAAGTAATGTTCTCCTGTATCTACTTGCAGTATTTAAATAATCTACTCCTTTATCGACTCACAGAATTTAAGTAATATACTCCTTTATCTACTCACAGTATTTGAGTATTCTACTCTTTTATCTACTTACAGTATTTGAGTATTCTACCCTTTTATCTACTCACAGTATTTGAGTATTCTACTCTTTTCTCTACTCAGAATTTAAGTAATCTACTCTGCTATCTACTCACAGAATTTAAGTAATCTGCTTCTTTATCTACTCACAGAATTGAAGTAATGTACTCTTTATCTACTCACAGAATTTTATCTACTCAGAATTTAAGTAATCTACTCTGTTATCTACTCACAGAATTTAAGTAATCTGCTTCTTTATCTACTCACAGAATTGAAGTAATGTACTCTTTATCTACTCACAGAATTCAAGTAGTCTACTCTTTATCTACTCACAGAATTTAAGTAATCTACTCTTTATCTACTCAAAGAATTTTAAAAGTCTACTCTGTTGTCTACTCGCGGAATTTATTGTAATCTACTCCTTTATCTACTCACAGAATTTATTGTAATCTACTCCTCTGTTTAGTCACAGAATTTAAGTCAGCTACTCCATTATCTACTCACAGAATTTATCATAATCTACTCCTTTATCTACTCATAGATTGTAAGTAATCTACTTGGGTCTACTGAGGCTTAACTTTTGAATAGTTTTTTTTTTTTTTTTTTTTTTTAGACAACCAGGAGCACTACAAACTTCCTCTATTTTCTCGTTAATCTTTCAGGACATGAACAGATTTATGTATATGTATGTATGAATGTATGTATGTATGTATGTACGTATATATTTAATATATATATATATATATATATATATATATATATATATATATATATATATATATATATATATATATATATATATATATATATATATATATATATATATATATATATATATATATGAACACACGGATATCTGTGAATGCAGATTTTATTTTTGGAAAGTTCTGTATTCATAACAACTACCTAATATTGTAAGTCCTATTCAGATTATAGGAAAAACTTGTTTTTTAACAATTAAAGGACTGTTAGGTGACACAAAAAAATTACAAAATTTGAAAAAAAAAAAAAAAAAAAAAAACACACAGAGGGTGGAAAACACTAAAATGGCTCCAACCACATCTTTCCCTCAGTTTCGGTTTAGTTCCCAAACTTAATATTCTATTTATATTCAAGCTCCGAGTCCAGCTGTTTAATTCTATGCAATGATGTCCTTCAAGTATATATGCAGTAGAATCACCTACCAGGAGAAATTTACAGTGCATTCACTAATTATTATTATTATTATTATTATTATTATTATTATTATTATTATTATTATTATTATTATTATTATTATTATTATTATAATAATAATAATAATAATGATGATAATAATAATAAAAATAATAATATTTAACATTTAATATTTAATATATTATTATTATTATTATTATTATTATTATTATTATTATTATTATTATTATTATTATTATTATTATTATTATTATTATTCAGAACACGAGCCCTATTCATACGGAACAAGCCCACCAAAGCGGCACAATGACTTGAAATTGAAGCTTCCAAAGAACGTGGCATTCATTAGAAAGAAGTAACAGAAGGTGAAGGGAAATACGGAAAGAAAAGATCACTTCTCAAAAAAGAAAAAAGAAAAAAAATTAACAAATTAATAAATCGTTTACTGAAAAGCATATTTGATAAATAACAGACGATCACGTCAGGCTATGAGAGAAGAAGTCATCTATTTATGTGAGTAAAAACATTTTTTCCTTATATTTTTTTTAGCAGGATCAAAGGCTTCACTTGTAACAGGTATATCTTTATACAGTTCTAGAATTTCCAGTCAGGGGGCCATGTTATAGGACTGTTCCAAACAAATATGGGGTTTATCCTCTGAATATTTATAATAACTGAATTGAATTCAATACAGAGTTTAGGCCAAAGGCCAAGCGCCGGGACCTATGAGGTCATTCAGCGCTGAAACGGAAATTGACAGTAAAAGGTTTGAAAGGTGTAAGAAGAGGAAAACCTCAAAGCAGTTGCACTATGAATCAACTGTCAGGAAAGGGTGGAAAGTCAGATGGAAGAAAGAGAATATGAAAGGAGGTACAGTAAAAGGAACGAAAGGGGTTGCAGCTTGGGGTCGAAGGCACGCTGCAAAGAACCTCAGGTAATGCCTACAGTGTACCGCATGAGGTGCACTGACGGCACTGCCCAAATACAATAACTGAAAGGACATAAACTACAGAACTTTGCCAGGATTATTTATATAAGAAACATTTTTTTTAGTATCTTTAGATTATTAGAGATATTTATTTTGAGCATTCATAGATTATAAGAAACATTTTTTCGAGTATTTATAGATTAAAAGAAATATATATTTCGTGTCTTTATATGTTATAAGAGATATTTACTTAGAGCATTTATATACTATAAGAAATATATATTTTGAGTATTTATAAATTATAAGAAATACTTATTTCGAGCACTTATAGATTATAAGAAATAATTACTCCGAGTATTTATATATTATAATAAATATTTACCTCGAATATTTATATAGAAGAAATTTTGTTTCCGAGTATTTAAACAATTATTTCGAGTATTTGTAAATATGAAATACTGATATTTATAGATTAAAAAAACATTTATTTTGAATATCTATTGGAAAGAAATATAGTTTTCGAGTATTTAAATACTTATTTCGAGCATTTATAAATATAAAATATTTATATTTATAGATTGCAAGAAATATTTATATCGAGTATCTATAAACAAGAAATTTTGTTTTCGATTATTTAAATACTTATTTAGAGTATTTATAAATATGAAATATTTATATTTATAGATTACAACAAATATTTATTTCGAGTATCTATAGGTAAGAAATATAGTTTTCGATTATTTAAATACTTAAAGTATTTATAAATATGAAATATTTATATTTATAGATTACAACAAATATTTATTTCAAGTATCTATAGATAAGAAATATAGTTTTCGAGTATTTAAATACTTATTTAGTGTATTTATAAATATTTATATTTATAGATTACAAGAAATATTAATATTTATAGATTAAAAGAAATATTTATTTCGAGTACCTATATCCTTCTCTCGTGTTTTCAGGCGTCGCATTGTCAAGGGGCCAAGCGAAATGACCTACATCGGGCCTCCAGGCTTAGAGTACCTGTCGCAACTCGACACAGTCCTAGTTAAACAGAAATGTGAAGTTTTCGAAAGTAAGTATTTTTTTTATTTTTTGGCTTCTTATTATGGTGTTTGTGAATCCTGCAAATTATAAACATACTCACTTATACACATACAGAGAGAGATTATTGCAGTGTTTGTGAATCCTGCACATTATATAATATATATATATATATATATATATATATATATATATATATATATATATATATATATATACCCACACATGCACATACAGAGAGAGATTATTATGGTGTTGGTGAATCCTGCACAATATAAATATATTCACATATACACATACAGAGAGAGATTGTTACGGTGTTTGTGAATCCTGCAAATTATAAATATACTCATACATAACCACAGAGAGATTATTACGGTGTTTGTGAATCCTGCACATTATAAACATTATAAATATACTCACATATACACATACAGAGAGATTATTGCAGTGTTTGTGAATCCTGCAAATTATAAATATACCCACACATACACGTACAGAGAGAGATTATTACGGTGTTTGTGAATCCTGCACGTTATAAATAAACCCACACATACACATACAGAGAAAGATTATTACGGCGTTTGTGAATCCTGCACATTATAAATATACTCGCACGTACACATACAGAGAGAGAGAGAGAGAGAGAGAGAGAGAGAGAGAGAGAGAGAGAGAGAGAGAGAGAGAGAAAGAGAGAGAGAGATTACACATCCAAGTCCAGTATCTCCGGCTACCTAAGAAGTGAGTTTAGAGGCATGGTAGTGAATAAACTGTGGTGGGATCACAACGAAAGTTGAGAGGGGCATGTGGCTACTGGGCTACTGGGCTATTGATGTTTGTGCGCTCGTGTGTATGTATGTTTGTGTTTGTGTGTGCTTACAGCACAGTGAGCAAGATGAATTTCATACAGAAAAACAAGAACAACTGACGATCACATCAAATAACACAAGCGATACAAGAGCTGTTAATGTGTGTTTGTGTGAGTGTGTGTGAATGTTTGTCCATGTGTGTGTGTGTATGTGTGTAGCGAGGGACAAGGTCCTTGAAGACAAACCCGACAGTAACACCCGTCATATAAATCCAAATTGATTCCGGTTAGTCCTAAAGAGTAAATCCCGGGTTGTTTAATTTTTATTTTAATTTATACAATTTTTTTTTTTTTTGACGAACTCCACAACTCCGCGCTCGATCGATCCGCAGACTTACTCTGGATGACTCCGCCTGGGTGTACGACTAGATCAGCGGATCAATTCCAGTGAATACCGAGATAAACAAAGGAATTGGATACCGAGATAAACAAAGGAGTTGAATACCGAGATTAACAAAGGAAATGAATACCGAGATAAGCAAAGGAATAAACAAAGGAATTGGATACCGAGATAAAAAAAAGGTGCTCAATACCAGAATAAAAGGTACTGAATAACGTGATAAACAAAGGAATTGAATACCGAGATGAACAAAGGAACTGAATACCGAGATAAACAAAGGTGCTCAATACCCGAATGAAAGATACTGAATAACGTGATAAATAAACGAATTGAATACCGAGATGAACAAAGGAATTGAATACCGAGATAAACAAAGGAATTGAATACCGAGATAAACAAAGGTACTGAATAATGGAATGAAAGGTAATAAATAAACTGATAAACAAAGGAATTGGATATCAAGATAAATAAAGGAATTGAATACCGAGATAAACAAAGGTACTGAATAATGGAATGAAAGGTAATAAATAAACTGATAAACAAAGGAATTGGATATCAAGATAAACAAAGGAATTGAATACCGAGATAAACAAAGGAACTGAATACCGAGATAAACAAAGGTGCTCAATACCGGAATGAAAGGTACTGAATAACGTGATAAACAAAGGAATTGGACATCGAGGATAAACAAAGTAATTGAATACCAGGATAAACAAAGGAATTGGATAATGCGATAAACAAAGGAATTGAATACCGGAAAAAGGAACTGAATACTGGAATAAAAAAATGAATTGAATACCGAAATGAATACCGAAATAAACAAAGGAACTGATTACCAGAATAAACAAAGGAATTAAAAACCGAAAAAGGCAGAGAAATTGAACATCGGAATGAACAAAGGAATTGAATACCCACATAAACAGAGGAGCTGATTACCGGAAGGAACAAAGGAATTGAATACCCACATAAACAAAGAAATTGTCAGTATATCTCTATAATTCATAGTGCAACTGACTTTCATTGGAGGGAAAATAACTCTTCAGGCGATCCATAACTTTATGGATTTAACACAGGAGATAAACGATTTATAGGCAAATAAAGATAAAAAAGAGAAGAAAAGATTTATATATCACTGATGAAGATCTTCTTCTTACAGAAAAAAGGAGAACAACTGGTGTTCACAGTTTGTAGTAAATTCATGACAGTTAAAACGATAAAAAATAGTAACTTATTCACAAAAGATGGTCAATAATTTCTTCATGTAAGATTGGTGATTGGTAATGCTACGCGTTCACTCAACTACTTCGATGCAATCAATAAGCTTCCGTTTAAAAAAAAAAATATATATATATATATATATATATATATATATAATTAATATTACAATATTCCAAGAAGTTATAATGATGACGTTCAGTCATTTTGAGTGAAATAAAACCAAATGAATTAATATCCAGTGCAACAGAAACAACCATATTATTCAGGATTACAAGAGTTATGAAACGACGGAGGCATTAAGTGAAAAATAAGTAAGGATTCTTTTTCTCAAGGGGCCCACACCACTGAAATTCTTTTCCTCAGGAACCCCACACCACTGAAATTCTTTTCCTCAGGGATCCCACACCACTGAAATTCTTTTTCTCCGGGAGCCGGCACCACTGAAATTCTTTTCCTCAGGGATCCCACACCACTAAAATTCTTTTTCTCCGGGGGCCCACACCACAGAAATTCTTTTCCTCAGGGACCCCACACCACTGAAATTCTTTTTCTCCGGGGGCCCACACCACCGAAATTCTTTTTCTCAGGGGGGACACACCACTGAAATTCTTTTTCTCATGGGGCCCAAACCACCGAAATTCTTTTTCTCAGGGGGCATACACCACTGAAATTCTTTTTTTCATGGGGCCCACACCACCGAAATTCTTTTTCTCAGGGGCACACACCACTGAAATTCTTTTTCCCAGGGGGCACACACCACTGAAATTCTTTTTCTCATGGGGCCCACACCACCGAAATTCTTTTTCTCAGGGGGCACACACCACTGAAATTCTTTTTCTCAGGGGGCACACACCACTGAAATTCTTTTTCTCAGGGGGCACACACCACTGAAATTCTTTTTCTCAGGGGGCACACACCACTGAAATTCTTTTTCTCAGGGGGCACACACCACTGAAATTCTTTTTGCCAGGGGGCACACACCACTGAAATTCTTTTTCTCAGGGGGCACACACCACTGAAATTCTTTTTCTCAGGGGGCGCACACCACTGAAATTCTTTTTCTCAGGGGGCACACACCACTGAATTTCTTTTTCTCAGGGGGTCCACATCACTGAAATTCTTTTTCTCAGGGGGCACACACCACTGAATTTCTTTTTCTCGGGGGCACACACCGCTGAAATTCTTTTTCCCAGGGGGCACACACCACTGAAATTCTTTTTCTCAGGGGTCCACACCACTGAAATTCTTTTTCTCAGGGGGCCCATACCACTGAAATTCTTTTTCTCAGGGGGCCCACACCACCGAAATTCTTTTTCTCAGGGGTCCACACCACTGAAATTCTTTTCCTCAGGGGGCACACACCACTGAAATTATTTTTCTCAGGGGGCCCACAACACTGAAATTCTTTTTCTCGGGGGGCCCACACCACTGAAATTCTTTTCCTCCGGGGGCACACACCACCGAAATTCTTTTTCTCAGGGGGACCACAAAACTGAAATTCTTTTCCTCAGGGGGCACACACCACTGAAATTCTTTTTCTCAGGGGGGCCACACCACTGAAATTCTTTTTTTCAGGGGGCCCACACCTTTGAAATTCTTTTTCTCAGGGGGCTCAAACCTTTGAAATTCTTTTTCTCAGGGGGCCCACACCTTTGGAATTCTTTTTCTCAGGGGGCCCACACCACTGAAATTCTTTTCCTCCGGGGGCCCACACCACTGAAATTCTTTTCCTCAGGGGGCACACACAACTGAAATTCTTTTTCCTCAGGGGGCCCACACCGCTGCAATTCTTTTTCTAAGGGGGCCCACACCACTGAAATTATTTTTCTCAGGGGGCCCACACCTTTGAAATTCTTTTTCTCAGGGGGCCCACACCACTGAAATTCTTTTTCTCAGGGGGCCCACACCACTGAAATCCTTTTCCTCAGGGGGCACACACCACTGAAATTCTTTTCCTCAAGGGGCCCACACCACTGAAATTCTTTTTCTCACTGGGCCCACACCACTGAAATCCTTTTCCTCAGGGGGCACACACCACTGAAATTCTTTTCCTCAAGGGGCCCACACTACTGAAATTCTTTTCCTCAGGGGCACACACCATTGAAATTCTTTTCCTCAGGGGGCCCACACCACTGAAATTGTTTTTCTCAGGGGGCCCACACCACTGAAATTCTTTTTCTCAGGGGGCCCACACCACTGAAATTCTTTTTCTCGGGGGGCCCACACCACTGAAATTCTTTTTCTCAGGGGGGCCAAACCACTGAAAAAAATTAAAACCTTAAAATTCTCATTTATTTCCAGAACTTTGCCTTTTTAAGTGTTCTACTTATAAATTTGATTTTCTAATTATATACTTATCTACTTGTTCTCCTTGGATGCAACAAGAAACAAGAACTGTGGTTATCACACCTGATGACACTGAAGCCCAGTTGTAAGGCAATAAACTCCTGATAACTGTTAGTACTAATATATAAGTAAAAAATGTGCCGAAGTTTCTTCGGCGCAATCGAGTTTTCTGTACAGCGTATGAATCTCTCAGCCCCGGCCCATGAAAATTCCAGCCACTGCCCGGTGGTGGCCTGTGTTTTTGGTACCCATAGCGGTGCCAGACGCACGATCATGGCTAACTTTAACCTTAAATCAAATAAAAACTACTAAGGCTTGAGGGCTGCGATTTGGTGTGTTTGATGATTGGAGGGTGGGTGGTCAACACATCAATTTGCAGCCCTCTAGCCTCAGTAGTTTTTAAGATATGAGGGCGGACAGAAAAAGTGCGGACGGACAGACAAATAGCCGCCTTCTCGATAGTTTTCTTTTATAGAAAACTGAAAGGAACACGCTCGGAAGAGTGCTACACATAACGAGACACCTGAAGTATTCGTGAAAAGGCAATATCCACTATAAGGAATAATCATACTTCACCTTCTTTCATACTTTTTTTTTTATTTCCTCGTTTATTTTTCCGTTATTTCACGCGAGGGGACACGGGAGAATAACACGGTGATGAGCGAAATACGGCGTACTAAAAAATAGCTGAAGTCTTTTTCTTTTCACTGCCTCAGTGTCTTAAATCCGTAAGCCCTTCGTGTTTTTAAGAATCAAATTCAAACTGTTAAAATGGGTATGGAAAGTCGACGTTTTCAAATAAATGTCATTCCGTGAAAGTTCATTAATATTTATTTTCCAGTAGACCGATTGACAGATTGGTTAAGTCACTATAGTTGACCGTCTAGCTTGTCGCCTCATCCGTTAGAGCAACACATCGTTGGGGTCGCCCAACACATTTACTTTTTGTATCGATGATTTTAGTTAGACTGAATATGAACCCAGGACAGGGTTCGAAAGCTCTTGTAACGTTTTTATAAAATCAACATAATTCACCCCTGAATATTATTGTGGACCTAATATGCTACACAATAATAACAAGAGCAATAGTACCTCATAAACATCTATTGTACGTTCAGGGTCAAGAGATTTTGTTATTTTCTTGAAGTGTTATTCAATAAAAATTCATTGATCATCCTAAGGCGTTCCTTCAGAATGCAAGGGAGACATTACTGTATGTAACTAAACCTGTTGATGGTAAACATATATGTTTATGATCAAGAATATATTTTTCCTGAAAAGTTATTAACTACAATGGACTGATTATCCTCTGTCGGTCCTTCAGAAAACAAGGGAGTTAATTTTGCATGATTAACCTGTCAAAACTATACTAAATCTCCTGGAAACTCAGATCACTCCCCCACCATCTCGACTCTCAAAAGACTTCCCGCTCTTCCACCAGTTCTCCCCGGATGCGAGACGAACAACCAGTACATCCTGAAGAACAACAGTGGATACGAGTTCTTCAGAGCAGTAGAACACACCAATTACTGTCTCCGCCACGTCTGCGGATCAATCCGAGCCTTCGACATTGCCTTTCTTGACCACGAGGATCAGGAGATCCTCCACCTTAGCCGTCCTTTCAGGTGTAACAGCTTCTGCTGTCCCGCCTTCACCTTACAGGTAAGACAGGGACAGGAAGTAAAGTAAATCAAGTGTTTCTTCAGCTCATCCGTCCCACAATCGCCTTACAGGTAAGATAGGAACAGGAAGTCCAGTAAATAAAGTGTTTCTTCAGCTCATCCGTCCCACAATCGCCTTACAGGTAAGACAGGAACAAGAACTTCATTAAATCCAGTGTTTCTTCAGCTCATCCGTCCCACAATCGCCTTACAGGTAAGATAGGAACAGGAAGTCCAGTAAATAAAGTGTTTCTTCAGCTCATCCGTCCCACAATCGCCTTACAGGTAAGACAGGAACAAGAACTTCATTAAATCCAGTGTTTCTTCAGCTCATCCGTCCCACAATCGACTTACAGGTAAGATAGGAACAGGAAGTCCAGTAAATAAAGTGTTTCTTCAGCTCATCCGTCCCACAATCGCCTTGCAGGTAAGGTAGGAACAGGAACTCCATTAAATCCAGGGTTTCTTCAGCTCACCCATCCCACAATCGCCTTACAGGTAAGAAAGTAACAGGAAGTTCATTCAATCAAGGGTTTCTTCAGCTCATCCATTAAATCAAATGATTCTTCAGCTTATCCACCCCACAATTGCCTTACAGTCAAGAAAGGAACAGGTACTCCATTAAATCCAGTGTTTCTTTAGCTCATCCGTCCCACAGTCGCCTTACAGGTAAGACAGGAACAGGAAGTCCATTAAATCAGGTGTTTCTTCTGCTCATCCGTCCCACAATCGCCTTACAGGTAAGATATGAACATGAACTCCATTAAATCCAGTGTTTCTTCTGCTCATCCGTCCCACAGTCGCCTTACAGGTAAGACAGGAACAGGAAGTCCATTAAATCAGGTGTTTCTTCTGCTCATCCGTCCCACAATCGCCTTACAAGTAAGATAGGAACAGGAAGTCCATTAAATCCAGTGTTTCTTCTGCTCATCCGTCCCACAATCGCCTTACAAGTAAGATAGGAACAGGAAATCCATTAAATCCAGTGTTTCTTCTGCTTATCCGCCCCACAATCGCCTTATAGGTAAGACAGGAACCGGAAGTCCATTGAATCCAGGGTTTCTTCACCTCATCCGTCCCACAATCGTATTACAGGTAAGATAGAGACAGGGAGTCCATTAAATCCAGGGTTTCTTCTGCTCATCCATCCCACTATCGCCTTACAGTTAAGATAGAAACAGGGAGTCCATTAAATCAAGTGTTTCTTCAGCTCATCCGTCCCACAATCGCCTTACAGTTAAGATAGACACAGGAGTCCATTAAATCAAGTGTTTCTTCAGCTCATCCGTCCCACAATCACCTTACAGGTAAGATAGGAATAGGAAGTCCATTAAATCAAGTGTTTCTTCAGCTCATCCGTCCCACAATCACCTTACAGGTAAGATAGGAATAGGAAGTCCATTAAATCAAGTGTTTCTTCAGCTCATCCGTCCCACAACCACCTTACAGGTAAGATAGTAACAGGAAGTCCATTCAATTAACTGTTTCTTCAGCTCATCCGTCCCAAAATCGCCTTACAGGTAAGAAAGAAAGGCGGGAAGGAATCCCCTGTAATTACAGGTGTTCCCCCACTCTAGACGTCCTTTCAGGTGTGACAGCTCTTGCTGTCTTGTGTTCACCTTACAGGTAATCGTGAAACGCTGGAAGGAATCTCGTGTAATTACAGTTGTTCCTTTCAGGCTTAACAGCTCCCTTTCATGTGTAACAAGTCAGCTGTCTTGCCTTTGACTTACAGTAAAACAGAAATAGGACCGAATCCCATTTAATTACATGTGTTCCTTTACTTACCTGTCCCGCAATCACCTTGCAGGTAAGAAAGAAATAGGACCGAATCCCATTTAATTACATGTGTACCTTCATTTACCTGCCCCACAATCACCTTACAGGTAAGAAGGTTCAAGAGCTTTTGCTGCCCAACATTCACTTTCACGAGCGAAGGAAAAAGAATAATGAATTCCATTTCATTAGAGGTGTTGCATAAACGAAGGTCGATAGTTATTCCATTCCAGGATTTGTGATTACAGTTTCTCTCAATATACAGAACCATTTGACGTGATTCTTTTCACAACGCAAGTTTGACATCCTTAATGAAAAGTATCTCGTTCCAGCATAGTAAAAGAGTTGTAGAAGAATTTTTATGTGGTGAATACGGTACTGTAGATGAATGAAAAATAGTTATTCCAGAAGATTCTTTGATGTGGCGAATATACTACTGTAGATTAATGAAAAATAGAGTTTTTGCGGGAGATTTTTTTTATGTGGTTAATATAGTAGTGTAGATGAATGAAAAGCACTGTAATGGTCGTATAGAAGACTTAAATTTCCATTTTTTTTTCCAGACAATCGAGGTATCCTGTCCTCCTGGGAACCCCTTAGGTACAGTTAGTCAAGAATGGTCGTTCTGCACACCGTTAGCGTCGAAGTTCAGCCTCTTCAACGCTTCTGGCGACAAAGTTCTTAGAGTAATAGGACCTACTTGTACCATAAGCTGCGGGGACGATGTCATTTTCAAGGTAAGCAAACTTATCTCTGATTTATTTGCTGTGTCACTGGCGTCTGCTCTTGAAACTTGTAATTCACCTCACTTCAGCTGCAGGAAAAAAAATCTAGGATTGTTCTGTACTTTATTTTTCGCCAGGCGCCATAAGTAAAATAGAAAATACTTGCTCTTGCCCTTGGCAGCCCATAACAGAGAAATGTTATTTGGAATGAGGAATAATCATGGTGATTAGAGGGGAAGAGGAAATAAAAACAGGTAGGAATACAAACCCCTATAAGAAAGAAAGGCCTATAGCAGAAAGTCCTGGTTTAGTTGATGAGGACCAGGAAGGAGAGAGAACAAAAAATTGCAGATCGAGAGATAGGATTATTATTCACCCAAGATTTCACTTACTTTTTCACTTACCTTTTCACTTCCTCGATTAAAATGGTTGGGGAAATGTACGAGAATCGATAGAGCACCTGTTATCCAAAATGAACAGCGGGCGATTCAGGATGGGACCTTGGAGAAATATGAAGCTTCAAACACTCCTACACTACTTCTCTTTCAACTGGCTTTCCCGTTGTTTTATCGAACAGACGCATTACGTCTTCAACTGTTATCGTTATGAATCTGTAGCTACCTATTGTGGCACACTGTCGACCAACTTTTGTGATGGAGGAGGAAGGTGAAAGGTTTAAGGAGGAAGATAAAATGTTTAAGGAGGAAGGTGAAAGGTTTAAGGAGGAAGGTGAAATGCTTGAGGAGGAGGGTGAAAGGTTTAAGGAGGAAGGTGAAATGCTTGAGGAGGAGGGTGAAAGGTTTAAGGAGGAAGGTGAAATGGTTGAGGAGGAAGGTGAAAGGTTTAAGGAGGAAGGTGGAATGTTTGAGGAGGAAGGTGAAACGTTTGAGGAGGGTGGCGAAAGGTTTAAGGAGGGCGGTGAAAGATTTTAGGAGGATGGTGAAAGTCTTGAGGAGGAAGGTGAAAGGTTTAAGGAGGAAGGTAAAACGTTTGAGGAGGAAGATAAAAGATCTGAGGAGGAAGCTGAAAGATCTGAGGAAGAAGGTGAAACGTTTGAGAAGGAAGGTTAAAGGCTTGAGGAGGAAGGTGATAGGTTTGACGAAGAGGTTGTAAGGGTAAAATGAGGGACAGATTTTGAGGGTGGAATGGGGTTTGAGTCGGGGGAAAGGAGGGGGGGATGGCATAGGAGTGGTTGCTCCTATAGTCCACCTCTGTGGTATGGGTGGTGGAGGTTGCTGCAGTTCCGACCTGGTTGTGTAGGATGATTGTGTCGATTTTTTAGGTGGTCTCTAGAAGGTGGTCGAGGGCCTTTCACCCTTGCAACTCGGCAGAATCCGTCATTACAACTCTTGTCCCAAGCAATGAGGAATCCAATAATAAGCACACATTCTTCGTGTTTGTTTCAATGGCTAAGAAAAAAGCCACTGTATAAAACCAAGTTTTAGTGAACAGATATAAAACAGGAGATTTCGTCCTTCACTGAGGTCCTTTTCAGCTGCACTAAACAATAACTACAAAGTTTACAGAGAAATAAAAATGAAAAATACTAAAATTTTAATAGACCTATTAAAATGGGCACTGTCATTCTAGGGGTCTTCCAGGAGTATCATTATTTCTTGTTGGCGTCCTCATGTATAAGTAATTGAGTCGTTTGCCCGCCATAGGAGCAATTTCCTCATAAATATGGAATGGAACAGTTGGGATACATACTTTCAACTCTTGTATGCATACCTACCTTTGTCGGGTGTTGTTTACTGCACATTCGACATGCCAGCTTTCCGATGCAGTGTTTGCTGTGATGACTGTGTTTCTAGCACTTGTAGCCTCTTGATGGCTCAAGGTAGAAGTCTTCTTGTAGGAAATGATGCCCATATGCCCCCTAAAAAAACATGGCTAGGTACGTCCCTCTCAAATGTGGCTCCGACCTTTTACGTGGGGTTTCCTGACTTGCCAACTCATCTCTGGGCCTCAAAGACATTCTGCAGCTGGAGAATCGGATCCAAGGGCACTAGAGTCAGGTATTTTCAGATCATTGCTCTCCTGACTCTCTCAGATGGATCCACAGCTGAAAATATGTGGTTTTGAAAAAAAAAATCATAAGTTTCTTACGTTTCAGGTGTCAAAATCATGTTTCAATTCGTTCTGCTTAATACAAATCTTCAGTTCTGGATTGGTGTTTTCTATTTCGTTAATAAGAACAAAATGTTGTCGTTTTCCCCTTGCTGTCACTCGAAATTTGGGAGGGGGGCGTGTAGATAGGTGTTAAAGAAGGCTCTGGGAGGTCGTCCTCTTCCTCCTGGCTCAGGGTCCTTCTCTTAGCCTTCTTTGGCTTCCTAACTGCCATCCACTCCACAATGCCTACTTCCATCTAAGTCACAGGAGGGTATGATGGCACAGGAACTTCCTTTGGCGTTCTTGTGGCTGTGGACGCCTTTGCAGGAACTTCTTCAGTTGCCCTGGGGGGCGACAGAACTTCTTCCTCGACTTCACCCTTAAGGGGAGTTATGGGTTCATTGTCCGAACAACTACTTTTATATATCAACCTATGCTTGCACGGGCAAGGTTTCTTCCATTATAAGGAGGAAGTGTCTCTGACCTGACATCTTCTCTCAGTCCTCAAGTTATGATGCCTGGTCTGACCTTCTCAACAGATCCAACGGGCCTGGCTCTTTTCGAACTAATTTGCTGTAGCTGTCACCTAGGCCGCTGAACGTTTCGTTTCTTGCTACTGTGGGTGGTGGGTTTATAAGGGTCCCTTCGTTCTCTCTGCCTTTCTGTGTCATGACCTAAGAACAAACTTCCTCTCCAAAATTCATCCTATGATTTTCACCCTAAAGATGATCAGCTAGTACACTATTTCTGTCTCGTACGCTGACTGCTGCCGTGTGCTCCTTCTTACGCAAAGCCAGACTCCCTCCAAGTTTACCCCACGTAAGATAGGAAACGCCCCCTCTATAAGAACGAATTATTTATAAATAAAGTCAAGCTTATCGGATCTAGTCAAAAGGTCAAACTTAGCATCACATCTTAAGGACGGCAAGAAAAGGATTGCTGTAAATCCCCCAAACCCTGATAGAAACTAGGCAAAGGATTAGCGAGGACCCCGTAGAGATATATTTCAGACCGTGGAGGAGATCAAGGACTATAGGAGATGTATAAATAGGAGGTCTTAAGAATAAAAATAATACAACAAGGAACACTGAAGATGGTAGCAGGAGCTACCTTCAGCCAAAATCGCGATTTTGAAAACTGGACATCAATGAAAATATGTACATGAAAGAAGAAAATTGAAACATGAACTTCGTTTAAAGGGTGAATAATAATAAAAAATTAAACATCTATATCACTCTGTTATGTTTACTATCTTGCTAATCCAAAAGTGTTTTCAATAACAACAGTATCGTGATATGTTCTGATCAGTTGATGCAAAGGTTGCTTCAATAATAATAATAATAATAATAATAATAATAATAATAATAATAATAATAATAATAATAATAATAATAATAAATAATAATAATAATAATAATAATAATAATAATAATAATAATAATAATAATAATAATAATAAATCTCCATATTTTTCTGCAGATTGTCACGGCAGATGGGTCTGCCCAGATCGGCAGTATTACGAAAAAGTGGCAAGGATATTGCAATGAGAGTTTATCCGACGCAGACAACTTTAGCATCAATTTCCCCATAGATTTAGAAATTAGGTCAAAGGCGCTTCTCCTCGGTGCTATGTTCTTGATTGTAAGTATCATCCACTGGAATCCAGACGTACTGTTCCGTTTCCATGGGAACCTATTTAAAGAGTTTCTTTTTTTCTGATTAGCACGTAGCAAGAGGTGTAAGTATACTGACTTGTAGTCTGCAAGTACTATTTTTGGTTCCAATTTTCAATGAAAATATAAATATATACATATATATATATGTGTGTATATATGTATATATATATATGTATATATATATATTTATTTATAATCACCAGCACATGTAAAATAAATATGCATTGGAACCACATGGAAAAATTAAACGACAGGTACAAATCCTGACCAGTTTCAAGAAGACTGACACATTTAACATGCTAAGAAGACAGTGCAAATAAAGATACAGACATTTGGAATAAAATATTCAAACCTCAGACATTTGGAATAAAATATTCACACCTTAGACATTTGGAATGAAATATTCAAATCTTAGACATTTGGAATAAAATATTCAAGCCTTAGACATTTGGAATAAAATATTCAAACCTCAGACATTTGGAATAAAATATTCAAACCTTAGACATTTGGAATAAAATATTCAAACCTCAGACATTTGGAATAAAATATTCAAACCTTAGACATTTGGAATAAAATATTCAAACCTTAGACATTTGGAATAAAATATTCAAACCTTAGACATTTGGAATAAAATATTCAAACCTTAGACATTTGGAATAAAATATTCAAACCTCAGACATTTGGAATAAAATATTCAAGCCTTAGACATTTGGAATAAAATATTCAAACCTTAGATATTTGGAATAAAATATTCAAACCTCAGACATTTGGAATAAAATATTCAAACCTCAGACATTTGGAATAAAATATTCAAACCTTAGACATTTGGAATAAAATATTCAAACCTTAGACATTTGGAATAAAATATTCAAACCTTAGACATTTGGAATAAAATATTCAAACCTTAGACATTTGGAATAAAATACTCAAACCTCAGACATTTGGAATAAAATATTCAAACCTTAGACATTTGGAATAAAATATTAAAACCTTAGACATTTGGAATAAAATACTCAAACCTCAGACATTTGGAATAAAATATTCAAACCTTAGACATTTGGAATAAAATATTCAAACCTTAGACATTTGGAATAAAATATTCAAACCTTAGACATTTGGAATAAAATATTCAAGCCTAAAAGGCTGACAGAAAAAAAAAAATGAGAGGAGCAATGGTCTCAGGTTAGCACTCCATTAACCTATGTTGTCTCTCTACGCAAGTGGGCTCACGCCACTGCTTCGTTAGAATCTAAAAAACATTTTCCATATTTCTTTCGAAATAAAACAGATCGACGTTGTACTTTCCTCGGATGATATTCATGACCTTACAAAAACTTTCCTTCAGCTCTCGTCAATTGGCAGCATGACCGTTTTCGCTGACATGCACGATAATTTCAATTTCTCGTATGCAAATTTTATTATAAAGTTTTTTCACTAATCTGTCGTCTTTGCCAATCGCCTCCCGGTTTGGTTTTATATAAAAATTGCCACGTGATTTACATGGGATTTGATACAAAGATCCTTTAGCATTTTCGGGTGAAGCCGATCAGGATTTATGCTGTCTCATTTTACCTTGTGGTACAACTCCCCTCACACACACACACAGACACACACGCACATACACACATACACACACACACACACACACACATATATATATATATATATATAATATATATATATATATATATATAGCACACAATTGTTTATAAAGAGAAGATAAAGATGGTTATCAATCTGAGCCTCAAACGTGAATAAATATCATGTACAGAAGATACTCGTATACCTTTAAAAAGTGCAATTATTGAATACTTACTTATAAAAGACAGGGATGTACAAGTCTCTTCCATTTTTTTTTTTATTTATATGACTTGAAACGAATTTAATGCTTGCAAACAAGAAACCTTTCGCTTCAAAACTACTGATATTCCATCACTTAAATACAAAACTGAATGGTAGAGTCTGATTTTTTTTCTGTTTGAGCTGACGGTAACCAACCACAGCCGCCATCATGCGAGCTGCTTCTGTCTGGCCTTCTGATTGGCCAAAGCATTTGAACTGTATTCTGTCATGCCTTCTGATTGGCCAAAGCATTTGAATTGTAACCACTTGTAACACGTATGCGGCATGAAGTTGTCAACGATATCTTCTGAAGGTTTTTACCAACGAAAATCCCTCTTTCTCTTTCCTTTGTCAAATACTTACTCGTTCTTTGTTCTGTGCATTCCAGGACTTCATGTTTTTCGAGAGAAGGTTTTGAGCCACGGGAATCTAATCCTTCTACTGTACTATCGAAGAGGCCAAAGTACAATGACGGTTACTTCGGCGGCAGCTCTACCTCCCCCACCCCCCAAAAACCTCTTTTGTTGCTGCCAGGAGATATTATTGATGACCTGTACAATAATCATCCCAATACGTTGATACTTTGCATTGTTTGTTTACGAGGCAAATGGGTGATATAAGTTGGATTCATTGTCATAAATCCCCTACACGCCCCTCTCTCTCTCTCTCTCTCTCTCTCAGTTCGAAATTTCAAATCACTGAGATTTCAGAACACAATCCCTCATCCCTTCTCTCTCTCTCTCTCTCTCTCTCAGTGTGTTCGAAATTTTAAATCACTGAGATTCCAGGACACAATCCCCTATTCCTTTCTCTCTCTCTCGTTTAGAAATAAGTCTTAATTCTTTGGAGAGCTTATAAACACGATTCTCTTCCAATCATCGTCAAATTTTAACTCTTTGGAAAACCTATATGAATAATCTCTCTCTCTCTCTCTCTCTCTCTCTCTCTCACGTGACTGTTACTGGTCTTGAATAGTACGTACTGGTTTACACTAAATGTACAGTAGTACGTCGTGATTTAGAAAGAGCTATTCAATTGATGTGGAAAATTCCTGCATGCGTGTTTCTAATGTTTCCGTATTACCTGGATGTTTGATTTGTACCAAAATATTTGTTGCGT
>JANJGK010000024.1:22617282-22632282 GCA_039081455.1 Macrobrachium rosenbergii
AATTGTTACTATATATAGTTTATTCTTGCGGTGTTTCAAAAACAGGTTTTCTTGTGAAGGGACGGGATTTTTTGAAGTTTTTTTTTTTATATTTTAAAATTTCCATGACACCATGTCTCCTCTGAACACTCGAGCTATTTTTTTTTTTTTTTTTAATTTTTATTGATTCTCGGACATCTCCACAATGCCTCTAATGATTACACACGATGTAATTGCTTGAAAATAAATAAGATAGATATCCACTCCGAAGTGACCACAAACACGTCATCACAATTTGCATAATACATGTACTCATCACATTGATGCTGTTCGCGTGAGGAACCAATGTTGTTGAATATCTCGGTTCATTTGCAGTCATTTTTACCATTGCCTTACATTTCACTCTCTCTCTCTCTCTCTCTCTCTCTCTCTCTCTCTCTCTCTCTCTCTCTCTCATCTCTCTCGGTTGACTGACAGTCTTCTTCATTGCCTTACATTTCAGCCACTCACCCACTCTCTCTCTCTCTCTCTCTCTCTCTCTCTCTCTCTCATCTCTCCGGTTGACTGACAGTCTTCTTCATTGCCTGACATTTCACCCACCCACCCACTCTCTCTCTCTCTCTCTCTCTCTCTCTCTCTCTCTCTCCTCTCTCTCTCTCTCTCTCTCTCTCTCTTTTTCTCTCTCTCTCTCTCTCTCCTCTCCTCTCCCCTCCCGGTTGATTGAGTCTTCTTCGTTGCCTTACATTTCACCCACCCACTCTCTCTCTCTCTCTCCTCTCTCTCTCTCTCTCTCTCTCTCTCTCTCTCTCTCTCTCTCTCTCTCTCTCTCTCTCGGTTGACTGACAGTCTTCTTCATTGCCTGACATTTCACCCACCCACCCACCCACTCTCTCTCTCTCTCTCTCTCTCTCTCTCTCTCTCTCTCTCTCTCTCTCTCTCTCTCTCTCTCTCTCCAGGTTGATTGACAGTCATCTTCATTGCCTTACATTTCACCCACCCACCCACCCTCTCTCTCTCTCTCTCTCTCTCTCTCTCTCTCTCTCTCTCTCTCTCTCTCTCTCTCTCTCTCTCCAGGTTGATTGACAGTCATCTTCATTGCCTTACATTTCACCCCACCCACCCCACTCTCTCTCTCTCTCTCTCTCTCCAGGTTGATTGACAGTCTTCTTCATTGCCTTACATTTCACCCACCCACCCACCCACCCACTCTCTCTCTCTCTCTCTCTCTCTCTCTCTCTCTCTCTCTCTCTCTCTCTCTCTCTCTCTCTCTCCCCTCCCGGTTGATTGAGTCTTCTTCGTTGCCTTACATTTCACCCACCCACTCTCTCTCTCTCTCTCTCTCTCTCTCTCTCTCTCTCTCTCTTCCTCTCTCTCTCTCTCTCTCTCTCTCTCCAGGTTGATTGACAGTCTTCTTCATTGCCTTACATTTCACCCACCCACCCACCCACCCTCTCTCTCTCTCTCTCTCTCTCTCTCTCTCTCTCTCTCTCCTCTCTCTCTCTCTCTCTCTCTCTGTTGACTTGACAGTCCTCGTCACTGCCTGTCACTCAGAATAAAGTGAATCTGTTTCAGCATCTCGAACACGTTCATAAGATTCGGTTTGCCGTCGTCATTCCTATTTGTTATCGGGGTTATTACGCGAAGAAGAAAAGAGGGTGAAGAAGAACATTTAACAAAATAAGAAAAAAGGGGAAAAAAACTTGTTGCAGTAACTATAGTCTTCGTAATTTTATGAAATGTCGAAAAATGTCGTCCCTTGATGTGTATGTGAATGTTATCGGTGTTTTAGCTCCAAATACGATATAGTCAGTTGGTAGCTCGTAGCTACTTCGATGTTCTTAAAACTACTGCTCTTTGTATGACCGCTGACATTGTAGTTAACAGGAAACAGAAACTATCCATCTATTTTTCTAAGCATATAGATGAGAACTCTCTTTTTCCAAACCAAACCTGTTTTTTTTTTTTTTCAGTTTTCATTTTCAAATTTGTTCCTTGAAGCTCTTCCCACCGCCCCCCCCTCTCTCTCTCTCTCTCTCTCTCTCTCTCTCTCTCTCTCTCTCTCTCTCTCTCTCTCTCTCTCTTCTTTAAAAGTTGATGAGTATTTACAGTCTGTAAGACGTGGAAGTGAAATAAAAAACGGAGAAAAGATTCTTATCTTTCTGCAAATCCTCCAACTGATCTCTTCTTCCTGTATCTCCCGTTACCTTCTGTTACATCTTTCAAATGAACACTTTAACATTCTCTGGAAGCTTTAAGAATTTCAAGTCAGTGGCCCCTGCACTGGGCTTGTTCCATAAGAATAGGGTTCATCTGCTGGATGATAACCATACATGTAGATCTATTATTGCCTCTGATGATTCGGTCACACTCTGTCGACTTAATGATGCTTAGAATCTCGTCAGTTTCAACCAAGAGATTGAAAAGAAGTTAGCACTGTGACTGCCAATGATGATTTCACGACGTCTTCTGTAGTAATTCTGATCTCTGAATATCAGTGCCTACGCAGGATCGCAGGAAATACAGCTGTTATCAACACGCAGGAACTGAAGGCTGTAGAGAATTGTAGTCACTTACATATGGTGTTGATGAAATTGTAGTCACTTACATATTATGGTGTTGATGAAATTGTAAACAGTGTTATCAGAGCAGCCAAGGACTGATGTATACAATTCTCTGTGAGATCTTGAAGCAGTTGTCTCTTGAGGCAAGTTATTCAGTTTTTCCTATTTCGTTTGTATTCCATACTCGAAGAGTCCACTCAGAATTTGCTGAAAAAAAAAAAAAAATTATTTCATCCAGTGTCACAAACCGACTTTCCTTTCAGAGAACAGAGAAAAACAGAAATCAAGCAATTTTCATCATCTTTGTACATCAGCAGTGTTGGACTCCGTCTCATACTAACTAATATACTAGAGAAGACGATATTCAAAGCCGGCCAGGAAAAGCAAAACAGAGAACATAACAGTTAGCAGAAGTACTGTGCAGTGAGGACGCGCATTCCTATATAAATAATGCCAATGATACATTTTGATAAATCCGTTCACACAGATACAAGTGACACTTTTCTCCTCGATGCCTGACCATAGTGTTGTAGCATTTCACAAGTAGGAAATTATTGCTCTTCCGCCATTTTGACATTTGTCGGTACTTCAAGGGGAATTGCTTGGCTGATAAAGTGGTGTGCCATACCGCGAACGGTCATCGACCCAGACAATAATTTAAGGTCAAGTCTTCTTCTGCTTTTTCGCTTAGAAACGGAAAATACTCAAGAGCGCTCTAGTCGCCTGGGATTTCTTGATCTTCCTGGATTAAACTAAGAATCATTGTGAATATGTCTTGTTATTCATACACTGAATATATATACATATATATATACATATATACATATATATATATTTATATATATAATATGTATACATATATGTATATATACATACATGTATGTATGTATATATATATATATATATATATATATATATATATATATATATATATATTTTATATTATATATTTATACATATATATATATATATATATATATATATATATATATATATATGTAAATGTTTATATATAAATATATATATATATATATATATATATATATATATATATATATATATATAATATATATATACATATATATTTATACATACATATATATATAAATATATATATACATATAAAACCTCGTCAACTGTGTCAGTTTCATACTTGTGAACCAGTCCTAAGCTTCTCTCTTTAAAAGTTCTTCTTGTTCAGTTGAAAGTTTCACTTTGTAAAATAAATAAAAAAAAAAAATAATAATACCCTTTCCTATAGATCAAAATAGATCCATGGTTTTGAGACCCAAATTTGACTAAATAAATTACAGAAAAAAAAATGCTTACACCTGCTTCATATAAACGCTTGTAAATCAGTGTCCCCGAATTTATATTCCGAGACTGATCGCATTCCTGTAAATCCTGACAATAAAATTTTGCTGAATCTCTCACATTAAATCAGTGTTCACTTCTCTAAATATTTGGGTTAATAATGCATTGCTTGATTGCTATTTAGTTTTGACGTTATTTTTCTTCTTTTTTCCTTTCTCGGCGTTACTAGTATGCACTGGTACTGTGAATGTGTTATAGAAATAACATGGACTAATACTCTTTAACATATCTTTATCTGAATACTCTCTAAAGCGCAAACTATTTTTCTACCTCTATTATAAAAGTTATTCTATAGTGTTGAATAATCTTTCTATTCTCAATGTGTATATGTATATATATATATATATATATATATATATATATATATATATATATATATATATATATATATATATGTATATATATATATATATATATATATATATATATATATATATATATATATATATGTCTGTATGTATGTAGTGTATATATATATATATATGTATATTTATATGTATATATATATTCATAATATATATAACATATATATAAATATATATATATATATATATATATATATATATATATATATATATATATATATATATATATACTTACTGAGAATGTGTTTACCTGTTATTAAAAATAAAATGAATTTAACTACTAACCCTCCACTTCTCGTGATCTCTTACATACACACTATTTTTCTACCTGTAAATGTAGTTGTAACTCTGTAGGTTAAGAATTCATTCAAATTATATAAATAAAAAAAAATTCACTGTTAACTCCGACCTTGGGAATAAGTCTGTTCAGTGTGAACGAAAGGAACCATTCTTTGTTGCTTCCTTTGTTCTATAAGAACTTTTTTTTCTAAAAAAAAATACAGTATATTGTATTGATTTTTTTTTTAAATAAAAACTTTGCAGATCTTCTTTGTGCTCACAGATCTTTCTTGCATGCATTGGGCATACGTTTCTGTGTTAGACATTTCAAAAAAAAAAAAAATTAAGAGCATTCTTAAAAGTATCAAATCCACCAATGATATAATTTTAAGGGAATTCTATTTACACTGATACTCCACTCTGTTTGAAGCAAAATTCACAACTTGTAATAAATGTTTACCATATAAAAACTTGGTTTCATTTTCACCTGGGAGACTCACAACGAGCAATGTATCAGGGATGGCTTCATTCATTTCGGATTGAGCAGTTTAAATGACATTTGTAGGCCCACTTTCGACCACCAAAAAAGTTAAGTATATATAGCTTAGTTTTACCAGACCACTGAGCTGATTTAACAGCTCTCCTAGGGCTGGCCCGAAGGATTAGACTTATTTTACGTGGCTAAGAACCAATTGGTTACTTAGCAACGGACCTACAGCTTATTGTGGAATCCGAACCACAATATAGCGAGAAATGAATTTCTATCACCAGAAATAAATTCCTCTAATTCTTCATTAGCCGGCCGGAGACTCGGCCTCGGGCCTGGCGAATGTTAGCCCACAAATCTACCGACTCGCCCAAAGAGGAACTTTCGACCACCAATACTGAGAGAATGGAACAGAGCAGAAGATATAGAATTTAGGCCAAAGGCCAAGCGCTGGGACCTATGAGGTCATTCAGCGCTGAAAGGGAAACTAACAGCAGAAAGGTTTTGGAGGCGTAACGGGAGGGAAACCTCGCAGCGGCACTATGAATCATCTGTTAGGAGAGGGTTGAGGAAAGTAAGGTGGAAGGAAGAGAATAGGAACGGATGTAAGGTAAAAAGGAATGATTCCCTGGAGGTGTTCAGGCTGACGACAAGTCGCTTGCCAACTCGATTGCCGACTAAAGTTAGGACTTAAGGAACCCGGCTGAGATTTGTCAACTCTTCGAAGCAACTGGGTTAAGGAACTCGCAAGTTGATTTCCGCTGTAACGACGTTGACCTATGCCTCAAATAACGCACCTGTGACAGGAATGTTGTTTTCAGGAACCTTTTTTAGGAGAGGTTTACTACCCTCATGCCTCTCTCCACTTTTGCTGTGACAGGTTGTAACAAATAAGACGGAGAGAGTCTTGAGCGGTGACAAACCTCTCCTGAAAAAGTTGCAGAAAAAATCGATATATAGATATATATATATATATATATATATATATATATATTATATATATATATATATATATAAATAATATAATATATATATACACATATATATTTCACACATTACCACAGGTGAAAAAATACGAACTGTAGGTCCTGACCGGTTTCGACTTTATTTCCAAGCCATTGACGATGGACTGATAAGTAGAGTTAGAAACCCCAGTATATATATGTACTACAGACACAGAACTGACTACCATACACAACCGTTTGAGACTACACATCCACCACTGACAGGTATCAAAGGAGGAGTGGCTTCATAACTCATTAGGGTTAGTGGTAGAAATCACAATATACTCTCAAGGGACAATACTGTATTAGGATAGCTATCTGTTTTGCCCTTTCCCAGTTGATAGCCTTGAATATATTGATGATGAAGCAGAGAAGATTAGGAACTCATGGGTAGATGCAACAATGATGAAATATATTGAAAAAGAAATATCTTTTTTCCAAGACACGACTGCTTCCTGTGTTTGCTCACCAGTCAGCTCCTGTTGTCAACGGGTCGTGGACAATTAGCGACTCAATGAAAACCCTTTCTTGTGAAAACGACACCACGTGGTATCTCATGCCATGCCTTTGTAACATGGCACAGTATTCGATCCACATTCCATCAGAAAATTTGATCTGGAATCTTCTATGGCGTGACTGGAAAGGGCCAGTTATTAGGAACCAATCACTGTGCAGAAAGTAAATAAACTCCTTATATGGGAATTACGATTGTCTGTTGTTATTAGCTCCGCCCACACAGTGGTATATAAGCTTCGAGAAGAGACTTCCCTAGACAGAGCTATAGGCAAACACAGACAGAGAGGGCACTCAGAGGTCCGACAAAGCAAGGTTCCGACGGGAGTATCCCTTTCAGACGACACTTACTCTTCTCCATAAAATCTTGTCCTACCCGAAACGAAGAGAAGCAGGCAGCCCCTCCTGCTTGTGATGAGAAGTCCCTCCATATTCGAGACGAGGTGAAACAGCGAGCCTACATACCAGTGACGAAGAAAAGTAGTAAGCCTTTCCTGCTTGTGTGGAGGACTAGTCGCTAAGCCCTTCCTGCCTGTGACAACGTGAAGTAGTAAGCCCTTCCTGCCTGTGACAACGTGAAGTAGTCAGCCCTTCCTGCCTGTAGCGAGGACGAGTCTTCAGCCATTCCTCCCCTCCATTTGCACAATCTCCAGATTCTTGAAGAAACAGCATTTGCTGCCTCATCTTAAAGACGTTATTTTGGGACATCCACGGGCCCGTGGTCATCCTACTAGCAACATCTATGCAGAGTTCCCAGCCACCTTTCTGTGACGTCTTCAAGCCCGAGGTTATCGTGCCAGCATAATCTCTTCAGCTGAAACCCCAGCCACGAAAGGATAACTGACCAATTCACCATTTAAGTATTAAGATTGCTCTACCTTGCAACCTGTTCCCCCTAACTATAACTGCATAGACTTATTCTGTTTAGTGTTACGTTGAGTGAGAGCTGAGGGGAAACAAGATTTAATTTTCTTTGTAAATAAGGTTGTGAATAAATGTGTTGTGGTGTTGCGAGAGTTTCTTTTTATATTCATTTCCCATATTTCAATTGCTGGTGTTGAAACATTGTTGTTTAGAGTTTGAAAGAACCTGGAACGATTCTTGGGTCGTGACAGGAACACAAGCAAAAAATTGTAATATCCTGACATTGTATTGGACAATGGATTAGAGGTGGCAAAAGAGAGACTGTAACAAAACAATAAAAGAACCCTACAACATACAACAATGAACTTGTACTATCATATAATAATAATAATATAAAAGATATCCCCCCATATTCTTAAAAATTTTGGTGTTAACAATAAAAAATAAAATGTGCACTTATAAAGAACTCTCCCAACAAGACTAAAGGATTGTATATAAAATTCCATGTAAATCTTGTGACAACTTTTATATTGGTCAAACGGGTTAACCACTGGAAAAGAGAACAGAACAATTTAAAAAATGTGTGTGATATGCACTGGTGAACACTGAATTTTTGTACATGTTAGTGGGAACAGTCATGCTATCAACTGGGAAGGAGCAAAAAAGACAACATACTCTAATAATGCACTTAAAAGGAGTATCAGGGAATCTAGCTTTATAAAAGAAAATTATGGCCATAACATGAATATCAATCAAGGCATGTATAAACTTAATACTATCATTTTAAAGTATATTTGTAAAATGTTTACATTTTAAGTTAGCAGTAGAGATGTGCAGAAAAAGGATTATAGAGCCTTGATGGCCAGGTCGGTTAGAGTAGCAACTCGGACTTCTTAGAGGTTTGTGTCGCATGTTCAAATCTGCAGCCGACCGGTCAGAGAGGCGGACACTTTGCTATCCGTGTAGACACCTCGGGATCATGTATGTAATCAACGGATAGGTTTGCTTAAAGCAAATGGGTGTTACAAAATAATACAGTACACACACAAACAAAGCCACTCCAACATCTTCCAAAAAACATAACAGACACCTAACACGTCTCGACCTAACCGCTCAATGACTCCTCGCTGCTGGGAGAAAGGGCGCTGGTGACTGGTACAATGCATGTACATACGCTACCGCAGTCTAAGCGATGACAGGCAAGGCAGCCGATCGAGACTACAGTCTACCCCAAAGCCAAATCAAAGTCCTTCAAAAGAAGGTATCATGCTTACCCCATACAAATGGGAAAACAGGCACGTTAAAAGAAGAAGAAGAAGAAGATGAGCAGAAAAAGGATTATCGTATTTGTAAACACAATACGGGGGCAGTAGTCATAATGGGTGTCTTCACCCCTCCCCACTGACACCTGTCAGTGGTAGATCTGTAGTCCCAAACGGCTATGTATGTTCATTAGTACTGTCTCTGTAGTACATATATTGGGATTTCTAACGCTATGTATCGGTCCTTCGTTGATGGCTTGGAAATAAAGTTGAAACTGGTCAGGAGCTACACCCCATCTCTCACTTTTTCACCTGGGTTAATGCTTGATAAATAAATCATGTGTTAAAGTGAGCATAATCATATATATATATATATATATATATATATATATATATATATATATATATATATATATATATATATATACATATACGCACACACACTCGCGTGTGCTGGGCGCAACTGTAATTCCATGCAGAGAGTTTTCTAGGTTAATTATCTGTTTAATCACGTTTAACGAAACGAAATTCGAGTCGAAAACCACAGTAACCTTGAGCCACTCGTCACTGAAAGACGAGACTATCTAGAAATTCAGTTATTCTTGATTTTGGTCGATAATGTCTCACTGAGGTATGTTGTCATAAAATTTCACCCCCTGAAGCCTTCTCAATATTAGTGGTCTAGTCTGAAGTATAGTGTATAATCTGATATCAGTCACGAACGGTTCTAAAAGTAAGAGGTTATGTTTTTTAAATGAGCTTCTAAAATCATTCAACATTAATATGTGGACTCTTCCCCATTTACTTCTGTTACGCGTGGCTAAAGGTTTCAGGACACGTTTTGTTCATTAGTTTGTCACCAAAGAAAAACCATTAGGAGCCATCAGAGTTAAAAGCTTTTATCCAGTTCGACGCATCACGGGTTATTTAAAAATGCAGAAGCACTTATCACTTCAGGAAAGACCAGAAGCAGACCAACGCCCTATACATGTGATGAGCTGGAGGACACCGGTATACGGCGCCGAATAGATTTTCCTACGGCGTAGTAAGTAGCTGTCATAACAACAGAGAGATAGTTTTAGGAGCTACGTCATAACAAGAGAGAGATTGTTTTAGGAGCTACGTCATAACAAGACAGAGATGGTTTTAGGAGCTGTCATAACAAGAGGGAGATGGTTTTACGAGCTACTTCATAACAAGAGAGAGATTGTTTTAGGAGATATGTCATAACAAGAGACAGATTGTTTTAGGAGCTATGTCATAACAAGACAGAGATGGTTTTAGGAGCTGTCATAACAAGAGGGAGATGGTTTTACGAGCTACTTCATAACAAGAGAGAGATTGTTTTAGGAGATATGTCATAACAAGAGAGAGATATTTTTAGGAGCTATGTCATAACAAGAGAGAGATGGTTTTAGGAGCTGTCATAACAAGAGGGAGATGGTTTTAGGAGCTACGTCATAACAAGAGAGAGATTGTTTCAGGAGCTATGTCAAAACAAGAGAGAGATTGTTTTAGGAGCTACGTCATAACAAGAGAGAGATGGTTTTACGAGCTACGTCATAACAAGAGGGAGATTGTTTAAGGAGCTATGTCATAACAAGAGAGAGATTGTTTAAGGAGCTATGTCATAACAAGAGAGAGATTATTTTAGGAGATATGTCATAACAAGAGAGAGATTGTTTTAGGAGCTACGTCATAACAAGAGAGATGGTTTTAGGAGCTGTTATAACAAGAGGGAGATGGTTTTACGAGCTACGTCATAACAACAGAGATTGTTTTAGGAGCTATGTCAAAACAAGAGAGAGATTGTTTAAGGAGCTATGTCATAACAAGAGAGAGATTGTTTAAGGAGCTATGTCATAACAAGAGAGAGATTGTTTCAGGAGCTATGTCAAAGCAAGAGAGAGATTGTTTAAGGAGCTATGTCATAACAAGAGAGATTGTTTAAGGAGCTATGTCATAACAAGAGAGAGATTGTTTCAGGAGCTATGTCAAAGCAAGTGAGAGATTGTTTTAGGAGCTACGTCACAACAAGAGAGAGATGGTTTTAGGAGCTGAGTCATGACAGGAGAGATGGTTTTAGGAGCTGCGTCATAACAAGAGAGAGACGGTTTTAGGAGCTATGTCATATAAAGAGAGGTATGGTTTTAGGAGCTGAGTCACGATAAGAGAGATATTGCTTTTGTAAAGTGTCTTTCCTACATACTATGATGAATAAATAATGTACAGCAGCCCTGGAAAGTACTGGCACACTTTTCAGAGAATTTCGTTCACCAATAGCTATTTTTTTCTTTTTAAAATCACATAGAAACCAAACTTTACTGTCAGAATAAGACAAACAATACAATATATAAGACTGGCAGGAAAATGTTATAAATTAACAAAATTTAATCAAACATTTTGAAACCCAAAACTATCGTTCGGTACGCAGCAAGTTGATCTTCATTATCTCAATAATACATTAAAATATTTTTGTTTCAGATTCGTTCTAATCTAACAAAAAACAAGCAGAAATGCGACAAAGTTTCTTCGGAGCAATCGAGTTTTATGCACATCGTATAATGCTGTATGAAATTCTCAGCCACGGCCCATGAAACTCTTATCCGCGGTCCATGAAAGTTTTAGCCACGGCCCGGTGGTGGCTTGTGTTGTTACCACCTATAGTGGTGCCAGACGCACCATCATGGCTAACTTTAACGAGAAATATAGTAAAAACTAGTGAGGCTAGAGGGCTGCAATTTGGTATGTGATGATTGGAGGGTGGATGATCAACCTACCAATTTGTAACCCTCTAGACTCAGTAGTTTTTAAGATCTGAAGGCGGACAGAAAAAGTGCGGACGGACAGCCAAATAGTCATCTCAATAGTTTTCCTTTACAGAAAACTAGAAAAGTAATATGTAGAATTTAAAAAGGGTACAACTAACAGTCCAAGTATGAAAAGATGTCACTCAAGATGGTCTGGTCGAAGTAAGGAATACTTCTCTCCAACGGACGGGTGCTTTCAGGCTCAAAGAGTTTGTAACCACGCCTGTTAACCTTTCATTTCACACCATTTCACTGACAAGATCATAAATCAAAAATAAAGTACTCATGTTCATATTCTTAATTTCACCTGCACATCAAAAAATGACTTACGGGCTGCTCTATGCGCAAGAGCCCGTGCTGGCATGGCATAAAGCCAACTTGATCAAACATCATCATCTTGAATAAATTAGTAAGTTTGTAGAAGCAGCCTCCTACTCACCCCTTCGCTACAACCTTTTCCCATCTTTTTGATATTTTTTATTCATGTATCTGTATTACCTGTCTCTTATTTCAACTCTCATCGGAGCAGGTATAACTGGAGTTTTCTAATAGCGAAATGAGGCCTTCTTAGCCGTGCGTCAATTGCTAGAAGACTTTGACTACGAGAAATCTGATACAGGAATACAGTGCTGAGGGTCTCTGTACAAGGAACCTCAAAAGCTCTTGAGCATCTCAGTTCAAAGAGACCTTGTTTCCGGAAGATGAAAGTTTTCAAGTGCCTTGGGGCACCTAATTTCACCTTACCGAAGCTAAAGCGACACATGATTCTCAATACAGACCTCAGGAATACAGTGCTGAGGGTCTCTGTACAAGGAACCTCAGAAGCTCTTGAGCATCTCAGTTCAAAGAGACCTTGTTTCGGGAAGCTGAAAGTTTTCAAGTGCCTTGGGGCACCTAACTTAACCTTACCGAAGCTAAACGACAAATGATTCTCAATACAGACCTCAGGAATACAGTGCTGAGGGGTCTCTGTACAAGGAACCTCAGAAGCTCTTGAGCATCTCAGTTCAAAGAGACCTTGTTTCCGGGAAGCTGAAAGTTTTCAAGTGCCTTGGGGCACCTAACTTAACCTTACCGAAGCTAAGACGACACATGATTCTCAATACAGACCTCAGGAATACAGTGCTGAGGGTCTCTGTACAAGGAACCTCAGAAGCTCTTGAGCATCTCAGTTCACAGAGACCTTGTTTCCGGGAAGCTGAAAGTTTTCAAGTGCCTTGGGGCACCTAACTTAACCTTACCGAAGCTAAACGACAAATGATTCTCAATACAGACCTCAGGAATACAGTGCTGAGGGTCTCTGTACAAGGAACCTCAGAAGCTCTTGAGCATCTCAGTTCACAGAGACCTTGTTTCCGGGAAGCTGAAAGTTTTCAAGTGCCTTGGGGCACCTAACTTAACCTTACCGAAGCTAAACGACAAATGATTCTCAATACAGACCTCAGGAATACAGTGCTGAGGGTCTCTGTACAAGGAACCTCAGAAGCTCTTGAGTATCTCAGTTCACAGAGACCTTGTTTCCGGGAAGCTGAAAGTTTTCAAGTGCCTTGGGGCACCTAACTTAACCTTACCGAAGCTAAAACGACACATGATTCTCAATACAGACCTCAGGAATACAGTGCTGAGGGTCTCTGCACAAGGAACCTCAGAAGCTCTTGAGTATCTCAGTTCACAGAGACCTTGTTTCCGGGAAGCTGAAAGTTTTCAAGTGCCTTGGGGCACCTAATTTCACCTTACCGAAGCTAAAGCGACACATGATTCTCAATACAGACCTCAGGGAATACAGTGCTGAGGGTCTCTGTACAAGGAACCTCAGAAGCTCTTGAGCATCTCAGTTCACAGAGACCTTGTTTCCGGGAAGCTGAACTGAGGGTCTCTGTACAAGGAACCTCAGAAGCTCTTGAGCATCTCAGTTCACAGAGACCTTGTTTCCGGGAAGCTGAAAGTTTTCAAGTGCCTTGGGGCACCTAACTTAACCTTACCGAAGCTAAACGACAAATGATTCTCAATACAGGCCTCGATTCCATCCCCAACTTCAGAGAGAAACAATGAACCTTTCAAATCCCTCCTTTCTTCGCCGCTCCACCTCTTCCAATGATGATCAAGTTATTCCCGAAACATTTTGCTATTTGTTTGAGCAAAAAGTGTTGGTATTCCAAACTTACCTATAATTTCTTGGGCGAAAAAATGAACCTTTGCGAGTGCACTTGCACACGGAAATGGAGTTTGTATACAATCTCCAATACTTGACCTGGAAAAAGATCTAATTGACACGAGCTGCATAATAAATCAACGTCGTGAAACTGATTACAACACAATGAAGCACATATAAAAGGAAATCAAAAGCATTCGCGTTTTGTTTTCTTATCACGGCATCTATAGTAAAGCGGGGGCCACATAAATCAATGTTCGGGTATTTTGTACTGTGTTTATCCTAGCAACCAATAGGCAGCCATGGAATCATAGTTCTCTGACCGTTTTCTATACACTCTCATAAGAAATCTGGCCGAGAGGAGACGTAACAAGTCTGGCCGAGTGGAGACGGAATTCTTCTGCCATGAGCACAAAACCAAGGTAACGTGTACTTCCAACTTAACGGCTTTCGCTACATTCGACTCAAATTTGAGTTGTTTTCTGTTATTTTCGTCTTTGTCTTTGTACAGAACATCTTCATCTGTATCGACTTGGACGTTGAATGAAAGTAATGCCTAGTTTTTCCACGTTCCACCAGGGACTACTTTCCGACGTAAGTAGCTTCAACGGAGGGGAGAATTTCACAGGATATATTGCGATCTCGCTCGACTGAAATCATTTTGGGGGAAAGAACTGTGATTTCCATGTTCTCCTTCCTCGTGCAAATTTAGAAGTGCAGAATGAGGGAGATGGGGAAATTCATGGAAACATATATATACACACATTTTATACAATATCATGGGAACATTTATACATACACACATGCATACATACATACATGTATATATATATATACCGATATGTATGTGTGTTCGCATGTATACGCTGTATACATGCATGAGATATATGTAGTCTTTGTGTATGTGTTTTTGTAAATATATATATATATATATATATATATATATATATATATATATATATATATATATATATATATATATATACATTTATTTATGCTTTTTGCGTACATCCCCAAGGAGCTAGTGGTACTAAACACGGCGCCCATTTTGCTTACGACCTAAATTATATTTTTTATATAAAAGAGGGAGAGAGTAGTGGAAACACAACCACAGACTTATCAACCAACGTGCGCCACGCAAGGAAGTAGTTTTTAAGATCTGAGGGCGGACAGAAAAAAGTGCGGACAGAAAAGTGCGGACAGAGAAAGTGCGGAAAAAAAAGTGTGGACAGAAAAAGTGCGGACAGAAAAAGTGTGGCCAGAAAAAGTGCGGACAGAGAAAGTGCGGACAAAAAAAGTGTGGCCAGAAAAAGTGCGGACAGAGAAAGTGCGGACAAAAAAAGTGTGGAC
>JANJGK010000024.1:22637282-22789782 GCA_039081455.1 Macrobrachium rosenbergii
TTAATTTCTAAACCAATTTCTTTGGGGGGGGGGGGGTCGCATGTTCTTAAAAAGATATTCCATCCACTATTACTAGAAACTTGGCATTCTTTGAAAAGCTTCATGTCTGCCAGGATAATCAGTGCAACAGATGTTACCTTGATGACTGATGAAACATCAGCCTCCTGGAGTTCTGATTTCCAAGACAAAATTGCTCGACATAGTGGTTTCCTCTCTCTAATGAAGGTAATTAGGATTTACACCAGGGGTGGGCAAACTTTTTGGCTCAAGGGCCACATTGGGTTTTGGAAATTGACGGATGGGCTGGGCTACAAGCACAAGACAGAATTAGGCCTACATTACCCTGCATAATAGCATTAACTGTTTCTACATGTAACCCATTATTGAGAAAAGATGAAGAAAAAACTCACCATTTAGTTGTCCATTCAAGTTTAATGCGAGCAGTGCAGCTGGTCACCCCTTTTTGCCTGTCATTATACTTGTGGCAATTCACAGGACAGCTCCAAAGTGTTCATCAATGAACTGGTCTCTGTGAGGTCCTTGGTTGAGGTTCATCATGCTGAAAGTTTGCTCACTCTCATAGGTAGATCAAAATCGATCCTCTGTGCTACCTGTCAGATTTTCGGAAACTTGGCCTCATTCAGCGAGGAATAAAACATCCACTTTAACAGAGCTGAACTTCTTTAAGACAGGGTCACACTGCAAGTCTGTCAATTCCAACTGAAGATCCTCTGGTGCTGTTTCATAGTCAAGAGACAGGGGACATGACACAAGCTGAATCAACTTTTCAGTCTTCTCAAAATCAGAAAAACGATGACAGAACTCTACATGAAGGTCATCCAGTGATTTAGCATATTTACTTGCTTGTTGTGAGGCTTCTGTGAGCGTCGCCAGTGTGGGGTAATGAGTGAACGATTTTTCCATGATCTGTCGCGAGAACAGAGTCAGTCTGGCTTTGAAAGCTTTCACGTCTGAGTACATGTCATGCACAATTTGATCCTTCTACTGTAGCTTCACATTTAGTTAGTTTGTGTGTGCCAACAAATCCACAAGAAATGGAAAATCAGACAGCCAATTGTCATTGCACAATTCAGAGCAATCATCAACTTTCCCCATTAACACCAAAACTGACTCCATGGCCCCTCTGAGTTCCCTTATGCACTGGTATACTTTCCCCAAACTTACCCAACGAACGCTGTAATGGTAAAGTAAGTCCTGGTGGTCTGTGTCAGTTTCTTCAATGAATTTAATGAATTGTCAATGAGTAAGCCCCCTTGCTCGAATGAAGTTCAAGACCTTTACAACCACCTTCACTACATGATCAAAATGGAAAACAAACTTGCACAGGGACTCCTGGTGGATTATGCAGTGTCGGAAAATTACCTTCAGCTCAGGTCTTTCATCTTTCACCTTATCCTGAATTCTTTTCAGCACTTCAACATTTTTTCATATTAAATTTGGCGATCCATCTGTAGTGATATTGATGAGTTTACTCCACAGTAGCTTCAACCCCTTGATGATGCCCGACACCTTCTCATACAGGTCCACTCCTTGTGTTGTGTCCATGATGGACTTCGTGGCTAGAAATTCCAGTCATTTCAAAAAGTTCACTAATCCCTCTGATAAAGATTAAGAGTTGAGCAGTGTCCTTTATGTCACTGTTCTCGTCCAGAGTTAACGAAACACACACAACACTCTGTTTTTGTTTAATCTACTGGCCGATTCGTCATCAATTATCTCTGTACGGCCAGTCACTGCTCGCCGAGATAGACTTAGGTTCTTGAATTTGCTTGCGATGTCTGGACATAGAACTGCAGCAATCTCAATTATACGTTCCTTCAAAAATTCTCCTTTGGATAATAGATTACTTGCCTTTGCCAACTTGTATGCCATTACATAGCTTGCCTTCGTGCGCGACTCCTGAATTGTGGGCTGGCAGGTAAAAATGTTCTGCTGAGCCTGTAAACTAGCTGATAACTTTGTAGCAGTGGTGGCCCTTTCGTCACTGTAAAGGTTACTAGCATAGTTAGCATTCCAGGTGGAAAAGTGGTGGTTGATATGATACTCCATGAATACAGCAATGCACTCTTGACAGTGTAAACATACAGCTTTCGAATGCACATCACTGAAGAAATATTTTGTTGTTCAATCTTTTAAAAAATCTGCACACGCTATCAACTTTTCGCTTTTTTTGACCACTCGTGGTTTCAGAGTGCTCATCTCTTATCTAGGCTATAGTGGCGAGTGGGGCAAGATTGACTAACGTTACACAGGTCTCGACGTGTTCACAATGTGAAACAAACTTAACAAAAACACAGCTTATGTTCCAAAACGTGTTGAGGTTCCCAGCCTTCAAGACTGATTTCAATAAGAGAGAGACAGAGAGCGCGCAGTTTACATATTTATTTATTTTCCCATACGTATGAAAATTTTCAAATTATCATGCATTTCCAGATTGTTTAAGAAATATCGGAAATTATCGCATATCGCACTTATGGTATCATTTATCATATGGATGGTCAAATTATCGTATTTATACGATAATTGTGGTATATCTGGGAACCCTGGATAGGTCTATGGTTGGCTGGGTGTGTTTATAGCAAGCGCCATCTAGTGGTACGTTGTGTAATTGCAGGGAAATTATGGCAAGCAGCCTAAACATTGAAACTTTTTTGTAAACGCTCACGGGTCGGATAAAAGTACGTCGAAAGCCGCTTCTGGCCCGGGGCCCTTACTTTGCCCACTTCTGATTTGGACTCTTGAAATGTCATCTTTCATTACTTATATTTTAACGGAAAGGGTAGGTAGTGAGGGCTAAGTATTGTGCAATGTCTGCATCCTTATTCTGTTAACAATATGTCATTTCTGTACTGTATGCATTTATCTGTTAAGGTTTTGCTCACAGCTATATGTTACTCTTCTTATCCATAACCAATTTTCTACCATTGCTCCATTTTGCTTTTTTTTTGCAGCATACAAAAGTGTCTGTATACTTAACAGCAGTGATCAAATGATTAATTACACTTGTTAAAGAATGCAATACTTTTAACTTGTGGATAATCATCTTTGTTAAAGGATGTGTACCTGGGGGCTACGAGTAGTGTTCCTCTGTACCTTATGGATGACGATGATACCTGCCTCAGATGCTGTCATCACATTTAACAGTTTCTTCGTTCTGCCACACATACCCAGAGCCAGTGTCGAAATGGTCATACCGTTTGCCAAGAGTACCTTGCTCTGCTTTGGGGCATGCACTAGACTCCAGCCCTCTTGTCAGGGATTCATTGTGAACAGCGCTGACTTGGTAAGAAAGTGCTCATTGTTTTGTGAATCAAAGTTGTATTAATTTTGTCTGTAAAACTGAGAAGGGTCTTTACTGCTACTGACTGAAATGTATTTGCTTAAGAGTAAATAGTAAACTGCAGGTTCCACTTGAGTATGTAAATGTAAACCTTAATAGCCTGAGGCAGCTAGTGTCCCTAGGAAAAATAAAGTTGGGTTCAGTCAAAGTTGGGTTCACCTACTGACCATTGGCCAAGCCTCTCAAAAAGTGGAAAGACAAAGAGAAAAAAAACAAAGCTGTCCGTAAATAGAAAATTAAAAGAAAAATCCTATTGCCAAATTTAAGATCGCATTGCGGCCAAAATTCCTGAAGAGTATTTTGTACCCTGTAAGAAATAGATCACCTTGTCAGTATGATGGGAGTCCTTGAGGAATGGGGTAAAATGTCAAGGTGGGGCATTAAATTCCTGTAGAACATATTAAATTAATTCCCTTCTCTTTCTGCCAGACTCAGCCATGCACACTTCTGATTGGCCTAAATGGCAAGAAGACCCCCAGCACGGATACTGTTAAAGCCTACGTCACCAGAATCATCGACGGGCAGGTCATTCACTACGACACCACAGCAAGAAACTGGGCGTAGGTTTCTAAATGTGCTATTCTTGTCTTCTGAGGTTATCTTCTCCCCCTATTCATTCTCTTTATGCCTTTACATCAATTTAGTATACTTTGCCATGTGCCTCTGATTCCTATTTCTCCCTCGACGTTTTTATCACATCACACGTATTTTTCTTTTTTTTTAATTATTACACTACATCGTCATTAACGCCTGTTCCGTACGAACGTATTCTCCTCCTCTAATTTCATTAAGTTATGCCTGTCTGATTCTCTGTACTTCAGTATTTACACACATCAAAACATACCATGTGACTTAAAAGTATTATTCCTAACGCTTTCCTCTAAAATTTTAAGGACAAATTAAGCCCGAAAGTTTGCAGCCGCTGAAATGAATACGTGGTCACTGAAAATGTATGAAAGCGTCAGAAATTTAATACAGAGCGAAAAGAAATATTTTTGTGTGTATACTCACTAACTGATCTCCTCTTTCTGTATTTCCCATTAGCTTCTGGTACTTCTTTCGAATGAACACCATAATATTCTTTGGAAGCTTGAATTTCAAGTCAATGGCCTCTATGGTGGCTTATTCTAAATGAATTGGGTTCATCATCTGAATAATAATAATAATAAAAATAAAAATAATAATAATAATAATAATAATAATAATAATAATAATAATAATAATATAGCTGTTTCCAAGGCATTTAATTTATACAGAGTCTTCTCTTATTCTTCTTATTGTTTTTTTTCCCTCAGCCTGTAGCTGGTAAACCAGGTTTCCCAGGGACATACAAAGATTTCCGTTTTCTTAGGTTTATTTCCTCTGACGTTTATTTTCAAAGAGTGAATGAATGGCATGCAGGTTACAAGGGTATATATATATATATATATATATATATATATATATATATATATATATATATATATATATATATATATATATATATATATATATATATATATATATATATATATATATATATATATATATATATATATATATATATATATAACAAGCAGGGGTGGGGCGGTGGGTGCACAGTTGCCAGGCCGGTTATTCAGCCGTGTTTTGGTTGGTCACGGGTTGGTGACGAAGTCGGTCCCGGAGGCGTTGATACCTTCTGGGCATAATCGCTACTGGAATTTGGGAGTGGCTGTTATCAGGAATTATGAGTCGTTCAGGTAATCTGCCTCCTGTGTCCGGTCTGGCCCTCTTTCTCTTTCCTCTCTCTCTCTCTCTCTCTCTCTCTCTCGTCGGTGTCCGGTCGGCTGGTTTCTTAAATTTCTCCGTATGATGGTAGGGAGAAATTCAGTATACTTCACTGTGTTGATCTTCGGCCTTTTTTCTAAAATATGTAGTGCTTCGAGAAGCCGTAGGCGTCGGCGGTCCGTTGCCTGGTCGATGATTTTGGTGTTCTATATAAGTTCTTCTCTTCCGGGCCTTCTTTGATGTTTTTGAGCATAATGATTAAAAATAGCCTCTTCTCGGAGGTGACAGGAGAGACGCTTGCATGGAGAGTTTGGTAGTAGTCATCCCGATATGAGAGTGGTGGCATCTTTCCATCGGGCATGTGAATTCGTAGATGACACTACTTCTCTTCAAAGACGTTTCTGGGGGCGCTGGGTTGTTTTTAAGCAATAAGTGGCTTGTTTTCATATTTTTATAGTATATTATCAGGATAATTTTGTCATCCTCTGCAGTAGGGGTTACATTTTCATTTATTATCTTTCTGAGGTCCTTCTCATCTTCTGCATATTTTTGGTGCATGTAGTTCCTGTAATATGGTTTTGTGGACTTGCTATGGTTGTTTTTGGTTCCCGTTATGCTCTCCCAGTGCCAGTTATTTATAGAGACTCGGGTTTGTGATTAGAGTTGTTGTTGTTAATGAGTATTTGTGCTGATTTTTCGATCTCTTCCGTAGTTCCTTTCCACGTGGAACAGTGTGAGAAGGCGCAACGGACGAAGGTTTCAACCACGGTTGAGGACGAAGATCTATGTCTTAATGGGTCCAGTGAGTACCCAGACAGGTACAAAAAGCCATTGGTCGAAGCCTTCGTCCGTTGCAGCCCACCCCCGCTTGCTATATATACTCTTGTAACCTGCATGCCATTTCATTCACTCTTTGAAAATGAACGCCAGAGCGTGTTTGAAACGTCAGAGGAAATAAACCTGAGAAAACAGAAATCTTTGTATGTCCTTTCCAAGGAAACAGCTATAATTTTTAATGCAACTGCCCCCAGAGAAGGTCTCCTCCCTAATAATAATAATAATAATAATAATAATAATAATAATAATAATAATAATAATAATAATAATAATGATGTACGTGTACATGACTTTTTACAGCATACTTTCAAGTCTAGGAACTGTGTATATAATTTTACACATATCTTTAATGTAAAAAAAAAAAAAAAACACTTCTCTTCACCTGGTTATATCCACAGATCGGCCGTCAGCTACTGCGCAGGTCTGAACAAGCAGCTCATCAGGTATCCCACAGCGTCTGCAAACGCAGTCATCTTGGAGGCCATGAACCCCAGAAACATGTTCATCGCTGCCCAAACTGACACGGTTTCGACAAACTCAGCTCGTGACATCTACGACAACCAGTTGATGGCCGTGAACTGGTTGCCAACACGATCGTATAAGGTTCCCAGTTGGTACATGATCTTGGTTGGAGGAGCTTTCACTGATGTCAATGATTTCTGGGTCCCAGCCGTCTCGGTCACCATATGTATGCCAATTGTCTAAAGGTTGTATGTGTGTGTATGTATGTATATATATATATATATATATATATATATATATATATATATATATATATATATAAAGCAACCTTTAAATCATTTACAGTAAACCCCCGTATTCGCGTGGGATGCTACCACGCATCCCCATGAAAAGCTAAAACCCGCGAATACTCAGAACCCTTCTAAAAACACTTAGAACTGTCTATTTTGATAGTTCAAACAGACACAAAACAAATTAAAAATGCTTATACAGATATCTTCCTATTTACAGGGCATTTAGGTTCCCAAAAAAAAACCATCGTTTGTTGGAAAAAACGTAAGAAATACCAAAATGTATCTCGAACATAGCCTAGCCTACACTAGGGTGTTCGGTACCATGTATACATATATGGTAGCCTAGCCTACACTATAAAGCATACTCTATACATACACTGTATAGTAATTATTAATATCAGCTAATTCTGAAGGTGCATGCAATGTGATTTATGACAATTCAACGCAAAGAGAAACTGAATAACAAGAATTAGCTTAGCCTACACTATGGCATATTGTATACATATACGGTAGCGTAGCCTACATTATGCTGTACTCTATATTCACACATCGCATTATACAAACGTCAACATAACGAATATGCATCTTTTCCATGGATCTTTTAAAATGTTATGCCTTAAATCACTGTATCCAGTAATATTGTAAATGTTCTTATATTGCTTTTGTATTATAAATTCAGTTCAGAGCACTTTTCTTGCTTCTAGTTAGCGTAAATGAATCTCTAGATACTTTATTTATATGGGGCAAAGTTAGTTTTCATTATACGAAAAATACATTATACGAAAGCCGAAATATAACTAAAATACGTCTCATTGTGAAATGAATTTATTTATTTTGGCCGTTTGGGGGCGGCTGTTTTGTGTAAAAAAATTCAAAATTCCGTTCGCTATTTTCACTTGATTTCATCATAATACGAGCTTTACTTATTTATCGTTTATCGGCGTAAAAACAACAGTAATGTATTCTTTCATGCCCAGTAGTTTTGATTAAAATACTTTCCAATTTTGATTAAGATCGAGTTTCATCCATGTTGCCGATGCACGATAATTTACAGTATAGTCACTAGCAGCTTGAACATTGTTTTCTCAGCTTAAGCTCTATCTTGCAGCTTAAATTTAGCAGTATACTTCCTTGACAATCTTTTGTCCATACCGAATAAGGGTATAATGTAAAAATATATCAGTCCTATTCTACTTAACGTCATTTGTGCCGTAACCTACAGTAACTGTTTATTACCTTACGATGGTTGAAATACCAGGTAAACGGCTGTAGTCATCCGATTCGGTTATAGGCAAAACAACAGTTTCTCGGTCGGATGTTTATGGCTGTATGCATTCACGCAAGAGTATAACGTTACTAACAATACTTTTATCAGTCTCTTTTACTTTTTTAACTAGAAGATGGGATAAAGAGATGGAGGAAAAGTTGTCTATTGCAATCTGGTCTCTCTCAATGCCTGATTACGCTGCTGCCTACGCCCGCGCGAAATTTAAAAATATTTTATAAATAATATTGTCGTGTCTGTATTAATTGCTTACCCCATTGCAAAATCGAATTATCGTAGGGTGAACTATCATAACTCAAGCATTACCTGAGTATTTTAATAGTTTTATCACAAAAAGTGCATTTAGTCATGAAAATGAGATGAAAATACAGTAATTAGTGAATATTTCTCAGTGAAAAATACCGCGAATGGGCGAGTTTTCCGCGAATAATGGGTAGATAGGTTCCACAGAGAAATCCGTGAATACGTGAGTCCGCGAATCGCGAGACCACGAATATGCGCGGTTTACTACATTTAAATAGCATGTCGTAGAAAAGATTCTTATCAAACTCAGGACACTGATCAAGAACGATTTCCTGAACCTTTTTATCTTCTCTATGAATGCTTTAAAAAGTAAAAAAAAAGAATAAAATAAGAAATAGTTTCATTGTTCTCAAAATGAAAGTCACACATGTCACCAATAAAATGGAAACTTTTATTCTCTTAAGACCATTTTAATGGGAATTTCAACTGGATTTACTTTTGCTTCTGGTAATAAAGCTAACTTGCTGATTTGGCTATACTTATTTTTCTTGGAGAATTATGTTTTATGCTCTTGAAATGCATATACACTGTATCCACACAAACTTGCACTTTTATATTGTGACGAAAAAAAACTGCATACCATTCTTAATTGAGCTTGCAAATATATCACTGCTTATTTCCATCATTAACTATATGAAAGCATTAAAACTTGGCTCTTAAGGGATAACTCTCAACCCCCTATGGACGGGTAACATACATATATGTTTACATATAGCTTTGCGGTAAAGTACTGGTAACATACATATAAGTTCAAGATTTGGCACCATACAGTTTGAGCAAATGCTGTGGGAAAAATGTTCCAAGTGCCATTTATCACTATTGAAAACTCTTCAGATCGCCTACGATAGTCAGAGTATGCCGGCAGAGATTCAGTCTTGCTTCAGGTGGTAAAGGTTAATGCTGTCTCAACTTCCCATCCAAGGATGCATCGTATATATTTTACAATAAATATACTCAGAATTTATTCCTGATTTTAGTTCTTATCTGTTATGATATTGTTTGACCTGTAATTATAATTTGACAAAATAAAATTTAAAAAAACATTAGAAAAAACACTTACTTGGTAAAGTTAGCATATTTTTACTACTGCCTTAAGGGAAAGAGGCCTGCACTGGGTGGGAAATATTCACTTTCAACTTCCAGTGGAAGGTATGGAAATTTTTTAAGTAATTTTTTTTTCTTATACCTTGAACATACGCATATCTTCCTCTTTCCATAGGTGAGGTTAAGTGGTTTGGAGGAGAACGGGTTCCCCATGTATGCTAATACATGGTCATAGAGTTATGTTAAGTTTTAACAATCCTACCATAATCATTTCATTGTGTTCATTTTCACCTCATGCCTTTTAGAAATACTTATCTTTGTTTCACTAAAATACAAAGAGATTATCTTTATTTTTCTCTTACCTGGGCAGTGTTCAGTAATATCAGTTACCCAGGGGAGTGTTTATCCTGACGAAACATCGCCTCTGGGAGTGTTTATCTTGACAAACCACCTTCTTGGGAGGTGTTTATCTTGCCAAACCACCATCTCAAGGAGTGTTTATCTTGTTGAACCATCTTCTTGGGGTTTTCATCTTGTCGAATCACCTTCTTGGGGGGTGTTTATCTAGACGAAACACTTTCTCAGGGAGTGTTTACCTTGAACCACCTTCTCGTGGAGTGTTTATATTGTTGAACCATTTTCTCACGGAGTTCTTATCTTGACAAACAACCTTTCCGGGGAGTGTTTATCTTGTCAGACCACCTTCCTGAGGTGTGTTTATCTTGACGAACAACCTTCTCAGGGAATTTTTATCTTGTTGGACCACCTTCTCGTGGAGTGTTTTATCTTGACGTACCAGCTTCTTGGGGAGTGTCTATCTTGTCGAGCTACATTCTAAGGGAGTGTTTATCTTGTCAAACCACCTTCTCAGGGAGTGTTTATCTTGACGAAACACCTTCTCAGGGAGTGTTTGCCTTGACAAACCACCTTATGGGGGAGTGTTCATATTGTTGAATGTTTATCTTGATGAAACACCTTCTCCGGGAGTGTCTATGTTGTTGAACCACCTTCTCAAGGAGTTTTTGTCTAGTTGAAACACCTTCCCAGGGAGTTTTTGCCTTGACGACCCACCTTCTTGGGGTGTTCATATTCTTGAGCCACCTTCTTGGAGTGTGATTAACCTGACAAACCACCCTCTTGGGGAGTGTTTATCTTGTCAGACCACCTTCTCAAGGAGTGTTTATCTTGGTGAACCACCTTCTCAGGAAGTGTTTATCTTGATGAACCACCTTCTTGGGAAGTGTTTATCCTGACGAGCCACATTCTTGGGGAGTATTTTTCCTGATGAACCACCTTCTTGAGGAGTGTTTATCCTGATGGACAACCTTTTTGGGGACTGGTTATCTTGTCAAACCACCTTCACGGGGAGTGTTTATGTAGATGAAACACCTTCTCAGGAGTGTTTACCTTGACAAATCACCTTCTCAAGAAACGTTATTGGTGAACCACCTCCTCGGGAAGTGTTTATCTTGATAAACCACCTTCTTAGCAAGTGTTTACCCTGTCAAATCACATGCTCGGGAAGTGTTTACCTTGATGAACCATCTTCTCAGGAAGTGTTTATCCTGTCGAGTCATCTTCTTGGGTAGCGTTTACCTTGATGAACCGCCTTCTCGGGAAGTGTTTATCTTGATGAAACCTTCTTGAGGATATTTTACATTGACGACCTACCTTCACAGGGAATGTTTATTCTGACGAACCACCTCTCGGGGTGTGTTTATCTCCACGAACCACCTATCATGGAATGTTTAAATATTACATACCACCTCCTCGGGAAGAATTTATCTTGACAAACCACCTCCCCAGGGAATGTTTATCTTGATGAACCTCAGGGAGTGTTTATCTTCATGAACAACCTCCTCGGGGAGTGTTTATATTGATGAAACACCTTCTCAGGGAGTGTTTATCTTGACGAACCACCTTCTCGTGGAGTGTTTATCTTCACGAACCACCTACTTGAGGAGTGTTTATCTTGACAAACCACCTACTTGAGGAGTGTTTATTTTGATGAACCACCTTCTTGGAGAGTGTTTATCTTGACGAACCACCTTCTCCGGGAGTGTTTATCTTGACAAACCACCTCCTTGAGGAGTGTTTATCTTGACGGATCACCTCCTTGAAGAGTGTTTATTTTGACGAACCACCTACTCGTGGAGTGTTTACCTTCTCGTGGAGTGTTTATCTTGACGAACCACCTTCTCAGGGAGTGTTTATCTTGACGAACCACCTCCTTGAGGAGTGTTTAATTTGGCGAACCACCTTCTTGGGGAGTGTTTATCTTGACAAACCACCTACTTGAGGAGTGTTTATTTTGACAAACCACCTCCTTGAGGAGTGTTTATCTTGACGAACCACCTCCTTGAGGAGTGTTTATTTTTACAAACCACCTTCTCGTGGAGTGTTTATCTTAACGAACCACCTTCTCCGGGAGTGTTTATCTTGACAAACCACCTATTTGGGGAGTGCTTGTCAATAGAGGTCACATACTCACATTGTCCATCATTAAACAGCTGACTCGGGCAGTAGCCTACTCACCTCTATATACCACCTACTTAGCGTGGGATTATCAACAACAATATAATTTGTCGTATGGGAAATAGTTATATTCAGTAGCCGCTTCAGATAATATTTATCTTTAATAACCACCTCGAGGAGGGGTTATTTTTATTTACTCCTTAAGAAATAAATCTGTGGCAATCCAAGTTCGAGGCAGAAAACCATTGTTTACATAACATGCTAACTTACAAAATCTCCATGAGGATTTTTTTTTCTATTTTGTATGCTTGTTATTTGTAGTTGTACTTATTTCCTAAATTCAATTTAATCTGCTCATGGAAAACTCCACAAAATCTCTTCAGTTCTTGACTCATTCTTTTGATTACATTCCATATTTTGGGGGACCAATTTATCTGATAGTCTCCCTCAGGGAAAACAGTCATCTTAAAAAGTGTTTCTTACCTTAACACTATTTTAATAGCGTTGATAAGGAGCAAGTGGTAATTCTATCAAACTGTAAACATTACACTACCATGCCCTTACCCTAGTGCATATCATACTGAAAACATGCCATTAACTTACCTTAATTTGAATCAGAACTATCAGAAAGACTGACTTCTTCAGACTGGTCAGGATCTTCCCTGGATGTCACTGTGTATGGCTAACTAGTGGGTCACAACAAAATTAACTTCCTTTAACTACTGTGTCACAAAATTATCTACTTTTCACTAGAAGGACGCAAAAATTTATTTCCTTTAACTAGTGGATCACAACAAAATTAACTTTCTCTAACTAGTGGGTCACAACAAAATTAACTTTCTTTAACTAGTGAGTCACAACAAAATTAAATTATTTTAACCATTTGGTCACAAAAATGAACTTCCTTTAACTAGCAGGTCTCAAAAAAATTAACCTCTTATAATTAGTATGTCATAAAATTAACTTCCTTTCACTACTGGGTCAAAACAAAATTAGCTTCCTTTAACTAATTGGCCACAAAAAATTAACTCCCTTTAACTAGTTGGTCGCAACAAAATTAACATCATTTAACTAGTAGACAACAAAATTGACTTCCTTTAAATGGGGGAACACAAAAAAATTAACTTCCTTTAACTAATTCAACACAAAATTTACTTCACTTAACTAGTGTATCACAAAAAATTTACTTCCTTTAACTAATTCAACACAAAATTTACTTCACTTAACTAGTGTATCACAAAAAATTTACTTCCTTTAACTAGTGGATCACAAAAAAATTAACTTCCTTTAATTCAACACAAAATTTACTTCATTTAACTAGTGTATCACAAAAAAATCAACTTATAGTTCACAACAAAATTAGCTTCCTTTAACCAACGAAAAAATAAAAAATAGGTCAGAACAAAATTAACTTCCATGGTAGGATGTGGCATTGGTTCCTAAAAATTTAAGGAAGAACTGCACTTGGGACACTGCAAAGAATTAGGTAAAAACTCGTCCCCGAAGGAAAACAAGATCGTCTGTGATGTTCAGAACGGAATTCGGAATGGAATTTATCAATACAATCAAAATAATCCACGGAGCAACAAGCACACGACTGAACCAAGGGCGCCATGACTGCAAACTGGACCTGGATTCTTCCAGGAGCACTCAGTGTCACTCACTGTCCAAAGTCCTGCAGGACTTCTGAAACTTACGACAAAGCAGCCAACCACGTTTTGGCATTTTATCACGGATCCACAGTTCCGAGAGCAGGCGTCCCTGATAAGTAATCCTTCCTTGCCCACAATGTACTCACACTAAATAAATCTGGTGGGAAGTTCCTCTCACATAACGGTGTTTACAAACACAAAGGGTATAGAAGAGAATAAATCAGAGTAGATTATATATATATATATATATATATATATATATATATATATATATATATATATATACAGTATATATAACGAACAACAAAGATTTAGTCCTCCCTTCCCTTCCATGAATGCCTTCCTTCTATGAAATATACTTACGTTTTCTATTACGCATATCATGGGAGACTATCAAGTTTTACCATCTCGCCTTTATAAGTCATTTTCATATGAACCCATGCAAGTAAGATATGCCTTTCATTTACTTTTTAAATCCTAATTGTAGGATGGTAATGATATACGGGGCTTCATCTGCAAGAATTTTTATTAACTGGGACCAATTGCCACGAAGGCTACACGGCAAATGCTGCAGAGAGAGTATACCTTAGTTTAACCAGACCACTGAGCTGATTAACAGCTCTCCTAGGGCTGGCCCGAAGGATTAGACTTATTTTACGTGGCTAAGAACCAATTGGTTACCTAGCAACGAGACCTACAACTTATTGTGGAATCCGAACCACATTATAGCGAGAAATGAATTTCTATCACCAGAAATAAATGCCTCTAATTCTTCATTGGCTGGTCGGAGACTCGAACTCGGGCCTAGCAGAGTACTAGCCGAGAACTCTACCGACTTGTCCAACGAGGAACTTGGGGAATGCTGCAGAATGCAACCTGTGAGACAACAGTCAGTGTCATGCTGATAGGCTGGTGCCTGGCTGGCGCATCGGTAGTGCGCAGCTGATACACGTGCTCCATCGAGCAATTGGATAAGCAGTGCCATAAAATCAACAACATATCTTACATCACACCCCCCAAAAGCCAAGCACTACCATAAAACAAAAGATTACATAAACTAAACATAAGCGTTGGCTAAGAAAAGAGAAAAAAAAATGAGAATGACATAATATACAATTTTGCCATGAGATATGTGTACATATCCCATTATTAAGGGGTATAGTTCTCATAATCATTCATCCATACTGGACGCCTGGAGGTGTGTGAGCTACGCCTGGGCAGAGATACCGGGCGGCTAATATCAGGACCGCCAGGAATGCACCCAACATTAGGGTTAGTGGTAGTATGCTGCCATGGTGCTGGTGTGTACTTCAGGTGACGGCGATTCCTTTTAGTCATTCTACCGCTACCATCTACTTTAATAAGGTATTGCCTACATGGATATTTTTCCATCGCAACCCCACATCGATCCCATCTTTTGCTTACTGCGTCCTGTATAAGGAACCTTATTTCCTACCGTAAATACGGTAGCTGCTTAGTGTATAGGTCATACAACTGTTTGTCTCTTTCCATACTTTTGACCATTACTTTCTCTCTTTCTCTTAACGTCATCATCCAATGGCTATCTGGCAGATAGCATTCCTTTGCCATGGGGACAGAATCCCGCAGTTATCTCCCTAAGGCTAACTGTGCTGGTGATTTGTCAACGTCTCTAAGAGGTGTGTTCCTGTGCTGCATGAGAGCTCTGGTTGCTGCATCTGTATCAAGACTGCCATCTCCTTTAACATTATCCATGCTTATATGCTTGGCAGAGCGAACAGTTACTTTCGCTCATCCACTGGATTGAAGGTAATGCGCTGATGAGATACGAAGTTTCCCGCCCCATCATCTGCAAAAATCTGTCATCTCAGCGCTTGCTAGGTTTGTACCCCCATTGGTGAATATTTCTTCTGGAGTGCCCCACCAGCAAAACATTCTTCTCATCACAGGGATAAGTTTTGAAGATGTCATGGCACTGGCGAAGGGCAACACCTCCAGCCAGCCAGTCAACCTGTCAGCATAAGCTAAATAAGATCTGCTTTCTAATTGAAAAAAGTCAGCCACAGTCTTTTGAAAAGGATATTCTGGCGGCTGGGTGGGCAAAAAAGGTTCTTGTTGTTGGGAGGGTGTGTGTACACTGCATGTCTCACACTTAGACCTTTGAAACTTGATGTCCCCTTCCATCCCAGGCCAATACACAGACTGCCATGCCCTATGTAACACTGAATCTATACTTTGGTGGCCTGAGTGCAGACTACTTGCCACTTTACTTCTTAAGTCGCTCGGCACCACCAGACGAATTTGTCCTTCATCAAACAAATATGTTACCAATCCACCAACGTGGCCAAGTCTCTCTCGTATCTGAAAAAAATGGTTTCAATGCAGACTCTGATAAATTTCTACTTCTAGGCCAGCCATCTTCTCGAACTATTTTCAGCAATAGCTAGTAATCTGCATCCTCACTTGCATATCTCTCAAGAACCTGACTGCCAAGAACAATGACATCATTCTCTATTCCTTGCAATAAAGCAATCACTACGGCACATGCCCTAACGTCCACACCTTCAGCATCTATGATGTCTATGTCGTCTGGAGTAGCCTTCAGACTCGGGTATCGAGATAGTGTCAGCAGCTGTATTTTTCTTGCCAGCAATATATTTCACTGTAAATCTGAACAGCAGTGTTTTCGCTTTCAACAGGAAAAGCCTTGGATTGTCAATGTGCTTTAATTCACGATAGCCAAATCGTTCAACTAAAGGACGGTGATCTGTCACAAGCAATAAATTTGGGCACCCCAGCAAAAAGAGGCGTGCCTTTTTCAAGCACCAGACAAGAGCCGCTGTCTCACCCTCAACAGGAGCATAATTCATTTCCTTATTAGTGAGATGCCTACTGCCACAAAATGCTAATTTCCAACCATGCTTACAACAAAATGGTACATCTTGACATACACAAAAACAATACTGCTGTAAAATTACAAAACCCATTCCTTCCTTACTCCAATCAGTTAACACTACAGTTGGCCGGGATTTGTCATAGTAAGTCAATCCTGCTGATACCAATTTACATAGTTCTTTTTTTGCTTGCTCAAATTATCATCCAGGTATACCTGTTTACTCGTTCCCTTTTTTTTTTACCAATCCTCGAAAAGGTGCCACGATTGGTGCTGTAGCTACAAACGGTGCCAATTGATTTACCAGTCCAAACCACGAACGAATATGCGATATACTGGGGTGCTCAGGCATAGGAAATTTCATTACAGCAGCAAGTTTATCTTCTGATGGCACATACATATCCCAATCAAGATTGTAGCCAACAAAATCAACATTTCTTTGACAAAATTGGAACTTTTTAGGATTTAATGTTACCCCATTCCGTTCACAAGCCAAAAGTAAATCATAAGTGTGCCAAAAAGCATCCTCAACATTAGAATCGTGCAATAGTATGTCATCTACACATTTAAACTTCCTTGGTATATCTGCAATAATATCATCAAACCGCTTAGTGTATGCATCAGGGGCAACACAGCGCCCCATGGGGGTGTGACAGTATTGGTACCTCCCCCAAGGTGTTATAAAAGTTGTGAGCTTTCAGCTCTCCTCATCCAACACCACTTGATGGAACCCCCAGTGTGAACAGGTACACTTGATACCACATCGAATGGGGCAAAAGTATGATGTGTTTCCCTCTTACAAGAGGCATTTAATTTCTGGAAGTCTACTATCCTCCTGGGGGTGCCATCCTTCTTGCCAACTACCACCATGCGGGAACACCAATCTGTCACCTCTCCTGTAGGCACCAGTTGCAAAATACCTGCTAAGATATCTTCATCACTTTGTCTTTTAACCTCTTCTCCCCAATGTTTGGAGATAGTGATGGGTGTGTGACAAGCATGCGGTATAGCATTGGGCAACAAATGAATATGATGAGGTTTACCATTCATTATTGGGAAAGGCCTCCTATTAATATTAAAGGTAGTGCCAGAAAAACGTTCTAACAACCATTGCTTAAGTAATGACACATTATCTTCAGTGGGGGAATATGGTATTTTCTGAGGTGGCTTACTCTCCACTACTCATTTGGAACACTTAGTCTGATAAACATTATTAACCTCACGATTAGGAAACTTAGGATTAACCAGCCCTGATGCCTTACACGCACCCAATGATAAGAACAATTTCTGTGTGCCCTCAACAAAATATATAGTTTCGTCTGTTGACTTACCCCCACACTGGATAATGGTCTGACAACTCCCGAGCACCTTCATCAGTCCCCCTGCTACGTGCTGCAATTGTACACCTGACTTATATAACTTGTTTACATCAATACCCAGGCCTTTAGCTTGCCATGCCCCAGCAATACATACTTCTGACCCGGTGTCTGCAACGGTCGCCAATGCACCGGATTTATTCTCATTACTACATAATACATGAAGTTTTAACACTGGCTGCATACATGATGCAGCTCCAACATAAAGCATCCATTCTGGGTCTTCTGCCACCTCATGTAGGGGAGGTTGCATCCGTCTCAAACATTTACTAGCAGTGCCGTCACGTATTCTAACATACCTTATCGTAGTATCCGGCACCCCTTTGCCATACGCACGATTTAATTCAACATTTTCTCTGTCGACATAACCTTTGCAGCAGCTGGCAAAGTGGCCGATTTTCCCACAATTATGACACTCAACATTACATGCTGGGCAATTCTGTCTGCCTTTAATGCGCACGAGACCAAAAAATAACACCTTTGCCCGGGCCTTACACATCTGAACACTTCATCTTTCTGTTTCTTGTGTGCGGTTTTCACTGCTGCTATGCCATTGAACGGTGGCGCCGGCATAGGCCCATCTGCCTCTGTATCACCAGCTACTCCTGCCTCAGTGAAAACATTTTGCTCCCCTCGCCTATGGGATGAGGGCAAGCCTACCACACACTCACGCTCTGTCTCCTCGAATGATTGACACTTCACCATAAGCTTGCACTCACTAATTTATGTAGTAATATATACTCACTCCCTGAGGAGGTGGTTCATCAACATAAATACTTCCGAAGGAGGTGGTAGGGGATACTTAAACACTCCCTGATTAGTTGGTTCGTGGAGATAAACACACCCCGAGAGGTAGTTCATCAGAATAAACACTCCCAGTGAAGATAGTTCGTCAACGTAAAATGTCCTCAAGAAGGTTTCATCAAGATAAAAACTCCCCGAGAAGGTGTTTTGACAGGATAAACACTTCCCAAGAAGGTGGTTCATCAAGGTAAAAGCTACCCAAGAAGGTGATTCGACAGAATAAACACTCCATAAGAAGGTGGTTTGTCAAGGTAAACACTTCCTGAAGAGGTGGTTCAATAATATAAACACTTCCCGAGAAGGTGGTTCGTCAAGGTAAACACTTCCTGAGGAGGTGGTTCAATAATATAAACACTTCCCGAGAAGGTGGTTCGTCAAGGTAAACACTTCCCGAGCATGTGATTTGACAGGATAAACACTCCCTAAGAAGGTGGTTTGTCAAGATAAACACTCCCCGAGGAGGTGGTTCACCAATAAACTTTTCTTGAGAAGGTGGTTCGTCTACATAAGCACTCCCTGTGAAGGTGGTTTGACAAGATAACCAATCCCCAAAAAGTTAGTTCGTCAGGATAAACACTCCTCAAGAAGGTGGTTCATAAGGATAAAAACTCCTCAAGAAGGTGGTTCATAAGGATAAAAACTCCTCAAGAAGGTGGTTTGTCAAGATAAACACTCCCTGAGGAGTTGGTTCGGGGAGATAAACTAAACACTCCCTGAGAAGGTGGTTCGTCAGGATAAACACTTCCTGAGAAGGTGGTTCGTCAAGATAAACACTTCCCGAGAAGGTGGTTCATCAAGATAAACACTCCTTGAGAAGGTGGTCTAACAAGATAAACATTCCCCAAGAAGGTGGTATGTCAAGTTAATCACACTCCAAGAACATGGTTCAAGAATATGAACACCCCAAGAGGGTGGTTTGTCAAGGCAAAAACTCTCTGGGAAGGTGTTTCAACTAGATAAACACTCCCTGAGAAGGTGGGTCAACAATATAGACACTCCCCGAGAAGGTGTTTCATCAAGATAAACATTCAACAAGATAAACATTTAACAATATGAACACTCCCCAAGAAGGTGGTTCGTCAAGGTAAACACTCCCAGAGAAGGTGTTTCACCTGGATAAACACTCCCTGAGAAGGTGGTTTGGCAATATAAACAATCCCTTAGAAGGTGGTTCGACAAGATAAACACTCCCAAAGAAGGTGGTATGTCAAGACAAAACACTGTCAAAAGGTGGTCCAAGAAGATAAAAATTCCCTGAGATAGTGGTTCGTCAAGATAGACACTCCTCAGGAAGGTGGTCTGACAAGATAAACACTCCCCAAAAAGGTTGTTTGTCAAGATAAACACTCCATGAGAAAATGGTTCAACAATATAAACACTCCACGAGAAGGTGGTTCATCAAGGTAAACATTCCCTGAGAAAGTGTTTCGTCTAGATAAACGCTTTCCGAGAAGGTAGTTCGACAAGATAAAAACTCCCCGAGAAGGTGGTTCAACAAAATAAACACTTCTTGAGATGGTGATTCGACAAGATAAACACCCCCCAAGAAGGTGGTTTGTCAAGATAAACACTCCCAGAGGCGATGTTTCGTCAGGATAAACACTCCCCTGGGTAACTGATATTAATGAACACTACCCAGGTAAGTGAGAAATAAACATAATCTCTTTGTATTTTAGTGAAACAAAGATAAGTATTTCTGAAAGGCATGAGGTGAAAATGAACACAAAGAAATGATTAAAGTAGGAATGTTAAAACTTAACATAACTCTATGGCCATGTATTGGCATACATGGGGAACCCGTTCTCCTCCAAACCACTTAACCTCACCTAGGAAGGCTTATCCTGACTATAGCGACCCACTTTAATCTAACATAAACTTAAATAACCTATGTGAATTCACCTTGGATGGCTTGTCATGACTACATTTTAACCTAACCTATCAAACCACACCATGGACGAATTTCTGTGACACATTTATTTTGAGTTAATCTAATCTTATTTAACATCACCTGTCTAATATGTACCTATTGTTACATTGGGAGCCTTGTTCTCTCTATACATCTTTTATCTTCGCCAACTTTATATAACCTTACCTTCGATGTCGTGTTCCCCTATGATGTGAATAGTAAGTAGGAGGTACAAGCTCTCTCTAATTTGAGCAATTTACCTCTATATCTCTTAACCCTCACAATTCAGCTAATATACGCTAATGCATACACCCATGACTGGGTTAAATTTAAGGATGGCCAATTTAAAAAACTACTCATCAATGGAAAGAGGAAGATATGCACATGTTCAAGGAATAAAAAAAAAAAATTCTAAAAAAATTTCCTTACCTTCCACTGGAAGTTGAAAGTGAATATTTCCCACCCAGTGCAGGCCTCTTTTCCCTTAGACAGTAGTAAAAATATGCTAACTTTACCAAGTAAGTGTTTTTTCTAATATTTTTTTATTTTGTCAAATTACAATTACAGGTCAAACAATATCATAACAGATAAGAACTAAAATCAGGAATAAATTCTGAGTATATTTATTGTAAAATATATACGATGCATCCTTGGATGGGAAGTTGAGATAGCATTAACCTTTACCACCTGAAGCATGACTGATGACTGAATCTCTGCCAGCATACTTTGACTATCGTAGGCGATCTGAAGAGTTGCCAATAGTGATAAATGGCATTTGGCACATTTTTCCCACAACATTCGTTCAAACTGTATGGCGCCAAATCTTGAATATATGTGTATGTGACCCGTACTTTACCACAAAGCTATATGTAAACATATATGTATGTTACCCGTCCACAAGGGGTTAAGAGTTATCCCTTGAGTGTCAAGTTTTAATGCTTTCATATAGTTAATGATGGAAATAAGCAATAAAAATATTTGTAAGCTCAATTAAGAATGGTATGCATTTTTTTTTTTGTCACAATATAAAAGTTCAAGTTTGCGTGTATATGCATTTCAAGAGCATAAAACATAGTTTATCCAAGGAAAATAAATATAGCCAAATCAATAATTTAACTCTATTACAAGAAGCAAAAGTAAACCCAATTGAAATTTTCATTAAAATGGTCTTAAGAGAATAATTACCATATTTGTAAACAATAAGTACAGATTCCAGTAATAAAAATTAAAGCCATGAAAAATAAAAGTTTCCCATTTTATTGGTGACATGTGTTACTTTAATTTTGAGAACAATGAAGCTATTTCTTATTCCATTCTATTTTTTTTACTTTTAAAGCATTCATAGAGAAAATAAATAGGTTTAGGAGTCCGTTCTTGATCAATGTCCTTCTGAGTTTGATAAGAATCTTTTCTACGACATACAATTTATATGTATATTATTTAAAGGTTACTTTATATATATACACACACACATATACATATATATACTGCATATATATATATATATATATATATATATATATATATATATATATATATATAATTATATAATACATATTTATATACATACATCGTATATATAGATATGTATATATATATATATATATATATATATATATATATATATATATATATATATATATATATATATATATATATATATATATATATATATATATGTATCCCTCTATGTAACTGGCATAACTAATTCAAAAGTAAAAAGACGTAATTATTATAATTATACACACACACATATATATATATATATATATATATATATATATATATATATATATATATATATATATATATATATATATATATATATATATATATATATATATATATATAATATATATATATATATATATATATATATATATATATATATATATATATATATATATATATATATATATATATATATATATATATATATATATATATATATATATATATATATATATATATATATATATATATATATATATATATATATATATATATATATATATATATATATATATATATATATATATATATATATATATATTTTTTTTTTTTTTTTATAAATATTACTGCTGTTCGCCCTCGTAACATTTGTTTGTAATAATATCAGCCTGACCAAGACAAGGAAAAAGCTTTGTCCCACATTAGGAGCGTCTTCAGTTCAAACTTCGTCCGTTGTAGCGGCCGAATCACGTAGCCAGTTTAAAATTGTAACGTCCATAGGAGAAAGGAATAGGTAGCATTTAGGCATTCTACCCTATAGGAAAATTTCCATATCAGCCTTAAGAATAGGTGGTCCTAAAGTCCTTTTTTCCTTTCTACCTGTCTCTCTTGGCGAATGTTTTTAACAGAGCATAGACGCCTAAGGCATGACTGTAGGCCTGTTTGACCCAGGCCGGGTCAGCGAACGGGAGAGAGAAACCAGCCGCCGAATCCAGCAGACGTCTGGGAAGTGGCTCTGTCACCGCCTTTGTCTATCATTTTATTTGTGAATGGTGAAGTACGAAATACTACACGGAACTTCCGATCGTCCGTTGTATGTGCGACAACGCTTCATCCTAGGGTAAAGTCTGTGTTTTGTTCAAAACTTCATCCATTCTTTTATCCTCTTTTCTGTATTTCCCAATATTTCTTTGTTTCATTCTCCAGTCACCATTTAGGGTAATTGCTGGTACGAAGTCTAGATTAAGCCAAATTATTATATTGTTAGCGTTAGCCGAATTATCCCAGTAAGTCTCGGGGATTTAGGCAAGCAAGTCATTTTTAATACTCTGGTATTCGTTATGCCTAGCGCTCATTGTTTGGGGAGAACTTTTGCGTCTTTGTATTTAATACCATCTTAACAAGTAGAGATTTTTCTGTGTCCGCAGTTGGTGACGTTTATCATAAAGTCTTTATTCATTGAATATTCTTTGTTAAGGTTAATTACCCTTAACTGGCGACCTTTGATTAATTAACGTCTGTCTTTGAGGTTAACTCGTGGCTTCAAGTGACAGGTTACGTGTATTCTTGGCATGCAGGGCCGTGAAACTTTATGTAAATTAAACAATAACTGATCAGCCAAGACACCCACGTAACAATATATATATATATATATATATATATATATATATATATATATATATATATATATATATATATATATATATATATATATATATATATATATATATATATATATATATAATATATATATATATATATATATATATATATATATATATATATATATATATATATATATATATATATATATATATATATATATTCACACATACATCCTTTAGACAACTGGCATACATATAGTGACCGAGACGGCTGGGACCCAGAAATTATTGACGTCTGTGAAAGCTCCCTGAACCAAGATCAGGTACCAACTGGGAACCTTATACGTTCGTGATGGCCCCCAATTCACGGTCATCAATTGGTTGTTGTAGATGTCACGAGCTGAGTTTGTCGAAACCGTGTCAGTCTTGGCAGCGATGAACATGTTTTTGGGGTTCATGGCCTCCAAGATGACCGCGTTTGCAGACGCTGTGGGATACCTGATGAGCTGCTTGTTCAGACCTGCGCAGTAGCTGACGGCCATTCTGTGGATATAACCAGGTGGAGAGAAGTGTTTTTTTTTTTTAGCATTAAAGATGTGTGTAAAATTATATACACTGTTGTCCCACACTTGAAAGTATGCTGTAAAAAGTCATATACAAGTTCATTATTATTATTATTATAATTATATTATTAGGGAGGAGGCCTTCTCTGAGGGCAGTTCCATTAAAAACTGTAGCTGTTTCCACGGCATTTAATTTATACAGAGTCTTCTCTATTCTTCTTATTATCTTTTTTCCTCATCCTGCAGCTGGTAAATCAGTTTTCCCAAGGACATACAAAATTTCTGTTGTCTTAGGTTTATTTCCTCTGACGTTTCAAATGCGCTCTGGCGTTTATTTTCAAAGAGTGAATGAAATGGCATCCAGGTTACAAGGGTATATATAGAAAGCGGGTGTGGGGCAGTGGGTATACAGTTGCCAGGTCTGTTATTCAGCTGCATTTTGGTTGGTCCCGGGTTGGTGATGAAGTTGGTCCCAAGGGCACTGAGACCTCCTGGGCCTAATCACTATTGGAATTTGCGAGTGGTTGTTATCCGGGATTATAAGTCATTCAGGTAATCTGCCTTCTGTGTCCAGTGCTGGGTCTCTTCCTCTATCTTCTTCTGTTTCTCCTTCTGTCACACCTCTTCTTTCTCTTTCTCTCTCTCTCTCTCGTTTTCATTCTTATTCTCTCTTTCTCTCTCTATCTTCCTCTCTCTCTCTCTCCTCTTCTCTCTCTCTCTCTCTCTCTCTCTCATCGGTGTCCGGCGTCGGCTAGTTTCTTAAATTATTATGATGGTAGGGAGAAATTCGGTTTCCTTCACCATGTAATGTTCGGCTTTTTTTTCTAAAATATGTAGTGCTTCGAGAAGCCATAGGTGTCGGTGGTACGTTGCCTGGTCGATGATTTTGGTGTTCTTTATAAGTTCTTCTCTTTCGGGCCTTCTTTGATGTTTTTTACCATAATAATTAAAAATAGTCCCTTCTTAGAGGTGACAGGAGAGAGACACTTGGAGAGTTTGGTAGTAGTCATCCCGATATAAGAGTGGTGGCATCTCTCCACCGGGCATGTAAATTCGTAGATGACACTCCTTCTCTTCAAAGACGTTTCTGGCGGCACTGGGTTGTTTTCAAGCTATACCTGGCTTGTTTTCATAATTTTATAGTATATTATCAGGATGATTTTGTCATCTTCTGCAGTAGGAGTTACATTTCATTTATTATTTTTCTGAGGACCTCCTCATCTTCTACATATTTCTGGTGCATGTAGTTCCTGTAATATAGTTTTGCAGACTTACTATGGTTGTTTTTGGTTTCCGTCATGCTTTCCCAGTGCCAGTTACTTATAGAGACTCGGGTTTGTTGTTCAACCATGTGATTAGAGTTGTTGTTAATGAGTATTTGTGCTAATTTTTCAATTTCTTCCATGGTTCCTTTCCACATGGAACAGTTTAAGAGGGTGCGATGGACGAAGGCTTCAACCACGGACTTTTTATACCTGTCTGGGCACTCACTGGACCCATTAAGGCATAGGCCTTCGTCCTCAACCACAGACTTTCTATACCTGTCCGGGCACTCACTGGACCCATTAAGGCACAGGCCTAGGTCTATGCCTCAATGGGTCCAGGCAAGTGCCCGGACAGGTATAAAAAGTCATTGGTTGAAGCCTTCGTCCATCGCGCCCTCTCACACTGTTCCACGTGGATAGGAACTACGGAAGAGAGCGAAAATCAGCACAAATACTCGTTAACAACAAATTCTCTAATCACTTGGTTAAACAACAAACTCGAGTCTCTATAAATAACTGGCACTGGGAAGCCATGACGGACACCGAAAACAACCATAGCAAGTCCACAAAACCATATTACAGGAACTACATGCACCAAAAATATGAGAAGATGAGAAGGCCTTCAGAAAAATAATAAACAAAAATGTAACCCCTACTGCAGAAGATGACAAAATCATCCTGATAATATAGTATAAAAATATGAAAACCAGCCAGTTATTGCTTAAAAACAACCCAGCGCCCCCAGAAACGTCTTTGAAGAGTATTGTCATCTACGAATTTACATGCCCAGTGGAAAGATGCCACCACTCTTATATTGGGATGACGACTACCAAAATCTCCAAGCGTCTCTCCTGTCACCTCCAAGGGGTGGCTAATTTTAATCATTACCCTCAAAAACATCAAAGAAGGCCCGAAAGAGAAGAACTTATAAAGAACACCAAAATCATCGACCAGGCAACGGACCGGCGACGCCTACGGCTTCTCGAAGCACTACATATTTTAGAAAAAAGGCCGAAGATCAACACAGTGAAGGAAACCGAATTTCTCCCTACCATCGTATGGAGAAATTTAAGAAACCAGCCGACGCCGGACACCGACGAAAGAGAGAGAGAGAGAGAGAGAGAGAGAGAGAGAGAGAGAGAGAGAGAAGGAAAGACAAAGAGGAGGTGTGATAGAAGGAGAAAGAGAAGAAGAAAGAGAAAAAGACCCAGCACTGGACACAGAAGGCAGATTACCTGAATGACTTATAATCCCGGATAACAGCCACTTCCAAATTCCAACAGCGATTAGGCCCAGAAGGTCTCAATGCCTCCGGGACCGAATTCGTCACCATACTGGGACCAACCAGGGACCAAGCAAAACACAGCTGAATAACCGACCTGGCAACTGTACACCCATTGTCCCGACCCTCTTGCTATATATACCCTTGTAACCTACACGCCATTTCATTCACTCTTTGACAATAAAGGCCAGAGCGCATCTGAAACGTCAGACGAAATAAACCTAGGAAAACAGGAATCTTTGTATGTCCTTAGGAAACCTGATTTACCAGCTACAGGCTGAGGAAAAAAAATATAAGAAGACTAGAGAAGATTCTGTATAAATTAAATGCCATGGAAACAGCTATAATAATAATAATAACAATAATAATAATAATAATAATAATAATAATAATAATAATAATAATAATAATAATATTATTATTATTATTATTATTATTATTATTATTATTATTATTATTATTATTATTATTATTATTATTATTATTATTATTCAGATGATGAACCCTATTCATATAGAACAAGCCCACCACAGAGGCCATTTACTTGAAATTCAAGCTTCCAAAGAATATTATGGTGTTCATTCGAAAGAAGTAACAGAAGCTAATGGGAAATACAGAAAGAGGAGATCAGTTAGTGAGTATAGACACTAAAATACTTTTCATTCTGTATTAAATTTCTGACCCTTCCATACGTTTTCAGTGACCACATATTCATTTCAGCATCTGCAAAGTTTTGGGCTTAATTTGCCCTTAAAATTTTAGAGGAAAGCATTAGGAATAACACTTCTAAAGTCACATGGTATGTCTTGATGTGTGTAAATACAGAAGTGCAGAGAACTAGACAGGCATAATTATTGGAATCTGAGGAAGAGAATACATTCGTATGGAACAGGCATTGATGGTAATGTAGTGTAACAAGTAAAAAAAAACTTACATTTGAACTGACAAAAGCACCAAGGGAGAAATAGGAATTAGAGACAAATGGCAAGGTATACTAAATTGGTGTAAAGGAATAAAGAAAATGAATAGGGAGAGAAGATAACCTAAGAAGACAAGAATGGCGCATTTAGAAACCTACGACCAGTTTCTTGGTGTGGTGTCATAGTGGATGACCTGCCCGTCGATGATTCTAGTGATGTAGGCTTTAACATTATACGTGGTGGGGGTCTTCGTCCCGTTTACGCCAATCAGAAGTGTACATGGCCGAGCCTGGCAGAAAGAGAAGGGAATTACTTTAATATATTCAACAGGAATTTAATTTCCCCACCTTGACGTTTTACCCCATTCCTCAAAGACCCTCATCGTACTGACAAGGTGATCTATTTCTTACAAGGTACAAAATGCTCTTCAGGAATTTTGGCTGTAATTCGATCTTGAATTTGACATTAGGATTTTTTTTTATTTTCCATTTACAAACAGCCTTGTCTTTTTCTCTTTGTCTTTCCACTTTTTGAGAGGCTTGGCCAACACACTGGTGGTGAACCCAACTTTGACTGAACCCAACTTTATTCTCCTGGGGACCTTTGCTACATCAGGCTATTAAAGCTTGCATTTTTATACTCAGGTAGAATTTGCAGTTTATTATTTACTCTTAAGCAAATACATTTCTGTCAGCGGTAGTAAAGACCCTTCTCAGTTTTACAATCAAACTTAATGCAACATTGATTCACAAAATAATGAGCATTTTCTTACCAAGTCAACGCCGTTCACAATGAATCCCTGACAAGAGGACTGGAGACTAGTGCATACCGCAGAGCAGAGCAAGGTACTCTTGGCAGAAGGTATGACCATTTCGACATTAGCACCGGGTATGTGGGGCAGAGCAAAGAAGCTTTTAATTGTGATGACAGCATCTGAGGCAGGTATTATCATCTTCCATAAGGTACAGAGGAACACTACTAGTAGCACCCAGGCATGCATCCTTTAACAAAGATAATCATCCATAAGTTAAAAGTTAAAAGTAGAGCATTCTTTAACAAGAGTAACTAAATATTTTATCACTATTGTTAAGTACACAAACACTTTCATATGTAACAAACACAACAGTCAATAAAATTGGTAGGCTGGCTGCAAAAAAACAAAATGGTACAAGGGCACAAAGCTGGCAACTGAAGCTTCATCATACTCATACTTCCTTATCTGATTTTCAAGGGAAATACTGAAGTCAAGAGCTAAAAAAATTTCACTCCCTAGTGGAGGAACAGACATGATAGTGATACAAATTAAAACACTCTTTTACACAATTTTCTGCTCTTGATCACTTAAAGTAAAAGACAACTATAAGTAAAATACAGTACATGGTCTAGCACCAAGGTAATGAAGTTTATTTATGCAGGCCTGTCATTCAAGGTAAAGGCAGAACCAAAGCTAAATTGAACATGCAAAGGCTCGAATTTATTGATATTGTCCTGGGTTTATCTTGTTAGATCTATAAAAAGGGGTTTCCAAGTGCTCGAATAATCCCTGACTCTGTACCTCATCTAACGCCGATAAATATTGGTTGCAATCTTCTATCCCCAATGTCAGTTCACTGATTGAGGGTTTAGCAGCTTCAACCAAACTTTTGAGCTGCTAGACCACCGGTGTTACCTAGCCTTTGGACAGTGTCCACTTCTTTTTCAACTTTTCTAAATCCGTTACATACATTGATTGATTGAGCAGCTTATGTCACTGGTAATATCAAAATCAACTTAATTCCTGGGTCTGGGCACCAAAATGTAGAATACCATTCCACACACTGAGCTAAATCAATTAAAAATGCATGACGCGGAAAACCAACACAACAATTCTTTCCGCACCTTGCTTCATGCATCTTTATTTTTGGCTTCACAATACAGTAAACATTGTTGAAAATCAGTACCTTCAATAATTATTCATGGAAAATCTTTACAATCATTAATATTACTATATATATATATATATATATATATATATATATATATATATATATATATATATATTTATATATATATATATTTATATATATATATTTATATATATATATTTATATATATATATTTATATATATATATATATATATATATATATATATATATATATATATATATATATATTTTTATATATATATATATATATATATATATATATATATATATATATATATATATATATATATATATATATATATATATATATATATATATATACATAAATATATATATGTGTGTGTGTGTGTGATGGTGTGTTATCCAGCACCAATTTGAAAAACTATGATAATTATCATTATTTATTGTTGTTATGATCCATGTAATCATCCTGCTTAAGTCTAGGGAGAGTATCTCAATTTTAACAAGTATATATTTGCTGTCAGGAGGTGCCTGTATTGACTTTTTTGTTTCGAGAGCCAAGAAATCAACTTTGGCAGCCGCGATCAATTTGTGAGAAAAGAAAATATAATTTTCTGTTCGGGGTGGGAGGGGGGCTGATTTTCAACGTTAATTTTAGACATCTTTAGTCTTTATATAAATAGTCGTGATCTGCCTTATTTTGCCCTATGAAATTAGGCACATTTTTTTGTATTTTTAAACAGTTTTGTCCATTGGTTTGTTGCGGGCCCACAAGTGAAGGCATCCATCAAGTCCGGTAAATTGTGGCACTTATGGCAACACTGGCCTTTGAACTTTGCACTTTTACATATCGATTTTCCTCAATCCACTTTTCCACTAACTTATCATTCATTAAATTCAAAATTGACATTAAAAAGTGACACTTTAACTTATGTACAAATCTTATCCGAGGAGGAGTATACTGAAATTGCTTCAGGTGTGTGCATTGTTTGTAATTTGAAAATGAAATTGTACATGATAAAGAAATATAAGATATTTCTGTTATTATCTTCCCATCCATAACATTGGGTTATTACATATGTATGAATGACGAAACACTTCATAATAATAATAATAACAATAATAATAATAATAATAATAATAATAATAATAATAATAATAATAATAATAATGTTGTTGTTGAATAAAATGGCTGCATTATGCAAATTGATTTTATACTGAGTTTTCTAAATTTTTCTAATACTTCGCTTTTCCTGCACATCAATATTATTATTCAATAATTTGCCAATGTTCATATTTAGATGGATAAAACAGGATATTTCTTACAGCAGAAATTCTTTACTTAACCATTACAACAGGTTACTGAAACCTGGGATATATATCTGTAGGTTTACTTGATTGTATTTATTGGTGGTATTCCTTCTTTTTTCTTTTTCTGGCGTCTATCTGGTATTTCTAGTACTCTTTCTGTCGACATGTTTTGGCCAGCTCGATGGTCATCTTCTGGACGTTGGGATGAGTCTGGCGACCCAGGGCGCTCGTGGCTGTATATATAGGGTCTCGGATCAAGTCGATTTTTCACTGACTGCCTGAGGCGATTCTCCTCGGGCAAAGTGCACACAGTGATGGTTCTGTGAGCTCTTGCATGCATGCTCTGGAGTGCACATTAGAGAGAGTATTATGAGGAGGATTGCTGCCCGCAGATGGACGTTCCTGATTGGTTCGCTCATCCGGGGTGCCAGTGGGTGCCACCCTTCGTACTGACGTCAGGAGGAGGAAGGTCTCCTGTGTGGTATTGAGACTTGGCTTCATTGGTGTGTAGGGCTTCCAGGAGGTGAAGGCGGGGATGGTCGGTCACTTGGTCTATTATCTCTATGTTAGGGATAATGTCATTCCTTTTTATTCTCAAGTTATGGGCAGTCCTGGCATGATTAAATATGGCACCCTCCTGGTCATGACAAAAGATCCTCTTGGAGAATCGCATGGTAGTCATACTGACTTAAGAACTGAGGCACTCTCAGACAGGGCATTTGTACTGGTAGACTATGTTGGTTTTCTTCAAGGGATCCTGCTTGGACGGGGGGGCTGGGTTATTTCTCATCCGCAGGCTGCTGGTTGTCTTATTCTGTAGAATATGATGAGTTTAATCTTCATCTCAGGATCGGACGGACTGATGTTACCTTCAATGATGGTCCTGAAGGCATGTTTGTCTTCTTTATATCCCTTATGAAATTTTCACTGATAGAAAAGTTTGATGTCGTCAGAGGTGTCGGGGCAAGGTTCCTGATGGTACCATTTCTTCAAGGCTCCTCTAATGCACTTGTCTACCTCTCGATTCATGTGTCCATTATCGATGAGGTTCTGGGCAGTACGTTTCAGCTCTCCTTGGGTGTCAGTCTAGGAGGAGCAGTGCGAGAGAGCTCTTCTGATGAAGGCGCTGATGGCAGATTGCTTATCTCTCTCAGGGCACTCACTCTCTCCATTAACAATGCAGAAAGACTTGTCCCGTCAGGCAAAAGCAGAAGTATATGAACGACCTTGACGCGTGATAAGCATATTTTACTACAGAGGTAACAAATGCTGTATCAAAAGAAGATTCTTTATACAGTGTTTGTTTTTCCTACATACTATGAATAAATGACGACTTGCCTCTTGTAGATAACACGTCCGGTACGAAAATGAAACGTGGTTTATACCTGCGTCTGAAAGCACGCGGAGAACGGCAATCTCGACGGACATCGTCAGGGATGTGATTCCGAAATATTCAGTAAGCATTCGCTGGGGTTGATGGCAATTCTTCCTAGGCAGGAAACGGATGAGAGTGAGCTTGACGTCAAAGATTAAGTTCAGTCAAAGATTAAGTTCTTTTGTGTCGTATTCATTTATTTACTTCGAATTTCAGTATGTATATATATATATATATATATATATATATATATATATATATATATATATACAGTATATATATATGTATATATATATATATATATATATATATATATATATATATATATATAATATATATATATATATATATAATGTATATAAATTGAAAACGGAAAGGATGACAGCTTCTAGATGTATGGAAAATATGTATACATACATATACACACACAGAACATTATGTACATACAGACATACCTAATGTGGACGTATTATGTATGTAGCTCAAGTGTTGATCCATGCATCGGTCAGGACACTTACTATACGAGGAAATGCAACGGGATACAGCTGGAGATCTGACCGGAACTGGATACAACTGGAAACCTGATCAGAAATGGGATGTCTGTGGATATCTGATCGGAAACTGGATACAACTATATATGCTAAAGAATCTTCCATCAAATCCCATGTAAATCACGCGACAGTTTTTATATAAACCAAACTGGGAGACGATTGGGACGCACAATAGGTTAGTATAAAGAAGTATATAATAAAATGTGCATATGAGAAATTGCAATTATCGTTCGTGGTAGTAAAAACAATTACTCTGTCAATTGGACAATGGCTAAAAAGAGTTTTAATTCAGCAATATACTGTAAAGAAAGAAATATTATTGAGTCCAGTTTCATGCAAGAAAGTTTTTGTAAGAACATGAATTCCGAAAGAAGTGTGTAAGATGTACAGATTCTAATGAAGGTAGTTTACCTGTGCCTAAAGCAATGGCATGAGCCATGGCCACCGAGAGCCCACTTGCATAGAAAAACAAGTAAAAAATGCGCCGAAGTTTCCTCGGCACAATTGAGTTTTCTGTACAGCGTATAATGCTGTATGAAACTCGCAATGTGTTGCAGTATGAAACTGTCAACCACGACCAGGCAGTGCTCACTTGCTCCCCAGATGCGGTCAAGTGAAGATGCGTCGGCGGCTGGCACCACTATCGATGACAGACGCACGATCCATAGCTAACCTTAACCTCAAATAAAATAAAAACTACTGAGGCTAGAAGGCTGCAATTTGATATGTTTTGATGGTTGAAGGGTGGGTGATCACCAAACCAATTTGCAGCCCTCTAGCCTCAGTAGTTTTTAAGATCTGAGGGCGAACAGAAAAAGTGCGGACGGACTGACACAGCCATCTCAATACCTTCCTTCTACAGAAAACTAACAAGATAGGTAAATGGATTGCTAACCTCAGACACTATTAAGCTTATTGCTCCTCTCTTTTATATGCTCTACTATTTAGGTTTGAATATTCTTTTCCAAACGTCTGTATGTTTATGTGTATTGTCGTCTTTGCATGATTATTATTATTATTCAGAAGATGAAATCTGTTCCTTTTGGAACAAGCTCACAGGGGCCATTGACATGGAATTCAAGCTTTCAGAGAATATGGTGTTCATTGGGAAGAAGTAAGAGGAGGTAAGGGGAAATGCAGAGAGAAGAGATCCCTCTATTAAAAGAGATAAAATTAATTAATAAATCAATAATATTAAAACGCAAGGAGACCAGTATTAGGGCAGTAATGCATTGCATCTTTGCTTGAATTTCTGAAGATCCAATTGCACGACATTCTTTGGGAGGCTGTTCCACAGTCCAACGGTGTGAGGAATAAAGGACCTCTGGAACTGAGAAGTTCGACAGCGAGGCACGTTTACCGCATATTGGCGTTGCTGATCAGCGAATCTGGTTGGTCTCAGCAGGTGAAGGGGATCAGAGACCAGTGGTGACTGTGAAAGATCTCTGTTGAAATACAGCTTATGAAAAAGTGACAAACGAGATCATCCGTCAATGGTCCAAGTCGTAACTGCTACTATTAGGAAACAGAAACCTACCACCGTGAACCACTCTATCCAAAAGAGATAAATTTCTGGTAGAAGCAGACAACCACGCTGGAGAACAGTATTCTAGTAAAGGAAGCACAAATGACCCAGAACAGGTTACATTGTTTTATCACTCTTATAAATATGAGGCCTTACGAACAATACCTAACTTTCGTGCGACATTTGCTGAAACTTTCATTAGATGTTTCTCAAAAGTTAGGTGTAAGTCAAAAGTTACACCTAGAATAGTTACAGCTTCAGACTCATTCAGCAAAATTCCATCCATCTGAAGGGGAGGGTGGGGTGGGAAATCTGTATGAGATCTGCTAATCAATAGTATTTACTTTTTACTGGAGTTCAGCCTCATACCTCACTGACTACACCATTCCCTGATCCGATCCATGTCTCGGCTTAGGCTGAGGGAAGCTTCATTTTTCATAAGTGGAGACTTTACTGTGCCCACAAGTGTTGCATCATCGGCATACTGAACAATCTTGTTTTTCAGGCCAACAACCATATCACTTGTATACACTAAAAATAACAGTTGACCAAGAACAGTACCCTTTGGAACTCCAGACAAATAGGTCTTGACTCACTAAAGACCCTCTCCACAGCAACTCGCTGCTGCCTACCTGTAAGGAAATCTTGAAGTAAACCTGGAACATATCCACCCAATACAAGATTCTTAAGTTTATAAATAAGTGCCTTATGATTTACTAAATCGAAAGCAGCACTAAAATCTGATTGAATTACTCTGCACTCAAAACCCTTATCGAGGTTCCCTTGGAAATGACATGTTAAGTTTAAAAGAGCATTGTAGGTACCTAACTGCTTCCTATATGCTATTGACTATCGGTTAACAATTCTTTAGATTCCACATACTTATATAGTGGCTTAAAAATAAGTTTTTCAGCAACTTGGGAGAACACAGGGAGCGTAGAGATTGACCTGTAGTTGCTGCAGTCTGCAGATATGACACTCTTTGGAACAGTCACTGTATTGCTAAGCTTGCGCTCATCCGCAAAGATGCTACGTCGACATAAAATTCTATAGAATCTACTAATCTTGGGAGACAACCTACTAGAAACTTTTTTAAAAAACAAAGGGCAGAAAAAATCAGGATCTTCACCAGCAAAGCTATCAAGATTATCCAGAATTTTCTTAACATCCATGGAGCAAAATGCAAATTTTGTAAGAACAGGTATGGGATGGGAAGTATCAGAGAGAGGGACATCCTCAGCTGATTGCTTAGTTTCAAAACCTCGATGAAGCAGTTCAGCCTTTTACCATGGGCCAGTAACCAATCTACCATCATCTGTTAGTAGTGATGGAGTGGAAGATGAACCTGTCCCAAAGATAGATGATGGCAGTTTGGTCCACGACAGATGAGGCTGAGTAATTCCTTCAAGTTTACTTTTAAAGGAATTATTGTAATCTCTCGGTTGTGTTTTGTCAAGTAAGCACTACCCGAAAAGGTGTTTTGTCAAGATAAACACCCCCCAAGAAGGTGGTTCATCAAAATAAACACTCCCTGAGAAAGTTGTTTGTCAAGATAAACACTATCTGAGAAGGTGATACCTTAAGGTAAACACTCGCGGAGATGTGTTTCATCTAAATAAAAACTACAAGAGAAGGTGGTTTGTCAAGGTAAACAATCCCTGAGAAGATTTTTCATCTAGATAAACATTCCCTGGGGAGGTGGTTCGTCAAGATAAACACTCCCTGGGGAGGTGCTTTGTCAGGATAAACACTCCCCGAGAAGTTTGTTCATCAAGATAGATACTTTACGAGAATGTGATTTGTCTAGATAAGCACTCCCCAAGAAAAAACAATCCATGAGAAGTTGGTTTGTCAAGGTAAACACTCCCTAAGAAGTTGGTTTGTCAAGATAAACACTCCCCGAGGAGGTGGTTCATCAAGGTAAACACTCCCTAAGATGATTTATCGTCTAGATAAACACTCTTTGAGAAAGGGGGTCAACAATATAATGACTCCCCGAGAGGGTGGTTCGTCAAGATGAAAACTCCCCAAGAAGGTGGTTCATCAAGATAAACATTCCCCAAGGGGATTCGTCAAGGTAAACACTCTGCAAGAATGTGGTTCGTCAAGGTAAGCACCCCCAAGAACGTGGTTCGTGAAGATAAACACTCCCCGAGATGGTGGTTCATCGAGGTAAACACTCCTTGAGAATATTTTTCCTCAAGATAAAGACCTCAGAAGGTGGTTTGTCAAGGTAAACAATCCCTGAGAAGATTTTTCATGTAGATAAACAATCCCCGAGAAGGGGGTTTGTCAAGGCAAACACTCCCTGAGAAGGTTTTTCATCTAGATAAACACTCCCCGAGGAGGTGGGCCGTCAAGGTAAACACTCTGCAGAAACATGGTTCGTCAAGTAAGCATTCCCAAAGAATGCGGTTCATCAAGATAAACAATCCTTCAGGAGGTGGCTCATTAAGGTAAACATTCCCTGAGATTTTTCCTCAAGATAAAGACTCCCTGAGAAGGTGGTTCATCAAAGGTAAACGCTCCCTGAGGTGATTTTTTATCTAGATAAACACTCCCCGAGTAGGTCTTTAGTCAAGGTAAACACTCGCTGAGAAGATTTTTCCTATAGATAAACACTCTTCGAGAAGGTAGTTCGTCAAGGTGAAAACTCCCTGAGAAGATTTTTCGTCTAGATAAACACTCCCCGAGAAGGTAGTTCATCAAGGTAAACACTGACTGAGAAGATTTTTCATCTAGTTAAACACTCCCCGACAAGGTGGTTCATCAAGATAAACTCTCCCTGAGAAGATTTTCCATATAGATAAACATGAGAAGGTGGTTCATCAAGGTAAACACTCCCTGAGAAGATTTTTCGTCAATATAAACTCTCTCTGAGAAGGAGATTTGTCAAGGTATACACTACCTGAGAGGATTTGTCCTATAGATAAACACTCTGCGAGAAGGTTGTTCATCTAGATCAGTGGTTCCCAACCTTTTTTTCAGGTGACCCCAATTATGTTTTTCAAGATAGGACTGCGACCCCAATAATTTAGTTGCATATCTATGTGTTATTAAAACTATATATTACTAGTTGTCGGCTATAAAAGTAAGGAACGACAACTATTATGAGTATGTGTAAGAGAGATACTGTAAGGTTGTGAAAGACAAAAGTAACATAATTGAATTTTATTAGAACTACAGCATTGTGAATTTTAAAGCCTGATATTAATCAAAACAACCACTTCTAAAGTAATATTCTGTCACATTCCTCAAAAAATAAACTAAAAGGAGTACCTGTTTTCTGTGAAATGATAAATGAATTTCAATGGGAGCCTTGGGCCTGGATCATGTTGCTAAGTTTCTCTATTCGTGGTTCAGTCTTGGAAAGTGCTACCCTCAAATCATGTTCGGGTTGCAGTCGATTTCTATATCTTGTTTTGATGGCAGTCAGAGCTGCAAATCCCGCTTCACACAAATAGGTTGTAGCGAAAGGCAACAACATTTTCACAGCCTCGCATCCAAGGACTGATTTCTCTTTCTTCACAGCAGTCCAGAACACACCTAGTGTTTGTCGTTCGAAATTAAAACGAAGAGTTTCATCATGTTGCACCTCGATGAGCTCCTCTTGCAGATTTTGGATAGAAGACTCTTCTTCTGAAAGGTCCTCGGCTTGGACATCGAAGGGTCTGCACAACCATTTGTACTTCTCATGCAACTCTCCATCCGGAATATACTTGTCAAACTCCTCAATCAATGGTGGACAAGGACGGTAATGCTGTTCGCGTACCAAACGCGTATGGCACAGTTCAGGGTTGCCAGCATTACAATTCAGTGTCCTATATTTATATATAAATGGAAATATACACAAATAGAAAAGTAAAGATCCACAATTGCGTTTGTATATTTTTCTTTACTAATCTTTACTAAGAGATCAACTAAATGGCTTAGATTTTTTTATTATAATACGTTGTCTGGCTGTAGCCTCCAGTAGCTATAGACAAGTTTGATACAGCATTGGCAGTCAGGAATACTACATTTGAATAATTATATAATACACAAGCAAAAATTCGCAACTATCCCTCAACTAATATGTGATTGTATATCCTAGAATTAAAAATTGACTGTTTTAAGTTCGAGGACTTGGCGACCCCAGGAAAAACGCTTGGCGACCCCATTTGGGGTCGCGACCCCAGGGTTGGGAACCACTGATCTAGATAAACAATCCCTGAGAAGGTGGTTTGTCAAGGTAAACACTCCCTGAGAAGATTGTTCATCTAGTTAAACACTCTCTGAGGAGGTGGTTCGTCAATGTAAACACTCCCATAGAAGATTTTTCATGTAGTTAAACACTCCCCGAGAAGGTGGTTCATCAAGGTGAACACCACCGAGAAGATTTTTCATTTATGTAAACACTCCCCGAGAAGGTGGTTCATCAAGGTAAATACCCTCCTGAGAAGGTTTTTCGTCAAGATAAACACTCTCTGAGAAGGTGATTAGTCAAGGTAAACACTACCTGAGAAGATTTGTCATATAGATAAACACTCCCCGAGGAGGTTGTTCATCAACGTAAACACTCCCTGAGAAGACTTTTCATCTAGATAAACACTCCCCAAGGAGGTGGTTTGTCAAGGTAAACACTCCCTGAGAAGATTTTTTCATCTAGTTAAACACTCTCCGAGAAGGTGGTTCGTCAAGGTAAACACTCCCTTAGAAGATTTTTCATATAGATAAACACTCCCTGAGAAGGAGGTTCATCAAGAAAACACACCCTGAGAAGATTTTTTGTCCCGATAAGCATTCTCTAAGAAGGTGGCTTGTCAAAGTAAACACTGCCCGAGAAGATTTGTCATAGATAAACACTCCCCGAGAAGGTTGTTTGTCAAGATAAACACTCCCTGGGAAGATTTTTCATCCAGATAAACGCTCCCCAAGAAGGTGGTTCGTCAAGGTAAACACTCCCTGAGTAGATTTTTGATATAAACATTCCCCAAGAAGGTTGTTCATCAAGGTAAACACCCCCGAGAAGATTTTTCATCTAGATAAACACTCCCCGAGATGGTGGTTTGTCAAAGTACTCCCCGAGAAGATTTTTCATCATGATAAACACTCTGAGAAGGTGGTTTGTAAAGGTAAACACTACCCGAGAAGATTTTTCATATAGATAAACACTCCCTGAGAAAGATGTTCGTCAAGATAAACGCTCTCTAAGGAGGTGGTTCGACAGTATAATAACTCCCCGAGGAGGTGGTTCATGAAGGTAAATGCTTCGCGAGAAGGTTCATCAAGATAAACTCTCCCCAAGGTGTTTCGTCAAGATAAAAATTCCCAGAGATAGTTTTTCGTCAGGATAAACACTCCCCTAGGTAACTGGTAATAATGAACACTGAAAAAAAGATAATCTCTGTATTTTAAGCAAAGAAAGATAAGTATTTCTGCAAGGCATGAGGTGGAAATGAACACAATGAAATGGTACAGGTGGGAATGGTAAAATTTAACATAACTCTGTGGCTGTGTATTAGCATACATGGGGAACCTATACCCCTCCAAACCGCTTAACTTAACGTAGGAAGGCTTATCTTGACTATAGTGCCCCATTTTAATAATTTAGAACATAAACTGAACTAACCTATATGAATTCACAGAACCACATTTTAACCTAACCAGTCGAACCACTATGGACGAATTTCCGTGACACATTTATTTTCAGTTAATCTAATCTTATTTAACATCACCATCTAATATATGGTGATCTATTCTAATTGTAGCTGTTCTTGCACTGGGGCCTTGTCCTCTTTAGTACATCTTTTATCCTACCCAATGTAGGAGCCAGAAGAGACAATTAAAGTGTCAAATAAGGTAAAGGCAGGTGGTTTCAAGTGAAAATATGTAAGGCTATTCAGACTAAATTTTCCTTAATATTAATTTATTTTATAAACTAACTTACAACTAATAAATGGAATTTTGGGGCCCTTTTACAATACTGGGTGGCCAAAATTAGAACAGTAATACTCAAACATATGTGTACACACAAAAATGCAAACTGTAACGCTTTTTAACAAGACAAGCTACAGCATGCACACTCAATCACACCAACTTTCTACAACTACTTAATGATTAGGGAATAAATACAAGCAACGAAATTTACATAGCAAACGAGTTACTCTCTGCCTGCAATTCAACATAAGAGAATAGTACAGCAACACATACAAAATAGATTAGACAGATTATATGGACATACATATACTTAGTATTTACTTGCATCTTCAACCTTAGGTTATTTTTTCCAAGCAAAAGAATTATTCTATAGGCCTATATACTTTTCCCTTTATATATGGACATACAATATCAGAGATTTTAAACTCCGAGCTTATTTAAGACAGTTTATCCAAAAGATCAATAAAACACTCAATACTCAAAAGTCCGTATGAGACCCACCAACAATGTGCAAACAGATGACACTGAATTAGTACTCAAGTAAAAAAAAAAAATTGCACCCTTATACTTCCACAATATGTCATTGGAACAAACCACCGCTTCAAGTTTATCGTAGTTGATTGTTTTCAAAGAATGAAACTACTAAACAGTTCAGCATATACCACTCATTACCTATCAGTGTTCTGCAGTAGTGCACTTCTCGTTTATCAGTTAAAATGAGGAAATCGGAGCTTGTTTTTTATTTTATTTTATGTTTTAAATATGATTATACTAATAAGAAATAAAATTCAAAATATGCAATATGTACAATTCACCATGTTATTATAATGTAAAATAATTATTATATTATGTTAATATTAGAAAAATAGTACCCTTACCTACCTAAATAAAATTGTGGATAAACCAGACTTGACATTACTCTTACTAATATTTCATTTTCTAAACTATTCCCTACCATGGTTAGCTAGCTAACTGCCCTCACCCTTCTCTCACCCATCTTACCTATCAGCTAAAAAAATAAATAATTTTAAGTCACATAAAAACTGCCGCAGGGCTGGTCTAGAAGGGAAGATGTTTTTTTTTGTTCTTTTTCTTTATATTATCTCATTTCTTGAAGCTCAGAATGAACTGGAAGTAATTAAAATCAAAATCAAAATATTTATTGAATACATTCAGCAAAAAAAAAAGTTATTATTTTTGTTTCTTAAAATACAAAAATGAAGGTTCCCTTATCAAACCAAACAAATTCAAAACAAAACAAAACAAAAAAAACTACCACACCAACTTTATATAACCTTACCTTTGATATCGTGTTTTCCCTTTAATGTGAATAATAAATAGTAAGTACAAGCTCTCCCTAATTTGAGCAATTTGCCTCTTTATCCTTTGTAAGAGTTACGTTTTAATGCTTTCATATAGTTAATGATGGAAATAAACATTGAAATATTTGTAAGCTCAATTAAAAAGGATATGCAATTTTTTTTGGTCACAGTATAAAAGCACAAGTTTGTGTGGATATACTGTATACACATTTCAAGAGCATAAAACACAGTTCTTCAGGAAAAACAATTATTCCCAAATCAGTAGGTTCACTCTCTGAGAAGAAGCAAAAATAAATCCAGTTGAAATCTCCATTAAAATGGTATTACGAGAGTAATTACCATAGTTTACACACGATAAGTACAGATCGCAGTAATAAAAATGAAGGCATGGAAAACAGAAGTTTCCCATTTTATTGGTGACGCGTGAATTTCCTCTGAGAACAATGATTTTTTCGTTTTAAAGCATTCAGTATTAGTGATAAAAAGGCTTATGAATTCATTTCTCTTGATCAGTGTCCTGCTGAGTTTGATAAGAATCTGTTCTACGACATGCAGTTGTAAATATATAATTTAAAAGGAAGTAAAAAGATTATATATATATATATATATATATATATATATATATATATATATATATATATATATATATATATATATATATATATATATATATATATATATATATATCAGGACCTCATTTAAACTGGATGGTATCTAGCGGAGATATTCAAGAAAAGTTACAAGCTTTCCAGGATTAACAGTCCTCATTGTCTGGTATGTATGGATACCAGACGATGAGGACAGTTGGTCCTTGAAAACTTACAACTTTTTCCTGAATATCTCCACTAGATACATCCAGTTTAAATGAGGTCCTGTAATTCATTGTATTAATGCACAAAACAATTGTATAAGTGGTAGAGTATATGCATACATACATACATACATACATATATATATATATATATATATATATATATATATATATATATATATATATATATATATACATCCTTACATCCTTTAGAAAGGTGGCATACATATAGTAGCCGAAGGTGTTGGGGTAAAGTTATCAACGATATCTGTGAAAGCTGCTTCACACAGGACCAGACAAAGATTATTTGAATATATTCGCCATGACACCCAATTCACGGCCATCAACTGGTTGCTGTAGATGTCATGAGCTGAGTTTGTCGAAACCGTGTCAGTTTGGGCACCGATGAACATGTATTTTGGGTTCATGGCTTCCAAGACGATATTGTTTGCAGACGCTGTGGAATACCTGAGGAGTTGCTTGTTGAGACCTGCGCAGTAAGAGACGGCCATTCTGTGGATATAACCAGGTGAAGAGAAGTGCTTTTATTATTATTATTATTATTATTATTATTATTATTATTATTATTATTATTCAGAAGATGAACCCTTTACATATAGAACAAGCCCACCACAGAGGCCATTCACTTGAAAGTCAAGCTTCCAAAGAATATTACGGTGTTCATTCGAAAGAAGTAACAGAAGGTAATAAGAAATACAGAAAGAAGAGATCAGTTAGTGAGTATACACACAAAAATACTTCTTTTCGCCCTGAATTAAATTTCTGATCCTTTCATTCATTTTCAATGACCACGTATTCATTTCAGCAGCTGCAAACATTCCGGCTTAATTTGTACTGTAAAATTTTATAGGAAAGTGTTAGGAATAATACCTTTAAACTCACACGGTATGTTTTGATGTGTGTAAATCAGAAGTAGAGGGAACTAGACGGCGTAAATTAACGGAATTAGGGGAAGAGAATGCACTCGTATGGAACACGCGTTAATGATGATGCAATGCAATAAATTAAAAAAATAACTTACGTTTGAAGTGACAATAGCATCAAGGGAGAAAATTGGTGTAAAGGCACAAAGAGAATAAACAGAGAGAGAGAGAGGACATTCTGAGAAGAAAGGAATAACGAATTTGGAAACCCACGGCCAGGTTCTTTGTGTGGTGTCGTAGTGAATGACCTGCCCATCGATGATTCTGGAGACGTAGGCCTTGAGCCAAAACTTTGCTGGGATCTTCGTGCCGTTTAGGCCAATCAGAAGTGTGCATGGCTGAGCCTGACGGGGAGAAAAGGGAATTACTTTAATATCTTCAACAGGAATTTAGTTCCCCACCTTGACATTTTACGCCATTCCTCAACGACCCCCATTGTTCTGACAAGGTGATCTGTTTCCCACAGGGTACAAAATACTCCTGATGAATTTCGGCCGCAGTTCGATCTTGAATTTGACGCCAGGATTTTTATTTTCCATTTACGGTCAGTCTTGTCTTTTTCTCTCTTCTTTCCACTTGTTGACAGATTTGGTCAACGCTCAGGAACTGAACCCAAATTTGGCTGAACCCAACTTCATCTTTTTGCTGATTTTTGCCCCCTCAACCCATTAAAGTTTGCATTTACATACTTATATAGAACCTGCAGTGTATTATTTACACCTAATCAAATACTTTTCAGTCAGAAGTAGTAAAGATCAAGACCCTTCTCAGTTTTACAAACAAACTTGATGCAATTTGATTCACAATAGAATGGACATTTTCTTACCAAGTCAGCGGTGTTCACAACGAATCCCTGGCAAGAGGACTGGAGACTAGTGCATGCCCCAAAACAGAGCAAGGTACTCTTGGCAGAAGGTATGACCATTTCGACATTGGCTCTGGGTATGTGGGGCAGAGTGAAGAATCTGTTAATTATGTTAACAGCATCTGATGTAGGTATCATCATCTTCCACAAGATACAGAGGAACACTACCAGTAGTCCCCAGGAACGCATCCTTTAACAAAGTTGATTATCCATAAGTAAAAGTACTGAATTCTTTAACAAGAAGAATAATTCATTTTATCACTGCTGTTAATTATACAGACACTTTCTTATGTAACAAACACAGTCGTCAATAAAATTAGTAGGCCGGCTTCAAAAATGCAAAATGGTGCAGTGGCAGAAAGCTGATTACGAAAAGGAAGTGTAACATAAAACATTAACAGATAAATGCATACAGTATAGAAATTACATATTGTTAATAGTTGTTTTATAAAAAGAAAGATGAAAAAAGAATCAGGCACCAGAATAAGGATGTTTACATTGCACAATACATGGCCCTCACCAATTGCCCTTTCCGGTGAAATATAAGTAATGGGAGATGACATTTCAAGAGTCTAAATCCTAATAATCTTTGTTAAGGAAAGATACCACTATGTCGAGCAATTTTGTCTTGGAAATCAGGACCCCTGGAGGCTGATGTTTCATCAGTCATCAAGGGAACATCTGTGGCACTGATTATCCCGGTATATACTCGAAGTTTTTCAAAGAATGCCAAGTTTATGGTAATAGTGGATGGAATATTTCTTTAAGGACGTGCGACTCCTCCTTTCCCCCCCCCCCCCCTGCCTCCAACTCCGCCCTCCACAAAAAAAAAAAATTGGTCTAGAAATTAAGACAGTGATCATCAGGCATAAAGGTTGTCACACGTATTGCCTCTGCACAGGTGATACATGAAAAGAAGCGCATTATGAAATTGGGTTATTAGAAACTGCTGTTTAATTTTCAGTTAAATCTTGTAGCCACTTCGTAATACGTTCAAGGAGCACTAGTAGCTGCAACTGGAGTTTCACCATACTCATACTACCTTATCTGATTTTCAAGAGCAACACTGAAATCAAGAGTTAAAATAAAATGTTCTCCTGGTGGAGGACCAGACATGATAGTGCTACCGATTAAAACACTCTCTTACACAACTTTCTGCCATTGGTCACTTAAAATAAAAGAAAACTGAGTGAAGAGTAATGAAGTTTATTTATGCAGGCCTGTTATTCATGGTAAAGGCAGAGCCAAAGCTTAATTAAACATGCGCACACTCAAATTTATCGATATTGTCCTGGACTTGTTTGACCTAAAAAAAAAAATGTCTCCCGAGTGCTCTAATGCTCCCTGACTCTGTAACTCATCTAACGCCGATAAACGTTAGTTGAGATCTATCGCCAATGTCAGTTCACTGATTGAGGGTTTAACAGTTTCAACCAAACTTTTGAGCTGTTAGACCACCGGTGTAGCCCAGCCTTTGGACGCTGTCCACTTCTTTTTCACCTTTTCTAAATCTGTACGTAAATTGATTGAGCAACTTATGTCACCGGGAATATCAAAATCAACGAAATTCAAATAAAAATCCATGACGTGGAACACCACGTATCTTTATTTTCAGCTTCACAGCATAGTAAACATTGATGGAAAATCAGTGCCTCGCGTAATTATTCATGCAAACCCTTTACAGTCAGTAATATTACAGTATATATCCAGCATCTGCTTTTAAAAAAGAATGATAAATATCATTATTTATTGTTGCTATGATTCTTGTAATCATCCTGCTTAAGTCTAGTGAGACTATCTCAGTTTTGACAGAAGAAGAAAGTAAATCATTTAACAGCTGTTCCGAATTCACAGAAGAAAGGAAGAACTGAACGTTGGACAGTTGTTACATAATTTACCAGCTGCTAAAAAAGAAACTCATTCGTGAGATTGAGACCCTGCAATGTGAACTCAACGGCTTCCGGACTGTTATTCTTTTTAATGAAGTTCGTGTTAAAGAGTGCCTTCATCCGAAATGATGATAATGATAGAGTAATGAATATTGCTTCCAACCAGTTTTGTTGGATATTTTCACCTGTTTTATGAGTTTGATTTTTATTTTCACTTCATTTCTTTTTTCTTTGATTCCAATAACGCTCCTTACTAGTAAAGGCCAGGCTGTACGTATATATCACCAGTTTTTATGAGGTTTCGTTCGTTCCATTCTCTTCCTTCGTTATTTCTCCATCTCACTCATTCTGCACTTCTTAATTTACACGAGGAAGGAGAACATGGAAATCACTGTTCTTTACCCAAAAATGATTTCAATCGAGCAAGATCGCAATATGTTCTGTGAAATTCTATCCTTCATTGAAGCTACTGACGTCCGAAAGCAGTTTCCGGTAGAACATGGACAAACAGGATGTTATTTTTTATTCAGGAGACGTCACGATTATTTCAACGTTCAAGTCGATACAGATGAAGCTGTAACGTCCCAAGACAGAAAAAAATTGAAATTTTAATCGAATGTAAGAACAGCGAAAGCCGTCTAGGCATTTCATTAGAGGCATACGTTACCTTGGTTGTGTGCTAACAGCAGAAGAAGAATTCTGTCTCCATTCGGCCAGACTTACTGCAAGACTGTATAGCAGCGAGCGGTCAGGAAGATCACGGGGCCGTTATTGTGAATCCCTGGCCTTCTATTGGCTGCTTGGCCAAACGTAGGATTTAAGTGGCGCTCGCGTTACTGTTGATTTAGCTCTAAGGAAACAAGCGCGAGTACTTTTGACTCGACTTCGTATTATGTGCTCCATTGTATTATGTCAAAGTTTGTTTGAAAGAGTGCCTTCACCAGAAATAGTGATAATAATGATAAAGTAACTAATATTGCTTCCAACCAATTTTGCTGGATATTTTCACCTGCGCTATGAGTATAATTTTTATTTTCACTTCATTTCTTTTTTCTTTGATTCCAATAACGCTCCTTACTAGTAAAGGCCAGGCTATATGTATATCACCAGTACTTATGAGTTTTCGTTCCCTTTTCTTCCTTCGTTATTTCTCCATCTAACCCATTCTACACTTCTTAATTTACACGAGGAAGGAGAACATGGAAATCACTGTTCTTTCCCCAAAAATTACTTAAATCGAGCTTAATTTACACGAGGATGGAGAACATGGAAATCACTGTTCTTTCCCCAAAAATTATTTAAATCGAGCTTAATTTACACGAGGATGGAGAACATGGAAATCACTGTTCTTTCCCCCAAAATTATTTAAATCGAGCTTAATTTACACGAGGATGGAGAACATGGAAATCAATGTTCTTTCTCCCAAAATTATTTAAATCGAGCTTAATTTACACGAGGATGGAGAACATGGAAATCACTGTTCTTTCCCCCAAAATTATTTAAATCGTGCTTAATTTACACGTGGATGGAGAACATGGAAATCACTGTTTTCCCCCAAAATTATTAAATCGAGCTTAATTTACACGAGGATGGAAAACATGGAAGTCACTGTTCTTTCCCCCAAAATTATTTAAATCGAGCTTAATTTACACGAGGATGGAGAACATGGAAATCACTGTTCTTTCCCCCAAAATTATTTAAATCGAGCTTAATTTACACGAGGATGGAGAACACGGAAATCACTGTTCTTTCCCCCAAAATTATTAAGTCGAGCTTAATTTACACGAGGATGGAAAACATGGAAATCACTGTTCTTTCCCCAAAATTTATTTAAATCGAGCTTAATTTACACGAGGATGGAGAACATGGAAGTGACTGTTCTTTCTCCAAAAATTATTTAAATCGAGCTTAATTTACACGAGGATGGAGAACATGGAAATCACTGTTCTTTCCCCAAAAATTATTTAAATCGAGCTTAATTTACACGAGGATGGAAAATATGGAAATCATTGTTCTTTCCCCCCAAAATTTTTTAAATCGAGCTGAATTTAGACGAGGATGGAGAACATGGAAATCACTGTTCTTTCCCCAAAAATTATTTTAATCGAGCTTAATTCACACGAGGATGGAGAACATGGAAATCACAGTTCTTTCCCGCAAAATTATTTAAATCGAGCTTAATTTACACGAGGATGGAGAACATGGAAATCGCTGTTCTTTCCCCAAAAATGATTTAAATCGAGCTTAATTTACACGAGGATGGAGAACATGGAAATCACTGTTCTTTCCCCCAAAATGATTTAAATCGAGCTTAATTTACACGAGGATGGAGAACATGGAAATCACTGTTCTTTCCCCCAAAATGATTTAAATCGAGCTTAATTTACACGAGGATGGAGAACATGGAAATCACTGTTCTTTCCCCCAAAATGATTTAAATCGAGCTTAATTTACACGAGGATGGAGAACATGGAAGTCACTGTTCTTTCCCCAAAAATTATTTAAATCGAGCTTAATTTACACGAGGATGGAGAACATGGAAATCACCGTTCTTTCCCCAAAAATGATTTCAATCGAGCGAGATCGCAATATATTCTGTGAAATTCTTCCCTCGCAATATATTCTGTGAAATTCTTCCCTTCATTGAAGCTACTTACGTCCGAAAGCAGTTTCTGGTAGAACATGGAAAAACGAGATATCATTTTTATTCAGGCGACGTCACGATTATTTCAGCGTTCAAGTCGATACAAATGAAGCTGTTACGTCCAAAGACAGAAAAAAATTGAAATTTTAATCGAATGTAAGAACAGCGAAAGCCGCCTAGGCGTTAATTGAAAGTATACGTTACCTTGGTTGTGTGCTAACAGCAGAAGAAGAATTCTGTCTCCACTCGGCCAGACTTACTGCAAGACTATAGCAGCGAGCGGTCAGGAAGATCACGGGGCCGTTATTGTGAATTCTTGGCCTCCTATTGGCTGCTTGGCCAAACGTAGGATTTGAGTGGCGCTCGCGTTACTGTTGATTTAGATCCAAGGAAACAAGCGCGAGCACTTTTGACTCGACTTCATATTATGTGCTCCATTGTATTATGCCAAAGTCGCACTACCGTGGTAAGGGAGTGTGGCTGTAAAATATTAATTTAGGAAAAGGCCTACTGACCAAAGGGGGGCCAGCACTCCAATTAACAACAACAAAAAAAAAAAAGGGTGATGTGAAAATATACTCCAAGACTACCAATATTCAATGGGGATTTTTTGATCTTTTATTTAGAAAAATACATTTTAAAGTTCATTTTACTATTCAGTACATATGCAACATATGCAATTTATGTACAAAATCAACAAATATGTCATAAAATACTTAAATTTACTATGTACATACATACATATACACACACCCATATATTGTATAGTATACATACCCATTATAGCATACACACATATATATCTGTATATATTAAAATTCCAGGTAACTACGTGTAAAATGAGAATAAATGTTTTTAAATGATTTACGCAATACATACCTATTCCTGTCCACTCAGGTATAATTCACAAAATCAGAGGTTGTAGTTTTTGCAAGATCTGTCAATAGAGCTCTGTGGCACGATCAAGATTTTACGTTAACACAGAAAAGTTCACAAACTGCTGCAAAGAAACGTGGCATTACTGCAAGCTGAAGTCAAAACTATGCCGTTCTAGGCTAACACTAAAAGTAAAACTAGGGGTGTCACGACTTTTTATCACCCGTCATTTAATCACAGCTCATTTCATCGGCTGACATTTAACAACTCGTCACTTAACCACTGGTCTTTTCATCACTGGGACACTTCATCATTTGACAGTTAATCACCGCGACAGATGATCACAGTTCATTTCACCATGCGACACCTAAGCACCTATTACTCTTATTAAAACTATGTCGAACTATAGCCATTGCGCAATTCAAATATTACTAGCGAAGAAGTATAAAACACTTATTACTAAATTAGGAAATGGTGTGATCTCACTTCCATACCCATTTTGAAACAGAATAACACCCATAGTACTAGATGGAAGACATATGTGATTTTGGAAAAACTTCTAAAGGGAATGATACTGTCTGCTTCCAGACATGTGAATACTACAAACGTAAAGAAAATAAAGACAGTTCTGTCCGTTGGCGATGCAGAGAATACCAGCCATTTATTACTACAAAAGAAAATCGCATGATTTCACTTCCATACCCAGAACATTCCCATTTTCTGGATGGGAATGGCATTGAGGCAAGGGCAGTGGTAGCAGAGATGAAAGATTTGATAACTGGAATAGGAGCTGTAAAAAGTCATATACAGGCACATTATTATTATTATTATTATTATTATTATTATTATTATTATTATTATTATTATTATTATTATTATTATTCAGAAGATGAACCCACCATAGAGGAAATTGTCTTGAAATTTAAGCTTCCAAAGAATATTATGGTGTTCATTTGAAGAAGTAATAGAAGGTAATGAGAAATGCAGAAAGAGGAGATCAGTTAGTGATTATACACACAAAAATACTTCTTTTCGCTCTGTATTAAATTTCTGATCCTTTCATACATTTTCAGTGACCACGTATTCATTTCAGTAGCTGCAAACATTCAGGCTTAATTTGTCCTTAAAATTTTAGAGGAAAGTGTTAGGAATAATACTTTTCAAGTCACACGGTATGTTTTGATGTAAATACAGAAGTACAGAGAGCTAGACGAGCGTAAATTAATGGAATTAGAGGAAGGGAATGCATTTGTATGGAACGCGCGTTGATGACGATGTAATGTAATAAATAAAAAAAAAACTAACGTTTGATGTGACAATAGCGTCAAGGAAGAAAAAGAACTTAGAGACGCATTGCAAGGTATACTGAATTGGTGTAAAGGCATAGAGAGAATAAACAGGGAGAGAAGATAACCAAAGAAGAAAAGAATGGCGCATTTAGAAACCTACGACCAGTTTCTTGGTGTGGCGTCGTAGTAAATGACCTGCCCGTCGATGATTCTGGTGACGTAGGCCTTGACCATAGACGTGGTGGGGATCTTCTGGCCGTTTAGGCCAATCAGCAGTGTACATGGCCGAGCCTGACGGAGAGACAAGGGAATTACTTTAATATCCTCAACAGGAATTTAGTTCTCCATCTTGACATTTTACCGCAATCCTCAAGGACTCCTATCGTACTGACAGCGTGATCTATTTCTTACAGGGTACAAAATGCTCTTCAGGAATTTTGGCCGCAATTAGATCTTAAATTTGACAACAGGATTTTTTTTTCTATTTTCCATTTACGGACAGCCTTGTCTTTTTCTCTTTGCCTTTCCACTTTTTGAGAGGCTTGGCTAACACTCCGGAGGTGAACCCAACTTTGGCGGAACCCAACTTTATTTTCCTCAGGAGATTTGCTGCCTAAGGCTAATAAAGTTTGCATTTAGATACTCGGGTAGAATTTGCAGTTTATTATTTACTCTTAAGCAAATACGTTTCTGTCAGCAGTAGTAAAGACCCTCCTCAGTTTTACAGACAAACTTGGTGCAACTTTGATTCACAATAGAACGAGCATTTTCTTACCAAGTCAACGCCATTCACAACGAATCCCTGACAAGAGGGCTGGAGACTAGTGCATGCCCCAAAGCAGAGCAGGGTACTCTTGGCAGAAGGTATGACCATTTCGACATTGGCTCTGGGTATGTGGGGCAGAGCGAAGAATCTGTTAATTGTGATGACAGCATCTGAGGCAGGTATCATCATCTTCCATAAGGTACAGAGGAACACTACTAATAGCCCCCAGGCACGCATCCTTTAACAAAGATGATTATCCATAAGTTAAAATTTAAAAGTAACGCATTCTTTAACAAGAGTAACTAAAGACTTTATCACTGTTGTTAAGTACACAGACACTTTCGTATGTTACAAACACAATAGTCAATAAAATTGGTAGGCTGGCTGCAAAAATGCAAAATGGCGCAATGGTAGAAAGCTGGTTATGGATAGGAAGAATAACATATAGCTGTGAGCAAAACATTAACAGATAAATGCATACAGTACAGAAATTGCATATTGTTAACAGCTGTTTCATAAAAAGGAAGATAAAAAAAAGAAACGGGTCCCAGAATAAGGATGCTTACATTGGGCAATACTTAGCCCTCGCTAATTACCCTTTCCGTTAAAATATAAATAAAATAATGAAAGGTGACGTTTCAAGAGTCTAAATCAGATGTGGGCAAAGTATGGGCACCGGGCCGGAAGCAGCCCTCGACGCACTTTTAACCGGCCCGTGAGCGTTTATAAAAAAGTTTCAATGTTTAGGCTGCTTGCCATAATTTTCCTGCAATTACACAACGTATCACTAGATGGCGCATGCTGTAAACACACCCAGCCAACCATAATTTGACTATCCGTATGATAAATCTTACCATAAGTTTGATATGCGATAATTTCCGATATTTCTTTAATAATCTAGAAATTCATGATAATTTGAACATTTTCTTATGTCTGGAAAAGTAAATAAATATGTAAACTGCGTTCTCTCTCTCTCTCTCTCTCTGTCTCTCATTGAAATCAGTCTTGAAGGCTAGTAACCTCGACACGTTTTGCAGCGTGAGCTGTGTTTTTGTTAAGTTTGTTTCACGTTGTGAACACATTTGGACCTATGTAACGTAGTGTACTGTAGATTAGAGATGAACACTCTGAAACCATGAGTGGTCAAAAAAAGAGAAAAGTTGATAGCGAGTGCAGATTTTTTAACAAAGATTGATCAACAAAATATTTCTTCAGTGAAGTGCATTCGAAAGCCGTATGTTTGATTTGTAAAGTGTGCATTATAGTATTCAAGGGGGTATCATATCAACCGCTACTTTTCCACCTGGCACGCCAACTATGCTAGCAACCTTTCCAGTGATGAGAGGGCCACCACTGCTACAAAGTTAGCAGCTAGTTTACAGGCTCAGCGGAACATTTTTACCCATCAGCCCACAATTCAGGAGTCTTGCACGAAGGCAAGCTATGCACTGGCATACAAATTGGCAAAGGCAAGTAATCTATTCTCTAAAGGAGGATTTTTGAAGGAATGTATAATTGAGATTGCTGCACTTCTATGTCCGGACATCGCAAGCAAATATGAGAACCTCAGTCTGTCTTGGCAAGCAGTGACTGGTGTACAGAAGTAATTGATGACGACTTGGCCAGTGGATTAAACGAAAGCAGATTGTTGTGTGTCTTCGTTAACTCTGGACGAGAACAATGACATAAAGGACACTGCTCAACTCTTAATCTTTATCACAGGGATTAACGAACGCTTTGAAATCACTGTGGAAACTTTAGCCATGAAGTCCATCATGGGCACAACACGAGGAGTGGACCTCTATGAGAAGGTGTCGGGCATCATCGAGAGGTTGAAGCTACTGTGGAATAAACTCGTCAGTATCACTTCAGATGGATTACCAAATTTAATAGGAAACAATTAATGCTATTATGCAGGGTAATGTAGGCCCAATTCTGTCTTGTGCTTGTGGCCGGTCCGTCCATCAGTTTTCAAAACCCTATGTGGCCCTTGAGCCAAAACGTTTGCCCACCCCTGGTGTAAATCCTAATAACCTTCATTAGGGAGAGGAAACCGCTAAGTCGAGCAATTTCATCTTGGAAATTATCAGTCATCAAGGAAACATCTGTTGCACTGATTATCCCAGTAGATATTGGAAGCTTTTCAAATAATGCCAAGTTTCTGGTAATAGTGGATGGAATATCTTTTTAAGAATGTACGACTCCCCTCCTACTACCAAAAGAAATTTATTTAGAAATTAAGACAAAGTTATCATCAGACATAAAGGTCGTCACATGTATTACCTCTGCACAGGTAGTACTTGAAAGGAAGCATGTTATGAAATTTGCTTATTAGAAACTACTGTTTAGGTTTCAATTCAGGTTGGTAGACACTTTGTAATACATTCAGTGAGCACTAATAACTGCAACTGGAGCTTCATTATACTCATACTACCTTATCTGATTTTCAAGGGCAACATTGAAGTCAAGAGCTAAAAATGATTTCACTCCCTAGTGGAGGACATAACTTTCTGCTGTTGATCACTTAAAGAAAACTATGAGTGAAATACAGTGCATAGCCTCTAACAGCAAAGGTAAAGGCACAGCCAAAGCTAAATTGAACATACACCGGCTCAAATTTATCGATATTTTCCTGGGCTTATCTTGTTAGATCTAAAAAAAGTTTTCCCAAGTGCTTGAATGATTCCTGCCTCTGTACCTCATCTAACTGCAATAAATGTTGGTTGAAACCTTCTATCACCAATGTCAGTTCACTGATTGAGGGTTAAGCACTCTCAACCAAACTTTTGAGCTGCTAGACCACCGGTGTTACCCATCCTTTGGACGTTGTCCATTTCTTTTTCAACTTTTCTAAATCTGTACATGCATTGATTGAGCAGCTTCTGTCACTGGGAATATCAAAATCAACTTAATTCCTGGGTCTGGGCACCAGATTGTAGCATACCATTCCACATCAAGCTAAATCAAATAAAAATATATGGCGTGAAAACCAGAACAACAATTCTTTCCACACCTTTCTTCACATATCTCTTTTTGGCTTCACAATACAGTAAACATTGTTGAAAGTCAGTACCTTCAATAATTATTAATGCAAAACCTTTACAATCATTAACATTAATATATATATATATATATATATATATATATATATATATATATATATATATATATATATATATATATATATATATATATATATATATATATATACTGTACACAGTATAGATATATATGTTTGTGTGTTATCCAGCATCAATTTTTAAAAACTATGATAAATATTATTATTTATTGTTGTTATGATTCGTAATCATTCTGCTTAAGTCAAGGGAGACTATCTCATTTTTAACAAGCATATTTGCTGTCAGGAAGTGCCTGGATTGAATTTTTTTTTTTTTGAGGGTCAGGAAATCAACTTTGGCAACCCTAGAGCGATCAATTTGTGAGAAAAGAAAGCGTAATTTTCTATTGGGAGGGGTGGTCTCCAACGTTAATTTTTGACATCTTTAGTCTTCATATAAATAAAGTCGTGAGCTGCCGTATAATGTCATGAGAATTTAGACATTTTCTTTTATTTTTAAAGATTTTTGTCCGTTGGTATGTTGCGGGCCCACAAGTGAAGGCGTTCATCAAGTCCGGTAAATTGTGGTACTTATGGCAACACTGGCCTTTGAACTTTGCACTTTTACGTATCGATTTTCCTCTATCCACTTTTCCACCAACTTATCATTCATTAAGTTCAAAATTGACATTAAAACGTGACACTTTACCTCAAGTACAAATCTTATCTGAGGAGGAGAATACAGTACTGAAATTGCTGCAGGTGTGTGCATTGTTTGTAATTTGAAAATGAAATTGTACATGATAAAGAAATATAAGCTAGTTCTGTTATTATCTTCCCATCCATAACGTTGGGTTATTACATATGCATGCACGACGAAATACTTCGTAATAATAATAATAATAATAATAATAATAATAATAATAATAATAATAATAATAATAATAATAATAATAAACTTCACTAGAGAAAATGGCTGTGTCGACGCCTGTGAGTTTTTATTGCAGTGTCTCTAATCTCTCGGATGAGTTTCCTTGTAGCAGCAAACAAATTATTTAACAGCTATTCAAAGTTCAATGAGTAAATGGATAAAGGAATAAGTGAACTTTGGACAGTTGTTATATAATTATATAATTTACCTACTGCTACAAAGAAACTTACTTATTCGTGAGATTGAGAAACTGCAATATAAACTCAACTGCATTCAGACAGCCGTTCTTTTTAATGAAATTTGTTTGATAGAGGACCTTTTTCCGAAATAAAGATAATAAGATGATGGTGATCATGAAAAAAGTAATTAATATAGTTTTCAAACAATTTTGCTGGATATTTTCACATCTTTTCATGAACTTAATTATTATTTTCACTTCATTTCTTTTTTCCTTGATTCCGAGAACACTCAGTGACCCTCGTGATCTTGGTCCATGTAAATAGGGTTCAACTTCTGCATATTAATAATAATTATTATTATTAAAGGTCAAGCTATATTACAAGTTTTTTTTTTTATCAGATTTCGTTCCCTTTTCTTCCCTCGTTATTTCTCCACCTCCCTCATTCTGCACTTCTTAATGTACACGACGAATGAGAACATGGAAATCACTGTTCTTTCCCCCAAAACTATTTCAGTCGAGCGAGATCGCAATATATTCTGCGAAATTCTTCCCTCCATCGAAGCTCCTTACGTCCGAAAGTAGTTTCTGGTAGAACATGGGAAAGCGAGACATTATTTCCATTCAAGAGACGTCCACATTATTTAAACGCTGAAGTCGATAGAGATGAAGCTGTTCTATACAATGACAGACAGAAAACAGATGAAATGTTTGTCGAATGTAAAAACAGCAAAAGCCGTCTAGGCATTAATTGGAAGTATGCTTTACCTTGGTTTGTGCTGACAGTAGAAGAATTCTGTCTGCACTCGGCCGGACTTACTGCAAGACTGTATCACAAGCGGTCTGGAAGATCATGTGACCGTTATTGTGAATCCCTGGCTCCCTATTGGCTGCTTGGCCAAACGTAGGACGAGATACTGTTGATGCATCACCAAGGAAACAAATCTCGAATAATTTTGACTGAACTTTATGTTATGTGCTCCATTGCATTATAATCGGTCTCGTGATGCTGATCTATTCAGCGTATGTACTATTTCCTTTGACGTCCTATTCCTTTTTCTTTTGAATAATAATAATAATAATAATAATAATAATAATAATAATAATAATAATAATAATAATAATAATAATAATTATACAGAATACTTTAACACTATATTCCTTCATCTGGTTTTTCACAGTCAGGTGTTTTCTAGCAATTAATGCATGGCTAAGAACGCCTCATTTCGCTATTAGAATATCTCCATTTATACCTGCTGAAATGAGAGTTGAAAATAACAGAAGGTAATACAGATACACGAAGAAAAAATATAAAAAAGATAGTATATGTTAACTAATAGAATTATACATAAAATTCCTATGATATTTTTTCCAGTCACATTACCAGTTGTATCAAATTTTCATTTGAATCGAATTTTCAGGCAGATTTACGGTTGTATCAAATTTCCAGTTGTATGAAATCTCCAGTCATCTTTCCAGCTGTACCAAATATCCAGTCATATTTCCAGTTATATCAAATATGCAATCAGATTTATAGTTGTATCAGATTACTAGTAATATTTCCAGTTGTATCAAATTTCCAGTCAGATTTCCAGTTGCATCAAATTTCCAGTCAGATTTTTAGTTGTATATAGTTTCCAGGCAGATTTCCAGCTGTATCAAATTTCTAATCAGGTTTCCAGTCGTATCAAAATTCTAATCAGGTTTCCAGTCGTATCAAATTTCCAGTCAGATTTCCAGCTGCATTCAGTTTCAATCAAATCTCAAGTTGTATCCCGTTTCCAATCAGGTTTTCAGCTGTAACCAGTTTCCAAGCAGATTTGTAGTTTTATCCAGTTTCCAGTCAGATTTCCCATTGTATCCCATTTCCAATTAGGTTTCTAGTTGTATCAAATTTCCAGTCAGATTTCCAGTTGTATCCAGTTTCAATAGAATCTCAAGTTGTATCCGGTTTCCAATCAGGTTCCAGTGGTATCCAATTCCCAAGCAGATTTCAAGTTTTATCCAGTTTCCAATCAAATCTACAGTTGTATCCCATTCCAAACAATTTTCCAATTGTACCCAGTGCCCAATCAGATTTCCACTGGTCTCCCATTTCCAGTCAGGTTTCCGGTTGTATCCTGTTTCCATTTGTATCCAGTTTCTAATCAGATTTCCAGTTGTATTCCGTTGTATTTCCTCGTATACCAAGTGTCCCAACCGATGCTTGGATCAGTATTTGAGGCACATCAATAAATACGTCCTTATTATGCATGTATGTAAGTATCTATATAATGCAGAGCATGTGTATATTTATGTATACATAGTCCCCATACATCCAAAGCATGTCTCCTTTTGCTTTTCAATTTATACATTACATATATATTGAAATTCGAAGAGAAAAAAAACTACTTTACGTCACGCAAGACATCGAACTCAGTCTGTGAAATCAAGGCAAGACTCATCCTTTTCCTGCCGGGGAATGATTGCATCATAAGAAGAATCTCTCTCTTGTTATGATGCAGCCCTTGTTACTCTGTAGCTAAATACATTCGGCGTCGGTCTACTGCTTTTGCCTGAGGGGATATAAAGTGCTTTTGCATCGACCTGAATAGAAGCTCTGAATTCTGATAGCTCCTAATGGTTCTTCGTTGGTGACCACCTAAGGAACAAAGCGTGTCCCTGAACAATGAAATCTTTAGGTACTCGAGAGGTGCGAGTTTGAATCGTCTTAACAGGATTAAATGGGGAACGGCCACACTCACTTAACGCTGAATGGTTTTAGAAGCTCGCTTAAACAATATAATCTCTCATTCTTGGACCCGTTCGTGACTGAGATCAGATCATACACTAAAATCCAGAAGGATTTCTACGGTTTTGTTGAGACGTTTTCAAGTGTGTGTGAAAGGCAAAGGTAATATGCGCTCAGTAAGAGATTATCGACCAAAATCACGAGCGACTGATATTCCAAACAGTTTAGCCTTTCAGTGATATATGGCTTAATCAAGGTTTCTGCGGTTTTGGATTCAACTGTCGTTTTGTTGAACGCGATTAAAGATAATAATCCTAGAAAACTCTATGCATGGTAATTACAGTGGCGCACAACGCACTCAAATGTGTGTGTATATATATATATATATATATATATATATATATATATATATATATATATATATATATATATATATATATATATATATATATATATATATATATATATATATATATATATATAAAGAGATACGAAACGTCGGCGTATTATTAAATGGATGAAGAAAAAAGAACGCCTTTCTGTAACTGCAATTTTGCCTATATATGTATTGTCACAAAGCGTACCAGGTACCTGGTTATTACACAACTAATCACAGAATTCAAAAATTTACCTCACTTCAGCCAGATACCTGAACTCTCGTAACAATAAAAATTACAACTGAGTATTCTAAAGGTAACAGTGATCCCTTTAAAAGCTAATTAATCACGTGAAAAATCAAACTAAGTTTATCAAGACTAGTGTGAGGTATCAACAATTAAACAAGAAATATACTAGAGTAAAAGGGTATCACTCCATCAAACAACTTTAACTGTTTCCCCAGTCTTAATTCACTTCAGCAAAACTTAAGGAACAAAAGATGTTTATTACTTTGCCCTATGTAAACAATTAATCCTATTCATTGGTGGTTAATAAATGAAACACTCACTGTTCTTAAAAACACTAAATACAAAAAATTTTTTTTAAATTCAAAATTTATAATTAGAATTCACAATCTGAAAAAAATTAACTTTTACCTGAAAACAACACAAAAATTTAATTTGTTCTTGTGTTAAATTATTAAACAAAACTAATTCACAAAACTTTAATTTATCAAGAAATTAATTTAATCAAGCAAACTTTAAACTATCAAGAATTACTCAAGATTTAAAAAGAAAATCTTAATAAATAAAAATTAAATCAAGTATGCAATGTTAAATTATCAAGAAATATTTAAAATGCTAGGTATATAAATGTTAAATCACCAAAATATAAAATGTGAAAATCAAGAGATTGCAAGCACAAGAACACAAAAAATTACAAAACAGATTTATCAATAATAATTTCACTAAAGCAAAATTTCCCTAATATACCTTATTATACAATGGTAATAATATGTAAAATTCACTTTACCTTGCACAAGCTTGTGAAAAGCTTTGCAAAATCCACAAAACACACTTTTTGGCAGGTGCCATTACAGTTTTCCTAAAGTCAGATCTCAAAACCTAAGATTAACACTAGTGACCACACAAATACTCTATGTTAACTTCTCTCTTTTGAAGAGAGAGAGAGAGAGAGAGAGAGAGAGAGAGAGAGAGAGAGAGAGAGAGAGAGAGAGAGAGAGAGAGAGAGAGAACCAACTCTAATGGTCTCTTAAATCAGAATGAACAAATATTGCGATTCCAGTGGGAAATGAAACAGTTAGGTGACGTCAGAACAGTACGTGATCAGAGTAACGCAATCCTACAAAACATGACTTAATCGACTGATATATGTGCATTTACTCTCAAAAAGGCATATACAATTCAAGCAGAAAACTGTGTGGGATGAAGCTCTTAACGAAATCTCAACACGATCAAAACAGACAGTGACTGGCCAGCCACAGAAGGCATGCTTTCACAATAAAGACGAAGGACCAAAGTTGGGTTTCCGAACAGTACATGAAACATTGTGAAATCATTCGTATTTTCTCGTATGGGACAAAGCTTTTACAGACTCAATTGGCATTCCCGCACCAGTTAACTCGTTATCCTCGCGACAACAACCAAACCAAAACACGACATCACAAGTACAGAACACTTGTTGTTAGGGGACAAAATGTGGGTCACGTACTACGTATTATTAAAACATAATACCAGTTTTAAATTATGCTATTAAGTTATCTAAATCACTAACTCTTTTGAGATCTGACATTACACTAAACACGATATTTCAACAATTATTATTATTACACATAACACATGATAAATAGAAGAATAAATATATCAAAACTGTGGGAGGATATACGTATTACAAGGCAACTTAATGAAATTCCTCCCCCCAGAAGATTAGTTATCCCAGGTTTGAATCCAACAATTCAGAACAAGATAAATAATCAGTAATTACATTGTTCTTTCCAAAAATGTTCTCTATCTCTACACAGCATGGTTACAAAATCAGCCAGGGGAGCTACTATAGCTGAGAAATTCAGATGGTGATAAAATCCAGCCATGCTAAAAAATCTTTGTAGTTGTTTCTTCCTCTGTTGTTTCCTTCCTGGTGTTTCAGTCACATCCTTGAACAATTTTGAAGTAAAGTTCGTTCCTCTATCACTTTGCACAATTTCTGGTATTCCAATCTTGGGGAAAAACTCCACCAACTTCTCAGCAATTACCTTTGCAGGAATCACCTCAGGATACCTTGTCACTGGACACATTAATGTTAACAGATATTCATTTCCTTTCTTTGTTTGCAGAAGCAGCCCAACCACATCTATAATCACCTTGCTAAAGGGTTCTCCTCTAACTTCTTTAGGCTGTAGGGGGGCCTTCTGAATGGCTTCATTTGGTCTTCCAGCTATCTGGCATGTGTGACATTCTCTGCAAAACCTGCTAACATCTTTGTGAAGTCCAGGCCAGAAAAAATACTTCATAATCTTCTCAACATTCTTCCTGATTCCCATATGTCCAGACTTGTGTGCTACTGCTACCACTTGCTTCCTCAATGGATATGGAATCAAAATTTGATGATATTCACCCCCACTCAGCATTTCCTGGTATATCTGCAGGTCGATGCTTCCTCATTAGCAATCCTTCCTTTAGATAAAAACAGGTATGAGTTTGTTGCATCTCTTCTTGATCAACGACTCTGAAGAACAAGTCAGCCGACGTTGCATCCTTTTTCTGCAGTTCCATTAGTTACTCTCTAGTCACTTGACCAACTTCAAGGGCTGAACTCTCCATACTTGCTAACTCTTTTACTGTAGTTTCACTACTATCATCAGGAACACTTTGACTACTCTGAGTCTCTTCAAAAACAACAGGAGTCTCCTCTTCTTGGGAAATCTCTTCATTGCTAACACTAGGGGACACTTCTCTTTCCTGGAACAGCTCTTCTAAGCTCAAAGATCCTTCACTTGACCCTTCTTGTGCAGGTAAATCCGCAGTTTCTTCACTTGCAGATGTAGTTTTCTTCATAATCCTGGTAGTTACACAACTTGGAAAGAGGTGGGGGTTTTTCTTCCTTAAATCTACCGTAGGACTAATCCTCAACGGTTTGTCTGTCACTATAGGACAAGGAACAAATGGTGCACCACCAACCTCCTTACCCAGTAAAACATGCACACCTTCAACAGCTAGTGAGTCCTTTACAGCAAGATCAACATTCCCTGTCACCAATTCACAGGACAGGTACAAGCAGCATATAGGAGTTACCTCTTCTCCTCCTATACCCTTCAAAATAACTGAATCTCCGGTGAGATTCTTCTCCAACTCTGGGTGAGCAACACAAACTACCACACTATGGTTATTCCGCATATCACGTAATACCTTGACTGGTACCTGCAAACTTCCTCCCTGAGTTACCAGCATACCTTCATAGATATATGGCTTAAAAGCCTCCAAGCTGCTCAGTCACTCACTGCTTGAAGTTACATTTCCACTGGTTGCTAAATACTCTGCTTGTTCAGACTCAGTCTTCCCAGCTGCCTTAGTCTTACTATGAATTTAATCTATTATGAATTTTTTAATAGACTAAATTCACTAGTTCCGACCATAAAATTCAAAACAGAATGGGAAAAGGACGGAAAACTGCCGTTCTTTGATGTACTAATCATAAGGGAACAGAACAGATATGCTTTCACAGTATATAGGAAACCCACTTTCGTTGTTTCTCACATGAATTTCCTTAGCTACCACGACGTGTCCGCAAAGATCATGATAGGGTGCAACCTATTTCTCAGTGGACTTAGAATATGTTCAAATGGATATCTAAATAAAGAATTCAACATGATCCGCCAACACCTAATGCAACCGCTCTATCGACCACACATTATCGAGAAGCCTATTAACAAAGCGAATGAAATATACTACAGAGGTCCCAGTCACAACAGGCAAACAGGTTTTAACGACAAAATAAAGCTTCTGTACGACGAAAACATCCAAAAAACTACAGAACATCTCAGGTCTAACAATCCTTTTATTTTCCATTATCCCGTGCAGCAACTGTAATGAGGTTTACATGGGGGAGATGTGTAGGTCCACCTCACAAAGGATGACAGAGCACAAAAGATCAGTACGATATGCTTCAGAGAGTTCGAGGATTTTCCTACATATTAGGGATAAAGCCTGTACCATAAACTGGAGTGGTGCCAAGCTGGTTTGCAAAAGTAGTTGTCCATACAAAAGGAAGTTGCTGGAATCTGCTATCATCAGTCAAACCAACAATATGAACCTTTCGGGAGGACATTGGAAATCGGATGACATCTATGGGTTAATCCTCAGGCCCCTGCTTAAGAAGGTGTTTCAGAAAATACAACCACTAGACGCATCGCCAGACGGGAGCTAACGTAGCCACAATTCACAAGGGAATACCTTAATTTCCATCGCTCCTGGGTCAATGGCCACTTGCGTGCCAACGAGACTTACTGCCAGACCTACATATGTTTTTGTATATATATACCCTTGTATCTGTTATCTGTCCATATTTTACCAGTAAACAGGGGCACAGAAGGAAGTGCTCGAAATATATGGTTGAAACATTCACACAGTGTTTTATCGGCCTTTTATCTTCATATATATATATATATATATATATATATATATATATATATATATATATATATATATATATATATATATGTGTGTGTGTGTGTGTGTGTGTGTGTGTGTGTGTGTGTGTGTGTGTGTGTATATATATATATATATATATATATATATATATATATATATATATATATATATATATATATATATATATATATATAATATATATATATATATATATATATACACATATATATATATATATATATATATATATATATATATATATACCATATATATTTTTTTGTTGCAGGCGATCACCTTTGTGGCATTGATTTCTTTGATGCAGACTTCTTCCTTCTGCTTTTAATACTTCTTCAAAGTTCCGGATAAGTAGACAGAGTCGTGGTGTGTTTTCCATTTATTGAAAATTACAACTGGCCGTTTCGCCTGAATATCAGGCTTTATCAAGCAGAACTAATACATTAAGATTCTCCCGTTCTATTTATACCAAGCCACTGACTGTAAGCGGATTATGGGAGTTGCTAAAGTTTTTATTTACAATGTTTAATTTACAACACATTAGGGTGGTTAGGTAGTTAACATAATATTTACATAATGTGTTATTACATAGTATATGATGTTATAAGTACTAGTTTTATGTTCTATTTCTTATGTTTCTTATGAAATTATCGATTTCTTCGGTTATGGCATTTGAATATAGGTGTGTCGCTGTTCTCCGTGGGTGACTGTGACCCTGGTTTCTGGACTGTGCAGAGGGTAAACTTCTTTCGGCTTCCACCTGTGTGTTTAAACTAGGCTTATTTGTGGCTATGCATACTGCTTCTGTGATATGAATTGCATCTGTATTTCATTTTAGTGTTGTCTACCAAGTCTTGTAGCAATGGTTTCTTGTCACGTTTGTCTGTATAGTGTTGGAAAATGGCTTCTGCGATTCTGAGTGCGAGTAATCTCCGTCTCAGGGTAGTGGATGTTCTGCCAATGTAATTTTCTCTGGAAGGACCACATTCCTCCTCCGGGCAAATAAATTCGTAAACTGCATTGGTAGTCATCTCCTTCGGTTTGGGTGTGGATGTGCTGTTTCTCATTACCAGTGATGCCAGTAAGCGGGGTTAACAATGAATATAACAATAGCAGCAACATAATCAAGAAGATTATTAGGAAGAACGTCAGACCACGAGCCCCTTATACTGACATAAACATACAAGTTTACTGCAAACCCCAAAACAGTGTAGTGCATTTGTTGCACGCAGCCACATTATGAATTAATTTTATCATATCACTGTGATTCATATACAAGCATTAAGCTACAAACGTCCTTTATATCCAGTTTTCTCTGCCTCGGAAATAGTATTTAACCATATTTGTTACCCGAAAGGGAATTTTTTTAGTTGATAAGTTCGTCGTCTCGTGGGGTCGAACCACGGAAGACAAGAACTCTGGACTACAGTGATGCCTTAAACCACCCGGCCATCAAGGGAGGTATAAGCTGACACTGACTCCCACCTACAAATCACTGTCGAACTCAGGTATTTGTAATGAGAATCGATATCAACCCACCTCTGCCATGTTAACCATGTAATGCGTTTGTTGCATGCAGCCATATTATGAATGAATTTTATCACATCACCGTGATTCATATACAAGCATTAAGCTACAATGTCTTTTAACACTTTCCACTCCTGCCGCAGCCGAGGCGAGTGTAACTGCTTCTCCAGGTACCCACTGATAATTAGGAAGTCGACTATTCTTACTGAGAAAGTTTTTAAAAAGTCTAATATTGTCTGCATGATAGCCGAAAAGATTCTTGATAATGGTATCAAAGAAAAGATGAATAATTTTCCTATCGTTATGTCCAGTTTTCGTTAACATAATATTAATACTCTTCACGAAGGAACGATAAGAATTTCCCAAAATGCACGGAAAACATTTGTTAGAATGAATATTCCATAGTAATTTTTGCTTCACAAAACACTGATATTCTATTTTTTCCCCTTCAGATATGTTCCCCCTTAACATCCATTTATCTGCGATTATCATTTTTCATAAATGGACTGACATCGTACTTGGGGAATTAAGAACGCTCTGTACTGACCTCTAGACAAGAAAGATGCATTTACCAAATTACTAATTAATTATTTCTTCTTTTCCTGAAATAAGTCCTTACTGGGGAGATCACTGTTATAATAATTTTGTTATATACAGAACAAAAAAATATAGAAAAGGACAAAAATATTGACATAACCGTAAAATAAAATGTAAAAGTCTTTGTAACGAGCTGTTGACAACGAGTGTGCGAATTTCCCCACAAGTACTTCTCCGCCCGCCCCGCCAGACCTATGGTCGCCCAACTCGGTAAAAGTACATCTTAGTTTTACCAGACCACTGAGCTGATTAAGAGCTCTCCTAGGGCTGGCCCAATGGATTAGATTTATTTTACGTGGCTAAGAACCAATTGGTTACCTAGCAACGGGACCTACAGTTTATTGTGGAATACGAACCACATTATAGCGAGAGATGAATTTCTATCACCAGAAATAAATTCCTCTTATTCTTCACTGGCCGGTCGAAGATTCGAACTCGCAGCCAGCAGAGTGCTGGCTGAGAACGGAACCCACTCTCCCAACGAGGAACTTACCTACTGCCCAATTCTGATATGAGTGTGTGAAAATATGCACAAGTAAGTCAACATATTTCAATGATTTTATGATTAGAAATTCATTTTTTTTATTTAAGCAATAGTTGTTTGAAATGGCGGATCAGTTAATAATATATTGATCTTATTTCTGGATGATATTTTAGCGATGGCCAAGCACTCAGTTGACAAGGAATACCACACATAGTTTTCTAAATTCAGATTTATTTGTGAGAATTTTATAACAGGCTGAAATTAGTACATTCACACAGACATATAAAACTCTCTGGATTTACCAAAAATATTTACTTTTTATTCAATGATTTCTGATGATTCATTATATATTCTTGTAAATTCTTGTAATTAACTAAGTTTTAATTGTTCAAGTATTTTTTTTTAGCTTTTTATAGGAATTCATATCGGATATCATTGGCATTAGTTATATATATTATCATAAGCCTGATATTTGAAAAATCTCCGTCACTTTCATAACACTGATATGTTCAGTCAATGAAAGAATGTTATGTTACTTGCAATGGATGTCTTTGTGTGTGTGAGAGAGAGAGAGAGAGAGAGAGAGAGAGAGAGAGAGAGAGAGAGAGAGAGAGAGAGAGAGAGAGAGAATGCACACGGTAAGACAGCGGCCACTAGTTTTTCTTTTTAGCGCCGCTACTACCAAACTGCGAATCTCCTCAGAGAGAAATATTACGATCTTTGCATGTTGCATAAAGTACATATTTTATAATAAAAGTTTAGGTTTAAAAGATAAAAGATAACATACAATTTTTTTTCCCTTGAGCTTCTTTACAGTGCAGAATACTCTTGGAGATTATACGTTTGAAAACAAAGTGTTGAATTGTTTTGATACTTTCGGCCTAGGCAGTATAGGTAATTTCGGCACTGTTCTTAGGCGGGGGCGGGTAAGGCGAACGTGGATATTTGGTGGTAGGTGGCAAACCTATTTACGTGGCATAGGCGAGAGTGTCATTGTTCAATTTCCTGGCCTCCAGATCCATAAGGTACGGTAGGCATGGCCGCAAAAGTCATTTGCTTGAGATTACTGCCAGAGATTATCCCGATCCCTTCTCGCAGATTCCTGGTCGTACTTTATCCCTCACGGGGGATTCCAGAATTCCCTCATCGGCAGTCAAAAGTCAGGAGGAAAGTGGAAACGATATTTGAAGGTTCCGGAATCCCCCGTCATAAATCAGACTGGGAATAGGAATATGTCAGAACTCTGGATAATCCCACTGTCCCCTTCGGAAGTAAGTGTTCCGGTGGTCAAGCCCACCAAAGTCGATGCAGGTGGGCAATAGCGACAGCGAAAAACGATGAGGAACCATTTCTTTCAAAAGAACACCTGCATCTCAAACACAACCCAAGTAGTCTGTCATGTAGATGATCAAAAGCAGTCGAGATTACAAAATATTTTTATTAAAAATGCCATGTTCTGTCGTGTAATCACCGTTTTTTATCGGCTATTCAATCTTTATACACACACACATATATATACATATATATATGTATATATATGTATATATATATATATATATATATATATATATATATATATATATATATATATATATATTCGGCTATTCAATCTTTATACACACACACACACACACATATATACATATATATATCTATATATATATATATATATATATATATATATATATATATATATATATATATATATATATGTATATATATATACACACATACACATGTATATATTATATATATGCATATATAACATGTGTACAAATACATATGCATATGTATATGTATACATATTTTATACACACACACACATATATATATATATTATATATATATATATATATATTATATATATATATATATATATATATATTATATATATATATATATATATATATATATATATATATATATATATATATATATATATATATATATATATATATATATATATATATATATATGAGAGAGAGAGAGAGAGAGAGAGAGAGAGAGAGAGAGAGAGAGAGAGAGAGAGAGAGAATGTTATTGCAGAAGATCTATAATGTTAATCTTTTGACTGGCATAATTTTTTATGTCATCGACAATGAAAAAGGTGAAATTTCAATGGTAAAAAATAAATGACAAATCATGAGAAGGAAGAATTTTTGTGTTCAGGTAAACGGATAATTTTCCAAGTGTACGTCTTCATGATATATTTCTTAACAATTTTCTTCGTCCCTGCTAACATTTATTATTTTCGTCCAGAAGTTACCGGTGGGTGGGGGGGGGGGGGCACAGAGTCTTTTGCCAACATCACTCTCCAAGTTGTGAGTCAAAACCGGACGGATTGTATACCATTCAACCAAACCTCCTTCTAACAGAACGACTATGTTTATCGCCACTGTTGTCGGTTCCTAGACATTGGACCGACAAACGAGTTGCCGCACTTTTTTCAGGATTCGCAGATTAGTTAAATAGGGACATTAGCTTCTCAAAAAGAGTGGCAAACAAAATTAAAAAGTTGGTAACGGAATTGTTCTTTAGTATATATGCGAGTTGCAAACAATTGTGAAAAATAAAACTTGCTTTAATTATCTGGATGAATATACGAATTACAATTAATATGGACAATATGCGATTTATTTTTCTAAAAGAACGAAACAATTTCTAATGTTAAAAACATACAGCCTGGGCAGAGGAGAAACGGAAGTGACCGCATGAAGTCACGCCTCTTATTTAACCTCCATAACCCTCCTAATCCCTCGCGTGAGGCTTTGCCTTCTCCAAGTAGCGGCCAAAGCAGAGATGATTATAAGAATGAGAGGTTATATTGTTTAAGCGAGCTTCTAAAACCATTCAGCGTTAAGTGACTGTGGCCGTTCCCCATTTACTCCTGTTAAGACGATTCAGACTCGCACCTCTCGAGTGCCTAAAGATTTCATTGTTCAGGGACACGCTTTGTTCTTTAGGTGGTCACCAACGAAGAACCATTACGAGCTATCAGAATTCAGAGCTTTTATTCAGGTCGATGCAAAAGCACTTATCCCTTCAGGCAAAAGCAGAAGCAGACAGACGCCGAATGTATTTAGCTACAGGGTAAAAAGAGCTGTGTCATGACAAGAGAGAGATTCTTCTGACAGTGCAATCCTTCCCAGGCAGGAAAAGGATGAGTCTTGCCTTGATTTCACAGACTGAGTTCGTTGTCTTGTGTGACGTAGAGTCATTTTTTTTCTAATCGAATTTCAATATATATATATATATATATATATATATATATATATAATATATATATATATATATATATATATATATATATATATATATATATATATATATATATAGTAAATATATATATATATAAAGTATAAACTGAAAACCGAAAAGATGACATGCTTTGGATATATGGAGACTATGTATACATAAATATACACATACTCTACACTATATATATATATATAAAAATACACAATAAGGACGTATTATGTATGTACCTCAAATGCTGATCCAAGAATCTGTTAGGAAACTTAGTTTACGAGGAAATACAACGGAATACAACTGGAGATCTGATTAGAAACTGGATACAAACGGAAACAGGATACAACCGGAAACCTGACTGGAAATGGGAGACCAATGGAAATCTGATCGGACACTGGATACAACTGGAAAACTGTTTGGAATGGGATACAACTGACGACCTAGTTGGAAACTGGATAAAACGTTAAATCTGTTTGGAAACTGGATACCACTGGAAACCGATTGGAAACCGGATACAACTTCAGACTCTATTGAAACTGGATACAACTGGAAATCTGACTGGAAATTTGATACAACTAGAAACCTAATTAGAAATGGGATACAACGGGAAATCTGACTGGAAACTGGATAAAACTATAAATCTGCTTGGAAACTGGTTACAGCTGAAAACCTGAATGGAAACGGGATACAACTTGAGATTTGATTGACACTGGATACAAATTGAGATCTGTTTGAAGCTGAATACAACTGGAAATATGACTGGAAATTTGATACAGCTGATTTGATACAACAGGAAATCTGACTGGAAATTTGATACAGCTGGAAACGTGATTAGAAATTTGATACAATTGGAAACTTGATTAGAAATTTGATACAATTGGAAACTTGATTAGAAATTTGATACAATTGGAAACTTGATTAGAAATTTGATACAACTGAAAATCTGCTTGGAAATTAGATACAACTAAAAATCTGACTGGAAATTTGACACAACTGGAATTCTGACTGGAAATTTGATACAACTAAAAATATGAGTGGAAATTCGATACAGTTAGAAATATGACTGCAAATCTGATACAACTGGATATTTGACACAACTGGAAATATGGCTAGAAATTTGATACAACTATAAATCTGATTGCAAATTTGATGCAACTGGAAATATGACTGGATATTTGATACAGCTGGAAATATGACTGGAAATTTGATACAACCGGAAATCTGATTGGAAATTCGATACAAATGGAAATTTGATACAACTGGTAATCTGACTGGAAAAAATATCTTAGGAATTTTATGTATAATTCTGTCAGTTAACATTTCCTATCTTTTTGATATATCTTCTACGTGTACCTGTATTACCTGTCTCTTATTTCAACTTACATTTCGCCAGGTATAAATGGAGATATTCTAATAGCGAAATGAGGCGTTCTTAGCCATACATTAATTGCTAGAAAACGCTTGACCGTGAAAAACCAGATACAAGAATATAGTGTTAAAGTATTCTATACAATTATTATTATTATTATTATTATTATTATTATTATTATTATTATTATTATTATTATTATTATTATTATTATTATTATTATTCAAAAGAAGAAGCAAGAGGATGTCACAGGAAATAGTACATACGCTGAATAGATCAGCATCACGAGACCGATTATAATGCAATGGAGCACATAACATAAAGTTCAGTCAAAATTATTCGAGATTTGTTTCCTTGGTGATGCATCAACAGTATCGCGTCCTACGTTTGGCCAAGCAGCCAATAGGGAGCCAGGGATTCACAATAACGGTCACATGATCTTCCAGACCGCTTGTGATACAGTCTTGCAGTAAGTCCGGCCGAGTGCAGACAGAATTCTTCTACTGTCAGCACAAACCAAGGTAAAGCATACTTCCAATTAATGCCTAGACGGCTTTTGCTGTTTTTACATTCGACAAACATTTCAGCTGTTTTCTGTCTGTCATTGTATAGAACAGCTTATAGAGCAGCTTCGTCTCTATCGATTTCAGTGTTTAAATAATGTGGACGTCTCTTGAATGGAAATAATGTCTCGCTTTCCCATGTTCTACCAGAAGCTATTTTCGGACGTAAGGAGCTTCGATGGAGGGAGGAATTTCACAGAATATATTGCGATCTCGCTCGATTGAAATAGTTTTGGGGGAAAGAACAGTGATTTCCATGTTCTCATTCCTCGTGTACATCAAGAAGTGCAGAATGAGGGAGGTGGAGAAATAACGAGGGAAGAAAAGGGAACGAAATCTGATAAAAAAAAAAAACTTGTAATATAGCTTGACCTTTAATAATAATAATTATTATTAATATCCAGAAGTTGAACCCTATTTACATGGACCAAGATCACGAGGGTCACTGAGTGTTCTCGGAATCAAGGAAAAGAGAAATGAAGTGAAAATAATAATTAAGTTCATGAAAAGATGTGAAAATATCCAGCAAAATTGTTTGAAAACTATATTAATTACTTTTTTCATGATCACCATCATCATTATTATCTTTATTTCGGAAAAAGGTCCTCTATCAAACAAATTTCATTAAAAAGAACGGCTGTCTGAATGCAGTTGAGTTTATATTGCAGTTTCTCAATCTCACGAATAAGTAAGTTTCTTTGTAGCAGTAGGTAAATTATATAATTATATAACAACTGTCCAAAGTTCACTTATTCCTTTATCCATTTACTCATTGAACTTTGAATAGCTGTTAAATAATTTGTTTGCTGCTACAAGGAAACTCATCCGAGAGATCTGAGAAACTGCAGTATGAACTCGCCGACATTGACACAGCCATTTTCTCTAATGAAGTTTATCATCATCATCATTATTATTATTATTATTATTATTATTATTATTATTATTATTATTATTATTATTACGAAGTATTTCGTCGTGCATGCATATGTAATAACCCAACGTTATGGATGGGAAGATAATAACAGAACTAGCTTATATTTCTTTATCATGTACAATTTCATTTTCAAATTACAAACAATGCACACACCTGCAGCAATTTCAGTACTGTATTCTCCTCCTCAGATAAGATTTGTACTTGAGGTAAAGTGTCACGTTTTAATGTCAATTTTGAACTTAATGAATGATAAGTTGGTGGAAAAGTGGATAGAGGAAAATCGATACGTAAAAGTGCAAAGTTCAAAGGCCAGTGTTGCCATAAGTACCACAATTTACCGGACTTGATGAACGCCTTCACTTGTGGGCCCGCAACATACCAACGGACAAAAATCTTTAAAAATAAAAGAAAATGTCTAAATTCTCATGACATTATACGGCAGCTCACGACTTTATTTATATGAAGACTAAAGATGTCAAAAATTAACGTTGGAGACCACCCCTCCCAAATTGATCGCTCTAGGGTTGCCAAAGTTGATTTCCTGACCCTCAAAAAAAAAAAAAATTCAATCCAGGCACTTCCTGACAGCAAATATGCTTGTTAAAAATGAGATAGTCTCCCTTGACTTAAGCAGAATGATTACGAATCATAACAACAATAAATAATAATATTTATCATAGTTTTTTAAAATTGATGCTGGATAACACACAAACATATATATCTATACTGTGTACAGTATATATATATATATATATATATATATATATATATATATATATATATATATATATATATATATATTAATGTTAATGATTGTAAAGGTTTTGCATTAATAATTATTGAAGGTACTGACTTTCAACAATGTTTACTGTATTGTGAAGCTGAAAACAGATATGTGAAGAAAGGTGTGGAAAGAATTGTTGTTCTGGTTTTCACGTCATATATTTTTATTTGATTTAGCTTGATGTGGAATGGTATGCTACAATCTGGTGCCCAGACCCAGGAATTAAGTTGATTTTGATATTCCCAGTGACATAAGCTGCTCAATCAATGCATGTACAGATTTAGAAAAGTTGAAAAAGAAATGGACAATGTCCAAAGGATGGGTAACACCGGTGGTCTAGCAGCTCACAAGTTTGGTTGAAAGTGCTTAACCCTCAATCAGTGAACTGACATTGGTGATAGAAGGTTTCAACCAACATTTATTGCAGTTAGATGAGGTACAGAGGCAGGAATCATTCAAGCACTTGGGAAAACTTTTTTTAGATCTAACAAGATAAGCCCAGGAAAATATCGATAAATTTGAGCCGGTGTATGTTCAATTTAGCTTTGGTTGTGCCTTTACCTTTGCTGTTAGAGGCTATGCACTGTATTTCACTCATAGTTTTCTTTAAGTGATCAACAGCAGAAAGTTATGTAAGAGAGTGTTTTAATTTGTAGCATTTTCATGTCTGGTCCTCCACTAGGGAGTGAAATCATTTTTAGCTCTTGACTTCAATGTTGCCCTTGAAAATCAGATAAGGTAGTATGAGTATAATGAAGCTCCAGTTGCAGTTATTAGTGCTCACTGAATGTATTACAAAGTGTCTACCAACCTGAATTGAAACCTAAACAGTAGTTTCTAATAAGCAAATTTCATAACATGCTTCCTTTCAAGTACTACCTGTGCAGAGGTAATACATGTGACGACCTTTATGTCTGATGATAACTTTGTCTTAATTTCTAAATAAATTTCTTTTGGTAGTAGGAGGGGAGTCGTACATTCTTAAAAAGATATTCCATCCACTATTACCAGAAACTTGGCATTATTTGAAAAGCTTCCAATATCTACTGGGATAATCAGTGCAACAGATGTTTCCTTGATGACTGATGATTTCCAAGATGAAATTGCTCGACTTAGCGGTTTCCTCTCCCTAATGAAGGTTATTAGGATTTACACCAGGGGTGGGCAAACGTTTTGGCTCAAGGGCCACATAGGGTTTTGAAAACTGATGGACGGACCGGCCACAAGCACAAGACAGAATTTGGCCTACATTACCCTGCATAATAGCATTAATTGTTTCCTATTAAATTTGGTAATCCATCTGAAGTGATACTGACGAGTTTACTCCACAGTAGCTTCAACCTCTCGATGATGCCCGACACCTTCTCATAGAGGTCCACTCCTCGTGTTGTGCCCATGATGGACTTCATGGCTAAAGTTTCCACAGTGATTTCAAAGCGTTCGTTAATCCCTGTGATAAAGATTAAGAGTTGAGCAGTGTCCTTTATGTCATTGTTCTCGTCCAGAGTTAACGAAGACACACAACAATCTGCTTTCGTTTAATCCACTGGCCAAGTCGTCATCAATTACTTCTGTACACCAGTCACTGCTTGCCAAGACAGACTGAGGTTCTCATATTTGCTTGCGATGTCCGGACATAGAACTGCAGCAATCTCAATTATACATTCCTTCAAAAATCCTCCTTTAGAGAATAGATTACTTGCCTTTGCCAATTTGTATGCCAGTGCATAGCTTGCCTTCGTGCAAGACTCCTGAATTGTGGGCTGATGGGTAAAAATGTTCCGCTGAGCCTGTAAACTAGCTGCTAACTTTGTAGCAGTGGTGGCCCTCTCATCACTGGAAAGGTTGCTAGCATAGATGGCGTGCCAGGTGGAAAAGTAGCGGTTGATATGATACCCCCTTGAATACTATAATGCACACTTTACAAATCAAACATACGGCTTTCGAATGCACTTCACTGAAGAAATATTTTGTTGATCAATCTTTGTTAAAAAATCTGCACTCGCTATCAACTTTTCTCTTTTTTTGACCACTCATGGTTTCAGAGTGCTCATCTCTAATCTACAGTACACTACGTTACATAGGTCCAAATGTGTTCACAACGTGAAACAAACTTAACAAAAACACAGCTCACGCTGCAAAACGTGTCGAGGTTACTAGCCTTCAAGACTGATTTCAATGAGAGACAGAGAGAGAGAGAGAGAGAGAACGCAGTTTACATATTTATTTACTTTTCCAGACATATGAAAATGTTCAAATTATCATGAATTTCTAGATTATTAAAGAAATATCGGAAATTATCGCATATCAAACTTATGGTAAGATTTATCATACGGATAGTCAAATTATGGTTGGCTGGGTGTGTTTACAGCATGCGCCATCTAGTGATACGTTGTGTAATTGCAGGGAAATTATGGCAAGCAGCCTCAACATTGAAACTTTTTTTATAAACGCTCACGGGCCGGTTAAAAGTGCGTCGAGGGCTGCTTCCGGCCCGGTGCCCATACTTTGCCCACATCTGATTTAGACTCTTGAAACGTCACCTTTCATTATTTTATTTATATTTTAACGGAAAGGGTAATTAGCGAGGGCTAAGTATTGCCCAATGTAAGCATCCTTATTCTGGGACCTGTTTCTTTTTTTTATCTTCCTTTTTATGAAACAGCTGTTAACAATATGCAATTTCTGTACTATATGCATTTATCTGTTAATGTTTTGCTCACAGCTATATGTTATTCTTCCTATCCATAACCAGCTTTCTACCATTGCGCCATTTTGCATTTTTGCAGCCAGCCTACCAATTTTATTGACTATTGTGTTTGTAACATACGAAAGTGTCTGTGTACTTAACAACAGTGATAAAGTCTTTAGTTACTCTTGTTAAAGAATGCGTTACTTTTAAATTTTAACTTATGGATAATCATCTTTGTTAAAGGATGCGTGCCTGGCGGCTATTAGTAGTGTTCCTCTGTACCTTATGGAAGATGATGATACCTGCCTCAGATGCTGTCATCACAATTAACAGATTCTTCGCTCTGCCCCACATACCCAGAGCCAATGTCGAAATGGTCATACCTTCTGCCAAGAGTACCCTGCTCTGCTTTGGGGCATGCACTAGTCTCCAGCCCTCTTGTCAGGGATTCGTTGTGAATGGCGTTGACTTGGTAAGAAAATGCTCGTTCTATTGTGAATCAAAGTTGCATCAAGTTTGTCTGTAAAACTGAGGAGGGTCTTTACTACTGCTGACAGAAACGTATTTGCTTAAGAGTAAATAATAAACTGCAAATTCTACCTGAGTATCTAAATGCAAACTTTATTAGCCTTAGGCAGCAAATCTCCTGAGGAAAATAAAGTTGGGTTCCGCCAAAGTTGGGTTCACCTCCGGAGTGTTAGCCAAGCCTCTCAAAAAGTGGAAAGGCAAAGAGAAAAAGACAAGGCTGTCCGTAAATGGAAAATAGAAAAAAAATCCTGTTGTCAAATTTAAGATCTAATTGCGGCCAAAATTCCTGAAGAGCATTTTGTACCCTGTAAGAAATAGATCACGCTGTCAGTACGATAGGAGTCCTTGAGGATTGCGGTAAAATGTCAAGATGGAGAACTAAATTCCTGTTGAGGATATTAAAGTAATTCCCTTGTCTCTCCGTCAGGCTCGGCCATGTACACTGCTGATTGGCCTAAACGGCCAGAAGATCCCCACCACGTCTATGGTGAAGGCCTACGTCACCAGAATCATCGACGGGCAGGTCATTTACTACGACGCCACACCAAGAAACTGGTCGTAGGTTTCTAAATGCGCCATTCTTTTCTTCTTTGGTTATCTTCTCTCCCTGTTTATTCTCTCTATGCCTTTACACCAATTCAGTATACCTTGCAATGCGTCTCTAAGTTCTTGTTCTTCCTTGACGCTATTGTCACATCAAACGTTAAATTTTTTTTTTTATTTATTACATTACATTGTCATCAACGCGCGTTCCATACAAATGCATTCCCTTCCTCTAATTCCATTAATTTACGCTCGTCTAGCTCTCTGTACTTCAGTATTTACATCAAAACATACCGTGTGACTTGAAAAGTATTATTCCTAACACTTTCCTCTAAAATTTTAAGGACAAATTAAGCCTGAATGTTTGCAGCTACTGAAATGAATACGTGGTCACTGAAAATGTACGAAAGGATCAGAAATTTAATACAGAGCGAAAAGAAGTATTTTTGTGTGTATAATCACTAACTGATCTCCTCTTTCTGCATTTCTTATTACCTTCTGTTACTTCTTCAAATGAACACCATAATTTTCTTTGGAAGCTTAAATTTCAAGACAATTTCCTCTATGGTGGGTTCATCTTCTGAATAATAATAATAATAATAATAATAATAATAATAATAATAATAATAATAATAATAATAATAATAATAATAATAATAATAATAATGTGCCTGTATATGACTTTTTACAGCATACTTTCAAGTGTAGGAACTGTGCATGCAATTTTACACATATCTTTGATGTTAAAAAAGAGAGAAAACACTTCTCTCCATCTGGCTATATCCACAGAGGCGCCCACGCCCTATGTGAAGGACTGAACAAGCAGCTCATCAGGCATTCCACAGTGACTGCAAACGCGGTCATCTTGGAAGCCATGAACCCCCTGTACATGTTCGTCGCTGCCTTGACTGACACGGTCTCGACGGACTCAGTTCGTGACCTTTACGACAACCAGCTGATGACCACGAATTGGGTGTCATGGCGATCGTATAGGGGGCCTCCCCGTTTGTTCCTGAGCTTTGTTCAAGGAGGTTTCGAAGACATCAATGATAACTGGATCCCAGACGGCACGGTCACTATTTGTATGCCAAAAGTCTAAAGGAAGTATATATATATATATATATATATATATATATATATATATATATATATATATATATATATATATATATATATATATGTATATATATATATATATATATATATATATATATATGTGTGTATATGTTTAGTGCATTAATACGGTTAATAACAGGAACTCATTTGAACTGGATGGTATCTAGTGGAGATATTCAGGGAAAAGTTGTAATTTTTCAAGGACTGTAGTCCTACAAAGCTTATAACTGTCCCTGAATGAATTTCTCCACTAGATACCATGCAGTTTAAATGCAGTCCTATATATATATATATATATATATATATATATATATATATATATATATATATATATATATATATATATATATATATATATATATATATATATATATATATATATATATACTGTATATATATATATATATATACTGTATGTATATATTTTTTTCTTTTCTTCTTTTTGCTTCCTTCTAAGTTATTTACAACTGCATGTCGTAGAACAGATTCTTATCAAACTCAAAAGGACACTGATTAAGAATGGATTCCTAAACCGTTTTATTACCTCTATGAATGCTTTTAAAAGAAGTAATAAAATTGGAAACTTCTATTTTCCATGGCTTTAATGTTTATTACTGGAATCTGTAATTATCGTGTGCAAATTATAGTAACTACTCTCTTAAAACCATTTTAATGGCAATTTCAAATGGATTGAATTTTGCTTCTTGTACAATAATAAAGTGAACCTACTGATTTGGAAATAATTATTTTTCCTGGAGAACTGTGTTTTATGCACTTGAAATGTATATACAGTATATCCATACAAAATTGAACTTTTACTGTAACAAAAAAAATTGCATACCTTTCTTAATTGAGTTTACAAATTTTCCACTGCTTATTTCCATCATTAACTACATGAAAGCAATAAAACCTGACTCTTAATGGATGTTGAGGCAAATTGCTCAAATCAGGGAGAGCTTGTACCTTACTACTTACTATTCACATCATACAGAGGACACGACATCAGAGGTAAGGTTATATAAAGTTGGGTAAGATAAAAACATCTATTAAAGAGGATAAGTAACACAATGCAAGAATAGGTACAATTAGAACAGATCACCATATACTAGACAGATGATGTTAAATAAGATTAGATTAACTCAAAATAATGTGTCACATAAATTCGTCCGTGGTGTGGTTTGATAAGTTAGGTTAAAATGTGGTTCTGTAGTTAGGACAAGACAACAAAGATGAATTCATATAGGATAGTTGAGTTTATTATGTTAGATTAAAGAGGGGCAAAATAGTCAGGATAAGCCTTCCTAGGTGAGGTTAAGTGGTTTGGATGGGTACAGGTTCCCCACGGTCACAGCGTTATGTTAAGTTTTAACATTCCTAACTTGCTCATTTCATTGTGTTCGCTTTCACTTCACACCTTTCAGGAATACTTATCTTCCTTTCAATAAAATACAAAGAGATTATCTTTATTTCTCACCTTCCTGGACAGTGTTCATTGTTACCAGTTACCCAGGTGAGTGTTTATCCTGACGAAACATGGTCTCTGGGAGTGTTTATCTTGACGAATGACCTTCTTAAGGAGTGTTTATCTTGCCGAACCACCTTCTCGGCAAGTTTTTATCTTGTTGAACCACCTTCTCGGGGAGTGTTTATCTAGACGAAACACCTCAGCAAGTGTTTACCTCAATGAACTACCTACTCAGGGAGCGTTTACATTGTTGAAGCACCTTCTCGGGGAGTATTTATCTGGCTGAACAACCTTCTCGGGAGAGCGTTTATCTTGTCAAATCACCTTCTCGGGGAGTGTTTATCTAGACGAAACACCTTCTCAGCGAGAGTGTACCTTGGTGAACCACCTTCTTAAGGAGTGTTTATATTGTTGAACCACCTTCTCGGGGAGTGTTTATCTTGTCAGACCAGCTTCTTTAGGATTGTTTATCTTGATGAACCACTTTCTCGGTGAGTATTTATCTTGAACCACCATGTTGTAGTGTTCATCTTGTTTAACCACCTTCTCAGGAAGTGATTATCCTGGTGAACCACCTTCTCGGGGAGTGTTTATCTCCATGAACCAACTCCTCGAGGAGTATTTATCTTGATGAACCACATTCTCGATGAGTGTTTATCCTGACAAACCACCTTCTCGAGGAGTAGTCTATTTATCCTGATGAACCACCTTCTCGAGGAGTATTTATCCTGATGAACCACCTTCTCGAGGAGTATTTTTCCTGATGAACCACCTTCTTGAGGAGTGTTTATCCTGAGGAACCACCTTCTCAAGGAGAATTTATCCTGATGAACTACCTTCTCAAGGAGAATTTATCCTAATGAAAAGTTAAGTATACCTTAGTTTAACCAGACCACTGAGCTGATTAACAGCTTTCCTAGGGCTGGCCCGAAGGATTAGATTTATTTTACGTGGCTAAGAACCAACTGGTTACCTAGCATTGGGGCCTACAGCTTATTGTAGAATCCGAATCACATTACAGCGAGAAATGAATTTCTATCACCAGAAATAAATTCCTCTAATTCTTCACTGGCTGGGCAGAGAATCGAACGCGGGCCCAGCAGAGTTATAGCTGAGAACGGTACCCATACCGTCCAATGAGGAACTTTTATCCTGATGAACCCCTTCTCAAGGAGTATTTATCCCGGTGAACCACCTTCTCGAGGAGTATTTATCCTGATGAACCACCTTCTCAAGGAGAATTTATCCTGATGAACCACCTGCTCGAGGAGTGTTTATCATGTCATACCACCTTCTTGAGGAGTGTTTATCTCCACTAACCATCTCCTCGGGGAGTGTTTATCCTGATGAACTACCTTCTTGGGGAGTCTTTATCTTGTTGAGCCACCTTCTCAAGGAGTGTTTATCCTGAAGAACCACTTTCTCGAGGAATGTTTATCCTGAAGAATCACCTTCTCAGGGAGGTGTTTATCTTGTCAAACCACCTTCCCAGGGAGCGTTTATCTAAATGAAACACCTTCTCAGGGAGTGTTTGTCTGGACGAACCACCTTCTCGGGGAGTGTTGAACGACGTTCTCAGGAAGTGTTTATCCTAATGAACCACCTTCTTGGGGAGTGTTTATCTCCACGAACCACCTAATCGTGGAGTATTTAAATTCACGAACCACCTCCTCAGGGAATATTTATTTTGACGAACCACCTACTCAAGGAGTGTTTATCTTGATGAACCTGGGGAGTGTTAGTCTAGACGAACCACCTCCTCAGGGAGCGTGTATCTTGACGAACCACCTCCTCAGGGAGTGTTTATCTTGACGAGCCACCTCCTCGGGGAGTGTTTTTCCTGACAAACCACCTTCTAGAGGAGTGTTTACCTTGACGAACCTCCTCCTGGGGAAGTGCTTATCATTAGATACTCACACTGTCCATCATTAAACAGTTGACTCGGGCAGTATTCATCTTTACATACCACCTACTTGGCGTGGGATAATCTTGACTAGTGACCTCAACAACAATATAATTTGTCATATGGGAAATTGTTGTATTCAGTAGCCACTTTGGGTGATGTTTAGTTTTAATAACCACCTCGAGGAGGGACTATTTTCATTTACTCCTAAAGATGTAAATTTGTGGCAATCCAAGTTCAAGACAGAAAAAAATTGTTTACATAGCATGTTAACTCACAAAATCTTCTCCATGAGGATTTTTTTCTGTTTAATCTGCTCATGGAAAACTCCACCAAATCTGTTCACTTCTTGACTCACTCTTTTGACTACATTCCAGATTTTGGGCACTGATTTATCTGGTAGTCTCCCTCAGGGAACATATTCATCTTAAAAAGCGTATCTTACCTTAGCACTGTTTTAATAGCGTTGATAGGGAGCAAGTGCTGATTCTATCACACTGCGAAAATTACACATCCAAGTCCTTGCCCTAGTGCATAGCATATTGAAAACATTCCATCAACTTACCTTAATCTGAATCAGAACTATCAGTGGGGATGACATCTGCAGACTGGTCAGGATCTTCCCTGGTTGTTGAGGATCACTGGGTGTCACTGTGTAGGGTTAACCAGTGAGTCACAACAAAATTAACTTCTGCTCACAACAAAATGAACTTCATTTAACTATTTGTTCACAAAAAAATTAACTTCCTTTACCTTGTGGGTCACAACAAAATTAACTTCTTTTTAGAGTGGGTTATAAAATTGACTTCCTTTCACTAGTGGGTCACAATAAAATTCATTTCCATGGTATAGAAGGTGGCACTGGTTCCTAAAAATTTAAGGAAGAACTGCACTTGGGACACTGGAAAGAATTAGGTAAAAACACGTTCCCGAAGGAAAACAGGATCGTCTGTGATGTTCAGGACGAAATTCGGAATGGAATTTATCAATACGATCAAAATAATCCACGGAGCAACAAGCACACGACTGAACCAAGGGCGCCATGACTGCAAACTGGAAGGTCTGCACCTGCATTCCTTAAGGAGCACTGTATCCAAAGTCCTGCAGGACTTCTGAAACTTACCATAAAGCAGCCAATCACGTTTTGGCATTTTATCACGGACCCACAGTTCCGAGAGCAGGCGTCCCTGATACATAATCCTTCCTTACCCACAATGCACTCACACTAAATAAATCTGGTGGGAAGTTCCTCTCCCATGATGGTGTTTACACAAGCAAAGAATGTAGAAGAGAGTAAATCCGAACAGATGACATATATATATATATATATATATATATATATATATATATATATATATATATATATATATATATATATATATATATATATATATATATATATATATATATATATTTTATATACAAAGAACAATAAGGATTTAGTCCACCCTTCCCTTGCTTAGTTGCCTCCTTCTATGAAATGTACTTACGTTTTCTATTACACCTTTCATGGCAGACTATCAAGTTTTACCATCTCGCCTTGATGAGTCATTTCCCTATGGACCCAAGCAGAAAGAAATGTCCTTCATTTACCTTTTAAATCCTAATGCACAGAAATTCTCGCAAACTCGACGCCACCTGAGGAGGAAAAACCACTGAGGAAAAATTGGTCTTCCAACGTTTTCAAACGATTTATTGGTCGTATTGGAGAAATGTATGATGAATAAACAAGTTAGGTACTGAAAGCTGCTAAATAACGTGAGATTACAGTATTTTACGAAAGAGGTTTCAAGCATAAACTCTCAAAGTACGTTGAGAATTGGATTAAAAGTAGTATAAATAATAATAATAATAATAATAATAATAATAATAATAATAATAATAATAATAATTATAATAATAATAATAATGATAATAATAATAATAATAAAGAACTGCTGCCGTGAAAACAAAAAATAAAAAGAAAATGAACTGAATTTTGTTGTCTGTCGCTTATGTTCTTGTGAGATTAGTTTTCAATCCACCCTTCACAAATTCAGTTAAGCAAGATATTTATAAAAGCACATGAGATTTAATGGATCTCTAACATTATATATATATATATATATATATATATATATATATATATATATATATATATATATATATATATATATATATATATATATCCTTCGTCAATGGCTTGGAAATAAAGTCGAAACCGGTCAGGACCTACACCCCGTCTCTTATTTTTCACCTGTGGTAATGTGTGATAAATGAATCATGTACTAAAGTGATACTAATCATATATATATATATATATATATATATATATATATATATATATATATATATATATATTATATATATATATATATGTATATATACATATATATACATGGTGTATGTATGCATATACATACCTACATACAGCTGACTGCTCCCGTGTGCTCCTTCTTACGCAAAACTAGACTCCCATAAGTTTACCCCACGTAAGAAAGGTCACGCCCCCTGTCCCAACAACAAATTCGTTATAAAGAAAAACAGTCAGTCTTATCGGATCTAGTCAAAAGGCCAACTTGGCATCACATCTTAAGGAAGGCGAGAGAAGGATTACTGAAAATCCTCAAATCCCCAGACAGAAACTAGACGAAAGATTAGCGAAGGCCCTGCAGAGGTCTACTTTATTCCGAGGACGAGATCAAGGACTTTAGATGCATAAATAGGAGGCCTTAAGACTAAAAATAATACAAGGAACACTGATGATAATGGCAGGAGCTATCTTCAGCCAAAATCAGTATTTTGTAAATTAGTCATTTATGAAAATGTGTACATGAGAAGAACATGGAAACACGAATTTTGCTTTATGGGTGAATGCTTGTCGACTTTTGTCAGTAATAATAATAATAATAATAATAATAATAATAATAATAATAATAATAATAATAATAATAATAATAATAATAATAATGTTAGGAAAAAGACCTTCTTTAATACAGGTTTTGTTAAACAAAATGAGAGTTTCAACAGCATTTATTTTATATAGTAAACGCTCAATTCATCTTATCAAATGTCGACTGGTTTCGCCCTCCTCGTTAGGGCATCATTCAGGACAGGATCCCAGGATGCAATGGCTGTAGTGCGTGGATAAAAGTCCTCGTTAGGGCATCATTCAGGACAGGATCGCAGGATGCAATGGCTGTAATGCGTGGATTTTTCATCTTTTATCTACGCATTACAGCCATTGGATCCTGCGATCCTGTCCTGAATGATGCCCTAACGAGGAGGGCGAAACTAGTCGACATTCCACGAGAACTACCTCCTACACACACTAAACCACCGGATATGAATATTGGTCAATTGCTTGCAACCATTCCAGCGCAAGAAAAACAATTGATAAGACGAATTGAGCGTTTACTATAAAATAAATAATGTTGAAACTACCATTTTGTTTAACAAAACCTGTAATAATAATAATAATAACAATATTATTATTATTATTATTAAATATAATATTTTGAGAAATAAACTAATTAAAAATAGCCCTCCCAATTCAAACAATATCGTATACAGCATTCCTTGCAAAGAATGTAATAAGATTTATATTGGTCAAACATCAAAAGGACTAAAAGTAAGAAGCTCCCAACACAAATACGCCATTTCAAGAGCCTTCTCAAATAATGGCACTGTGGATCATTGGCATAAGGCAGGCCATGCGATGAACGGGGATAAGTCATCGATAATCTACAAGGTCAATGACCATCGGAAAAGGAGTCTGCTGGAGACTGTGTTTAGTGAAGTCATGTGCACCACCCTGGATTATCCCTTGATCCTTTGTCCCTGTCTTTTTTGTTTAAAGAACAAGCTGCCCAGATTAACAAACTATAACACTGCTCCCCTTTTGTTTTTGTATATGGAGCTCTGTCAACTTCTTTTTGATTCAGTTTGAACTTGAAAATGTAGAGTAAACTACAAAAGTACTTGTTCAATGTCCTGGTTTTCCCTCACCCTTATTACATGGATGTTGTGTTATTCTCAAGCACGTGTTCCTTCATGCTGCGTTGAATAATATATATATGTGTGTATATATATATATATATATATATATATATATATATATATATATATATATATATATATATATATGTATACTGTATATATATATATATATATATATATATATATATATATATATATATATATATATATAAATATATATATATATATATATATATAATATATATATATATATATATATAATATATATATATATATATATATATATATATATATATATATATATATATATATATATATACTATATATATACTCAATGCAGCAAGTAATGGACAACCAATTTACTCAAGTGCACTCACACTGAACATTTGCCTCGTTGCATGTCGAAAATGTAAAAAAAAAAAAGACACGTAAAAGAAACTGCAAACCAAATAACATGGATATGCAATTCTCTTCACTTTATTTGATTAACATGACTCGAAAAAAATTGATTACTTGCAAATGATACCTTTCCCTTCTAAGCTACTGATATTCCATCACTTACGTACAAACTTGACAGCAGCCTGATTTTTTTGTTTTGCTCTGTTTGAGCTGACGGCAACCATCCACAGCCGCCATCATGCAAGCTGCTTCTGTTGTATCCTATCTTGCCTTCTGATTGGCCGAAGAAACTGAACTGTATTCTGTCATGCCTTCTGATTGGCCGGTGAAAATAGAATCGTATTCTGTCATGTGTTCAGAAGGTTTTCACCAAGAGAAAATTCCTCTTTCTTTATCTTTTGTCAAACAATTAATCGTTCTCTTTTTCTGTGCATTCCAGGATTTCATGTTTTTCGAGAGAAGGTTTTGAGCCACGGGAATCTAATCCTTCTACTGTGCTATCGAAGAGGCCAAAGTACAATGATGGTTACTTCGGCGGCAGCTCTACCTCGTTAATGGCTTGAAAATAAAGTCGAAACCAGTCAGGATATACACCCCTGTGGTAATGTGTGATCAACGAATCACGTGTTAAAGCGATTATAATCACACACACACGTGTGCAATATATATATATATATATATATATATATATATATATATATATATATATATATATATATATATATATACATATATATATATATATACATATATATATATACATACATATATATATATATATATATATATATATATATATATATATATATATATATATATATTAACTTTATCACATACACAATTGTTCTGTGCCTTAGTAGAATTACTAAAAGGACCTCATTCAAACTGGATGGGATCTAATGGAGTTTTTATTCTGAATAAAAACTCCATTAGATACCATCCAGTTTGAATGAGGTCCTTTTAGTAATATATATATATATATATATATATATATATATATATATAAGAAATAATCAACACACAATCACGTGTGGAGCAAAATTGAATTTCTGACTTGCATCAGGACCGAACGCAGGTCTTTCATTTGAAAGACCTAGGTTCTATCCTGATGTGAGTCAGAAATTTATTTCTGTTCCACACGTGAACACGTGTCGATTAGTTCTACTGTATTCACTCATAAAGGATAATTCGAATGACATGCTGTCAACTGGGTCACTGCTAAGCAGGGAAGTTGGGAAAAACACGCTGGTATGCAGGCAGTTAGCCTGCCCCGATAATGCCCAAGTACAGTGGTGCTCAGGTTCCAACTTCTTTTATGACTTGTGTGGCCTGGTTGTCAGAGCGGTCTGGTCTTTCATTTGAAAGACCTGGGTTCAATCCTGATGTGAGTCAGAAATTTATATATATATATAATTATATGCATAGAGTTCTCTAGATTGATCATCTGTTTAATCACGTTTAAAACAACGAAACTTGAATCGAAAACCACAGAAACCTTAAGCCACTCGTCACTGAAAGATCAAACTATATAGGATTTAAGCTATTCTTGATTTTGGTCGATAACTTCTCAACAAAGCGGTCAAAAACTTTTAGGATTTCAGTGCATGATCTGATCTCAGTTATGAATGGTTCTACGAATGAGAGATTCAATCACTTAAGTGGGCTTCTAAACCCATTCGACTCAAGTGAGTGCGCTCGTTCTCGATTTGCTGATGAAAACTTAGTGCTGCGCCTGACTTGAAATTGAAAAGTTCAAGACCACATTTTGTTTTATAGTTTCTCACCAACGAAGAAAGATTAGGAGCAATCAGAGTCTAAAGCTTTTGCTAAGGTCGATACATCAAGATCTCTTTAAAAAAGCAGAAAGACTTGTCGCGTCAGGCAAAAGCAGAAGTAGATGAACGCCCTTGATGCGTGATGAGCATATTTTGCTACAGAGTAACAAGAGCTTTATCAAAAGGAGATTATACAGTGTTTGTTTTTCTACACACTATGAATAAATGACGTAGGGCCTCATATAGACAACATGTCCGGTACGAAAATGAAACAATTTATACCTGTGTCTGAAAGTATGCGGAAAACGGGTATCTCAAAGGTAATTGTCAGGGATGTGATTCCGAAATATTTAGTAAGCATTTTCTGGGGTTGATGCCAATCCTTCCTAGGCAAGAAAAGGATGAGTCCGCGCTTGACTTCAAAGATTGAGTTCACTGTATATATATATATATATATATATATATATATATATATATATATATATATATATATATATATATATATATATATATAATATATATATATATATATATATATATATATATATATATATATATATATATATATATATATATATATATATATATATATATATATATAAAGTATAAATTGAAATCCAAAAGGATGTCTTCTAGATATATGGAAACTATGCATACATTCATACATACACACACACTACATTATATGTATACAGACATATAATATACGAGGTAATGCAACGGGATACAACTAGATATCTGATTAGAAACTGAATACCACTTGAAACCTGACTGGTAATCATATAAAGCTTTAGATTTGATTGAAAATTAATACAAATTCACATCTGTCTGAAACTGGATACGACCAGAATTCTGACTGGGAATTTGATACAACTGGAAATCTGCGTGGACATTTCATACAACTGGAAATTTGATACATTTATAAATCTGACTGGAAATCTGATACAACTGGAAATATGACTGGATATTTGAGACAACTGGAAATTTGATACAACTACAAATCTGACTGCAAATTCGATACAGCTGGGAATATGATTGGAAATTTGATACAACGGGAAATATTACTGGAAATTTGATACAACTGGAAATATAACTGGAAATTTGATACAACTGGAAATGTGACTGGAAATTTTATACATCTGGAAATTTTATACAACCTGAGACTTTAGTACAACTGGAAATCTATCTGGAAATTTTATACAACTGGAAATCTGTGTGGACATTTCATACAACTGGAAATTTGATACAACTATAAAACTGACTCCAAATGCGACACAATTGGAAATCTGACAGGAAATTTGATACAACTGGAAATATAACTGAAAATCTGATAACACTAGAAATATGACTGGAAGTTTGATGCAACTGGAAATATGACTGGAAATCTGATACAACTGGAAATATGACTGGAAATTTGAAACAACTGGAATTTTGATACAACTATAAATCTGACTGCAAATCTGATACAACTGGAAATATGACTGGGAATTAGATATAGCTGGAAATATGACTGGAAATTTTATGCAACTGGAAATCTGACTGGAAATTTGATACAACTGGAAATATGACTGGAAATTTGATGCAACTGGAAATCTGACTGGAAATTTGATACAACTGGAAATACGACTGGAAATTTGATACAACTGGAAATCTGCCTGGAAATTTTATGTAGATGGAAATATGACTGGAAATTTGATACAACTGGAAATCCCACTGGAAATTTGATACAACTGGAAATCCCACCGGAAATTTGATACAACTGGGGATATGACTGGAACTCTGACACAACTAGAAATGTGAGTGGAAATTTGGTACAACTGGAAATATGACTGGAAATTTGATACAGCTGGAAATATGACTGGAAATTTTATACAGCTGGAAATATGACTGGAAATTTTATACAGATGGAAATATGACTGGAAATTTGATACAACTGGAAAGCTGACTGGAAATTTGATGCAAATGGAAATATGACTGGAAATTTGATGCAACTGGAAATATGGCTGGAAATCTGAACAACTGGAATTTTGATACAACTATAAATCTGACTGCAAATTTGATACAGCCGGAAATATGACTGGAAATCTGATACAGCTGGAAATATGACTGGAAATTTTATACAGCTGGAAATATGACTGAAAATTTTATACATGAAAATCTTACTGGAAATTCGATACAAATGTAAATTTGATACAACTGGATATCTGAGTTGAAAAAAATCATAAGAATTTTATGCATTATTCTATCAGTTAACATTTCCTATCTTTTTTATATGTTTTCTCGTGTATCTGTATTACCTATTTCTTATTTCAACTCTCATTTGAGCAGGTATATTTGGAGAGTTTTCTAATAGCGAAATGAGGCCTTCTTAGCCATGTATTAATTTCTAAAAAACACTTGACTGTGAAAAATCAGATACAGGAATACAGTGTTAAAGTTCTCTATACAATTATTATTATTATTATTATTATTATTATTATTATTATTATTATTATTATTATTATTATTATTATTATTATTATTATTATTATTCAGATGAACCCTACCCATATGAAACCAACCCACAACGGATATTGACTTGAAACTCAAGCTTCCAAAGAATGTGGTGTTCATTAGGAAGAAGTAGGAGGTCAAAGGAAATAGCACATGAGCTGGGTAAATTAGCATCATGAAGCCGATCATAATTGTTACAAACATCTCCTTCGTTTGTTCACCATTTTCCTTCTTGATTTAGCATTTCTTTTAAATTAGAAAGTAAAGTAAAAAAATTCCCATGTCGGAATGGAAAAGTACATGCTAACAGCGGCTAGTTATTGTTTTGATACTTCACATCCTGTTTCCTAGGCCTCTGATAAGCCAGCACAGGTGGCTAATGAAATTAAACTGCGGGACCCTACCGCGCGTCGTTAAGACTTGACCTGATCCCTTTACCTGACCCTTGTAATGTGTCCCTAAGGAGTCATCCTTCGCAGCTGCTTCACAGTTCTTTGCAATTCACCCGCTCCCCCTGAAAGTTCTTCTGTTGTCCCTACTGTGTTTAGTTCCCACAACTCGCACATCCCCCCCGCCTTCCCTCCTTCGAAACTACCTGCGATGCCATTATTGGTCATCTTTCGTGACCTGACCCGCACCTGAGGCTCTGCCTACTAAACACCTGCGTCCCCACCTATCGAGCCTCACCTCTCACACCTAATCTCCTGTCCTATTGTTACCTCTCTCTCTCGAACTCTTACTGCCAGCCAAACAATTACCTTCCTAGGTACCGGGCCGGATTAGCAGCACACCCCTTCTGAGAGGACAATGGAATATAATTTACGAAAGATCGACAGTTGTCACAAACATACCCATCGCCGGCACAAAACCGGGTATATATACTGCCCGAGTGCCCCGATGCATTGCTAATCATCCACCCGAAATCCACGCTGCCAGTCGTAGCCACACAGCCAGCCTTCAGAAGTTTCGCCGACTGCCCTTCTGGAGGTTCCTCGCTAGTTTTCCCCTGGCTAGCCCTACAACAACGCTACCCAACTTGGCACTTCACACACATTCATCGCTAAGTCTGAACACAACGCTGGTCGACTCTAAGACTTCACGGCTTGGACAACTGATGCTCGCCACTTGCCACAACGTCGCCCCCTGATCCTACAGATGTCTTAAAGTCCAGAAGTCACCCTTGAGAGAACACGCTACAAGTGCAATATTCTCTGATACACCCGTATTCAGCAACAGCTACACACATGCGCTGAAAACCACTGTGCCACCCTGCGCCCCTATCTATCTTCACCTCTCCCGTCTACCTTGGTGGGAAAGCCTAAGTGACGCCACTTCCGCTGATGTTCCTCTGCAGAACTCTGGCTCCACGAAAACCTTCGGGTCCCCTCCACAGACCTCAGGTAATGTGATCGGAAGTTGTTTGCTGGCCTTTACTATCCTAATCTTAGCTTATGTACCTGTTCTCGCGTTTTACCAGTTTTTAATCTGTCTCCTTCCAAGAAATCTGTGATAGTGATTTTGTGAGATTGAACTCATTTAGTAACATCTTATAACATCTTACACACACTGGGAGGGATGAGAGAAACAGCCTTTAATTTCTGGGTTAGGATAAGATATTTGAAATTCGGTCACGGCTATGGTTTCGAAGTCTACTAGAATTTGTTTAGGATCCGCTTCTGGAACTGTTTCTCGAACAGCAGCAAGCATTCTCCTATAGGTGTTCCTATTTTTGTTGCATAAAAGCGCATATATTGCAGCTAGATTATGACCCTCCCAAAAATGAAAATGAATGGTATATAACTGGGAAAATATACATGGTATTACTTGAAAGGTTCCATCTGCCAGCCATAGATCAGCACGGGTAAAACAGTTATCATTTCTCGGTCGCCAAACAATAAGAATCTTTCTGGGTCTTCAATGCCAGAGTCACGCAAAAGAATTTCTCTAAATTTCTCGGGGACTTCAAAATCTACAGAGTTTGGTGATCGACCAAGAGCATCCGAATTATTTGTAACTCGTTGTACCGTACGTAGAAAACTTGGTTTCCTCGGTAATGTCACAACAGTTTCACATGATGAATTTTGACTTTGACTTCCTATGACTGCCAAGGGTGTTGGTCCTATTTCAGTTATCAAATCTTTCATCTCTGCTACCACTGCCCTTGCCTCAATGCCATTCCCATCCGGAAAATGGGAATGTTCTGGAACTGCCAAGGGTGTTGCTCCTATTCCAGTTATCAAATCTTTCATCTCTGCTACCACTGCCCTTGCCTCAATGCCATTCCCATCCAGAAAATGGGAATGTTCTGGGTATGGAAGTGAAATCATGCGATTTTCTTTTGTAGTAATAAATGGCTGGTATTCTCTGCATAGCCAACGGACAGAACTGTCTTTATTTTCTTTACGTCTGTAGTATTCACATGTCTGGAAGCAGACAGTATCATTCCCTTTAGAAGTTTTTCCAAAATCACATATGTCTTCCATCTAGTACTATGGGTGTTATTCGACTGTTTCAAAATGGGTATGGAAGTGAGATCACACCATTTCCTAATTTAGTAATAAGTGTTTTATACTTCTTCGCTAGTAATATTTGAATTGCGCAATGGCTATAGTTCGACATAGTTTTAATAAGAGTAATAGGTGCTTAGGTGTCGCATGGTGAAATGAACTGTGATCATCTGTCGCGGTGATTAACTGTCAAATGATGAAGTGTCCCAGTGATGAAAAGACCAGTGGTTAAGTGACGAGTTGTTAAATGTCAGCCGATGAAATGAGCTGTGATTAAATGACGGGTGATAAAAAAGTCGTGACACCCCTAGTTTTACTTTTAGTGTTAGCCTAGAACGGCATAGTTTTGACTTCAGCTTGCAGTAATGCCACGTTTCTTTGCAGCAGTTTGTGAACTTTTCTGTGTTAACGTAAAATCTTGATCGTGCCACAGAGCTCTATTGACAGATCTTGCAAAAACTACAACCTCTGATTTTGTGAATTATACCTGAGTGGACAGGAATAGGTATGTATTGCGTAAATCATTTAAAAACATTTATTCTCATTTTACACGTAGTTACCTGGAATTTTAATATATACAGATATATATGTGTGTATGCTATAATGGGTATGTATACTATACAATATATGGGTGTGTGTATATGTATGTATGTACATAGTAAATTTAAGTATTTTATGACATATTTGTTGATTTTGTACATAAATTACATATGTTGCATATGTACTGAATAGTAAAATGAACTTTAAAATGTATTTTTCTAAATAAAAGATAAAAAAATCCCCATTGAATATTGGTAGTCTTGGAGTATATTTTCACATCACCCTTTTTTTTTTTTTTTTTTTGTTAATTGGAGCGCTGGCCCCCCTGTGGTCAGTAGCCTTTTTCCTAAATTAATATTTTACAGCCACACTCCCTTACCACGGTAGTGCGACTTTGGCATAATACAATGGAGCACATAATATGAAGTCGAGTCAAAAGTGCTCGCGCTTGTTTCCTTGGAGCTAAATCAACAGTAACGCGAGCGCCACTCAAATCCTACGTTTGGCCAAGCAGCCAATAGGAGGCCAAGAATTCACAATAACGGCCCCGTGATCTTCCTGACAGCTCGCTGCTATAGTCTTGCAGTAAGTCTGGCCGAGTGGAGACAGAATTCTTCTTCTGCTGTTAGCACACAACCAAGGTAACGTATACTTTCAATTAACGCCTAGGCGGCTTTCGCTGTTCTTACATTCGATTAAAATTTCAATTTTTTTCTGTCTTTGGACGTAACAGCTTCATTTGTATCGACTTGAACGCTGAAATAATCGTGACGTCTCCTGAATAAAAATGATATCTCGTTTTTCCACGTTCTACCAGAAACTGCTTTCGGACGTAAGTAGCTTCAATGAAGGAAAGAATTTCACAGAATATATTGCGATCTCGCTCGATTGAAATCATTTTTGGGGAAAGAACGGTGATTTCCATGTTCTCCATCCTCGTGTAAATTAAGCTCGATTTAAATAATTTTTGGGGAAAGAACAGTGACTTCCATGTTCTCCATCCTCGTGTAAATTAAGCTCGATTTAAATCATTTTGGGGGAAAGAACAGTGATTTCCATGTTCTCCATCCTCGTGTAAATTAAGCTCGATTTAAATCATTTTGGGGGAAAGAACAGTGATTTCCATGTTCTCCATCCTCGTGTAAATTAAGCTCGATTTAAATCATTTTTGGGGAAAGAACAGCGATTTCCATGTTCTCCATCCTCGTGTAAATTAAGCTCGATTTAAATAATTTTGCGGGAAAGAACTGTGATTTCCATGTTCTCCATCCTCGTGTGAATTAAGCTCGATTAAAATAATTTTTGGGGAAAGAACAGTGATTTCCATGTTCTCCATCCTCGTCTAAATTCAGCTCGATTTAAAAAATTTTGGGGGGAAAGAACAATGATTTCCATATTTTCCATCCTCGTGTAAATTAAGCTCGATTTAAATAATTTTTGGGGAAAGAACAGTGATTTCCATGTTCTCCATCCTCGTGTAAATTAAGCTCGATTTAAATAATTTTTGGAGAAAGAACAGTGACTTCCATGTTCTCCATCCTCGTGTAAATTAAGCTCGATTTAAATAAATTTTGGGGAAAGAACAGTGATTTCCATGTTTTCCATCCTCGTGTAAATTAAGCTCGACTTAATAATTTTGGGGGAAAGAACAGTGATTTCCGTGTTCTCCATCCTCGTGTAAATTAAGCTCGATTTAAATAATTTTGGGGGAAAGAACAGTGATTTCCATGTTCTCCATCCTCGTGTAAATTAAGCTCGATTTAAATAATTTTGGGGGAAAGAACAGTGACTTCCATGTTTTCCATCCTCGTGTAAATTAAGCTCGATTTAATAATTTTTGGGGAAAACAGTGATTTCCATGTTCTCCATCCACGTGTAAATTAAGCTCGATTTAAATAATTTTGGGGGAAAGAACAGTGATTTCCATGTTCTCCATCCTCGTGTAAATTAAGCTCGATTTAAATAATTTTTGGGGAAAGAACAGTGATTTCCATGTTCTCCATCCTCGTGTAAATTAAGCTCGATTTAAATAATTTTGGGGGAAAGAACAGTGATTTCCATGTTCTCCATCCTCGTGTAAATTAAGCTCGATTTAAATAATTTTGGGAGAAAGAACATTGATTTCCATGTTCTCCATCCTCGTGTAAATTAAGCTCGATTTAAATAATTTTGGGGGAAAGAACAGTGATTTCCATGTTCTCCATCCTCGTGTAAATTAAGCTCGATTTAAATAATTTTTGGGGAAAGAACAGTGATTTCCATGTTCTCCATCCTCGTGTAAATTAAGCTCGATTTAAATAATTTTTGGGGAAAGAACAGTGATTTCCATGTTCTCCTTCCTCGTGTAAATTAAGAAGTGTAGAATGGGTTAGATGGAGAAATAACGAAGGAAGAAAAGGGAACGAAAACTCATAAGTACTGGTGATATACATATAGCCTGGCCTTTACTAGTAAGGAGCGTTATTGGAATCAAAGAAAAAAGAAATGAAGTGAAAATAAAAATTATACTCATAGCGCAGGTGAAAATATCCAGCAAAATTGGTTGGAAGCAATATTAGTTACTTTATCATTATTATCACTATTTCTGGTGAAGGCACTCTTTCAAACAAACTTTGACATAATACAATGGAGCACATAATACGAAGTCGAGTCAAAAGTACTCGCGCTTGTTTCCTTAGAGCTAAATCAACAGTAACGCGAGCGCCACTTAAATCCTACGTTTGGCCAAGCAGCCAATAGAAGGCCAGGGATTCACAATAACGGCCCCGTGATCTTCCTGACCGCTCGCTGCTATACAGTCTTGCAGTAAGTCTGGCCGAATGGAGACAGAATTCTTCTTCTGCTGTTAGCACACAACCAAGGTAACGTATACTTTCAATTAACGCCTAGGCGGCTTTCGCTGTTCTTACATTCGATTAAAATTTCAATTTTCTTTCTGTCTTGGGACGTTACAGCTTCATCTGTATCGACTTGAACGTTGAAATAATCGTGACGTCTCCTGAATAAAAATAACATCCTGTTTGTCCATGTTCTACCGGAAACTGCTTTCGGACGTCAGTAGCTTCAATGAAGGATAGAATTTCACAGAACATATTGCGATCTTGCTCGATTGAAATAATTTTTGGGTAAAGAACAGTGATTTCCATGTTCTCCTTCCTCGTGTAAATTAAGAAGTGCAGAATGAGTGAGATGGAGAAATAACGAAGGAAGAAAATGGAACGAAACCTCATAAAAACTGGTGATATATACGTACAGCCTGGCCTTTACTAGTAAGGAGCGTTATTGGAATTAAAGAAAAAAGAAATGAAGTGAAAATAAAAATCAAACTCATAAAACAGGTGAAAATATCCAACAAAACTGGTTGGAAGCAATATTCATTACTTTATCATTATTATCATTTCGGATGAAGGCACTCTTTAACACGAACTTCATTAAAAAGAATAACAGTCCGGAAGCCGTTGAGTTCACATTGCAGGGTCTCAATCTGACGAATGAGTTTCTTTTTTAGCAGCTGGTAAATTATGTAACAACTGTCCAACGTTCAGTTCTTCCTTTCTTCTGTGAATTCGGAACAGCTGTTAAATGATTTACTTTCTTCTTCTGTCAAAACTGAGATAGTCTCCCTAGACTTAAGCAGGATGATTACAAGAATCATAGCAACAATAAATAATGATATTTATCATTCTTTTTTAAAAGCAGATGCTGGATATATACTGTAATATTACTGACTGTAAAGGGTTTGCATGAATAATTACGCGAGGCACTGATTTTCCATCAATGTTTACTATGCTGTGAAGCTGAAAATAAAGATACGTGGTGTTCCACGTCATGGATTTTTATTTGAATTTCGTTGATTTTGATATTCCCGGTGACATAAGTTGCTCAATCAATTTACGTACAGATTTAGAAAAGGTGAAAAAGAAGTGGACAGCGTCCAAAGGCTGGGCTACACCGGTGGTCTAACAGCTCAAAAGTTTGGTTGAAACTGTTAAACCCTCAATCAGTGAACTGACATTGGCGATAGAAGATCTCAAATAACGTTTATCGGCGTTAGATGAGTTACAGAGTCAGGGAGCATTAGAGCACTCGGGAGACATTTTTTTTTTTTTAGGTCAAACAAGTCCAGGACAATATCGATAAATTTGAGTGTGCGCATGTTTAATTTAGCTTTGGCTCTGCCTTTACCATGAATAACAGGCCTGCATAAATAAACTTCATTACTCTTCACTCAGTTTTCTTTTATTTTAAGTGACCAATGGCAGAAAGTTGTGTAAGAGAGTGTTTTAATCGGTAGCACTATCATGTCTGGTCCTCCACCAGGAGAACATTTTATTTTAACTCTTGATTTCAGTGTTGCTCTTGAAAATCAGATAAGGTAGTATGAGTATGGTGAAACTCCAGTTGCAGCTACTAGTGCTCCTTGAACGTATTACGAAGTGGCTACAAGATTTAACTGAAAATTAAACAGCAGTTTCTAATAACCCAATTTCATAATGCGCTTCTTTTCATGTATCACCTGTGCAGAGGCAATGCGTGTGACGAGCTTTATGCCTGAGGATCACTCTGTCTTAATTTCTAGACCAATTTTTTTTTTTTTGTGGAGGGCGGAGTTGGAGGGGGGGGGGGGGGAAAGGAGGAGTCGCACGTCCTTAAAGAAATATTCCATCCACTATTACCATAAACTTGGCATTCTTTGAAAAACTTCGAGTATATACCGGGATAATCAGTGCCACAGATGTTCCCTTGATGACTGATGAAACATCAGCCTCCAGGGGTCCTGATTTCCAAGACAAAATTGCTCGACATAGTGGTATCTTTCCTTAACAAAGATTATTAGGATTTAGACTCTTGAAATGTCATCTCCCATTACTTATATTTCACCGGAAAGGGCAATTGGTGAGGGCCATGTATTGTGCAATGTAAGCATCCTTATTCTGGTGCCTGATTCTTTTTTCATCTTTCTTTTTATAAAACAACTATTAACAATATGTAATTTCTATACTGTATGCATTTATCTGTTAATGTTTTATGTTACACTTCCTTTTCGTAATCAGCTTTCTGCCACTGCACCATTTTGCCTTTTTGAAGCCGGCCTACCAATTTTATTGACGACTGTGTTTGTTACACACGAAAGTGTCTGTATAATTAACAGCAGTGATAAAATGAATAATTATTCTTGTTAAAGAATTCAGTACTTTTACTTATGGATAATCATCTTTGTTAAAGGATGCGTTCCTGGGGACTACTGGTAGTGTTCCTCTGTACCTTGTGGAAGATGATGGTACCTACATCAGATGCTGTTAACATAATTAACACATTCCTCGCTCTGCCCCACATACCCAGAGCCAATGTCGAAATGGTCATACCTTCTGCCAAGAGTACCTTGCTCTGTTTTGGGGCATGCACTAGTCTCCAGTCCTCTTGCCAGGGATTCGTTGTGAACACCGCTGACTTGGTAAGAAAATGTCCATTCTATTGTGAATCAAATTGCATCAAGTTTGTTTGTAAAACTGAGAAGGGTCTTGATCTTTACTGCTTCTGACTGAAAAGTATTTGATTAGGTGTAAATAATACACTGCAGGTTCTATATAAGTATGTAAATGCAAACTTTAATGGGTTGAGGGGGCAAAAATCAGCAAAAAGATGAAGTTGGGTTCAGCCAAATTTGGGTTCAGTTCCTGAGCGTTGACCAAATCTGTCAAAAAGTGGCAAAAATCAGCAAAAAGATGAAGTTGGGTTCAGCCAAATTTGGGTTCAGTTCCTGAGCGTTGACCAAATCTGTCAACAAGTGGAAAGAAAAGAGAAAAAGACAAGACTGACCGTAAATGGAAAATAAAAATCCTGGCGTCAAATTCAAGATCGAACTGCGGCCGAAATTCATCAGGAGTATTTTGTACCCTGTGGGAAACAGATCACCTTGTCAGAACAATGGGGGTCGTTGAGGAATGGCGTAAAATGTCAAGGTGGGGAACTAAATTCCTGTTGAAGATATTAAAGTAATTCCCTTTTCTCCCCGTCAGGCTCAGCCATGCACACTTCTGATTGGCCTAAACGGCACGAAGATCCCAGCAAAGTTTTGGCTCAGGGCCTACGTCTCCAGAATCATCGATGGGCAGGTCATTCACTACGACACCACACAAAGAACCTGGCCGTGGGTTTCCAAATTCGTTATTCCTTTCTTCTCAGAATGTCCTCTCTCTCTCTGTTTATTCTCTTTGTGCCTTTACACCAATTTTCTCCCTTGATGCTATTGTCACTTCAAACGTAAGTTATTTTTTTAATTTATTGCATTGCATCATCATTAACGCGTGTTCCATACGAGTGCATTCTCTTCCCCTAATTCCGTTAATTTACGCCGTCTAGTTCCCTCTACCTCTGATTTACACACATCAAAACATACCATGTGACTTTAAGAGTGTTATTCCTAACACTTTCCTATAAAATTTTACAGTACAAATTAAGCCGGAATGTTTGCAGCTGCTGAAATGAATACGTGGTCATTGAAAATGAATGAAAGGATCAGAAATTTAATTCAGGGCGAAAAGAAGTATTTTTGTGTGTATACTCACTAACTGATCTCTTCTTTCTGTATTTCTTATTACCTTCTGTTACTTCTTTCGAACGAACACCGTAATATTCTTTGGAAGCTTGAATTTCAAGTGAATGGCCTCTGTGGTGGGCTTGTTCTATATGTAAAGGGTTCATCTTCTGAATAATAATAATAATAATAATAATAATAATAATAATAATAATAATAATAATAAAAGCACTTCTCTTCACCTGGTTATATCCACAGAATGGCCGTCTCTTACTGCGCAGGTCTCAACAAGCAACTCCTCAGGTATTCCACAGCGTCTGCAAACAATATCGTCTTGGAAGCCATGAACCCAAAATACATGTTCATCGGTGCCCAAACTGACACGGTTTCGACAAACTCAGCTCGTGACATCTACAGCAACCAGTTGATGGCCGTGAATTGGGTGTCATGGCGAATATATTCAAATAATCTTTGTCTGGTCCTGTGTGAAGCAGCTTTCACAGATATCGTTGATAACTTTACCCCAACACCTTCGGCTACTATATGTATGCCACCTTTCTAAAGGATGTAAGGATGTATATATATATATATATATATATATATATATATATATATATATATATATATATATATATATATATATATATATATATGTATGTATGTATGCATATACTCTACCACTCATACAATTGTTTTGTGCATTAATACAATGAATTACAGGACCTCATTTAAACTGGATGTATCTAGTGGAGATATTCAGGAAAAAGTTGTAAGTTTTCAAGGACCAACTGTCCTCATCGTCTGGTATCCATACATACCAGACAATGAGGACTGTTAATCCTGGAAAGCTTGTAACTTTTCTTGAATATCTCCGCTAGATACCATCCAGTTTAAATGAGGTCCTGATATATATATATATATATATATATATATATATATATATATATATATATATATATATATATATATATATATATATATATAATCTTTTTACTTCCTTTTAAATTATATATTTACAACTGCATGTCGTAGAACAGATTCTTATCAAACTCAGCAGGACACTGATCAAGAGAAATGAATTCATGAGCCTTTTAATCACTAATACTGAATGCTTTAAAACGAAAAAATCATTGTTCTCAGAGGAAATTCACGCGTCACCAATAAAATGGGAAACTTCTGTTTTCCATGCCTTCATTTTTATTACTGCGATCTGTACTTATCGTGTGTAAACTATGGTAATTACTCTCGTAATACCATTTTAATGGAGATTTCAACTGGATTTATTTTTGCTTCTTCTCAGAGAGTGAACCTACTGATTTGGGAATAATTATTTTTCCTGAAGAACTGTGTTTTATGCTCTTGAAATGTGTATACAGTATATCCACACAAACTTGTGCTTTTATACTGTGACCAAAAAAAATTGCATATCCTTTTTAATTGAGCTTACAAATATTTCAATGTTTATTTCCATCATTAACTATATGAAAGCATTAAAACGTAACTCTTACAAAGGATAAAGAGGCAAATTGCTCAAATTAGGGAGAGCTTGTACTTACTATTTATTATTCACATTAAAGGGAAAACACGATATCAAAGGTAAGGTTATATAAAGTTGGTGTGGTAGTTTTTTTTTTTTTTTGTTTTGTTTTGAATTTGTTTGGTTTGATAAGGGAACCTTCATTTTTGTATTTTAAGAAACAAAAATAATAACTTTTTTTTTTGCTGAATGTATTCAATAAATATTTTGATTTTGATTTTAATTACTTCCAGCTCATTCTGAGCTTCAAGAAATGAGATAATATAAAGAAAAAGAACAAAAAGAAACATCTTCCCTTCTAGACCAGCCCTGCGGCAGTTTTTATGTGACTTAAAATTATTTATTTTTTTAGCTGATAGGTAAGATGGGTGAGAGAAGGGTGAGGGCAGTTAGCTAGCTAACCATGGTAGGGAATAGTTTACAAAGTGAAATATTAGTAAGAGTAATGTCAAGTCTGGTTTATCCACAATTTTATTTAGGTAGGTAAGGGTACAATTTTTCTAATATTAACATAATATAATAATTATTTTACATTATAATAACATGGTGAATTGTACATATTGCATATTTTGAATTTTATTTCTTATTAGTATAATCATATTTAAAACATAAAATAAAATAAAAAACAAGCTCCGATTTCCTCATTTTAACTGATAAACGAGAAGTGCACTACTGCAGAACACTGATAGGTAATGAGTGGTATATGCTGAACTGTTTAGTAGTTTCATTCTTTGAAAACAATCAACTACGATAAACTTGAAGCGGTGGTTTGTTCCAATGACATATTGTGGAAGTATAAGGGTGCAATTTTTTTTTTTTTACTTCAGTACTAATTCAGTGTCATCTGTTTGCACATTGTTGGTGGGTCTCATACGGACTTTTGAGTATTGAGTGTTTTATTGATCTTTTGGATAAAGTGTCTTAAATAAGCTCGGAGTTTAAAATCTCTGATATTGTATGTCCATATATAAAGGGAAAAGTATATAGGCCTATAGAATAATTCTTTTGCTTGGAAAAAATAACCTAAGGTTGAAGATGCAAGTAAATACTAAGTATATGTATGTCCATATAATCTGTCTAATCTATTTTGTATGTGTTGCTGTACTATTCTCTTATGTTGAATTGCAGGCAGAGAGTAACTCGTTTGCTATGTAAATTTCGTTGCTTGTATTTATTCCCTAATCATTAAGTAGTTGTAGAAAGTTGGTGTGATTGAGTGTGCATGCTGTAGCTTGTCTTGTTAAAAAGCGTTACAGTTTGCATTTTTGTGTGTACACATATGTTTGAGTATTACTGTTCTAATTTTGGCCACCCAGTATTGTAAAAGGGCCCCAAAATTCCATTTATTAGTTGTAAGTTAGTTTATAAAATAAATTAATATTCAGGAAAATTTAGTCTGAATAGCCTTACATATTTTCACTTGAAACCATCTGCCTTTACCTTATTTGACACTTTAATTGTCTCTTCTGGCTCCTACATTGGGTAGGATAAAAGATGTACTAAAGAGGACAAGGCCCCAGTGCAAGAACAGCTACAATAAGAATAGATCACCATATATTAGATGGTGATGTTAAATAAGATTAGATTAACTGAAAATAAATGTGTCACGGAAATTCGTCCATAGTGGTTCGACTGGTTAGGTTAAAATGTGGTTCTGTGAATTCATATAGGTTAGTTCAGTTTAAGTTCTAAATTATTAAAATGGGGCACTATAGTCAAGATAAGCCTTCCTACGTTAAGTTAAGCGGTTTGGAGGGGTATAGGTTCCCCATGTATGCTAATACACAGCCACAGAGTTATGTTAGATTTTACCATTCCCACCTGTACCATTTCATTGTGTTCATTTCCACCTCATGCCTTGCAGAAATACTTATCTTTCTTTGCTTAAAATACAGAGATTATCTTTTTTTCAGTGTTCATTATTACCAGTTACCTAGGGGAGTGTTTATCCTGACGAAAAACTATCTCTGGGAATTTTTATCTTGACGAAACACCTTGGGGAGAGTTTATCTTGATGAACCTTCTCGCGAAGCATTTACCTTCATGAACCACCTCCTCGGGGAGTTATTATACTGTCGAACCACCTCCTTAGAGAGCGTTTATCTTGACGAACATCTTTCTCAGGGAGTGTTTATCTATATGAAAAATCTTCTCGGGTAGTGTTTACCTTTACAAACCACCTTCTCAGAGTGTTTATCATGATGAAAAATCTTCTCGGGGAGTACTTTGACAAACCACCATCTCGGGGAGTGTTTATCTAGATGAAAAATCTTCTCGGGGGTGTTTACCTTGATGAACAACCTTCTTGGGGAATGTTTATATCAAAAATCTACTCAGGGAGTGTTTACCTTGACGAACCACCTTCTTGGGGAGCGTTTATCTGGATGAAAAATCTTCCCAGGGAGTGTTTATCTTGACAAACAACCTTCTCGGGGAGTGTTTATCTATATGACAAATCTTCTCAGGCAGTGTTTACTTTGACAAGCCACTTCTTAGAGAATGCTTATTTGGACAAAAAATCTTCTCAGGGTGTGTTTACCTTGATGAACCTCCTTCTCAGGGAGTGTTTATCTATATGAAAAATCTTCTAAGGGAGTGTTTACCTTGACGAACCACCTTCTCGGAGAGTGTTTAACTAGATGAAAAAATCTTCTCAGGGAGTGTTTACCTTGACAAACCACCTCCTTGGGGAGTGTTTATCTAGATGAAAAGTCTTCTCAGGGAGTGTTTACGTTGATGAACAACCTCCTCGGGGAGTGTTTATCTATATGACAAATCTTCTCAGGTAGTGTTTACCTTGACTAATCACCTTCTCAGAGAGTGTTTATCTTGACGAAAAACCTTCTCAGGAGGGTATTTACCTTGATGAACCACCTTTTCGGGGAGTGTTTACATAGATGAAAAATCTTCTCGGTGGTGTTCACCTTGATGAACCACCTTCTCGGGGAGTGTTTAACTACATGAAAAATCTTCTATGGGAGTGTTTACATTGACGAACCACCTCCTCAGAGAGTGTTTAACTAGATGAACAATCTTCTCAGGGAGTGTTTACCTTGACAAACCACCTTCTCAGGGATTGTTTATCTAGATGAACAACCTTCTCGCGGAGTGTTTATCTATAGGACAAATCCTCTCAGGTAGTGTATACCTTGACAAATCTCCTTCTCAGAGAGAGTTTATATTGACGAAAAATCTTCTCAGGGAGTGTTTACCTTGATGAACCACCTTCTCATGTTTATCTATATGGAAAATCTTCTCAGGGAGAGTTTATCTTGATGAACCACCTTGTCGGGGAGTGTTTAACTAGATGAAAAATCTTCTCAGTCAGTGTTTACCTTGATGAACTACCTTCTCGGGGAGTGTTTATCTAGACGAAAAATCTTCTCAGGGAGTTTTCACCTTGACGAACTACCTTCTCGAAGAGTGTTTATCTATAGGAAAAATCTTCTCAGCGAGTGTTTACCTTGACTAAAGACCTACTCGGGGAGTGTTTATCTAGATAAAAAATCATCTCAGGGAGCGTTTACCTTTGATGAACCACCTTCTCAGGGAGTCTTTATCTTGAGGAAAAATCTCAGGGAATGTTTACCTTAATGAGCCACCTCCTGAAGGATTGTTTATCTTGATGAACCGCATTCTTTGGGAATGCTTACTTGACGAACCATGTTTCTGCAGAGTGTTTACCTTGACGGCCCACCTCCTCGGGGAGTGTTTATCTAGATGAAAAACCTTCTCAGGGAGTGTTTGCCTTGACAAACCCCCTTCTCGGGGATTGTTTATCTACATGAAAAATCTTCTCAGGGATTGTTTACCTTGACAAACCACCTTCTGAGGTCTTTATCTTGAGGAAAAATATTCTCAAGGAGTGTTTACCTCGATGAACCACCATCTCGGGGAGTGTTTATCTTCACGAACCACGTTCTTGGGGGTGCTTACCTTGACGAACCACATTCTTGCAGAGTGTTTACCTTGACGAATCCCCTTGGGGAATGTTTATCTTGATGAACCACCTTCTTGGGGAGTTTTCATCTTGACGAACCACCCTCTCGGGGAGTCATTATATTGTTGACCCCCTTTCTCAAAGAGTGTTTATCTAGACGATAAATCATCTTAGGGAGTGTTTACCTTGATGAACCACCTCCTCGGGGAGTGTTTATCTTGACAAACCAACTTCTTAGGGAGTGTTTACCTTGACAAACCAACTTCTCATGGATTGTTTTTTCTTGGGGAGTGCTTATCTAGACAAATCACATTCTCGTAAAGTATCTATCTTGATGAACAAACTTCTCGGGGAGTGTTTATCCTGACAAAGCACCTCCCCAGGGAGTGTTTATCTTGACGAACCACCTCCCCAGGGAATGTTTATCTAGATGAAAAATCTTCTCAGGGATTGTTTACCTTGACAAACCACCTTCTCTTGTAGTTTTTATTTAGATGAAACACATCTCCGCGAGTGTTTACCTTAAGGTATCACCTTCTCAGATAGTGTTTATCTTGACAAACAACTTTCTCAGGGAGTGTTTATTTTGATGAACCACCTTCTTGGGGGGTGTTTATCTTGACAAAACACCTTTTCGGGTAGTGCTTACTTGACAAAACACAACCGAGAGATTACAATAATTCCTTTAAAAGTAAACTTGAAGGAATTACTCAGCCTCATCTGTCGTGGACCAAACTGCCATCATCTATCTTTGGGACAGGTTCATCTTCCACTCCATCACTACTAACAGATGATGGTAGATTGGTTACTGGCCCATGGTAAAAGGCTGAACTGCTTCATCGAGGTTTTGAAACTAAGCAATCAGCTGAGGATGTCCCTCTCTCTGATACTTCCCATCCCATACCTGTTCTTACAAAATTTGCATTTTGCTCCATGGATGTTAAGAAAATTCTGGATAATCTTGATAGCTTTGCTGGTGAAGATCCTGATTTTTTCTGCCCTTTGTTTTTTAAAAAAGTTTCTAGTAGGTTGTCTCCCAAGATTAGTAGATTCTATAGAATTTTATGTCGACGTAGCATCTTTGCGGATGAGCGCAAGCTTAGCAATACAGTGACTGTTCCAAAGAGTGTCATATCTGCAGACTGCAGCAACTACAGGTCAATCTCTACGCTCCCTGTGTTCTCCCAAGTTGCTGAAAAACTTATTTTTAAGCCACTATATAAGTATGTGGAATCTAAAGAATTGTTAACCGATAGTCAATATGCATATAGGAAGCAGTTAGGTACCTACAATGCTCTTTTAAACTTAACATGTCATTTCCAAGGGAACCTCGATAAGGGTTTTGAGTGCAGAGTAATTCAATCAGATTTTAGTGCTGCTTTCGATTTAGTAAATCATAAGGCACTTATTTATAAACTTAAGAATCTTGTATTGGGTGGATATGTTCCAGGTTTACTTCAAGATTTCCTTACAGGTAGGCAGCAGCGAGTTGCTGTGGAGAGGGTCTTTAGTGAGTCAAGACCTATTTGTCTGGAGTTCCAAAGGGTACTGTTCTTGGTCAACTGTTATTTTTAGTGTATACAAGTGATATGGTTGTTGGCCTGAAAAACAAGATTGTTCAGTATGCCGATGATGCAACACTTGTGGGCACAGTAAAGTCACCACTTATGAAAAATGAAGCTTCCCTCAGCCTAAGCCGAGACATGGATCGGATCAGGGAATGGTGTAGTCAGTGAGGTATGAGGCTGAACTCCAGTAAAAAGTAAATACTATTGATTAGCAGATCTCATACAGATTTCCCACCCCACCCTCCCCTTCAGATGGATGGAATTTTGCTGAATGAGTCTGAAGCTTTAACTATCCTAGGTGTAACTTTTGACTTACATCTAACTTTTGAGAAACATCTAATGAAAGTTTCAGGAAATGTCGCACGAAAGTTAGGTATTGTTCGTAAGGCCTCATATTTATAAGAGTGATAAAACAATGTAACCTGTTCTGGGTCATTTGTGCTTCCTTTACTAGAATACTGTTCTCCAGCGTGGTTGTCTGCTTCTACCAGAAATTTATCTCTTTTGGATAGAGTGGTTCACGGTGGTAGGTTTCTGTTTCCTAATAGTAGCAGTTACGACTTGGACCATTGACGGATGATCTCGTTTGTCACTTTTTCATAAGCTGTATTTCAACAGAGATCTTTCACAGTCACCACTGGTCTCTGATCCCCTTCACCTGCTGAGACCAACCAGATTCGCTGATCAGCAACGCCAATATGCAGTAAACGTGCCTCGCTGTCGAACTTCTCAGTTCCAGAGGTCCTTTATTCCTCACACCGTTGGACTGTGGAACAGCCTCCCAAAGAATGTCGTGCAATTGGATCTTCAGAAATTCAAGCAAAGATGCAATGCATTACCGCCCTAATACTGGTCTCCTTGCGTTTTAATATTATTGATTTATTGATTAATTTTATCTCTTTTAATAGAGGGATCTCTTCTCTCTGCATTTCCCCTTACCTCCTCTTACTTCTTCCCAATGAACACCATATTCTCTGAACGCTTGAATTCCATGTCAATGGCCCCTGTGAGCTTGTTCCAAAAGGAACAGATTTCATCTTCTGAATAATAATAATAATCATGCAAAGACGACAATACACATAAACATACAGACGTTTGGAAAAGAATATTCAAACCTAAATAGTAGAGCATATAAAAGAGAGGAGCAATAAGCTTAAAAGTGTCTGAGGTTAGCACTCCATTTACCTATCTTGTTAGTTTTCTGTAGAAGGAAGGTATTGAGATGGCTGTGTCAGTCCGTCCGCACTTTTTCTGTTCGCCCTCAGAGCTTAAAAACTACTGAGGCTAGAGGGCTGCAAATTGGTTTGGTGATCACCCACCCTTCAACCATCAAAACATATCAAATTGCAGCCTTCTAGCCTCAGTAGTTTTTATTTTATTTGAGGTTAAGGTTAGCTATGGATCGTGCGTCTGTCATCGATAGTGGTGCCAGCCGCCGACGCATCTTCACTTGACCGCATCTGGGGAGCAAGTGAGCACTGCCTGGTCGTGGTTGACAGTTTCATACTGCAACACATTGCGAGTTTCATACAGCATTATACGCTGTACAGAAAACTCAATTGTGCCGAGGAAACTTCGGCGCATTTTTTACTTGTTTTTCTATGCAAGTGGGCTCTCGGTGGCCATGGCTCATGCCATTGCTTTAGGCACAGGTAAACTACCTTCATTAGAATCTGTACATCTTACACACTTCTTTCGGAATTCATGTTCTTACAAAAACTTTCTTGCATGAAACTGGACTCAATAATATTTCTTTCTTTACAGTATATTGCTGAATTGAAACTCTTTTTAGCCATTGTCCAATTGACAGAGTAATTGTTTTTACTACCACGAACGATAATTGCAATTTCTCATATGCATATTTTATTATATACTTCTTTATACTAACCTATTGTGCGTCCCAATCGTCTCCCAGTTTGGTTTATATAAAAACTGTCGCGCGATTTACATGGGATTTGATGGAAGATTCTTTAGCATATATAGTTGTATCCAGTTTCCGATCAGATCTCCACAGACATCCCATTTCTGATCAGGTTTCCAGTTGTATCCAGTTCCGGTCAGATCTCCAGCTATATCCCGTTGCATTTCCTCGTATAGTAAGTGTCCTGACCGATGCATGGATCAACACTTGAGCTACATACATAATACGTCCACATTAGGTATGTCTGTATGTACATAATGTTCTGTGTGTGTATATGTATGTATACATATTTTCCATACATCTAGAAGCTGTCATCCTTTCCGTTTTCAATTTATATACATTATATATATATATATATATTATATATATATATATATATATATATATATATATATATATATATATATATATATATATATATATATATATATATATATATATATATATATATATATATATATATATATATATACATACATACTGAAATTCGAAGTAAAAACATGAATACGACACAAAAGAACTTAATCTTTGACTGAACTTAATCTTTGACGTCAAGCTCACTCTCATCCGTTTCCTGCCTAGGAAGAATTGCCATCAACCCCAGCGAATGCTTACTGAATATTTCGGAATCACATCCCTGACGATGTCCGTCGAGATTGCCGTTCTCCGCGTGCTTTCAGACGCAGGTATAAACCACGTTTCATTTTCGTACCGGACGTGTTATCTACAAGAGGCAAGTCGTCATTTATTCATAGTATGTAGGAAAAACAAACACTGTATAAAGAATCTTCTTTTGATACAGCATTTGTTACCTCTGTAGTAAAATATGCTTATCACGCGTCAAGGTCGTTCATATACTTCTGCTTTTGCCTGACGGGACAAGTCTTTCTGCATTGTTAAACAACCTGTGATGTATCGACCTCCTTAAAAGCTTTGGTCTCTGATCACTCCTAGTCTTTCTTTGTTGGTGAGAAACTAAGGAACAAAATGTGGTCTTGCTTGAACTTTTCAGTTTCAAGTAATTCGAAGCACAAAGTTTTCATCGTCCTAACATCAGCAAGTGGCCAACAAGCGCACTCACTTAAGTCGAATGGCTTTAGAAGACCATTTGACTGACTGAATCTCTCATTCTTAGAACCATTCGCGACTGAGATCAGATCGTACGCTGAAATCCGAAAAAGTTTTCGACCACTTTGTTGAGAAGTTTTCAGTGGGTGAATGACAACTTCCGCTCCGTCAGAGATTATCGACCAAAATCAAGAGTAGCTGACATTCTAGATAATTCAGTCTTTCAGTGACGGGTGACAACGTTTATATGGTTTTCGATTCAAGTTTCGTTGTTTCCAACGATGTTAAACAGATAATCAATCTAGAAAACTCTATGCATGTATATATATATATATATATATATATATATATATATATATATATATATATATATATATATATATATATATAAAAATATATATATATATATATATATATATATATATATATATATAAAAATATATATATATATATATATATATATATATATATATATATATATATATATATATATATAATATATATATATACACATACACACACACGCACACACACGAGGAAGACAGTACCAACGTCGTTTACCGCTTTACCTGCCCAGAGAGGACGTGACAGTCCTCGGAAAAACGTACGCTATTCTAATGGATCCATCCACCAACACTACATAGACCAGTGATTCTTAAACTGGGGGGCGCCAGAAGCTTCCAAGGGGGACACAAGCAGAATTGCCAGATGGTGCCAATTATTTTTTTAATTTGTGATGTTACTTACAAAATTGCCAAAAACGTTATCACTGCTTCCATATATTTTCTAATCATCTCAAAACATGCCAAAAATTCAAAATATGTCAATTTTAATTTCAAATCTTGTTTATGAATTGTCTTTTATTGTTATGATAAGTACAATAGCATACAAATAGACAACATATTGTTTATAGATTATAGTTGGCAAAAATTTCAGGGGTGGGGGGGGCGTGGGGTCTATACATAATGCAGAGGGGGGGGGCGTGGGGTCTATACATAATGCAGAGGGGGGGGGCAAGGCAAAAAAGTTTAAGAACCACTGACATAGACCATCACAACCGCAAACCCACGACACAAGAGCTAGCGAAGAACACACAAATCATCTACAGCGAACATAGTCGCCACAGATTAATCATAGTTGAATCTGATGGCATTCTATTACATAAACCTACATTGAACAGACGACTGGAAGCGGAAAGATCACTCCGTCTAGCAGAAACAACCGTAACAACGCCAGCAACACCTTTAAAATCAGACGCTTTCACTCTCCCCCCACCCCCCCCCCCCCCAATTTAAACTCCCTCTATCCCCGTAATCTGAATACCTGTCTTGTTTGTCTCCACCAGAACACTTGATTTTGTTTTTGTTTCCACCAGAACACTTGATTTTGTTTTTGTTTCCACCAGAACACTTGATTTTGTTTTTGTTTCCACCAGAACACTTGATTTTGTTTTTGTTTCCACCAGAACACTTGATTTTGTTTTTGTTTCCACCAGAACACTTGATTTTGTTTTTGTTTCCACCAGAACACTTGATTTTGTTTTCATTATATTTCACAAAGTAAATTATGTTTTTATAATAAATCTTATTGTATTGTAACTTTAATAACTGTGGATAAATTAAAAGTGTCTATTTTGTACTTATTCTATTAAAATGATTTACTGTTTTATTATTGTTTTGGACGCTACATACCCGTCCGCAAACTGTAACAAAACGACAAGACGCTACGTCCAGATTATGCACACCACTCGCTGGCATGCCCATTAATCACAAATAAAGCAATTACCCACATATCCTTAATTTCACCTTCACATCAAAAAATGACTTACGGGCTGCTCCATGAGCAAGTGCCCGTGCTGGCATAAGGCCAGCTTAATCAACAACAACAATGTCCAGATTATACACTTTGAAGAGGTCACGACGAGTGACGGAACAGCAGTAGTGTTGTGTTTATAGTAAATGGAACAGAGAGTTAATCTTCGTTTTTTTGCCCATCAGCTGAATTTGAAGAACGTAGAAGATTCAGAAAATATTGTCAAATTCATAAGAAGCTGATCAACAATCAAAAAGCCATAGAATTCAACGAAATTTGCATATATATATATACATATATATATATATATATATATATATATATATATATATATATATATATATATATATATATATATATATATATATATGGGAGGGTGGGATCAGACACTCAAACGGTAGACATAATGGAAGTATGGAAAGGCATTCCGTTTTCTCTCTAATTGTTAAGACGACGACGTTTTGTATCGCTTGACACGTTTTCCAGGCTGAAATAGCGATTGAAATAAACAGTATTTTCGTATAAAAGACAAGATATATATACACATTACATACTTATTTACACCATATTAGCAGTTAGAAAAAAAAAGGGGAAAAAACCAAAAGCGGGGGCACTATATACTGTATATATATATATATATATATATATATATATATATATATATATATATATATATATATATATATATATATATATATATATATATTAGTGCGCAAGTGTGTGTGTGTGTGTGTGTGTGTGTGTGTGTGTGTGATTATAATCACTGTAACTCGTGATTCGTTGATCACACATTACCACAGGTGAATAGATAAGAAATGGGGTGTAGGTCCTGACCGGTTTCGACTTTATTTCCAAGCCATTGACGAGGTAGAGCTGCCGCCGAAGTAACCATCACTGTACTTTGGCCTCTTCGTTAGTACAGTAGAAGGATTAGATTCCCGTGGCTCAAAACCTTCTCTCGAAAAACACGAAGTCCTGGAATGCACAGAACAAAGAACGAGTAATTATTTGACAAAGGAAAGAGAAAGGGGGATTTTCTTTTGGTAAAAACCTTCAGAGGATATCATTGAAAACATCATTCCGCATACGTGTTATAAGTGGTTACAATTCAAATGCTTTGGCCAATCAGAAGGCAAGACAGAATACAACTCAAATGGTTCGGCCAATCAGAGGGCATGACAGAATACGATTCAATCTCTTCAGCCAGTCAGAAGGCATGACATAATACGGTTAAATTTCTTCGGCCAGTCAGAAGGTATGACAGAATGCGATTCAATTTCTTCGGCCAATCAAAAGACCTGACAGAATACAGTTCAATTTCTTTGGCCAATCAGAAGGCATGACAGAATACAGTTCAATTTCTTTGGCCAATCAGAAGGCATGACAGAATACAGTTAAATTTCTTTGGCCAATCAGAAGGCATGACAGAATACGATTCAAATTCTTCGGCCAGTCAGAAGGCATGACAGAATACAGTTCGTTTCTTTGACCAATCAGAAAGCAAGACAGAATACAACTCAAATGGTTCAGCCAATCAGAAGGCAAGACAGAATACAACCCGAATGGTTTGGCCAATCAGAAGGCATGACAAAATACAATTCAATTTCTTTGGCCAATCAGAAGGCATGACAAAATACAGTTCAGTTTCTTTGGCCAATCAGAAGGCATGACAGAATACAGTTCAGTTTCTTTGGCCAATCAGAAGGCATGACAGAATACAGTTCAATTTCTTCGGTCAATCAGAAGGCATGACAGAATTCAGTTCAATTTCTTCCGCCAATCAGAAGGCATGACAGAATTCAGTTCAATTTCTTCGGCCAATCAGAAGGCATGACAGAATACAGTTCAATTTCTTCGGTCAATCAGAAGGCATGACAGAATTCAGTTCAATTTCTTCGGCCAATCAGAAGGCAAGATAGAGTACAACCGAAGCAGCTTGTATGATGGCGGCTGTGGTTGGTTACCGTCACCTCAAACAGAACAAAGTAAAAAAATCAGACTGCTGTCAAGTTAGTATGCACCTGTAAGCGATGGAATATCAATAGTTTAGAAGGGAAAGGTTTCATATTTGCATGCATTAAATTTCTGTCGAGTCATATTGATCAAATAAATGGAGGAGACTTTTATATCCCTGTTATTTGGTGCGAAGTTTATATTGCGCCTTTTTTTTTTTACCTTTTCGACATGCAACGAGTCAAATACTCAGGAAGTGCATTTAAGTAAATTAATTGTTCATTACACTTTTTGGGGGTAATTTTTAACCATCTTTATATATATATATATATACAGTATATATATATATATATATATATATATATATATATATATATATATATATATATATATATATATATATATATATATATATATATATTCAATGCAGCATGAAGGAAAGCGTGCTTGAGAATATCACAACATCCACGTAAGAAGGCGAGTGAAAACAGGACTTTGAACAAGTACTTTCATAGTTTATTCTACATTTTCAAGTTCACACTGAATACAAAAGAAGTTGACAGAGGTTTATATACAAAAACAGATGGGGGCAGGGCTACAGTTTGTTACTCTGGGCAGCTTGTTCTTTAAACAGAAAAGACAGGGACAAAGGATCAAGGGATAATCCAGGGAGGAGATTAGCATTCCTGGTGCACATGGCTTCACTATCCACAATCTCCAACAGATTCCTTTTTCGATGGTCGTTGACCTTATAGATTATCAATGAATTATCCCAGTTCATCCCATGGCCTGTCTTAAGCCAATGATACACAATGCCATTATTTGGTAAGCCTCTTGAAATGGCATATTTGTATTGAGAGCTTCTTACTTTTAGCCCTTTTGATGTTTGACCAATATAGATCTTATTACATTCTTTGCAAGGAAAACTGTAAACGATATTGTTTGAATTGGGCGGGCTATTCTTAATTAGTTTATTTCTCAATATATTATTATATTTAAATACTAAGTTAATATCAATAGTTTTTTAAAATTGAAATGGTGAACAGAGAATATTCTTAAGAACTGGCAGTGCTGGAAACTGATTTTGTTTTTAACGGTAAACTATTTAAACAAGTAGATGGCATGGACATGGGTCCTCCCCTCGGCCCTACGTTCGCTAATATCTTCATGTGCTCCCTGGAGGAGCGCATGCTCGACGATTGCTCTCAAAGATTTCATCCTCTTTTTTTATTCTAGGTATGTCGATGATGCGTTTGCTCTCTTCAAGGGTGAATGCGAGGGCTGATTTCTTCCTCGACTACGTGAATACATTACACCCGAATATGCAATTTACTATAGAAAAAGAGAACAACTGTCTGTCATTCCTGGACGTTCAAGTATATAGACAAGACAATTCTTTTAACACCACGATTTTTTTAGAAAGAAAACTTTTACAGGAAACGGATCTAATTTTTATAGTAGCTGTTACTTTAATTTCAAGATTAATTTTATTTTTACCCTTCTTAATAGAGCACTGGTCCTCACATCTAACTGGAATGCATTTCACAATGAGATTTTATTTCTAGTTAACCTCTTTAAAGGTAACTGTTTTCCATCCAGGCTAGTATATAAAAAGTTAAATCAATTACTAAATAAACATTTCTCTAGAAGACCTGAAGTCCTAGCGGAACAAAAAATGAATTTCTTTACAACCTTCCCATACATCAATGACTTAACCTTTCAAAAAAGATTTATGAAAATTATCCATGAACATTTCCCAGTCATATCAGCCAAATTAATCCCCAAAAATCCTCGTAGCGTTGGCTCTTTGTTCAAAGTAAAAGATCAGCTATGTCCTTATATGTCCTCCTGTGTCATCTATAAATATACTTGCCCTAAACGTATTTCAGGGATTTACGTGGGATCCACCAGTAGGCTTCTAAAGGTGAGCATTGATTCACATCGGGGGGTTAGTTTCCGCACAGGTAGCAGAATCTCGAACCCAGAGCACTCCAATATCAAGAGTCATTCAAAACAATGTAAAACCTACGTTGAGAGCAAAGAGTTTAGTGTCATCGGCCATACTGCCAACCCTCAAGATTTAACAATCCCAGGGTCGTTATTTATCAGACAACTTGTACCATCCTTAAATGCTCATAAATTATAGTCAAGTGTAGTTAGCTTAACTTCTTACTGTGGTGGTTTCCTTCCATTTAGTTCCTTGCTAGTTGGTTGTGCCTTTATTTTTATTTATTTCATTCCTACTCTGTAATATTTTACGTTTATTCTAAGAATGTACTTATAATTGTTTTTTTTTTTATCTTTTCTTATGCAAAGCCCTGAGGATGTAATTCTGTAGATAATTACGAAACGTTGGCTATAAAATAAAAAAAGAGAGCCTAGTGACGTGTGGTTTTTGTCCGTCTTCCTCTGAATATATAATATATATATATATATATATATATATATATATATATATATATATATATATATATATAATTATAATGTTTTTTCTTACAGAGATGTCTATAAAGGAACAAAGACTTAGCCTAGTCCTCCCTTCAGTAAGAAAAAACCATTTTCTTATGTGAAATATACTCACGTTTTCTATTATACATTTCACGTTTTACCGTCTCGCCTTTATAAATAATTTTTCTACGGGTCCGAGCAAGTAAGATATGTCTTCCATTTAAATTTTTAATCATGATAATAATAATACACCGAAATTCTCTCTAACTCGACGCCACTTGAGGAAAACTCACTGAGGGGGAAAAAATAGCTGATGGCAGCCGGAGTGGTCCTCACGCCTTGAAGATTCTTCATCATCAAGAGTCAGCTGTAAATTTGCTGACAGCTTCAAATGCGGGAAAATAAGCAAGTCAGGACTTTCATCGGCAGACGGGCTGATTAGTGTACAACGAAATGTAATGAACTCCACCAGGTTCACTGGCATAAATAATGTATTAGTTACTATAAACTTAACTTCCACACACCGGTATGGACAACGAAACAAACCAAGAGGTCTAGGCCTATTTCACGAACTTCACTCCCCTCATATTCTTTGTGTTCCAAAGTTTTCATACGGTTTATTGACCGTATTGGAAAAAAGTATGGTAAATAAACAACAATTAGCAACTAAAGGTTACTAAACATGAGATTACAGGATTTTACGAAGGAGGTTTCAAGTGCAAACTCTCGAGGTACGTTGATATGGATTGAAAGTGGTATGTGTAATAAAAACAGCTACAAAAGCGGAATCGATAATAATAATAATAATAATAATAATAATAATAATAATAATAATAATAATATACTGTAGATCAATCGGGTGTCACACAGGACAAAAGAGCGGCACAGCAAATGGGTGCACGGACAGTAGGCTTACATGAGACAGACTAGAGAACTGGCAGGCAAGGAAACATGGCAATGGCTACAGTGGTGAGAACTCAAGAAGGAAGCAGAAGTAACACTATGCACGATCCCAAGATCCCTGGAAAGGAACCTGGAAAAACTAGATGCCGAAGTAGCTCCAGGACTCACGCAGAAGAGAGTGCTATTAGAAACTGCGCACGTAGTGAGAAAAGTGATGGATTCCTAAGGAGGCAGGATGCAACCCGGAACCCCCCCCCACACTATAAATACCACCCAGTTGAATAGGATGACTGAGATTGAAAAGAAAAAAAAATAATAAAGAACTGCTGGTGTGAGAACAAGAAGTAAAAAGAAACTTCACTGATTTTTTTTTATTGGTTGTCCCTTCGTCTTGTACCAATAATACTAGTCGTCAATCTACCCTTCATAAATTCAGTTAAGCAAGACATTTGTAAATGCTCATGAGATTTAATTGGATTAATATACATATATATATATATATATACATGTGTGTGTTGGGGGGGAGAGGGTCTGTCCCCCTTGCGACAGTTGATGGACCTTTTATTGATTACGTGAAATGCACTGCACAGCAAATCGGAGGAGAGTCGAGCAGGTATCTGACTTCGTCGAAATGCACACGAATTCGTAGTGGCTGAACGTACTTCTAATTCAGTGATTCTCAAACTGGGTGCCGTGGCACCCTGGGGTGCCACGGACAGTGCCTAGGGGTGCCGCAAGATTGCCATGAATTTTGTCTTGGCTACATCATCACAATGAACCTTTGTTAAAAAAAAATGTTTCCAGAAGTCTTTATATAGTTATTATCAGTGTCTACTCAGATATTATTATATATATCATATATATATATGTGTGTATATATATGTGTATATATATGTAATATATATATATATATATATATATATATATATATATATATATATATATATATATATATATATATATATATATATATATATATATATATATATATATATCCTTAATAAGGAGTTAATTCATGCGATATGGGGGGGGGGGGATGGTGAAGAAGGGGTGCCACGGTAATGTTTACATTAGTTAGGGTGCCATCACTAAAAAAAGATTGAGAACCACTGTTTTAATTCGTTACCATACAAAACTTCAGAAACTCAAGGAAGAGATGGAAGTGTGATCATTAGGCCTAGTGGTTGAAATTGAAATGGACGACTTATTTTGATAGTGTGTGATCATCTACGTGCCTGTGTTTTTTGAAAGACTTCTCGTTTTTCCAGAAATTCTCTGCAGACGGCTAGGGATCGCTAGCCGTTATCCTGTGTTCGATATAGCGTAGTAGAAAAATATCATCACTAAACATTGATTTTTTTTTTTTCTCTCTCATTCCCTTCATTTTCGTCTCCTCGATTCTGCGTTTACTTTATTTCTTACTACTCGTTTCATTCTTCCCCAATTTTCTCAAATTCCTCGTGGCTGCATTACATATATGCAGGATATTTTCTAGAACTGTTCCTCATCATGTTGACACTAGTCTTCTCTACAAACCCCGCCCCCACCAGAAGTAACCGATCTAACCGAAAACGAAAAACTCTAAACCATTGTGTGTGTCGTTCTCGAAACCTTCGTCCCACCTACACTCACTTCGTTGATCGATATAGGTGTTCAATGTTGATTCTATCTTGCTTTATGGCTGAATGAAAGTAATTCTAATACAGTCAAATACATCTGTTTAATTTATTGGCTATAATAAACTGATTATAGGGTTTGCGGTGGGAGGAGTTTAGTGACATCACCAACAGAAAAGGTGGTAATTTTCCGCCCAAGCTACTAGTGAATCCCATAACGTGAAAACGATTTTCAAGGAAAAATATTTACAAAATATACTTTTGAGAGAGAAAATGAGCTTCTTACTATCTTTTTTTTTTTTCAAGATAAAGTCAGTCGGCAGTGAGTGACTTTAGGTTTAGGAAGAGGGAATAAGGGTGGTGAAAAGAGGAAATGAGAAACTCAGTGGAAAAAGAAACTGCAAGACAGATTGGAAGACTGTGCAGGAATACAGGAGGATAGATCATGTCCTCAGGAGGAAGCTTCGCGAGAGAAAGAAAGGGAATTTTCGTAAGGAAAATCGGAAGAAAGGGAGTAAGGACTTCAGCAGGAAAAATAACTTCCGAAAGAAAGTAAATGCAGATAAGGTTAATGAGCAAATGGATCTCAGAATAAAAAGGCAATTCAATAAAATGTGATTGAGCCATCAGCGCTGGAGCTGAGCGGACATGCTGAGCGGACGTCCTACCGCTCTGACTGCTGATGCATCACTGCGCACTGCGCAGTGCGCAGATTCTTGAAATGGTTCCGTCCCATCAACACATTGGTATATATATATATATATATATATATATATATATATATATATGTGTGTGTGTGTGTGTGTGTGTGTGTGTGTGTGTGTTGTGTGTTGTGTGTATGTGTGTGTGTAATATATATATCTATACATAGTGTTTCATGGGCCGCGGCTGAGAGTTTCATACAGCATTATACGCTGTACAGAAAACTCAATTGCGCCGAAGTTTCTTCGGCACATTTATTACTTGTTCATATCTTGTTAGGCTTTTCAACCATGGGTTTTATTTGAATTCTAAGCTTTGTATCTTATTTGTTTCACCCAAGACAATTCATTAGATTGTAGTTTCAATGAATTTTTATTTATTTTTTTTTTTTTACGTTTTGTCAATAATTTTCAGACATCGAAAGCTCGCAAAATAAAATGTTTTATCTGGCCGTGGCAATATTATTCATTATCAACTGGCCGTGGCAATATTATTCATTATCAAGCTAAGATTTCTAAGTAGCCACGCTGTTGCTAAGTTTACATATGTATGTATATGTATGTATATGTATATATACATACATACATACATACATACACATATATGTATATATATATAAATATATATATATATATATATATATATATATATATATATATATATATATATATATATATATATATATATATATATATATGGTGTGCCCCTTTGTATATTACATTCATATAGTTTTGTCCTGTGTACCAGCTTGCATGGCGTTAGATAAGAACGAAAACTTACCCCAAAACCACATGGACACTAAGCTACGCATCACAGAAAGAAACACAAACCCACCCTTGTGACAAATGCACCTTTCTTAAGACTAAATTATTTAGAATTTGTTACTCTTCATTTTCGTTAATTATCTGTTTCTGAGGAAACGCTCTCACTGCTTGTCACCCGCCGGAAAGAAACTCCTTCGTCAAGACCGCTGAAAATCTCCTGGAAATAAGTGTGTGGTCTGACCTTACTCGCGAATGATTCTGACAATAAGAACTTAAATGTGCGCGATCTTCTGGAAATAAGTGTGTGATCTGACCTTACTCGCGAATGATTCTGACACCAAGAACTTAAATGTGCGCGATCTTCTGGAAATAAGTGTGTGATCTGACCTTACTCGCGAATGATTCTAACAATAAGAACTTAAATGTGCGCGATCTTCTGGAAATAAGTGTGTGGTCTGACCTAACTCGCGAATGACTCTGACAACAAGAACTTAAATGTGCGCGATCTTCTGGAAATAAGTGTGTGGTCTGACCTTACTAGCGAATGATTCTGACAATAAGAACTTAAACGTACGCGAGCTTCTAAAACAATTAAGGTTATAAAATGTGTCTCTCCCCGATGAAATCTGGCCAAGACACTATAGACAAATACAGCTTTGCGTGACCAGAGGAGAAAGCGTTGGGGCCACTTTTTTCTTCCAGAATTTAACATCGCAACTATCATTCGGAGCCGATGCACAGGCGCTTTTTTAAAAATGCAGAAGCACTTATCCCATTAGGCTTTGAAAGTCGAAGCAGACCAAGGGCGTTTAGAACAGAATAGAGAATTTAAGCCAAAGGCCATTTTAGAAACTTCAAACGATGACGTTGAGGTAGATAACCCTATGAGTTATCTGAAAGTATCTGGTTATTTTAATGAGATATGATTTCAGTATATTTAATAAAGATTTTAGTCATACTTGTTCTTATACTACTGTACAGTGACGGCAAAATTAATGTTTACAGCAAAAAAGCAAATATAATCTTAACATCAAATGTTTGTTAACTTCAAAATTGTGCGGCTGCCATACCACTGTCACCAGAGATTTGTCGTATGGTTGGCAGATTCCTTGAACCCATATGAGCGGGAAAACTGGCAGGAATTGTCAGTGCTCGCTGAGCTGTTGGTGTAAGGGAATTTGTAACAAGTTACTTCATCAGCCCCTGACTTGCACATTTTTCAGTCATCTTTGGCGGCCTACAGCTCAGTTTGTCGTTGACATAATGGGACGCCATAAGCTTACAAATGAAGAAAAGGCCCGTGCCCTTGCCCAGCTGGAGCAGGAAGTCTCTGTGATTCGTGTGGCCAGAGATATTGGTGTCTCTCGCCAAGCTATTTACAGTTTGAAAAAGGCGGCAGCTGGTCTCCCACCAGGAGTGGTGCCACAGCGGAAACCAGGTTGTGGACGGAAGAAGAAGACCTCTCCGAGGACAGATAAAATTCTGAAGAGGGAAGTATTGAATAATCCTTCAATTACAGCGGCTGCACTCAAAAAAAATGCATCCTGATCTGCTTGGAAACGTCGCTGTTCGTACGATACGACATCGTCTGCAGCGTGACCTGGGACTACCATGCCGCCGTGCTGCAAAGAAGCCGCTCCTCACAGATGGCATGAAGAAGAAAAGGCTGGCTTTCTGTAGGAAATATAAAGACTGGACCATGGAACAATGGTGTGACGTTATGTTCTCAGATGAACCAACCTTTAGAATGGTTAGAAATGCCAGCAATATTGTGAGGAGGCCCAAGAGTGTGTCCCGATATCATCACAAGTTTACCGTAGAAATCGTGAAGCATCCACAGAGTGTTATGGTGTGGGGGGCATTTACCGGTAAATTGGGTAGAGCTGGGTTGTATTTCTTGCCTAAGGGGGAAACAATGAAAGGAACAACATATTTAGAAATGCTTAAGGACCACATGTTAGAGTTTTACAGGTTACATGCTTCTGCATTTTTTATGCACGGTGGGGCTCCATGTCACAAGACTAAGACAGTAACAAAGTGGCTTGCAGACAACAATGTATCTGTTTTAGAGTGGCCAGGACATTCACCTGACTTAAACCCAATTGAAAATGCCTGGAAAGTTATTAAAGACAAAGTTGCAGGTGCCCAGCCCTCAAATATGGATGAGATTAAGCTGACCTGGTGCACTAAGAGGGACCCTCAATATTTCATGATCCTTGCTGATTCCATGCCTAAGCGCATCCAGGCTGTATTGCAGGCTAAGGGAGAGATGACGAAGTATTAATTCATGTATATGAATAATAAATAGGTACAGATTTCTGTTTGTTTAATTGTCCACGGTAGTTTGCTATTATTTTCTGTAATATGTTACCATTATTTTTGCTGTTAAGATTATTTTTGCCGCCACTGTACAGGGTAAGTATATATTTTGAATCTAAAAGTTTAATATATACTTATATTTTGTTGGTTCTATCTAATATCATTCATTTTTTACGTTCATATTTTAACACTGAATTTTACTAGTATGTCATCATTCACCTATTCATTATCAGTCATATCACTAATTTATATATTTCACCTTCATTACGGCGCTGAATAATCCTGATGGGTTCCGGCGATTGGTCTCCAAAACCTAAATTTCATAACCAATCAATCAATAAGCGCGGGGTTATTCGGCGCTGAAAGGGATATTGACATTAAGAAGGTCTGAAAGGCGTAACAGGAGGAAAACCTCGCAGTTGCACTACGAAACAACTGTTAGAGATGGTGGAAAGTCAGATGGACGAAAGAGAATATGAACGGAGGGACAGTAAAAAGAATGAAAGGGGTTGCAGCTGCTAGGGGCCGAAGGGACGCTGCAAAGAACCTTAAGTAATGCTTACAGTGCATAGTAACTAGTACGTACAAGCTCTCCCTAATTTGAGCAATTTGCCTCTAAATCCCTTGAGGGTCAAGTTTTAAAGCTTTCATTTATTTAATGATGGAAATAATCAGTGAAATATTTGTAGGCTCAATAAAGTAAGGTATGCATTTTTTTTTCACAATATAAAAGTTCAACTTTGCATGGATATACTGTATAAGCATTTCAAGAGCATAAAACACAGTTCTCCAGGAAAAATAATTACACCAGAATGAATAACTTAATTTTATTACAGGGAGCAAAAATAAATCCAACTGAAATTTCCATTAAAATGGCATTAAGAGAATACCATAATTTGCACACGATAAGTACAGAGTCCAGTGATAAAAAATTAAAGCCATGGAAAATAGAAATTTCTCATTTCATTAGCGACATGTGTGACTTTTACTTTGAGAAAAAGTTTTTTTTTTTTTAGTTTTAAAGCATTCATAGAAGCAATAAAAAGGTTTAGAATCCATTCTTGATCAGTGTCCCTCTGAGTTTGAAAAGTGTTCTACGACACGCAGTTGTAAATAACTTAAAAGGAAGTAAAAAGAATATATATATATATATATATATATATATATATATATATATATATATATATATATATATATATATATATATATAATATATATATATATATAAGGGGACCTCATTTAAACTGCAGGGTATCTAGCAGAGAAATTTATTCAGGAAAAGTTACAAGCTTTGTAAGACTACAGTCCTTGAAAAATTACAACTTTTCCTGAATATCTCCACTAGATATCATCCAATTCAAATGAGTTCCTGTTATGAATTGTATCAATGCACTAAACAACTGTGTAAGTGATAATGATTATATATATATATATATATATATATATATATATATATATATATATATATATATATATATATATATATATATATATATATATATACATACTCACACATACATTATACACATGCATACATCCTTTAGACTTTCGGCATACAAATAGTGACCGTGGCGTCTGGGATCCAGAAATCGTTGATATCTTCGAGAGCTCCTTGAACAAAGCTCACGTACAGACGGGGAGGCCCCATATACGATCGCCATGACGCCCAATTCCCGCTCATCAACGCGTTGTTGTAGAAGTCACGAACTGAATTTGTCGAGACCGTGTCAGTCAGGGCAGCGACGAACATGTACAGGGGGTTCATGGCTTCCAAGACGACTGAGTTTGAAATCACTGTGGAATACCTGATGAGCTGCTTGTTCAGACCGGTGCAGAGGGCGAAGGCGTCTCTGTGGATATATATACCCAGGTGGCGAGAAGTATTTTATTTTTTTTTTTTTAACATCAAAGACTTGAAAGTATGTTGTAAAAAGTCATATACAGTTACATTATTATTATTATTATTATTATTATTATTATTATTATTATTATTATTATTATTATTATTATTATTATTATTCAGAAGATGAACCCTATACATATAGAACAAGCCCACCACAGTGGCCATTACTTGAAATTCAAGCTTCCAAAGAATATTATGGTGTTCATTCGAAAGAAATAACAGAAGGTAATGGGAAATACAGAAAGAGGAGATCAGTTAGTGAGTATACACACAAAAATACTTCTTTCCGCTCTGTATTAAATCTCTGGCCCTTTCATACATTTTCAGTGACCACGTATTCATTTCAGCAGCTGCAGACATTCGGGTTTAATTTGTCGTTAAAATTTTAGAGGAAAGCGTTAGGAATAATACCTTTAAACTCACACGGTATGTTTTGATGTGTGTAAATACAGAAGTACAGAGAACTAGACAGGCGTAAATTAATGGAATTAGAGGAAGAGAATACATTCGTATGGAACAGGCGTAAATGACGATGTAGTGTAATAAGTAAAAAAAAAAAAAATAACTTACGTTTGAATTGACAAAAGCGTCGAGGGAGAAATAGGAATCAGAGACACATGGCAAGGCACACTAAATTGGTGTAAAGGCATAGAGAGACTGAATAGGGAAATAAGATAACCTACGACCAGTTTCTCGGTGTGGCGTCGTAGTAAATGACCTGCCCGTCGATGATTCTGGTGACGTAGGCCTTGACCATAGACGTGGTGGGGATCTTCTGGCCGTTTAGGCCAATCAGAAGTGTACATGGCTGAGTCTGACGGGGAAAGAAGGGAATTACTTTAATATATTCAACAGGAATTTAGTTCTCCATCTTGATATTTTACCCCATTCCTCAATGACTCCCATCGCACTGACAAGGTGATCTGTTTCTTACAGGGTACAAAATACTCTTCAGGAATTTTGGCCGCAATTCGATCTTAAATTTGACAATAGGATTTTTTTTTTCATTTACGGACAGCCTTGTCTTTTTCTCTTCGCCTTTCCACTTTCTGAGAGGCTTGACCAATAGTCGGTAGGTGAACCCCACTTTGACTGAACCCAACTTTATTTTTCCTAGGGACACTAACTGCCTCGGGCTATTAAGGTTTACATTTGCATACTCAAGTGGAACGTGCAGTTTATTATGTACTCTTAAGCAAATACATTTCAGTCAGTAGCAGTAAAGACCCTTCTCAGTCCTACAGACAAAGTTAAAGCAACTTTGATTCACAAAATAATGAGCATTTTCTTACCAAGTCAGCGCCGTTCACAACGAATCCCTGACAAGAGGGCTGGCGACTGGTGCATGCCGCAAAGCACCGCAAGGTACCCTTGGCAGAAGGTATGACCATTTCGACATTGGCTCTGGGTATGTGGGGCAGAGCGAAGAAACTGTTAACTGTGATGACAGCATCTGAGGCAGGTATCATCATCTTCCATAAAGTACAGAGGAACACTACCAGTAGTCCCAAGGCACGCATCCTTTAACAAAGTTGATTATCCATAAGTAAAAGTATTGCATTCTTTAACAAGAATAATTATTCACTTAATCACTGCTATCAGATATACAGACACTTTCGTATGGAACAAACACAATAGTCAATAAAATGGGTGGACTGGCTGCAAAAAAAAAAAAAAAAATGGCGGAATGATAGACAACTGGGTATGGAAAGGAAGAGTAGCATATAGCAAAACGTCAACAGATAAATGCACGCAGAACAGAAATTACATATTGGTGACAGCTGCTTTATAAAAAAAAATAAACAGGCAAAAGCATATGTATGCTGACGTTGCAGAACGTAGCCCTCACTAAATGCAAAGTGGGCACATTAGGTAACAGCGGGAAGTTTCTGTTAAAATCTGAGTGATGAGAGATGGCGTTTCAAGAGCCTAAATCCTTATCACCTTCGTTAGGGAGAGGAAACCACTATGTCGAGCAATTTCTTCTAGGAAATCAGAGCCCCAGGAGGCTGCAGAACAACATTGTTTCACCAGTCTTCAAGGGAACATCTGTGGCACTGACTATCCTGGTAGTTACCGGAGGCTTTTCAGAGAATGCCATGTTTCTGACAGTAGTGGATGAAATATTTTTTCAAGACCGTGCCCCCTCCCTCTCGCACACCACCCCCCAAAAAATACTGGACTAGAAATTAAGACAAACTGGGAACATCTGTGGCACTGGCTATCCCGGCAGTTACCGGAGGCTTTTCAGAGAATGCCATGTTTCTGACAGTAGTGGATGAAATATTTTTTCAAGACCGTGCCCCCTCCCTCTCGCACACCACCCCCCAAAAAATACTGGACTAGAAATTAAGACAAACTGGGAACATCTGTGGCACTGGCTATCCCGGCAGTTACCGGAGGCTTTTCAGAGAATGCCATGTTTCTGACAGTAGTGGATGAAATATTTTTTCAAGACCGTGCCCCCTCCCTCTCGCACACCACCCCCCAAAAAATACTGGACTAGAAATTAAGACAAACTGGGAACATCTGTGGCACTGGCTATCCCGGCAGTTACCGGAGGCTTTTCAGAGAATGCCATGTTTCTGACAGTAGTGGATGAAATATTTTTTCAAGACCGTGCCCCCTCCCTCTCGCACACCACCCCCCAAAAAATACTGGACTGGAAATTAAGACAAACTGGGAACATCTGTGGCACTGGCTATCCCGGCAGTTACCGGAGGCTTTTCAGAGAATGCCAAGTTTCTGACAGTAGTGGATGAAATATTTTTTCAAGACCGTGCCCCCTCCCTCTCGCACACCACCCCCCAAAAAATACTGGACTAGAAATTAAGACAAACTGGGAACATCTGTGGCACTGGCTATCCCGGCAGTTACCGGAGGCTTTTCAGAGAATGCCAAGTTTCTGACAGTAATGGATGAAATATTTTTTCAAGACCGTGCCCCCTCCCTCTCGCACACCACCCCCCAAAAAATATTGGACTAGGAATTAAGACCAACTATCATCGGACATTAAAAATCATCACGCGACTGACCTGTGCACAGGAAAAGTATGTAAGGAAGCACATTATGAAAATCGGCTTGTTAAAAACTACTGATTAAGTTTCAATTACGGTTGGCAGCAACTTCATAATACATTTAAGGAGAGTTTATAACTGCAACTGGATTTTAATCATATGCATATTGCTTTTTCTTAGTTTCAACGGACCCGACATGATAGTGTTGCAACCATTAAAACTCCTCTTACAATATATATTGATTAATTAAAATATATAAAAAAATATTTGAACGAATGAAAGTACACAGCCTCTAACATCAAGGCAATGAAGTTTCTTGACGCAGGTAGTGTTGAGGACTGAGCCAAAGCCAAACTGAATGTGTGTGTGTGTGTGTGTGTGTGTGTGTGTGTGTGTGTGTGTGTGTGTGCAGAATCATATTATTCAATTATGTCATGGACTTAACTCGTTATCTTTCAGAAGGGTTTCCAAAATGATCATGTGATCCTTGTAACTATAATGGCTGTCAGGAAGTGCCAATATTAAGAAAATTTTTCCAGGATCAAAAAATCAAGGTTTCTCCAATCCTGGAGCGCTCCGTAGAATCCATCCACCAATCTAAAACACGTCGGCCTTTCGTTTTACAAACATCACAAACAAGTTGGATACAATTCAACAGCTTCTTGGTATAAACCGGTGCTTCAAACGATTGTCCAGCATCTGCCGTTGATTTATCTTCGACATGTATGTGATATGTACGTGGGATGTTGCCGGCGTGTGTTTATAACAAGTTTAACCAAAGAATGGATGCGCCCTTTGGATAGATATCAAGAAGTGAGCCATACCAAAAGGACTGCGTAGCCTCAAAGGCTCTTACTATATATGCGCTTATTCTTGAGGAGCGTCTCTAAGATTATGAGTAGAATGACGAAGGATTTCAAAATCGTTCAGTGATCTCCTCTCGTTTCCAGATGACCGTCAGTATTCATCTCGGCAAATCTTAAAATGTTTATATTTATCTCAAGGCAACTTTCAGCCATGTTCTCGTATTTGTTAATTTATCAATTATTTATTTTTTTTTTTTAATAAGTCGTAGGCTATGTCTTCTTCATGTAATCCCCTTTACCTCCTCCTACTTCTTCCTAATGAACACCATACTCTTTGGAAACTGGAATTTCAAGCGAATGGCCCCCGTGGTGGGCTTGTTCCTTATGAATAGGTTTCGTCTTCTGAATAATAATAATAATAATAATAATAATAATAATAATAATAATAATAATAATAATAATAAATTTTATGGGGAATGTTTGGATCAACTTATCAATAAGGATTCTGACTTTTCCTGGGGACGGGACAAGTTGAAATATGCGAGAAAAAATTAAAATGTAATTTTCTATGGAAGGAATTTCAACGTTACCGTTAGGACTCTCTAATCTTTATATCAAATTATAAACAAAGTCACAATCTGTCATACTTTGTCGTGTGAATTTTGCCGCAATTTTTTTTTTTTATTTAATTAAATTTTTGTCAGCGCTGGTCATTAAGCCTGAGAAAGCGCGGCTACTGTGAGTTACTTTTTCAGTAACTGCCTTCTCATTCACTCAGTTCAAAGTTGATATTAAAATGTGACGAGTTAATTAGAATACAAGTCTCACCGGACCAGGTTAACACCGTTTCGAAATGGCTGCAGCTGTGAGACGTAACTGTTATTTAAAAATGAATTTGCACATGATTGAGAAATGCAAGCTATTTCTATTTTCATCTTCCCCTCCATACCTTTATGTTATCGGATGTGTATGAACGATGAAACGCTTCAAAATAATAATAATAATAGTAATAATAATAATAATAATAATAACAATAATAATAATAATAATAATAATAATAATAATAATAATAATAATGTGAGTAATAAAAATCCACAATTATATAGTAAATATATTACTATGTAAAAAAACCAAAGACTTTCGAACACCGTTCAGGTGTTCGAAAGTCTTTGGTTTTTTTACATAGTAATATATTTACTATATAAATGTGGATTTTTATTACTCAGATTGTTTTTCACGAAATTGTGAATCTATTAGCAATAATAATAATAATAATAATAATAATAATAATAATAATAATAATAATAATAATAATAATTATAATACTTTTAACGTTAACACTGGCGGCGTTCGAAAGTGTTTGTTTATTTTACATAGTAATATATTTACTACATAATTGTGGGTTTTCATTACTCTAATAATAATAATAATAATAATAATAATAATAATAATAATAATAATAATAATAATAATAATAATAATAATAACAAGTCTTGAAATGAAGAAACAAATCCACAGCAGTTATGTATGGGTACAAATATTAATAATATTAATATTAATATTATTAATAATATTATTGATAATATTATTATTAATATTATTATTAATATAATATTAATAATAATAATATTAACAATATTAATAATAATAATCATAAAGTACCTTAATATTTACTTTCATCCGGTTTTGCTGGGTATTTTCACATTTTTATGAATTTAAGTACTTTAATATTCATTTCACTTCTTTTTTCCCTTGATTCCGATAACACTCCTTAATAATTAATAGAAGGTGAAGATACATCACCAGATTTGATCAGATTTCGTTCCCTTTCCTTCCCTCGTTATCTCTCCAATTCCCCCTCTTCTCAGTTCACACCGGGAATCGCTGTTCTTCCCCCGCCCCTCCCCCAAAAATAATTTCAGTCGGACAAGATCGCAATATATTTCGCGAAGTTCTTTCTTTCACTGGACCTACTTACGTCCGAATTAAATGTACAGTAGTACATGGAAAAACAAGACGTTCCTTGAGACGTCACGGATTATTTCAACATCAATTCGATAATGACTGCAGTCGAATGCCAGTACCGATAAAGTCGTCTATCTAGGCATTCATCGGAAGTATCTATACGTCACCTTTGGTCGCGCGCTAACAGCAGAAGAAGAATTCTGTCCCCACTCGGCCACACTTCTTGCAAGACTGTAATGGCAAGCTGTCAGGAAGACACTAACGTGACAGCGAATAGATTCTTGTATGAGTTAACCGCCACGCGTTTTTCTGATTTTACAGTGGATCCCTGGCTCCCCATTGGCTGCTTGGCTCAACAAAGGACAAATCACCGAGCGATGATTTACGTGGGGCTCGCTTTGATGTTGATGCAGTGTCTCGTGTTATATGTCAGTTTCGTGAATCTGATCAATCCAGCTCGTGCCGGTGCGACCTTCCTTTCCAGTCCAAGTCTGGAAGGTAGCAGAGAAACGTGAGATTTCTGCGATTGTCGCTGAAGAAATTCGAAATATGAAATTTTAATGCTTTTTGCAGAAATGATTAAAGGAATTGTTTCAAGGATAACTTTCATATTATTTTTAGAGTTGAAATGGAGAGGCAAAGGAGGGGTTTGAAGGGGTCAGTATTTCTCTCTAAAGTTGGGGAGGAAACTGTGGGTTGATGTTTGCGTAAAAAAGACTCATGTCCGCAATCAAACATCTTTTAGGCTAAATTAGGTCGTCTGGGGCACTTGAAAACCTTTAACTTCCTTAAAACGAGGTCTCTTTTGAACTCAGAATCTCGAGAGCTTCTGTGATTTTTTTTTTTTTTTAGTTTTTTTGAGACGGCTTTGTCTGTCCGTCCGCACTTTGTCTGTCCGCCCTCAGATCTTAAAGACTACTGAGGCTAGAAGGCTGCAAATTTTTATGTTGATCATCTACCCTCCAATCATCAAACATACCAAATTGCAGCCCTCTAGCCTCAGAAATTTTTATTTGATCTAAGGTTAAAGTTACACATAATCGTGCGTCTGGCAACGATATAGGACAGGCCGCCACCGGACCGTGGTTAAATTTTCATGGGTCGCGGCTCATTCAGCATTATACCGAAACCAACGATACATAGATCTATTTTCGGTGGTCTTGAGTATACGCTGTACAGAAAATTCGATTGCTTTTTTCTTTACTAGTTTTTATAGAGAACCATCACATTGCATTCCTGTACTGACTTCTTATGGTCAAGTGTCTTCTAGCAATTTGTGCCTGGCCAAGAAGTCCTTAATTGGCTGTTCTAAAACTGTCTAATTATCCAGTCAGATTTTCAGCGGTACCCAGTTTCCAGTCAGAACTCCAGTTGTACCCAGCTTCCAGGCAGATTTCTAGCTGTAACCAGTTTTCAATCAGATTTTCAGTTGTATACCGTTTCCAGTCAGATTTCCAGTTGTATTCAGTTTCCAATAAGGTTTCCAGTTGCATCCAGTTTCCAGTCAGATTTCCAGTTGTATTCAGTTTCCAGTAAGGTTTCCAGTTGCATCCAGTTTCCAGTCAGATTTCCAGTTGTATTCAGTTTCCAGTAATGTTTCCAGTTGCATCCAGTTTCCAGTCAGATTTCCAGTTGTATTCAGTTTCCAGTAAGGCTTCCAGGTGTATCGTTTCCAATTAGATTTCCGGTTAAATCCAGTTTCCATTCAGATCTCTACTTGTATTCAGTTTCCACTCAGGTTTCCGGTTGTATCCCTCTTACAATCTGATTTTCAGTTGTATCCAATATCCAGTCAGGCTTCCAGGTGTATCCTCTTTCCAGTCAGGCTTCTGGTCGCATCTTGTTTCCAGTCAGGTTTCCAATTGTATATTGTTTCCAATCAGGTTTCCAGTCGTATCTTGTTGCGATACAGGTTTCCAGTTGTATCAGGTTTCCAGTTGTATCTTTTTCCAGTCAGGTTTCCAGTTGTATCTTGTTTCCAGTCAGTTTTCCAGCCAGGTTTCCAGTTGTATCTTGTTGCCAGTCAGGCTTCCAGTTGTATCAGGTTTCCAGTTGTATCTTGTTTCCAGTCAGGTTTCCAGTTGTATCTTGCTTCCAGTCAGGTTTCCAGTTGTATCTTGTTTCCAGTCAGGTTTCCAGTCGTATCTTGTTCCCAGTTAGGTTTCCAGTTGTATAGTGTTTCCAGTCAGGTTTCCAGTCGTATCTTGTTTCCAGTCAGGTTTCCAGTTGTATCTTGTTTCCAGTCACGTTTACAGTCGTATCCAGAATTATTATTTGTTTTTTTTTAAGTATCCTTATTTTTAGCGTGAGCAAGATAGTAAACATTAAGCTGAATTATTTACCGTTAAAATCAGCCAATAAGTCATTTAGTTTTTCCAATATATTGCAGCGTCCAGTCTCATACCCGTTCAACTAACTAGGACACAATACAACAACGTAACATTGAAGACGTTCTTTTCCTTACTTAGATAATACCTCCTTGACGATGCATAAGAAATTCGAAGTTATTCACCTACGAATCTTTATCATTTTCAGCGGAAAACATCAAATTGAAACCAGAGGGAGAAACATTGCTGAGACTTAACCTGCTGGGCAATTAAAGAAAAATAATCAATATTGGTGTTACATTATGCAATCTCGAGAAATATGCTTAGGCAGTATAATTCATCAGTAAAGTTATTCCCATAGCAAGATTTGAAGTAAGTTCATCACTCAGGACAATGACTCACAAGGATATGTGGACGGAAAAACGGGTATTTTTAAGTTGCAAGTATTTTTAAAATACACAAAATTTTATGGAACAGTTTTCCAATTGCTTAATACGCCTTTTTCGGCAATTCTCTCGGTTACTTCCATCAGTAATCGGTCCTTTTTAGTGTTCTCCAAGGCAGCCGTAAGATCAGCACAAATGGAGATGCTTCGCAATCCAGTCAACTGCATCTCAAAATCATACGTATCTGTCCATGGAAAAAAAATCTGCAACTTTAGTTCGTCCGGCTCTGCAAGGCCTGGAAACCTGGGAATAACATTTGCAGTCACTTCTAAACTGCATTTCTAAATCATACGGATTTGTTCGTGAAAAAGAATCTGAGAGTTTAGTTCGTCCAGTTCTGTGGTATCTGCTGGAATTCTGATGAGTCAGTGATGTTAAACGAAAAAACAAAATAAAGAATAAGTCTTTTCAGTCCATGAAATTATACTTCGCCAGCCGGCAAGGCAACATACGAATGTCACTCTAGAAAAAATCGGAGGTTTATCTATTCCATTACCGTTCTTAAAGTGAGCCGCGGGTTTTATGTGCCGGAATGTTGTCGTGAGCATGCCACTTTTGGCAAATGGTTCAAAGGTTACCTACCCCTGTTCTAGAATGTAAGCTGCACCTTTATCTTGATTTCAGTTTTGCCAGAACTTTAAAATTGTTAAGAGAATTTTCACAAGTTTGACTTACCGACTGATTTTGATAATGCTACAAATACCCTCCATACATCCAGTATGGAATTTCATTTTCATGTTTAGGTGTTTATTTGAATCAAATTTACCTTTCTAGACTGTGGGGAAGATTCGATATTCTTCACATTTTCTTGCTGACCATTTTGTCTTCACTCTTTTAAAGGGTTTTATTTTCTGTTCGAGGGTCGATACTGACCACAAATAGCTATAGAGTGGAATTCTAGATTGAATCTGCTTTTTAAAAAAAAAAAAGTTACCGTATTGCTGGGAATAATGTTATTTTAATTTCAATTTTTTTTCAGCGAGACGAAGAATTTTAAGGGCAAATAATATTTTTCATCTCATAATAGTAAGTCGCTTTTTTTAAGAAGCTTAATAAGTGAGAGTACTGTTTTTCCCATCTATTAAAAGAATTATAAGAAAACTGATGAACGGGTTGCTTTAAATTTGTAATCATGTCACCCGTGGAACCATTAGCCAGGGAATGTTGTGGAAGAATCGAGTGTGGCTTCGCCAATTGTTAATGTGGCAGAATTAAGAAAATGAACAATGTGGACCTGATGTCCATGAATGTTGGATGAAGGTATAATGTTCTGCACGATTCGAGCAGTTAAGTGTCTTCCACTTCAAAGGCAGTCAATACTTCGCTCACGAAGAGGTCATCCATCAGTACTTACCTTTTGACGATAACTGCTTCCATTTACTTGTGAAAAAGGCAAAACGGAACACGGAGGATCACTGTATTCGAAAACTGTATCCCTCGAAAACTGTATCTTCTGAAAACTGTATCCTCTGAAAACTTGACTCTTCAAACCCAAGATTAAACAGGTAAAATGCGTCGGAGTTTCTTCGGCACAATCGAGTTTTCTGTACAGCGTATAACGCTGCATGGAACTCTCGATGTGCTGCAGTATGAAACTCTCATCCACGACCGGGCAGCGCTCAGTTGTTCCCTAGATGCCGTCAAGTGAAGATGCATTGGTGGCTGGAACCTCTAGCGGTGCCAGACGCAAGATTATGGCTAACCTTAAACTCAAATAAAATCAAAACTACTGAGGTTAGAGGGCTGCAATTTGGTATGTTTGATGACTGGAGGGTGAATGATCAACATATCATTTTGCAGCCCTCTAGCCTTAGTAGTTTTTAAGATCTGAGGGCGGACAGGAAAAGTGCGGACGGACAGACAAAGCCAACACATTAGTTTTCATTTACAGGAAATTAAAATTAACAAAACATAAAAAAGACCTTAAAGCACAGACTAAAGAGAGTAACATGGAAAACTGCAAACATAAAAGGAAGAGAAAATGCTTGCTAAGACTAGCAAGCACAAAACAAAATGGCTGCTGCACTGTTGCGTCCCTTCTAAATAAATCATGCAATCGCAAATTATATACCGGATAAGTTGTTATTCACTCCGGTTTCATCTTTTGTTTTTTATAAACAAATGACTCGGAATCAGGATGAAATATAATGCCAGGAACCACTGGAATCCTTTTGAGAGAATAATGATCATATTATCGCCTCGGACGAGTGATTAATATCTAGAGGTGAAAACAATATTTACTTTTTCAAAGATCCACTTAATGTCTACTATGTTGCTAATGCTATGAACAACTGCTTTAAATTTTGAGGAAGTATATGGCTGATGAATAAAACGCTTAAAAGACACTAAATAATAATACGTTACGCAAAAAATTCGCTGGGCACTTGAGAAAATTTCGTATAAAAGATTTCACTGATATGGGCACTCACACATGTGTATAAAGATTTACCACCCATGTTTTTGATTATGAATCGACCAACTCTGGGTATAACTGGAAACCTGTCTGGAAATTGGATATCAATGTAAATCTGATTGGAAACTGGATAGAACTTCAAATCTGAATGGAAACGGGATAGCACTGCTAATCTGACTGGAAACGGGATACCACTGTTAATCTGATTGGAAACTGGATAGCACTGTAAATCTGAATGGAAACTGGATAGCACTGCAAATCTGATTGGATAGCACTGTAAATTTGGCTGGACACTGGATACAGCTGGAAGTGTAATTGGAAACTGGGTAGCACTGCAAATCTGACTGGAAACTGGATAGCACTGTAAATTTGACTGGACACTGGATACAGCTGGAAGTGTAACTGGAAACTGGACAGCACTGTAAATCTGATTGGAAACTGGATAGTGATAGTGCTGTAAATCTGACTGGAAACTGGATACAGCTGGAAATCTGATTGGAAACTGGATATAACTGGAAACCTGTCTGGCAACTGGATAGCACTGTAAATATGATTGGAACTGGTAACACTGTATAGCACCATAAATCTGACTGGAAACTGGATAAAACTGTAAATCCTATTGGAAACTGGATAACACTGTATAGCACTGTAAATCTGCCTGGAAACTGGAAAGCACTACAAATCTGATTGGAAACTGGATATCACTGTAAATCTCATTGGAAACTGGATACAGCTGGAAATGTGATTAGAAACGAAATGTAACTGGACGCCCGATTGGAAAATGGATAAAAACTGGAATCTGATTGGAAACTGAGTACAACTGGAAACTTGGTTGGAAACAGAATACAAGTGAAAATCTGACTAGAAACGGGATACCACTGGAAATCTAACTGGAAACAGGATACAACTGGAAATCTAACTGGAAAAGGGACACAACTGGAAACCTGAATGGGAAGTGGATACAGCTGGGAATCTGACTGGAAACGGTATACAACTCGAAATCTGAGTGGAAAAGGGATATAACTGTGAATCTGCCTGGGAAGTGGATGCAAGTGGAAAAATGGCTAGAAACTGGATACAACTGGAAATCTGACTGGAAACTGGATACAACGGGAAACTGGATACAAATGGAAATCTGACTGGAAATGAGACACAACTGTAAATCTGAATGGAAGCTACACACAACTGGAAATCTGAGAGGAACCGAGAAACATCTGGAGTTCTCATTGGAAACTGGGTACAATGGGAAATATGATTAGAAATAACACCATAAGAACATTTTCACGTGTTTTATTTTACCAGTTAACTTCTCCTAATTCTTTGACATTATTCGACAGTTTGAGAAGAGCGGAATGAGGACTTCTTAGCCATGCATAATTGCTATAAAACACTTGTCCATGGAAAATCAGATATAGAATGCAGAGTTACACTTCTCTATGAAAAGGAATCATAAAACATCTCTGAGTTTCTCAGTTCAAAGAGACCTCGTTTCAAGGAGGATTTTGTAAGCTTTCAAGTGCCTTAGACGACCTAATTTAGCCTAAAAAATGTTTGATTGCGGACATGAGTTTTTTTTACACAAACTTCAACCTAGAGGTTCCTCCCAAACTTTAGAGAGAAATACTGACCCTTTCATATTCCTCCTTTGCCTCGTCATTTCAACTCCAAAAACGACATGAAAGCTATCCTTGAAACATTTCCTTTGATCATTTCTGCAAAAAACATTAAAATTTCATATTTCGAATTTCTTCAGCGACAAAAATTAAGTTTTGCGCCTGCGGACTGGAAAAGGTCACACTGGTATAAACTGGATTGATCAGCTTCACGAAACTGACATACGAAGTAGCACATAAAGACACAGAAAGTATTCGCGCTTCATTTATTCATATTACTGCATCAACATCAACGCGAGTACCGCGTAAATCATCGCTTGGTGATTTGTCCTTCGTCTAACCAGGCAGCCAATAGGAAGCCAGGGATTCACTGCTACAGAGGAGAGATCTGCGGGGTTAACTCGTACAAAAACCAACTCGCTGTTCTTACATTCGACTGATATTTCGGTACTTCCAGCTATTTTTTGCTATAGGAAAATCTTTATATATATGGAACTGAATTTTGAAATTAGGCATGACGTCTCTTGAATGAAACTAATATCTTGTTTTTTCATTTTCTACCGGACGCTGTACTCGGACGCAAGTAGGTTCAGTAAATGGAAGAATTCGCGAAATATATTGCGATCTTGTCCTATTTAAATCACTTGGGGGGAAAGAGCAATGATTTCTATGGCTCCTTCCCACCTTCCTTTTGTAAATTAAGAAGTGCAGAATGAGGGAGATGGAGAAATAACGAAGGAAGTACTGTAACGGGGACAAAATTTGACAACAACTTTAATAACAAGAGTGGGGAAATGAAATGAAATGAAGCGAAAAAAAAACAAATTAAATTGATGAAAATATCCAGGAAAACCGGATGAAAGTAATATTAATTACTCTATCATTACCGCCATCATCATTATTATTATCATTATTTCGGAAGCAGAATCTCTTTCAAAACAAACTTCATTAAAAAGAATGGTTGTCCGGATGCGGTTGAGTTTGTACAGCAACTTTCTCAATTTCTCGAAAGAGTTTGTTTGTAGAAACAGGTGTATCATATACAAACTTCCCAAAGTTCATTCATTCCTTTATGCATCTGTTCATTGAACTTTGAACAGCTGTTATATAATTTACTTGCTGATACAAGGAAACTCATCCGAGAGATGAGAGAAACTGCAATATAAACTCAGTGGCATTCACATGTTCATTTTCTTTAGTGAATTTTATTATTATTATTATTATTATTATTATTATTATTATTATTATTATTATTATTATTATTATTATTATTATTATTTAGTCGTTGATACATCTGATAATCTAACGCCACTAGCGGATCCAGGGCGGCGCGACACCTGGGCACGTGCCCCCCCCCCCCCAAAGGAAAATAATGACAAAATAATAATATTGAAGATTTATTTTTTTTAGATAATAAAATATATCATAAATATAAAAATGGGAAAAAAAATAAAAATCCATCATAGAAATATTTTGAGAAAAAATAATAACAATAATACACACACACAAATATATATATATATATATATATATATATATATATATATATATATATATATATATATATATATATATATATATATATATACATACATACACACAGTGCCTAACGCTATGGACTGGAAGATAAAAGAGAAATGACTGGCATCTCTCACAGCAAGTTCAGTGCTGTATTAACCTCACCCAATAAGATTTGTGGGTGAATAAACTCGTCCCTTTTACTTTTCTGAAAAGGAAACTATTGTGCCGGCTTTGTCTATCCGTCCGCACTTTTTTCTTTTTGCACTTTTTCTGTCCGCCCTCAGATTTTAGAAACTACTGAGGCCAGAGTTCTGCAAATTGGTATGTTGATCATCCACCTTCCAATCATCAAACATACCAAACAACAGCCCTCTAGCCTCAGTAGTTTTTATTTTATTTAAGGTTAAAGTTAGCCATAATCGTGCTTTTGGCAACGATATAGGATAGGCCACACCGGGCCGTGGTTAAAGTTTCATGTGCCGCGGCTCGTACAGCATTATACCGAGACCACCGAAGGATAGATCCATTTTCGGTGGCCTGGATTGTACACTGTGGCGCCTGTGCAGAAAACTCGACTGCGCCGAAGAAACTTCGGCGCCTTTTCACTTGTTTTCCATTGGGCTTAAAAATATTTCAGTGCTTATTTCCACCATTAACTATATGAAAGCATTACAACTTGACTTCATGGCGGGCAGAGACAACTTGCTCAGATTAGGGACAGTTTGTACCTTCCCTTTACTACTTGAAATTCAAGCTTCCAGAGAATATGGAGTTCACTGAAATGAATTTACAGAAGATGACAGGAAATACAGGGAGAAGATATTAGCTATGAGAAACGGAAAATAAAGATAAAATAATAAATCAATAAATGAATAGATTGAACCATATATAAATGAGTAAAATACAGTGTGAATTGTTTTAGGGCTGTATCGCTTAAATTTCTGAAGTTCAGTTGCACGCCATGAGTAGTTCATCAGCGAAGTACATTTACTGCTCAGTGGTGTTACTGTTCAGCAAATCCGGTCGGTCACGGCAGGAGAAGAGGACCACGGATCCTGAGATAGCCTTCTCTGTTAAAATACATTTACTGGTTGTTCATTGTTTAATATTTAATTCGGAGAATACTCACCTTTCCTTACCACATACTTGGCCAAGGTACATTTTTAACAGTCACTTCATGGAAGGAACGTACAATTTCTGTATCCATTAGCCACTTTGAGTGTTAAGCTTTAAAACCCTTCACCAAGGAGGAGGGAGGAGTTTTTTATTTAATCTTAGAGAAAATAGCTTGTAGAAATGCAAGTTCACGACAGAATGCCATTGTTTACACAACAGTTAACTTACGAAATCTTATCCATGGGAATTTTTTTTTTTTTTTTTTTTTTGCTGTTATGCATATACCTTGTTATTCGTTGTTGAACTTACTTGCTGATTAAAACTTAACCTTGCCCGTGGAAAACTCCGCCTAATCTGCCAAGTTCTTGACTCAGTCTTTGGACTAAATTCCATATTTTGGGGGAATGATTTGTCCGGTGGTTTCCCCTCACGGAAAACATTCATCTTGATAAATATTTCTCATGGAAACAGTTTTTTCATGGCGTTGATAAAGGACAAGTGTTGATTACATCATCTCAAACGAATACCGAAGAGTTAACATGACGTTATCTCGCCAATAAAAAGTTCATTTAGGTTCCACTATAATGCAGTTCCCCATTTGACGGGTTGGTATCGTTCTCCGCTAGCACTCTACTGGGCCCGCGTTCGATTCTCCTACCGACCAATGAAGAATTAGAGAAATTTACTTCTGGTGATAGAATTTCATCTTCGTTATAATGTGGTTCAGATTCCACAATAAGCTGTAGGTCCCGTTGCTAGGTAACCAATTGGTTCTTAGCCATGTAAAATACATCTAATCCTTCTGGCCAGCCCTAGGAGAGCTGTTAATCAGCTCAGTGGTCTGGTTAAACTAAGGTATACTATAATACCTGACATCGACACAGCAAAGGATATTTTACCCTACAACTTTAAAGTTAAGAACCACAGTTCAACACTTACTTAGTCCTTGCAGTTTCTATTTCATTGCTTTCGAGAGTGACAGATGTAAACAGTGTAAGAAACGGAAGATTTTTACACTTCCCGGCATTTTCATAAATAGATAAACAATGTATACTGTATAGTCTAAGAATTACAAGAAATTATCGTATGTGTGTGTGTTTATATACGCTTGTGAAAGAATCTGTGAGAAGAAATGGAAGGCTTCTTACTATTATGTTTTAACTGTCAAAATAAGAAAGGGTAAGGCGTTTGCTCTGAAACACTTTCTAAAGAAGTTTCGGAGCAAAAGGAAAATATCTCTATTCCGTGAACAAGTACCTGGAGAAAGTTGATAACAGACCTTGCCCAAATAAGCAGCTAACGTGGTCTGCATTTGCAGCTTAACCTGATCATTTTTTTTTTTTTTTTTTTTTTTGCTGCGACTTGCAACGTAATCTGCTTTAGCTTTTTAGTTTTTTGTAAAAGAAAACTACTGTGACGCACTTTTCCTATCCGCCCTCAGATCTTAAAACCTACCGAGGCTGGAGGGCTGCAAATTGGTATGTTGATCATCCATCCTCCAATCATCAAACATACCAAATTGCAGCGCTCTATCCTCAGTAGTTTTTTTTTCTTTATTTTATTTAAGTTTATCGTTAGCCCAAATCGTACTTCTGACACCACTATAGGTACCAAAAGCACATGTCACCACCGGACTGTGGCCGAGTTTCATGGGTCGCGGCTAAGACTTTCATGGGCCGTGGCTGAAAGTTTCATACTGCATTATACGCTGTACAGAAAACTTAATTAATTGCGCCGAAGACGCTTCGGCGTATTTTTTACTTGTTTTATCTAAGGTTAAAGTTAGCCATGTTCGTGCGTCTGGCACCGCTATAGGTGCCAACAACACAGGCCACCATCGGACCTTGGCTGATAGTTCATGGGCCGTGGCTCAAACAACATTACACTATGCACAGAAAACTCGATTGCGCCGAAGAAACTTCGGCGCATTTTTTACTTGTTTGTGATGAGTTTTGTGGGAATTCAATTGAGGGTTCCTGACCTCTTCACGTCTTAATCAACAGGTACGCAACTATGCAACTGTGCAATTACACCAATTCAAGAAACGGGGCATTCGAAAGAAATTCACCCACAAAGACATAAAATGAATATGGAACAAATATGAAAGAAAATTGCATCCAACAGTAAAGTTTGTACAAGCCACGTAACAAAATTCAGTAGCAAAGTTACGTAATAGCAAGGACTATGCAAACCAGTTATTATTATTATTATTATTATTATTATTATTATTATTATTATTATTATTATTATTATTATTATTCAGACGGTGAACCCTATTCGTATGGAACAAGCTTTCAAAGAATATTATGGTGTTCATTTGAAAGTGGTATCAGAAAGTAATGGGAAATAAACAAACATGAGATATTATTATTATTATTATTATTATTATTATTATTATTATTATTATTATTATTATTATTATTATTATTATTATTATTATTATTCAGACGGTGAACCCTATTCGTATGGAACAAGGTCAAAGGGGCCACTGACTTGAAATTCAAGCCTCCAAAGAATATTATGGTGTCCATTCGAAAGTGGTGTCAGAAAGTATTGGGAAATAAACAAACATGAGATATTATTATTATTATTATTATTATTATTATTATTATTATTATTATTATTATTATTATTATTATTATTATTATTATTATTATTATTATTATTATTCTTATTCAGACAGCGAACCCTATTCGTATGGAACAAGGTCAAAGGGGCCACTGACTTAAAATTCAAGCTTCCAAAGAATATTATGGTGTCCATTCGAAAGTGGTATCAGAAAGTAACGGGAAATAAAAAAAAAACAGATCAGTTATTACAAAAACAGATACACTAACAAACTGAAACATAAATAAATAACAATGTAAGTAAATTATTAAAATAAAAGGAGAATTGCATTAGGATAGTTATGCGACGCATCTTCGCTTGAACCTCTGTAGTTCGAATCGCACGGAATCCTCTGAAGGGAGGCTGTTCCACAGTACAACGTTGTGAGGAATAAAGGGCATATGGCTACAGGGAAGCGGACTCATAGAATAATAAGGACTGGATTGAATGACAACAAGGCTCGTAAAAGCTTTGACCTGTCACTTATAACCTGTCAGCTTCAAATGCCTGGTTTTCAAAGTCCTGTATGTTCGTATGTGTGCACTGTTTTGCCAGCATATATATATATATATATATATATATATATATATATTATAGTATATAGTATATATATATATATATATTGAATTTCTACCACTCTGTGTCAGTCCTCTGAAGATGGGCTTAGCAAAAAAGTCGAAACCAGTCACGATTTGCAGCTGTTTTTCATTTCTTCCTTGTGGTGTTTTATACATTAAAATCACGATGAAGTCTGATTATATTCATTTACATTATATATATATATATATATATTATATATATATATTATATATATATATATATATATATATATATATATATGTGTGTGTGTGTGTGTGTTTGGGTATATATATATAATATATATATATATATATATATATATATATATATATATATATATATATATATATATATATATTATCTTTTCAATACATGTCTATTAAGAAGGATACATCGACGTAATAAGAATACATTAGACATTCCTTTAACACTGCCTGCATTTTCTATGACAGACTTCATGGCAAACCACAAAAGCTTTGCCATTCTCGTCCTCAAAGTTCTTTTAAGGATATAAATCGGCTACAGTATCCTTTATATCCCGACATTACTCTGGCCTTAATTTAGATCCTATACTGTGTAATCTCATAAAGACTCAGAGACATTAAAAAAAAACTAATATTTCAGCAAAAAGAAAACAACATTGCGTCATAAGACATAAAAGTCAACTTTCGAAGGACTTTCAATTTCTTATCCAACTTATATTGGAGTCCACTGCGGCTGCTGTTTGACTACGCTGGCTACAATTGCATTTTAATACATGTTTATCTATTTATTAATTTATTATTTTTTTTTTTAATAAGAGATCTCTTCTTTCTGTATATCCCTTTACCTTCCCTTACTTCCTAATGAATACCATAATGTTCTTTGGAAGCTTGAATTTCAAGCGAATGGGCCACTATGGGCTTGTTCCATACGAATAGGGTTCATATTCTGAAGAATAATAATAATAATAATAATAATAATAATAATAATAATAATAATAATAATAATAATAATAATAATAATAATAATAATAATAATAAAATATCCCAGCTTACCCCCATGCTCTAAGAGGACCCACAAGGAAAAATAAATTGGTGCATGTGAAAATAAAAGAAGTATTGTATTGACTTACGGCAGCCATTTGAGTACTTGAAAAAATGAGTAAGAGGTAAATATTTTGTGATATTAAACTTTATAATTAACATATAGGAATTGTGGTCAGAGTCTTTAGATGAGAATGGGTCAATTTATTATATATATATATATATATATATATATATATATATATATATATATATATATATATATATATATATATGTATGTACTGTATGTATATATATACATAAATATACATTATATATATATATATATATATATATATATATAATCTCTCTAAAAACCGTTACCTTTTTCGTAAATTGAAATAATTCTGACATTTAATTTGCATCTGAAGAGAAGGAACCTGGAATTGCACCATTATTGCACACAATTAATATAAATATCATCTGTGATTTAACAGGATTTCATTTATCTCATTTCATGCGCATTAATTAATCAGTTTATAAAATTTCGCCTACCAAGGCCTGGCGTCGATAATCATATCACACTTAGCGCCGCCAAGGAAATGCACCAATAAAAATATGACAATACATAACCATGAACGAGTAACTGTGACCGAGATGCCAAAGGGGTGTGAAATCTGGTCAAAACCGGTCAAAATGTTCTGAATGTCTCTGTTCAAGGTGCTTGTTGAATTTTCTCGCATCTCATCTGACTAGAATTACTCAGTAATGATTTGGAATGAGTCTGAATTAGTGGAACGGAATGGAATACAGAGCTTAGGCCACAGGCCAAGCGCTGGGACCCTATGAGGTCATTCAGTGCTGAAAGGGAAATTGAGCAGGTAGGTTTGAAAGGTGTAACAGGGGGGAAAACCTCACAGTTGCGCTATGAAATAATTGTTAGGAGAGGATGGATAGCAAGATGGAGGAAAGATAATATGAATGGAGGTACAGTAAAAGGAACGAAAGGGGTAGCAGCTAGGGGCCGAAGGGGCGCCGCAAAGAACCTTTAGTAATGCCTACAGTGCACCGTATGAGGTGCACTGGCGGCACTAACCCCCTATGGGGGTGTAAATTAGTTGACAGTCTTGACCAGTTTTTCATTGCATCCAAAAACAGTTCTGAGATGAAAGTGGTCTGGTTAAACTGAGGCAAAGTTAACTCTCATTTCTCCAGCACTCAAGCGTACAGTTGTGGGAGAGTCTCCCTGAGGATGCCATGCAATTAGGACCCTCAAAAGTTCAAGAGAAGATGCAATGCACTATTACTCTTCAGCAATTCCCCTTTTATTTTAATAATTTACTTCCATTTTCATCTATTTGCTAACTTGTTAATTTACTTTTGTTCCTTTTCTAATAACATATCTCCTCTTTCTGTATTTCCTGTTACCTTCTGTGACTTCTTTCAAACGAACACCGTGTTCTTTGGAAGCTTGAATTTCAAGTCAATGGACCCTGTCTGTGAGCTTATTTTTTTTGTTTTAATGCACAGTGATCTCCTGCCCGCTAAAATCGTAAAGAAAAATAATGATGTAAATTTTCCTTGACGGAAAAAGGAATGGAGGGAGAGAGAAACAATAAGGATTACTAGTAAAAGAAATAAGTTACACTGCTCAGAAGAGAGGAGAAAAACGGAAATAAAAAAAAAAAACAAAGATAATCACTCAATTGGGATACACAAGGCTAATTTTTGTAATCTTCTTCTTCCTTCGACATTACTAATCCCACTGTACAGCAGGGTCCGCCGCTCGAGTTAACTCCACCTGTTTCTGTTCCGCGCATCCTCTTCCCCCAGTCCCGCCCCACCCATAACACCCCCCCCTCCCCACCACATCCATCCATCTGATCAAATAACTGTGTAATATGGTGGATTGACTGGTGTTTCGAGGTAGACACTGTCCTCTAGAATGCTCTACAGACTGGAGGCTTGCAGTAAAGTACTCGTGAAAAGCCAGGCCACTAAAATACCTTTACTATACATTGGACATATCGAAGTGATCACCTGGCCAGGGTGAGATGGGAATCTAGAGGAGGAATATCTAGAGGAGGAAGATTTAGAGGAGGAACATCTATAGGAGGAAGATTTAGAGGAGGAATATCTAGAGGAGGAAGATTTAGAGGAGGAATGTCTAGAGGAGGAAGGTGTAGAGGAGGAATATCTAGAGGAGGAAGATCTAGAGAAGGAAGATCTTGAGTAGGGAGACACTAAGAAGGAAGATCTAAAGGAGAAAGATCTAGAAAAGGAATATCTTGAGTAGGGAGACACTAAGAAGTAAGGTCTAAAGGAGAAAGATCTAGAAAAGGAATATCTTGAGTAGGGAGACACTAAGAAGGAAGATCTAAAGGAGGAATATCTAGAGGAGGAAGATCTAGAAAAGGAAGACCTTGAGTAGGGAGACACTGAGAAGGAAGATCTAAAGGAGGAAGATCTAGAGGAAGAAGATCTAGAGGCAGAATGTGTTGGAGGAAGATCTTGAGAAGGAATGTCTTGGAGGAAGATCTAGAGGAAGAATGTCTTGGAGGAAGATCTAGAGAAGGAAGAGCTAGAGGAGGGAGATCTAGAGGAAGAATATCTAGAGGAGGAAGATCTAGAGGAAGAATATCTAGAGGAGGAAGGATCTAGGGGAAGAATATCTAGAGGAGGAAGGATCTAGGGGAAGAATATCTAGAGGAGGAAGATCTAGAGGAAGAATATCTAGAGGAGGAAGATCTAGAGGAAGAATATCTAGAGGAGGAAGATCTAGAGGAAGAATATCTAGAGGAGGAAGATCTAGAGGAAGAATATCTAGAGAAGGAAGATCTAGAGGAAGAATATCTAGAGGAGGAAGATCTAGAGGAAGAATATTTAGAGGAGGAAGATCTAGAGGAAGAATATCTAGAGGAGGAAGATCTAGGGGAAGAATATCTAGAGGAGGAAGATCAGGAGGAGGAAGATCTAGAGGCAGAATGTGTTGGAGTAAGATCTTGAGAAGGAATGTCTTGGAGGAAGATCTAGAGGAGGAATGTCTTGGAGGAAGATCTAGAGGAGGAAGAGCTAGAGGAGGGAGATCTAGAGGAAGAATATCTAGAGGAGGAAGATCTAGGGGAAGAATATCTAGAGGATGAAGATCTAGAGGAAGAATGTCTAGAGGAGGAAGATCTAGAGGAAGAATATCTAGAGGAGGAAGATCTAGAGGAAGAATATGTTGGAGGAAGATCTAGAGGAAGAATATCTAGAGGAGGAAGATCTAGGGATAGAATATCTAGAGGAGGAAGATCTGGAGGAAGAAGATCTAGAGGAGGAAGATCTAGAGGCAGAATGTGTTGGAGGAACATCTTGAGAAGGAATGTCTTGGAGGAAGATGTAGAGGAGGAATGTCTTGGAGGAAGATCTAGAGGAGGAAGAGCTAGAGGAGGGAAATCTACAGGAAGAATATCTAGAGGAGGAAGATCTAGGGGAAGAATATCTAGAGGAGGAAGATCTAGAGGAAGAATATCTAGAGGAGGAAGATCTAGAGGAAGAATATCTAGAGGAGGAAGATCTAGGGGAAGAATATCTAGAGGAGGAAGATCTAGAGGAAGAATATCTAGAGGAGGAAGATCTAGAGGAAGAATATCTAGAGAAGGAAGATCTAAAGGAAGAATATCTAGAGGAGGAAGATCTATAAGAGGAAGATCTAGAGGGTAAAATATCAGAGAAGGAAGATCTAGAGGAGGAAGATCTAAAGGAAGACTATCTAGAGGAGGAAGATCTAGAGGAAGAATATCTAGAGGAGGAAGATCTAAAGGCAGAATATCTAGAGGAGGATGATCTAAAGGAAGAATATCTAGAGGAGGAAGATCTAGAGGAAGAATACCTAGAGGAGGAAGATCTAGAGGAAGAATATCTTGAGGAAGAATATCTTGAGGAGGAAGATCTAAAGGAAGAATATCTAGAGGAGGAAGATCTATAAGAAGAAGATCTAGAGGGTAAAATATCAGAGGAGGAAGATCTAGAGGGAGAATATCTAGAGGAGGAAAATCTAGAGGAGGAAGATCTATAGGAGGAAGATCTAGAGGAAGAATAACTAGAGGAGGAATGTCTAGGAGGAAGATCTAGAGAACGGTACCTACAAAATGCGAACATCTTAATGAGTAAAAAAGAGAGATAATTCTATTGAAGAGGTTCAGAACAAATCACATCTGGTTCAGTAATATCTGGAAATTAGGCAGGACAGAGCCTTACAAGGTCAGTACCATCAAGTTCCCAGTCTTTTCCCGATTTTTTTGTGCTGTTATTTACGTTTATCAGTGCCCTTCTCATATCTACATTAAGAGTGACCGATCTTCTCTAAACAAACCTTTTCCAACTTCAAGTGTTTCATCTAACCTCAATCGTTCAGTTTTTCTACTTATCAAGATAATGAATAAGGTCAAAGCAACGTTTTATTTTTTAGTGGCTGACCTCACTGTTTATCTTAAAAAAGAAAAATTATATAAATCATTGCATTGCCGACTGATGATGATAAAAGATATAAAATCATGCCACAGATAATACAACTCTGTATTGGATGATGAACAGTGGCTGCAATCTTGAATGTTATACGCGATAAAACTATTATTTTTTTCTTTTCATATGCTTGACTGTATCTTGCTATGCCCTTTAACTAAAACCCTGATCTGGTTGCCCAGAAGACAGATACGAAGGCAACGAATTATCTGTTAAGATTTGGGGCACCAACTTCTAATTATATATTTATCTGGATTAACAGATAATATATAATTAGATAAAGGCACATGACGATATTCAAAACACCAAAGAAATGATTTAGGGAATTCAAAATGACCGGAGGACGAGGTAGTATAAAATAGCCAAAGAAAATTTACAGTTTCTGTGAATGATTTCCAACAGAATGTACTGTACACACGATCACATTATAATAAAAAAAAAACAATTACTACAGTTGCTGTCGTTGGATTAAGCCAGGCTTATGACAGCACAGGCTCTTGCACAGAATGCACACACACACACACACACACACGCACACACACACGTTTACAGTACAATTTAAGAACAGTTATAGTCAGCAGGCTCTTCCTCCTATTATGCCAGCACAGGCTCTTGCTCCTAAGAGCTGCTCATAAACAATAATTATAAGTTTTCAGTGTAAAATTTCTCTCGCGTTGCTCTGAAGAATTTGATTTAAAGTGAGAATTAAGACTGACTCCTCTCAAAAAAAAAATTTTTCAAAAAGGATGAAAATGGAGATTTGTGTCTCGTCCACTTATTTAACGCGTCCACAGGTCCACATCAGCCCTCTTTTACCTATAACACCGTACGATACTTACATGCCCACTTGTACAGACAAAGGGTCAGTGCCGGTATAAAATCAGCCAACCACATAGAACAAAAGAGAGATTATAAAAATTAAACCCTTGTTATTTTTCATATCGATGCGGTTATATTTAGTCACAAATTATTATTATTATTATTATTATTATTATTATTATTATTATTATTATTATTATTATTATTATTATTATTATTATTATTATTATTCAGAAGATAAGCCCTGCTGATATGAACGAGCCCAAAGGGGCAAATTGACTTGAAATTCAAAGTTCCAAAAATTATGGTGTTCATTTGAAAGCAACACAAGGTAATAGGAAATACAGGAAGAAGAGAAAATAATTAAGAAATAAATAAATAAAAAGAAGAAAATGTAAGCAAAAATACAAGGAGAATCGTTTTAGGGTAGTAATGCACTGCATTCCCACGACAGGGTAAAAAGTTAATATTCTTGAGCAGCAGTTCAGATGGGAGTCGATAAGCCCCAACAAATGTGCCTTCAGGATCTAACAGAAATAAATATGGCTCTATGATATTGATATGATCTTACCTATCGTGAAAAGCAGCGATGTCTACTTTCAATTTCATTTGTCGTTAGTATTCCCTGTACCTTATTTGCAGCACACTGGTACCATATGCATAGGTTGGAATTGGACTATAAAATTTAGGCCAGAGACCAAGCGCTGGGACGGTGGGACCTATAATGAGGTTGTGAGGCGAGGTACGAATAAGATTCGGAGTCTATAGCTCACTAATTTATTGACAAAACATTCACACCTTGATTATACACTACAGCGTATAATCAAGGTCACCGAAAATAGATCTATCTTTCGGTGGTCTCGGTATAATGCCGTATGAGCCGCGGCCCATGAATCTTTAGCCACGGCCCGGTGGTGGCCTTCCCTATATCGTTGCCAAATGCACGATTATGACTAACTTTAACCCTAAATAAAATGAAAATTACTGAGGCTAGATGACTGCAATTTGATATGTTTGGTGACTGGAGGGTGGAAGATCAACATACCAATTTGCAGCCCTCTAGCCTCACTAGTTTTTAAAGATCTGAGTGCGGACAGAGAAAGTGAGGGCAGGTTAAAGTGCAGACAGAATAAAGTGCGGACGGACAGACAAAACCGGCACAATAGTTTTCTTTTACAGAAAAACTAAAAAGCTACTGTAACCCCTTGAAGCACAGTACACAGTCTTGGTTTTCTGACTAGAATCGACACTGATACATATAGCTAATCGACTTTTCAAGGATTTGTTAAGTCTAGACTTTCGCTTTATTTTACAGTGTGCAAAGTCTGCTTTATAGATTATAGATTCTTCCTCTCCTATTTTTAGTTTCCTGTAAAAAAAAAAAACACTATTGTGTCGGCTTTGTCTATCCGTCAGCACTTTTTTCTGACAGCACATTTTCCGTCAGCCCTCAGATCCTAAAAACTACTGAGGCTAGAGGACTGCAAATTGATAGGTTGATCATCAACCCTCCAATCACCCAACACACCAAATTGCAGCCATCTAGCCTCAGTAATTTTTTGTTTTATTTAAGGTTAAAGCTAGCCATAATCGTGCATCTGGTAACGATACAGACAAGGCCACCACAGGGCCGTGGTTGAAGATTCATGGGCCGCGGCTCATACAGCGTTATACCGAGACCACCGAAAGATAGCTCTATTTTCGGTGGCCTTGATTATACGCTGTAGCGGCTGTACAGAAAACTCGATTTTACTTGTTGCTCATCGCAGGTGGCAATATCATATCATCTAGATCACTAAAATTAATGAGCAGTAAAGAACGAACGATAATATATCTGCAAGTAAGCTCTGAAACCATCTGCAATGGTTAACGGCACGTGGCAATCAACCCAATTTCAAAAATAAGGGGTTCAAGTGTGTATATATACTCGTATATATATATATATATATATATATATATATATATATATATATATATATATATATATATATATATATATATATATATATATACGTACATTATATATATAATATATATATTTATATATATACATACTGTATATATAAACACATACTGTACATTATATATATATATATATATATATATATATATATATATATATATATATATATATATATATATAATGCAGAAATAATTGTCATTCACAGTACATAAATGAGGCGTGCTGGTTACGTATACCGATTGCATAATTATGCAAAATAAAGGACTGAAGTACCCTACTGGTAATACGTAACGGTTAACATGTCCTCAAGTTTATACGACCTGTGTCCGTACACACACACACACACATACACAAACACACACACACACACACAGACACACAAACACAATATATATATATATATATATATATATATATATATATATGATATGCGCCTTATATTCTTATGTCTTGTGTACACTCGTTCGGTATATTTGCACACGGATCAAAGCTCCTTATCTCTGAATGTTTGTGTGTGTGCGTATATGTGTGTGCGTAAAGTCGACGGGTATCTGTGGTTGTACCTACAGTCCCACACGAACGTACACTTTGATTGGCTCAGGAGAGGGACAGACTTTAACTACTCAAGTACAACTCACTGAAAGTGGAGCATTTATAAGTCGGGCATCAGACAAGGAGTGACATTAGGTCCCACCTCACTTCTTCCTACGGTTTTCGGTTGAACTTCCAAGGTCACGCAGGTAACTTCCCGAAGTGCATCCACAGTGTGTCCAGAGTGTGCTGTATCTCAACACCTGCATCAATCAAGAAGTGCGTGTGCAATTGATAACTCTTTTTTTTTTTTCTATTCTCCTCTCATCAAGGCCGACGCAAAGTCCAGAGAAAGGCTCTTCAAATTAAAGTCCTATTTTTTTTTTTTTCGTAGATAATTCTTTCTTATTTTTTCTTTATTCGGCAAGTACTGTAAGTAGCCTTGATAACCGAACTATCGCGTGATAAGCATCAACAGGAGAACTCGGGACAATCCGAATATGGCCAGCAATCTACACACAGACTCAGCTGACACAGGAAGACCGTGGTTAGCTTACTTAGCCCCGACGAGCACTCTCTCTCTCTGTCCCTCTCTCTCTCTCTCTCTCTCTGTCTCTCTCTACACATATACGTAACCATGGGACGCCGCAAGATTTAGTCGTTGCTTCTTCGTCGTAAACACACACGCTGCCGCTGCGTCCCTTCTCCTCCTTCGGGATACTCAATCCAGTCGCTACGAGAGAACGCTCCTGACGAAGGCGGCGCAGGAGGTAGTACCTCCGCAGGGCGGCCTAGCTATAGTAGAGCTTTCCTTATCGAGAGTGGTAAGAAAGCTTCCTATTCAGACTGCCAAGACGCGCGCGCGCACGCACGCACTCACCGTCGGAAACTTGGCACCGCCGCAAACCGTCCCGAGGGCTGCGAAGTGGCAACAGCGTTTCGGGGACCTCCAATTCGACACAGGAACTGGCCCGTCGGCCTTCTGCGTAATTCTCAGGTTAGTGACCGCCTAATGCCCACTTTGCCCCAAATACAAATCATAAATGCCCCCGAATGTAACATCTCCCTCCTCGTTGCCAGATCTTTTTTTTTTTTGCCTCTCTCCTTCGAAAACGGAAGAGTGTCAACGCTTGTTGGCACTCGCTGTGACCTTGGGGCATTGTAAAATTCCCTGCTCGTTTCGTTTTGCTTTTTTTTTTTTTTTTTTTATTTAACATGATTCTATTGGGGGGAGGGGCCCGAACGGGCCACACTCTATGAATGAAAATAAGGTATTTGCTAATGTTATTTACATCTAACTCATAAAAAGATTATGTATACATGTTTTCTAATCCAGTGATCTCTTACCAAAATATCAAAATATTTTGTGAATTGGCAAGGCGATAGTGATG
>JANJGK010000024.1:22792282-22824782 GCA_039081455.1 Macrobrachium rosenbergii
GAGAGAGAGAGAGAGAGAGAGAGAGAGAGAGAGAGAGAGAGAGAGAGAAGTAAAGTTCTATTAAAAATCTTTCTCAAATGTTCATGGTTATAACATCACTTTTTAAAACAATATAATTCATTCTGAGAGAGAGAGAGAGAGAGAGAGAGAGAGAGAGAGAGAGAGAGAGAGAGAGAGAGAGAGAGAGAGAGAGAGAGAGAGAGTTCTATTAAAAATCTTTCTCAAATATTCATGGTTATAACATCACTTTTTGAAAGAATATTACTCATTGAGAGAGAGAGAGAGAGAGAGAGAGAGAGAGAGAGAGAGAGAGAGAGAGAGAGAGAGAGAGAGAAGACGTAAAGTTCTATAAAAAATCTTTATCAAATGCTCTGCTTTTTATCATCACTTCTTAAGAGAATATAATTCATTTACTGAGAGAGAGAGAGAGAGAGAGAGAGAGAGAGAGAGAGAGAGAGAGAGAGAGAGAGAGAGAGAGAGAGAGAGAGAGGTCTTCATTAAATACTCTGATTTTCATCACTTCTTGGATAAATATAATTCATTTACTGAGAGAGAGAGAGAGAGAGAGAGAGAGAGAGAGAGAGAGAGAGAGAGAGAGAGAGAGAGAGAGAGAGAGAGAGAGAGAGCATGTTTTTGTACATATATGAAGGACTGAACCTTTCTCAAGGGAAATGTCTTCAAGTGAAGACGCAGTTTTTTAATAAGCAAGGGATATCCAGAAAAGGAGGGTAATAATAATAATAATAATAATAATAATAATAATAATAATAATAATAATAATAATAATAACAATAATAATAATAATAATAATAATATGTCTAAAATGTCAATTCAGTATTTCTATCTAAGCTCAAAGTACTTCGATAATTAAGAGATAAAATAAAATAAAAAAAAAGCTCAGATAATTCGTATCTTCGATAAAGACGCTTCTTCTTAAATCTTGTAATGGTTCAGTTCTTCGTGTCTGTTGTATGTTCGTCTTTTTCAGTCAGTTTATGAAAAAAAATATTAAGAATAATATATCAGGAAAGAGAGAAAAAATTAAAATTTTACTTTCGGTATGTCATATAAAATATCTTGAACAACTATTAGCAGTTATCATCATGCGAAAATAGAACTTAGCATAGGCTGTAGTTAATGTACTTCCCGAATTCTATAGTGTGTGTATATTATATATATATATATATATATATATATATATATATATATATATATATATATATATATATATATATATATATATATATATATATATATATATATATATATATATATATATATAAAATCATGCGTGTGTGTTTTGAACGAACCTGACATTGATGCGCATACATACTGTACATACATATATACATACACATGTGTGTGTATATGTATGCATATATGGCTCGCCCCCCTCCAGGGAAAACCAACACACTATTCTGTTTTTTCTCCTGATTTCGACTGCTGTAAATGGACTCTTTAAAGATTCAAGTTCCAGGTTTTTAATTCGAGCTCAGTAAACTTCGTTTCAAGTTCAAGATTTTTAATCCTAGTTCAGTAAATGGCTTCTTTAAAGTCTCATTATCAGTTCAAGGTTTTTAATTCGAGTTCAGTAAATTGCTCATTTAGTGCCTCAGTATATGTTCCTGGTTTTTAATTCGAGTTCAGTAAGTGGCTTTTTAAAGTCTCATTATAAGTTCAAGGTTTTAAATTCGAGTTCAGTAAATGGCTTCTTTAGTCTCATTTTAAGTTCAAGGTTGTTAATTCAAATTCAGTAAATGGCTTCTCTGAAGTCTCATTATAAGTTCAAGGGTTTTAATTTGAGTTCAGTAAATGGCTTCTTTAAAGTCTCATTATAAGTTCATGGTCTTTTATTCGAGTTCAGTAAATGGCTCATTTAGAGCCCCATTATAAGTTCGCGGTTTTTAATTCGAGTTCAATAAATGGCTTCTCTAAAGTCTCATTTTCATATCAAGTTTTTTAATCCTAGTTCAGTAAAAGGCTTCTTTAAAGTCTCATTATAAGCTCAAGGTTTTACTGAATAAAACAGTTTCACGTAAGATTCACCCTAACTTATTCTTTCCTTCCAGGCAAAGGATCTTTCGAAGCTGAATCAACAAAGATACAAAACTGCAGAGCCGAGGAAAAGTACACATTCAAGAAATAAAGGAAAGATAAAAAAAAATTCATGAAAAAGAACAATGAAACTGATACGGTTTGCTGAAGACTAGAAAAATAAAAACACTAAAAAGAGAAGAAATTTATAAACTTACTACTTATTTTAAAGTCAAATGCTTAAATGTATGTACGACGAGAAGTGTTTTGAAGTAACTGAGTTATACGTGACTTTTGATTCTACTTTTGTATGATCAGACGAATATTTCTGTGATACCTCAGCAGGTGTAAGTTTAGTAGTGGACGTTTCCACAGAGCAATTTTTGCAAAAATGTTGAGTGTGGCTGGAACCAAGGCCGTTGCCCTCGTGACAATGGCCATCATAACTCTGATATTCTCCATGTTACCCTTGTACGTGCGGAACCTTCTCAAAGGACGGCTTGAGGGTAAAAAAGCACAGGTGAGAATAATTCGTTCTCCTCCTCCTCCTATCTTTATTTCTCATTCTCATTTGTGAGAAACGTTCTCATTTGTACCACAACTGCCAAACCATTATTAAATAACCATTTGCTCTTTTGTCGTGTTCTGAGATTTTGATAGAAAATTTCCCATGAAATAACTGGCTTACCTAGTTTATTATTCAACACTGAAACTAACTTCCTGTTGATGTGATTATATATCTAGACATATAATAAGAAAACTTTGCAAATGTCAAGAATTTCCTAATAACTATCCGAGCAGCTCTAGTTTTATCTTTTTAATCTTTTGTGCCAGCAGTCTTGAGATTTTTACGGGATTCATAACAAGCGTTACTAGATGGAGTGTTTAAGAAGCTCCAAAATTATGGTGGTAATATCATACACAATAAAACTGTTGGTAATGCCCTGCTTTTTCTAACAGCCTATTATGTTAACTTTCTATCTGACTGCTTTACAACTGGAGATCTGAGATGATTCTGCTTTTATTCCAGGCTGCCCTCAGTGCTTGCTTATGCTTTGGTGGAGGAGTCCTACTGGCCACTGTCTTTTTGCACCTCATCCCTGAAGCTCGCCTGTTGACGCAGCGTGCTCTGGACAACCATTTCCTACCCCACACAAACTATCCCATCGCAGAACTCATCATCTGTGGGGGATTTTTCATCATATACATCATTGAACATGTTGTTCACACGTGCAGCGCACACAACCATCACTCGCCCAAGAAAGATGAGGACAGAGAAAGGACCAGTCCAGACATCATTGAAAACGAGCACGTTCCACTCAAGCCAGTCACAGCCAAAGACTCTAACAAGGACGATGTTCACAGCAAGAAGAGTCCACAGAACACCATGGATCACGGCGATGCTGAGCACGGGGCAAATGACGCTCCAGTCACCCAGCAGGAGGAAAAGTCGCCCGGCTCCAACGAGGGGCTGCCGACCCTGAAAGCCATGATATTCGTCGTGGCCTTCTCCTTCCACAGCATCATGGAGGGTCTGGCCCTCGGCCTCGTCAACTCCAGTCGGGACGTGTGGTTCCTATTCGCCGCCCTCCTGGCGCACAAAATCGTCATCGCTTTCTGCATGGCTATGGAGCTACTTGAAGTGGGAGTCACCCTGATAGGATTTTTGGCTTCCATGATCATCTTCTCTCTAGCTTCTCCCATCGGAGGCCTCCTTGGCACGCTCATCGTTTCGTTTGCCACCGATGACTCCCCGGCAGGCTTCGTGACGACCACCATCCTCCAGGGCATTTCAGCTGGAACCATCCTGTACGTGACGTTCTGCGAGGTGCTGGAAAGAGAGCGTAGCAAGAAAGACGGCGGGACGATACGTACCGTCTCCTTGATCTTGGGTTTCTGTGCCATGGCGATACTCCAGATATTTGATGACGAAACTATTATCCAGCAGCAGGACCAAATGTCCCATCATAACATCACAGATACCCCAGTATTCTCACGTGGCGATATCTTGTGAATAGTTTTTTCTTTTTTATATCATCTTTCGTAGAGTGAATACCTCTTTGTTGAAGGGACAATTTGATAGTTTTATATATGATATATATGTATATTCTGAGGATGATGCGCATTTGTATTTGTAAAGAGTTTTGGATTTTCCAGTGACAGTAAGTTTTTCACCTGTCTCTGCCAGTGATCATACCATGTAATCTTGATTCACGTCAAGAAATGTCATTCTCTCAAAAATATTACCTCGTTTTATAACATGACAGATATCAGAGGTGTGTTTTATTTTTCAGCTGTATATACAAAACACAGATTATCTCATCGGAGATATTATTGGGACCAACTTTTCTCTCTATCTGTTGTAAGAAGTCATGTCAAAATTACATCTTCAATAAATAGAGTTGATTTAAATTTAGCTTTTTTTTTTCTTAGTATATTCCATTCCAGTTTCAGCTTCCTCAAAAAGTATGATATTTATCAGTCAAATTCCCACTTCAGAAGGGACACTTTATTTCCAGCATTCTCACTCAAGACTGGACAAATGTATTTCTCACTCAAGACTGGACAAATGTAATTCTCACTCAAGACTGGACAAATGTAATTCTCACTCAAGACTGGACAAATGTAATTCTCACTCAAGACTGGACAAATGTAATTTGGTGACACAGGCTTAATTATCACAAGAATAATTTTCCACTTTGATCGCGTCACTGAAAACATTTCAGGGTACACGTTGAATCAGAATAGTTATAAACACTGTTTTAAAACTTAGCACCCCCCCCACACAGAACGAGGCAGAATGACTGGAAGTTCTACCAGCGTGAAACGAAAGTTGCTTATTTTTCTTGAACTGGTGTTTATGTCTTCCCTTCGTTGAATTCACAGTGCTTGCTCCCTTTCCCATTAACTCGACCACATATGGAGAGAGACTTGCAATTATGTACACATCTAGCTATGCTAAAGACCCCATTACATGTACCACGTGCAAAGAGTTGCAGTTTTTGGGGGGGCACTGCCCCCTCTCCCATCACGCAAATCATGTAAATAGAGTTGCAATTATTTGGTAGTACCCCCTATAGCCGTTACATGAACCATGTGCAAACTGTTGTTATTTGGCACTACTCTCTACTCTATAACATGAACTAAATGAGAGAGAGAGAAAAAAAAAAAAGAGTTGTTCCTATTTGGTATTTCCTCACAGACCATGACAAGAACCACGTACAAAAATTTGCTATTATTTGTAATTATCCAGTTATACACGAGGACTTTAACTCTAGCTAATGAACCGCGTACAAAGAATTGTGTTTTTTGGCACTGAACGAACCTGTCCGCTCAAATGATGGCACAAATCGCCTTTACAGATCTTTGATTGTGAAATAGGTTACTAATTTGCTTAGAATAGAATATAGAATTTAGGCCAAAGGCCAAGCGCTGGGACCTATCAGGTCATTCAGCGGTGAAACGGAAATTGACAGTAAAAAGGTCTGAAAGGTGTAACAGGAGGAAAACCTCGCAGCTGCCTAGGAATCAAATGTTAGAAGAGGGTGGAAAGTAAGATGGAAGAAAGAGAATATGAAAGGATGTGCAGTTAAAGGAATGAAAGGGGTTGTAGCTAGGGGCCGAAGGGACGCTGCAAAGAACCTTAGGAAATGCCTACGGTTCACCGAATGAGGTGGACTGACGGAACTAATTTGCTTGAAAATCTTTTGGTTATGGCAAAAAGCTTCTATTCGGTGAGGTACCTCTAAAAAATATAATTGAAGGCGTTTGAGTTTTAAATGATTCCATTAAGAGCATTATCAGTATCGAAACAAAAAGTGCCTACTCAACTTAAAATATGTTGAGGGGTATGAATCTAACATACACTGAGAAATGAATGCGTCTGGTGAAGGATAAAGACTTCTTGTTAATATATTTTTTTTTTTTCATCTCAGTCATCCTATTCGACTGGGCAGTATTTACAGTGTGGGGTTCCGGGATGCATCCTGCCTCCTTAGGAGTCCATCACTTTTCTCATTATGTGCTGTTTCTAATAGCACGTTCTTCTGCAGGAGTCCTGGAGCTACTTCGGCACGTAGTTTTTCCAGGTTCCTTTCAGGAATATTGGGATCGTGCCTGGTGCTCCTATGATTATGGGTACAATTCCCACTGGCATATTCCCCCCTCTTCCTCCTCAGGGCAGTCTTCCAATGGAATGGCGTGGTTATGAACAGGATTGCACATAGAATTTGGACTGAGAGCGATTCTAAGAAAGATACTGACACCTGACCTCATGAATCCAAAATGGAAAGCTAAAATAAGTGATTCTGGTTATCATTAAGGCTTCATGTATGCCTTGGGTAAAAAAGAAAAAAAAGTGTGCCATTACTGAAGAAGACTTCGCATGTTGCATTTCCAGAGGTATAATATTCTATTGTGCAGCACTGGGATACATCGATATTGCGAAAACAATGAATACTGCTACACTGTCATTTTCATCATTCTTAACAGCAAATTCTTTTTAGAACGGTATGTCTCATTAAGCCAAGGCAGTAAGTTAAGAATCACATGGCATATATTATATCTGTTCACTACCCTAAAATATGACCACCATACAAACAATTCTCCTTCTCTTTTAATAATTCAATTACATTTGTATCTGTTTACTTTTCAATTTGTTAATTTATTTTTTTCTTTCCTGATAACTGCTCTTTCCTTTCTGTGTTTCAAATTACCTTTTGTTACTTCTCTCAAGTGAACACCATACTCTTTGGCGGGTTCTTTTGAAAGAGGTAACAGGAGGTATTATGAAATACAGAAAGAAAGATCAGTTATTACAAAAGAACAAAATCATTTAACATATTAATTAATAAATAAATTATGATTAAATGCTAAGAACTTCTCAACTGCCATAGTTTACCATGAAATTCACAACTACGAACACGTAGAGGCGCTATAGAAAACGATAACTCATTTGTGACGGTAGACTTTAGCCGCCTAATCCAAGTGTACTTGCTAACATTCACGGGTGCTAAAAAAAGTAAAATAAATTCAGTAAAATATAGATTTCGGTTCAGTGACAGTCTTTTTTGTTTCAATATTCCTATTTCCTCTTTTTTTTATAGCACCAGTAGGAAAGTTGATGCTCAGGTACCTCTTAACTTCGTAGCTTAGGCTCTGGGAGTTGCGAGAAAAGTCTAGACGGGAATTTAAATTGTAATATGAAATTTAGGCCAAAAGCCAAGCGCTGGGACCTGTGGGGTCATTCAGCGCTGGAAATATTGTTGAAAAAACAGTTAGGAGAGGGTGGAGGGTGGAAAGTAAGATGGAAGAAAGAGAATCTGAACGCAAGTACATTAAAAGGAATGAAATGAGTTGCAGCTACGAGCCTAAGGGATACTGCACATAACTTTAATGGCTACAGTGCATTAGAAACCCCTTTAGGGGTCAATGTGGTATAATGATAATTTCTGAATAACAAAGAAAATAACTGCTGTTATTTCTTTGCCCTCAAATCCTCTACGGATGTGGCCTCCCAGATGCTATGGTGAAGAATAGAATTATGAATTTAGGTCAGGCGCTGTGACCTATGAAAGGGAAACTGACAGTCAGTAAGAAGGTCTGAAAGTTGTAACGGGAGGAAAACCTCGCAGTTGCACTAGGAAACAAGTTTTTGAGAGTGTGGAAAGTAAAATGGAAGAAAACGAATATGAACGGAGGTACGGTAAAATAAATGAAAGAGGTTGCAGCTAGGGGCCTAAGGGACGCTGCAAAGACCCTTAAGTAATGCCTACAGTGCAGCACGTGAGGTGCACTGACAGCACTAACCCCCTAAGGGGCGTGGTATAGTGAAGATAAAGCAGATCTTTTCTGTGATCTAAACTGGGAAGGCATCAGAATCCTTTGTTTACATAGGTGCCATTTTCTCCAAAAATCTGCATAAGCATCCTGTTAAGGAAACTAGTTTGTAATTGTTTACATGACTTCGCAACTTGCCTGATCTGCAGATGGGAATAGTTGTGGCATTTAGAAATTCTTCAGTGAACAGATTTCTGAGACAAGTCATAACAAAATGTGTGATTTATCTAATGGTGATCAATGTTTGATAATTTCATAACATAGATCTCCTAGGAGCATATTCATTACTGGTTGAAAGGGAATCATTTTAATTTTTCCATACTAAATTTTCTATTGTATTACATATCTTAGGTCGTTTCAAATTTTAGCAGATCAACTTTGAGCATAATTTTAACTTTACGACAACGTCATCTTGATTTTGTTGCTAATTCTGTCTGCAAAAATTCCCTCCTAATATATAGCTACTCAACTTACGGTGTTTTGGAGATGTGGCACATGGCCCATTTATTATCCTGCAGTTTGCCAAACCTTTGTACATGCTTACTGCTGGAGATATTTGATACATATTACTAAGTTTTAAGCTTCATTTTGCATGTAGAAATATCAGTAGAAATGATCATTTCCATTCCACTCATATGCAGAGTGGAAAGTACATTAATTTTCCCTTCCCTCAACAATTTGCAAATGGACATCACGATAAACTGTGTTAGCATGCATTGTAACCTACGAATGACCCATTTCAGTAGTCTTTCGTCCAAAGTGACCATCACGTTTGCATCGTCACCTACGAAAGACCCAATTCAGTAATCTTTGGAAAGACCAAATTCAGTAATCTTTGGAAAGACCAAATTCAGCAATCTTTGGAAAGACCAAATTCAGTAATCTTTCATTCAAAGAGCCCACCACACTTGCATCATCACCAACGAAAGACCCAACACAGTAATCTTTCATCTACAGTGACCATCAAGCTTGCATCGTCACCTACGAAAGACCCAATTCAGTAATATTCTGTCCCAAGTGACCATCACACTTGTATTGTCACCTACGAAAGGCCAAATTCAACAGTCTTTTGTCCAAAGTAACCATCATGCTTGCAATGTCACCTACAAAAGACCCAATTCAGTAATCTTTCGTCAAAAGTAGACCATCATTCTTGGATTGTCACCTACGAAAGACCCAAATCAGTAATTTTTTTGTCCAAAAAAGATCATCTCTCTTAAATCTTCACCTACGAAAGACCCACTTCAGTAATCTTTAGTCCAAAGAGCCCATCAAACTTGAATCGTCACCTGTAAAAGACCCAGTTTGGTAATCTTTACTGGGATATGTTGTCCACTGTGCATGTCTGCTTCCGCCAGAGATTTATCTCTTTTAGAAAGAGTGGTTTGTGGCGGTAGGTTTCTATATTAGCAGTTAAGACTTGGACCAACGATGGATGGTCTCTTGTCTGTCAATTTTTCATAAGTTTTATCTTGGCAGAGACATTTCACATCCACAATTCATACCTGATCCCCCTTTTCTTTCAAAACAATCAGGTTCACTGAACAGCAGTAACAATTTGCAGTAAATGTGCTTCACTGTGGAACTTCTCACAGTTCTAGAGATTCTTTATTCCTCAGATACCTGATCCCCTTTTCCTGCCAAAACAACCAAATTCACTGAACAGCTACACCAATATGCAGTGAACGTGCCTCGCTGTCGAACTTCTCAGTTCCAGAGGTTCTTTATTCCTCACATCGTTGGACTGTAGCTAGAACAGCCTCCCTGAGGCTGTCGCACAATTGGAAGTTCAGAAGTTGAGGCAAAAATGCAATGTAATACAATTTTCTTTGTACTTAATTAATTACTTAAATCTTTATTTACATATTAATCTTTTTCTCCAATGACTGACCTTTTCTATATATCCCCTTACCTTCTGTTACTTCTTTCGAATGAACACCCAATTCTTTGGAAGCTTTCAAGTCAATGACCCTTGTGGGGACTGGTCAATATGGAGTATGGTTCATCTTTCGAAATTTTAATAATAAATAGTCCTTCAACACTGTATCAGTGTTACCAGATCTAGCATCATTTGATGCTTTTAACATAATCTGAGGTAACTTTCATTGCCTAGCATAATATTTGGCACAAAGACACATTTAGCATAATTCTAGCATAATTTGGTGAAGTTTGGCATAAATACAGAATCATTTAAAAAACACATAACTGACTTTTGATAAAAAAAAAAAAATTAACAAATTAAAGTTTATCAGTCTAATGTCGCATAAGAAAATCTGAGCACAGGTTTGATCATGCTTCTCAAATATATGGTGGAGTTCAAGTTGCCAAACTGTTAGAAAGTACTGCTGATGCCAGAGAGAGAAAACAGCACAAATGTTAGAGCGCCTTCTGAATTTCTTTTGGTAGAATTAGCAGTTAAAGAAACGTCTCCCTTTAAATTATCAAATTCTGACGGATGTGTGTTCCATTCTCGATCCTACAAATTTGGTAGGGGCTGAGATATCATCTATTTTTTTTTAAATTTCTTCAAAATTTACAAATATAATCTTGGCGTATGAACAAGACTTGGATAGTGTATGGCGTGCACTGATTATAAGTGGCGATATTCATTTTCTTTCTGAAAATATCCGCACAGAGTCATTCCGGCCTAAAGTTAATCAAATTAAGAAATATCCTATTCTTTCAAAGTTCGTTCGGGCTCTACTCACCATTTTACCTTATCAAATGCAGACTGTGAGCGTATTTTCTCCATGATAAACTTGAAAAAAAAAATGAAAAACGAAACAGACGGTCAAATGTTTCATTAACAAATGAAATGATAATATGCAGTCAAGGAATAAAGAAAGCGGGTGACTGCACCAACTTTAGTCCTTCTAAGGACATGCTGAGGTCCATAAACAGATATTTACAATAAATAGGGTTATCAGCTTAACACATTTAGTTCATATTTAACAGGGAAAACTTCAGCTGGTATTATACCCTGTTGAATCATCGGTTTGAAGAAGCGTGAGTTTTTTTTTTTTATGTTTAATAATGCTTTTACGAAAATCAAGTTTATATTGTAACAACTGTCTGTGATTTTCTGTTAATTTAATTTCCTATTTTTCGTAAAAAAGAAAACTTTTTGTTTGATATAAAATCCAATACTTTCCAGACACGTCTCTAATAGAAATGTCAAATGTTTATTAATGGCCAATTGTAGTTTAAAGTTATATATTTGTATTTACTGTGAAAATAAAACAATACTAAGTTAGCATAAAATTAACATAATTTTGTCATCCCACTAGCATGATTTTGATAGATTTAGCATAATTTCATATAGAGTTTTTAACATCAAATGGCAAATGATATCTGTTAACTCTGCCTTGCATAATCATCTACGAGGAAAGGTGAAAACGTCGACTTCGGAAACTATATACCAACATTTATATTTTCCGTTAAAACGAGGCCGCTTTGTACTCACTATCCCTGCCAGTAATAATTAATAAATCGTTATGTAATAAATGAAGCTATAAGTTAAATAAAGCCCAAATTAAGAAACAAAAGTGCACCTAATTTCAGAATTGTACTACACAATAATCAATGAAACATTATTCGGCATCTGCGATTGATTGATTAATTGTGGGTTATCTGGCGTCACAACTACCAGGGTCACCGACGCCGTCGACATCTGCGAAAGATCCTATAACAAGATAGTCTTTCCTTCGAAAAGAGATCAAATGAAAAGTCCAACATAAGTAATTGTGAACAGGTCTATGTTTTCCGTTCAATCGAGGCCACTTTTTACTCACCATCCCTGCCAATAATAAATCGTTATGTAATAAATGAAGCTATAAGTTAAATAAAGTCCAAATTAAGAAACAAAACTGAACCTAATTTCGTAATTGTATTGTACTACGGAACACTCAGAAACGTTCATCGGCATCTGCGAAAGACCCTAAAAAGGTGATCTTTCCTTCAAAAAGAGATCGAGAAGAGTCTTCGCTGTGATGACCTATAAGGGAACGTTGAAGATTTCCGTTCAATCGAGCCCACTTTGTACGCACTATCCCTGCCAAAAATAAATCGTTATGTAATAAATGAAGCTATAAGTAAAAAAAAAAAAAGAGCCCAAATTAAGAAAAAAAGTGCATCTAATTTTGTAATTATACTTAAAAAAAAAACAAAGAAACATTAAACGCCATCGTTCCTATTTAATTTTTTGTCATATATTTTCACTCATAACCCACATACCTGCGTCTTCCCTACTTTAATAAAAGCCCAGATTAAGAAACAAAAGTGCACCTAATTTCGTAGAAGTACCACACACTACTCAAAGAAACATTAATCGGCTTTTGTGAAAGACCTTCATAAGGTGATCTTTCCTTCAAAAAGAGATCAAGTGAAATCTTTGCTGAGATGACATATGAAGGGACGTTTATAGTTTTCGTTCAATCAATCAACCCCACTTTGTACGCACTATCCCTGCCAAAAATAAATCGTTCTGTAATAAATGAAGCTATAAGTAAAAAAAAAGAGCCCTAATTAAGAAACAAAGTGCATCTAATTTCGCGGAAGTACCAAAGAAAACTCAAAGGAACATTATTCGGCTATTGTGAAAGACCTTCATAAGGTGATCTTTCCTTCAAAAAGAGATAAAATCTTTGCTGCAACGACATATAAAGGGTAGTTCGTAATTCCGTTCAATCAATCACCCCCACTTTGTACGCACTATTCCTGCCAAAAATAAATCGTTATGTAATAAATGAAGCTATATGTTTAAAAAAAAAAAGCCCTAATTAAGAAACAAAGTGCATCTAATTTCGTAATTATACAAAAAAAAAAAACAAAGAAACATTAAACGTTATCGTTCCTATTTAATTTCTTGAATATATTTTCACTCATAACCCACCTTCCTACGTCTTCCCTTCTATAATAAGTTAAATAGAGACCATATTAAAAAACCCAAAAGTGCACCTAACTTCGCAGTAGAACTACACTACACTCAAAGAAACATTAATCGGCACCTACGAAAGACCTTAATAAGGTGATCTTTCCTTCAAAAAGAGATCAAATGAAGTCTTTGCCATGACGACCTACGAAGGGACGTTTAAGGTTTCCGTTCAGTCGAAGCCACTTTGTATGCACTATCCCTGCCAAAAATAAATCGTTATGTAATAAATGAAGCTATAAGTTAAAAAAAAAAGTCCTAATTAAGGAACAAAGTGCATCTAATTTCGTAATTATACTAAAAAAAAACAAAGAAACATTAAACGTCATCGTTTCTATTTAATTTCTTGTCATACATTTTCACTCATAACCCACCTACCTGCGTCTTCCCTACTTTAATAAGACCAAATTAAGAAACAAAAGTGCACCTAATTTCGTAGTAGTACCACACAAAACCCAAAGAAACATTAGTCGGCTTTTGTGAAAGACCTTCATAAGGCGATCTTCCCTTCAAAAAGAGATCAAGTGAAATCTTTGCTGAGATGACCTATGAAGGGACGTTCGTAGTTTCCGTTCAATCAATCAACCCCACTTTGTACGCACTATTCCTGCCAAAAATAAATTATGTAATAAATGAAGCTGTAAGTTAAATAAAAAAGGCCCTAATTACGAAACAAAGTACATCTAATTTCGTAATTATATTAAAAAAAAAACAAATATTAAACGTCATCCTTCCTACTTCTTGTATACATTTTCACTCATAACCCACCTACCTACTCTTCCCTTCCAAGTTAAATAGAGCCCTAATTAAAACAAACAAAAGTGCACCTAATTTCGTAGTAGAACTACACAAAACTCAAAAAAACATTAATCGGCACTTATGAAAGACCCTCACAAGGTGATCTTTCCTTCAAAAAGAGATCAAGTGGAATCTTTATTGCGAAGGGGAGAAGATAGTTTCCGTTCAAATCGAGGCCACTTTGTACTCACTATCCCTGCCAAAAATAAATCGTTATGTAATAAATCAAGCGTTTTTTTTAAAGCCCTAATTAAGAAATTAAGTGCGTCTAATTTCGTAAATATACTAAAAAAAAAAAAACAAAGAAACATTAAACGTCATCGTTTCTATTTAATTTCTTGTCATATATTTTCACTCATAACCCACCTACCTACGTCTTCCCTTCCCTTCTATAAAAAGTTAAATAGACCTAATTAAAAAAAAAAAACAAGTGCACCTAATTTCGTAGTAGAACTACACAAAACTCAAAGAAACATTAATCGGCACTTATGAAAGACCCTCACAAGGTGATCTTTCCTTCAAAAAGAGATCAAGTGGAATCTTCATTGCGATGACCAATGAAGGGGAGAAGATAGTTTCCGTTCAAATCGAGGCCACTTTGTACTCACTATCCCTGCCAAAAATAAATCGTTATGTAATAAATCAAGCGTTTTTTTTTAAAAAGCCCTAATTAAGAAATTAAGTGCATCTAATTTCGTAATTATACTAAAAAAAAACAAAGAAACATTAAACGTCATCGTTTCTATTTAATTTCTTGTCATATATTTTCACTCATAACCCACCTACCTACGTCTTCCCTTCCCTTCTATAATAAGTTAAATAGACCTAATTAGAAAAAAAAAGTGCACCTAATTTCGTAGTAGAACTACACAAAACTAAAAGAAACATTAATCGGTAATTATGAAAGACCCTCACAAGGTGATCTTTCCTTCAAAAAGAGCTCAAATGGATTCTTCATTACGATGACCTACGAAGGGGAGAAGATAGTTTCCGTTCAAATCGAGGCCACTTTGTACTCACTATCCTTGCCAAAAATAAATCGTTATGTAATAAATCAAGCGTTTTTTTTTTAAAAGCCCTAATTAAGAAATTAAGTGCATCTAATTTCGTAATTATACTAAAAAAAAAACAAAGAAACATTAAACGTCATCGTTTCTATTTAATTTCTTGTCATATATTTTCACTCATAACCCACCTACCTACGTCTTTCCTTCCCTTCTATAATAAGTTAAATAGACCTAATTAGAAAAAAAAAGTGCACCTAATTTCGTAGTAGAACTACACAAAACTAAAAGAAACATTAATCGGTAATTATGAAAGACCCTCACAAGGTGATCTTTCCTTCAAAAAGAGCTCAAATGGATTCTTCATTATGATGTCCTACGAAGGGGACGAAGAGAATTTCCGTTCAAGTCGAGGCCACTTTGTACTCACTATCCCTGCCAAAAATAAATCGTTATGTAATAAGTCAAGCGTTTTTCTAAAAAAAACCCCAATTAAGAAATTAAAAGCATCTAATTTCGTAATTATACTAAAAAAAAAAAAAAAGAAACATTAAACGTCATCGTTTCTATTTAATTTCTTGTCATATATTTTCACTCATAACCCACCTACCTACGTCTTCCCTTCCCTTCTTTAATGGGTACCCTAAGGTTTATCTTTTTCCTTTTAATACCCACAATCTGTAACAATTTACTTTCTCATTATTATTATTATTATTATTATTATTATTATTATTATTATATTATTATTATTCAGGAAGATGAACCCTTTTTATATGGAACAAGGGGCTACCGGGCCCATTGACTTGAAATTTAGCTTCCAAAGAACGTGGTGTTGATTTGAAAGAAGAGATCAGTTATTAGAAATAAAATGGTATGGTGATCCACTGCATCTTCACGCCAGCTTTTGAGGTTCCAATTGTTGTAACATCACGCAGGGAGACTGTTCCACGGTCCAACAGTGTGAATGAATAAAGGACCCCTGGAGCTAAGAAGTTTGACATCGAGGCCACTCTACAGTGGGGGCAAAATAGGAGCTGGTTTAGTGTAAAAAAAAAAAAATCTTACATCATTGGCATATTTTGCGTTTGCATCTTACCAAATTGTAACTGCTGTTAAATAAAAACGTTAAAAACTCAAATGGTAACTTGGCGTGCAGCAGATGTACTTTGGTCAAGTCGTCCAATTCAGGGAATCTCGGGAAAACTGAATGATAACTGATAAACTCTCTCCCCAACTCTCCCTCACTCTTTCCTTCTTTCTCCTCCCTAACACCTACCTCTATTCTCTCTCTCATTTCCTCTCCCTCTCACTCTCTTACTTTCCTGTTAAGAGAGTTTCTTCAATTACATTACCCAGCATATTTGACATTTTATATTTTACCCCTTCTCACCCCACATTCCTATCGGGGCTGAACTTGGACTTAAAGGGCATCGAGAGTGTTACTATTCATCTCAGTGACCTCAAAAACTATGAATTAGACTCTAATATCTGTCGTTTTCAGTTATTTTTACATGTCACCCCCTTCCCACCCACCCCTACGGTGCCAGTGATGTCTTGTATACCCCCACAGTGTTCTTGTCCAGATGGTAAGTCATATGTATACCAAAATGAGGTATGATAAATTCGTAGGGTTTATTTAGTTACTAAGTCTAAATGAACCCCATTTCAGGGAAGCCCTTCCCACCCCCAACCCAATTGGTGCTAGTGATGTCTTACCCCCACAGTATTCTTTTCCAGATGGTAAGTCATAATATTATGTATATACCAAGTTTGGTTGAAATTGCTCAATGCGTTTCTGATTTATGGTGGAACACACACGGGACGGATTGAGCCTCAGTGTGAAGTAAAACAGGATTGGGGAGATGGACGGATTGAGCTTGAGTGTGAAAAATATTACGCACCGCTGTCATGATAAGAATGACGCGAGATAGAGGTGCCAATACTTCTATATGCTATAAATTCACTAACGGCAACTTTTATACTGACGTGGGCCAGTTGCCACAGACATCTTTTCACAGCCATCAGTAAATTCAGTAATGTTCAGACTTGAATGAAAAGACTACTTCCTCTCTCTCTCACATGAGTCTTTTTGTAAATTTGCTTGTAAATATACGAAGGGGTTGCTGTTGTTTTTGTCTTTTACGATAGTATGTCGGCTGTAAATGTAATTTTACAAAGAAAATTGCAAAGAAATATTAGAAAAAGCATGTAAAAGGAAAAAAGTTACTGAATCTTCCTTCTCGTAAATTTACGTGAATATTTTTCAACAAATATGCAAAAAAAATTTTACTGCTTTTATTTCTTATCTGTTTTGATATTGCATGAATAGTAATAATAATTTGAAAAAGTACAATAAATTTATTTATTAGAAAAAACATATAAGTTGGTAAAATTTAGGGTTGTCTTGTAAATGAGGCCCCACAAGGGGTTGTAAATAGTCATTTTCAACTTCTCGTGGAAGGTAGGGAAAAGTTTTTTATTTATACAGTGTGAATGTACGTGTCATTCTCTTTCCATTGATGTGATTTTTTTTTTATTTGCCGACCTCAAACTTTCCCCGGTCTGGGTTTATACACACTAATGAATTATGCTGTTCCTTAAGGGTTAACAAAAATGCTGATATTTTGATTGACAAACTAAGAAGATGTCATGATGAGCTGCTGCTATTCAGTAAAATCTCTTGAAAACAAAAGTTGAGGAAATCTACATTTCCAATAATGCTTTCAAATGCTTAAGAAATTAACTAAAGTTTTTTGTTTGTGGTCAAATCCTAAAGTGGGTAGGTGTCAAAATGCTAATTGCCCATAAATGCCATACGAGTTGTAAAAGTCATTGCAAAATATGTAATTTATGCAAAGATGCAAAATGTTTGGTCATTTCATATTTCCCACGAGCAGACTAGATACAGTTTGAAACGACATAATTTTCATTTGTCCAAACTCAATTTTCTATTATAATACACGTCTTATTTTATTTCAAAGTTTACCGGAGTAGCTTCGATTATAATTCTTATTTTAGGACAATCTTACCTCGACTTTTATTGCTACTTCTGTCTGCAAAAATTTCCTCATAATATGTAGCCATTCAACATACGGTGTTTTGGAGATGTGACATGTGACCCATTTGTTATCCTGCGTTTTGCCAAACATTTGTACATGCTTGCTGCTGGAGATATCTCATGCATATTGCTAAGTTTCCTTTTGCATGCAGAAATAACAAGCTTCCTTTTGCATGTAGAAATACCAGTTGAAATAGTCATTTCCATTCCACGCACACAGAAAGTACATTTATCTTCCCTTCCTTCAACAATTTGCAAATGGGCATTACTATAAACTGTGTGTTAGCAAGCACTGTCACCAACAAAAGACCAATGTCAGTAACGTTTCGTCCGAAATGACCATTACACTTGCATCTCCACCTTAGCTGCGAAAGACGCAGTTTGGTAAGCTTTACTTGAATATTGTTCTCTGGTGCGGATGTCTAGTTCTGCCAGAGATTTATCTCTTTTAGATAGTGGTGGGTTTCTGTTTTCTAATATTAGCAATTATGACTTGGTCAATTGACGGACGGTCTCTCGTCAATTCTTCATAAGTTGCACTCTAACATAGATACTTCACAATTGATCCCCTTACCCCACCGAAACAACCAGATTCGTTGAACAGCAGCAACAATATGCGGTAAATGTGGGCCCCTGTCCAACTTTTCAGTTACAGAGGCTTTTTATTACCCATACCGTTGGACTGGGGAACAGCCTTCCTGAGGATGTCACACACTTGGAACTCCAGAAATTTAAGCAAAAATGCAATGCAATACAACCCTAATACAACATTCCTTGTGTTTTAATAATTTCCTTAAATTTTGATTTAGTAATTAATCTTTATTTTCCTAATTACCGACCTCCCCTTCTGTACGTTACCTTACCTTCCGTTACTTCTTGCTGATGAACACGTTTTCTTTGGAAGGTTTCATTTCAAGCCACTGACCCATGTGGGAACCGCTCCTGTAACTGTTTAGCTCATCTGTTAAACTTCAGAATGAAAACAAAAGTAGAGTACATATTCCTTAGCCGTCATTTATGAAAGACCACATATAGTAATCTCTTTCAAAGATGGTATATAGGGGAATATGTCGTATTCGGTACATATGTACTTCATGACGAATTCCCGTTCAATCGAAGCCACTTTCTACTTGCTGTCTCTGCCAAAAATAAATCGTTATGTTATAAATTAAGCTACAAGTTAAAAAAGGCTATAAATAAGAAATAAGTTGCATTTAATTTCTTAATCATACTAAAAAATTAAATAACGTCACCATTCCTATTCAAACGTCTTGTATACAGTATTGCCAGCTGAACTTTCCTTTCAAGCCGAATATAAGCACTATTATGAACACGGAATTGCAATATATTGCAGTCTGCTTGCAATACGGAAATTATTTCTTTTCATCTCAGAGGTCTGCCTACCTACATCTTCCGGTATTATTGCATGTTGCCAATATACGATAGCTCAAAATTCTGTGCACCTTCAGTTACAGCATTGAAAAAGCAATATTTTGAATACCAGAAACCCCAGGCGCAAATAAATACTAACATAATATGTGATTTTAAGTAAAATTCCTCCTTTTTTTTCTTATGGAAAATTTCTCGAGTTGTGCCACTCGCGTTCGTGCTTATGTACATGTTCTCTGATGACGTTATCGCTGAAGTTCCGCCCACACGTTCAAACTGTCCCAATGACTGATTTTTGCCAGTCGGCGCGTTTTTTAAATTCCGCCCACACATTTGAATTTCCGCCAATTAATTTGAATGACTTCCGGTGACGTGGTATTAGCACCAATAGAAATGATCGCATGACTTTTTCAGCCAATTATATTGCATTTCTTATAAGACACGTGATTAAGCTTAGAACCAGTATTGTTTGAATTTTATGAACTAAAACGCCATTCGACGATCGACATCAGTTTTATTGTGGTCAATAGAGAAAAATCGCAAAAAAAAAAAAGGCGGGTGGGGGGGGGGGAGAAACAGTCATTTCAGTGTGAGTTTATATAAAGGTTCATTTTTAGACAATACCCACTTACAACCTTGGGAAATTGGTTTATTTGTAAACCACTGGTTAGACAAGGGTTTCAAGCATGAAACCATTCTGAAATGTTTGCACTGGTCCCGCCACACAAGTGTTGACTGGCGAAATTTTTGCAGTGAGGTGACTGTTAACTGGCTTAATAATCAAGAGCCCATTGGTGGTCCCGGAATCATCGTAGAAATAGACGAGACTTTCTTTGGTAAAAGAAAGTACAACAGAGGGAGAAAGCTTAACGATGTCTGGCTTTTTGGAGGCATAGAACGTGTCTCCAAAAAGAAGGTTGTCATCCCTCTTCATAAAGAAGGACAAGACAGAAGTGCTAGGACTTTGATCCCCACAATCAAGAGATATATACAGTCAGGCTCTATTGTAATTAGTGATGGCTGGGCCGCATATACGACTCTTTCAAATGAAGGTTATAATCATAGAGTGATTAACCACAGTGAAAACTTCATTCATCCAGAAGATAGTACTATCCGTACTATCCATACCCAAACTGTAGAGCGATTGTGGAGGAACGTGAAAGAGTGGGCCAAACGGCCTGGAATGAGAACGGCATACTTTGAACAGTATTTCGGCCGTTATCTTTTCCTTGATTTTTTTTCGGGGATGATGCTCACCGTAATTTTTTTCCTAGAAGCTGCAAGACTTTACTGTACAACCCTCTGGGAAATCAAGAACGGCAACATGCAGACGACTTCCCGGCCACCGATGACGAGTTGGAGGAGCCCGACAGTGACTAAGGTAAACATTTTTTCATTTCTTTTTTTTTAGCAAGTTCTCAGTTATATAATTCTTAAAAATTGGAGCCAAATTCATATTTTAGATGAAGTGTTCGAACAGTGCGCTACCTTGTATTAGAAAATACGGAAAAGTGAAAAGCAAGCCAACCAGTGACTCTAGACAACAATCCATCATAAAGAAGACAGATAGAGGAGCCGTTGCACAGACGCACCCTCGAAGTCCAAGTACCCAAAAAGACCTCAAAAGTGGGGTCCAGGGGTTTGCCCCCCGGACAGGGCAATGGGGTAAATCTAGGTAATAACTCCGCGTCGGGCATTTCTTTGGAAATTACAGTTTCCTGTAGTATTTGGGTTGCATATTAAGAATTCACAGTTATTGTTTTGGGGTCGACAGTAATTAAACCCCAGGGGCCAGTACTAAACACGGCGAAACACATTTGACGCCCCAACCCCTAGTGGCTGTCGTCCTCGCAGGAACGTTCCTTACAGTCCGTGCGGAGTTCTTCCCTATAATTACCAAATAGAAGGCGAAACCTTCGGAGAACCATACGTTCGAACAGAGTCTTTTTGTGGTTGTAAGTCGTAAATTCGTAACCTTGTAAACATAGTCGACGATTATCAATGCGTTTTCCTCTCCGTGAGTTCTTGTTTGTTCATTAAAACTGGATAGCAGAATGGTTTTTCTGACATATTTTCATGTGTCTTGAACGAATCTGACGATGATTTTTCTCGGAAAGTCCATAAGTTGTGGCGTTAAAGGCAATCGATACCTAACTCCACAACTATGGATTTCCGCCGATAATCATCATCAAATTCGTTCAAAACATATGGAAATATACCAGAAAAACCATTCTGCTATCCAATGGGAATTATTGACAACTTGTGCAGTTTTACCCATCTTCCTTCTCTAAGTTTTATCTTTTTTGTTAATAGCCACAATCTGTAACAATCTGTTTTCTCATTATTATTATTATTATTATTGTTATTTATCTATATAATGCCAAAACTCTGTCTTGTTCGTGTGTTTGAATGCGCACTGGGAATCCCGGAGGTTTCTGAGAATTCCAAAGGCTTCTAGGAATTTTGGAGGCTTCTGGGGCTTCCAAAGGCTTCAAGACAATATCCAGGTTCTGTAGCCTTTGGATTTCTTGCACAATACTGAAGAACAGATTTTTATGGAGAAGAAATCGGATTTGGCCCTTACTGGAGACGTATGGCTTCGAAGATTTCTTCAGGTGAAACCCACATTCGTGGAGCTGAATTCTGAATGCTTCTGGGAATTCTGGAGCCTTCTGTGGCTGGAAATGTTTGTTTGTTTGTTTGACTACACATTTCAAGATTCGCCAGGCTGCAATAGAAGGAGTCGAAGATGACTGGATTCTTGAAGACTTTTTCAGTAAGCCCTGATACTCCAAGGGGTGTATATCCAGGAGTCATTCTCGGAATTCGAAAGGCATCTGGGAATTCTGAAGCCTTCTGGAAACCCCGAAGGCTTCTGGGAATTCTGAAGTCTTCTGGGAACCCTAAAGGCTTCATGGAATTCCGAAGGCCTCTGGGATTTCCGAATGCTTCAAGACGATCTCCAGGCTCAGAAGCCTTTGGATTTCTTGTACAATACTAAAGAACTGCGTTTTATGGAGAAGGAACGGATATGGTCCTTCTTGGAGAGGAAAGCCTTCAAAGTTTTCTTCTGGGAATTCCGAAGACTTCTGGGAATTCCAAAGGTTTCTAGGAATTCTGAAGGGTTCCAAAGGCTTCCGAAAGCTTCCAGACGATCTCCAGGCTCTGAAGCCTTTGGATGTATATATGAAGGTATGGAAATGCTACTTTTTTCATCACAATAACATGCAATCTTCTGTTACTTCTTTCAAATGAACATCATATTCTTTGGAAGCTTGAACTGCAAGTGGATGGTCCCTGTGGTGGGCTTGTTCCATATGAATAGGGGGTTTATCTTCTAAATAATAATAATAATAATAAATTGTACTGACCAAAATATGTATAAGTTGTCAATGATCTATCAAATAAAACATAGGAACAAAAATGGCAACTTTGATATAAATCGGGCATTTTGTGGTCAAGTCGTCCAACTCAGGGAATTTCTGACTTCAATGAAGGATTCCATTCAATAGCTTTTAGGAAAGCCTTTCCAATGTCTTCGATATTACTTTTTCACAGAATTTTGAATTTTGTAGCATTAACAAAAATCGCTGATATTTTCATTGACAAACTAAGAGATATCGTTATGAGCTGCTGCTATTCAGTAAAATATATCTTGAAAACAAAAGGTGAGGAAATTTGTATTTTAAGTAAAGTTTTGAAAGGCTTTAAGAAATTAACTAACGTTATTTGATTGCGCCCAAATCCTAAATTGGATGGGTGTCAAAATAGTGTTTGTCCATAAATACCATAGAGTCGTACAAATCATTGCATAATGTATGATTTATGTAATGGGGGTAAATGTTTGATAATTTCATAACATACATTTGGGTAGAACTTTATAGAAACTCCGCGGCGGCGACTGCCTTCTAACTTAACTTTTCCTATAGTTTTTTTGGTTGCTAATTATGAATTTACCTTTAATTTTTGGTTCTCGAGTGTAATTAACCCCTGAAGTTCAACCAACAAGGTAGGGGACCTGATGGGAAAGTGGGGTTATGGGTGGGGCATACCCCAGGGACAGGTGATCTACTCCCTCCCAACCAACAAGCTAGGGGACCCGATGGGAATGCGGGGTTCTGGGTGGGGTATACCCCCGGGAGAGTGTTATTTGGCTATGTAATGGCTCACCCGCACGTTTCTACCCTACAGTTTAAGGGACCCCTAAGGAAAGCGGGGTTGTGGGTGGCGTATACGACGAGGCATGAGAAACAGGCCAAAATTTTATTTTTACGGCACCCAGACATGAGAAACTGCTAAATAAACAGAGAACAAACAAGAACATTAAATGAGCCGACCCAAAGGCAACCCCTCCCATTACTACTATCCTCCCGAACATTTATTGGGGAGCCATTGGTTCATCCCTCACTCCCTTACTGAGGAAACTCGGAGTTTGGGGACCTAACCCCCCCCCCCAACACTTATCCAACCAATCACATTGCGCTGTTATCCCCCCAATGAGGAAAACCCCCTAAACGTTGCCAGTCAAAGTTGCTACCACGTCCCCCTCCTTGGGGGGCTGTCCTTTTTCCGGGGTTCACATATGCATCCTGCACATGACAGTGCATGGGTATGTCTGTTTTGAATGGTTCATATTTCGTCCAGCAAGTGCAATATCTTGTTAATCTGTTATCCCTGCGCATGAATCTAACACACCCTGCATGCAATCTTCCCAAACTATACAGTAAGTTAATACTGCAAAAAAAGAACACATATACGCTTTTGAGTTTATTCTTGTAAGTTTCAACGTTCTTGGTTGCACTTACCGCAACTGTTGCAATACAGGTACCCATTACTAAACTCTGCGAAAGTGTATCTGTACACCCCCAAAAAAAAAACTTTTCCTACACATTTTTTGCATGACAGCATCATTTCTCTGCTTCCTTATCATAACCAGCAGGATTCCATTTCCCCGAACCCATTACTAAACACTGCGAAATGCTTTTAACCCGCCAACCCTGTACTAAACATGGAGAAATGCATTTACTTCGCTAGCCCAGTACTAAATTCGGCGAAATTGTAAATGCACCCCAAAAACAAAAAACTTTCCCTACGCACACTTTTCGCATGGCAGCATCGTTTTTCTGTTTTCTTATCATAACCAGCGGGATTCCATTTACCCGAACCCATTACTAAACACGGCGAAATGCATTTAACCCGCCAACCCAGTAATAAACATGGCGAAAGCGTATCTATACCCCAAAAGATACATTTTGCCCAGCCACATTTTTCTCAAGCACTTATGGTTTCTTTGCTTTACTGTCATAACCAGAGCGAATCTTTTTCAATAAAACCATTCCTGTTTCGCCCTGGGGTGGTTGTGGAACTACTTACCTTGGCGGAGTGATTGTGGCCTGGGCAGGTGTTAAGCGGCCCGGCCAACTAAACGATAAACAACCCAGGGGTTTATCTTCTAAATAATAATAATAATAATAATAATAATAATAATAATAATAATAATAAATTCTACTGACCAAAATATGTGTAACTTGTCAATGATCTGTCTAATAAAACTTATATAAACGCAAATGGCAGCTTTGACATAGATCAAAATGTACTGTGGTCAAGTCGTCCAGTTCAGGGAATCTCGGACTCTGATGAAGGATTCCATTCAATAGCTTTTATGGAAGCTTTTCCAATGTTTTCGATATAATTTTTCACAAAATGGTAAACTGAATCTTTTTCAACAAAACCATTCCTGTTTCGCCCTGGGGGGTCATGGAACTACTTAACTTCGCGGAGTGATTGTGGCCTGGGCAGGTGTTAAGCGGCTCGGCCAACTAAACGATAAACAACCCAGGGGTTTATCTTCTAAATAATAATAATAATAATAATAATAATAATAATAATAATAATAATAATAATAATAATAATAATAAATTCTACTGACCAAAATATGTGTAAGTTGTCAATGATCTGTCTAATAAAACTTATATAAACGCAAATGGCAGCTTTGACATAGATCAAAATGTACTGTGGTCAAGTCGTCCAGTTCAGGGAATCTCGGACTCCGATGAAGGATTCCTTTCAACAGCTTTTATGGAAGCTTTTCCAATGTTTTCGATATAATTTTTCACAAAATGGTAAATTGAATTTTGTAGCATTAACAAAAATCGCTGATATTTTCAAAGACAAAATAAGAAGATATCGTTACGAGCTGCTGCAATTCGGTAAAATATATCTTGAAAACAGAAGTTGAGGAAATTTGCATTTCAAGTAATGCTTTGAAAGGTTTTAAGAAATTAACTAATGTTATTTGACTGTGCTCAGATCCTAAATTGGATAGGTGTCAAAATACTGTTGTCCATAAATGCCATGCGAGTCATACAAATCATTGCATAATGTATGATTTATGAAACGGTGCTAAGTGTTTGATCATTTCATAACACATATTTCCTACGAGCAGACTGGATACACTTTGAAAAGACAATTTTCATTTTTCCAAACTCAATTTGCTATTGTAATACACGTCATATGCTTTTGCATGTAGAAATATCAGTTGAAATAGTCATTTCCATTCCACGCACATAGAAAGTACATTTATCTCCCCTTCTTTCAACAATCTGCAAATGAACATTACTATAAACTGGGTGTTAGCAAGCACTGCCACCGACAAAAGACCCATGTCAGTAACGTTTCGTCCAAAGTGACCATCACACTTGCATCTTCACCTTAGCTACGAAAGACGCAGTTTGGTAAGCTTTACTTGAATATTGTTCTCTGGCGCGGATGTCTGATTCTGCCAGAGATTTATCTCTTTTAGATAGTGGTGGGTTTCTGTTTTCTAATATTAGCAATTATGGTTGGTCAATCAACTGACGGCCTCTTGAGTCAATTCTTCATAAGTTGCACTTTAACATAGATACTTCACATTCACAATTGATCCCTGATCCCCTTACCCTACCGAAACAATCAGATTCGTTGAACAGCAGCAACAATATGCGGTAAATGAGCCCCCCTATCCAGCTTTTCAGTTACAGTGGCTTTTTATTCCCCATACCGTTGGACTGGGGAACAGCATACCTGAGGATGTCACACACTTGGATCTCCAGAAGTTTAAGCAAAAATGCAATGCAATACTACCCTAATACAACATTCCTTGTGTTTTAATAATTTCCTTAAATTTTGATTTAGTAATTAATCTTTATTTTCCTAATTACTGACCTCCTCTTGTGTCACCTTACCTTCTGTTACTTCTTGCGGATGAATACCATTTTCTTTGGAAGGTTTCATTTCAAGCCACTGACCCATGTGGGAACTGCTCCAGTCGCTGAATTTCTGAATGAAAAGTAGAGAACATTTTCCTTCAATGTCATCTCTGAAAGACCACATATAGTAATCTATCTTTCAAAGAGAATATATAAGAAATTGTACTGACCAAAATATGTATAAGTTGTCCAATGATCTATCAAATAAAGCTTGTAGAAACACAAATGGCAGCTTTGACATGGATCAGTCATTTTGTGGTCAAGTCGTCCAATTCAGGGAATCTCTGACTCCGATGAAGGATTCCATTCAATAGCTTTTATGAAAGCTTTGCCAATGTCTTCGATATTACTTTTTCACAGAATTTTAACATTTGTAGCATTAACAAAAATCGCTGATATTTTCATTAACAAACTAAGAAGATATCGTTATGAGCTACTGCTATTCAGTAAAATATATCTTGAAAACAAAAGTTGAGGAAATTTGCATTTTAAGTAATGCTTTGAAAGGCTTTAAGAAATTACCTAACGTTATTTGATTGCGCCCAAATCCTAAATTGGATGGGTGTCAAAATACCGTTTGTCCATAAATACCATAGAGTCGTACAAATCATTGCATAATGTATGATTTATGTAATGGTGGTAAATGTTTGATCATTTCATAACATACATTTGGGTAGAACTATTTAGTAACTCCACGGCGGCGACTGCCTTCTAACTTAACTTTTTCTATAGTTTTATGGTTGCTAATTATGAATATACCTTTAAACCCCTGAAGTTTAACCAACAAGGTAGGGGACCCGATGGGAATGCGGGGTTATGGGTGGGGCATACCCCGGGGACAGGTGATCTGCTCCCTCCCAACCAACAAGCTAGGGGACCCGATGGGAATGCGGGGTTATGGGTGGGGCATACCCCAGGGACAGGTGATCTGCTCCCTCCCAACCAACAAGCTAGGGGACCTGATGGGAATGCGGGTTATGGGTGGGGCATACCCTAGGGACAGGTGATCTGCTCCCTCCTAACCAACAAGCTAGGGGACCCGATGGGCATGCGGGGTTATGGGTGGGACATACCCCGGGGACAGGTGATCTGCTCCCTTCCAACCAACAAGCTAGGGGACCCGATGTGAATGTGGGGTTCTGGCATGACCACCGAGAGAAAAGGCCGGCTCGATGGGGGCGCGAAGCAGGGAAGGTAGTCCGATGGTTGTACTTTAATCTGTAGCCCGGATGAACATTCTTAAACATTTGTGCAACCCTCTTGACTTGCTAAGGTATAACTGATAATCTTTCTTTTACGGCTTCTGGTAAAGTTGGTGAAGCTTGTTTTTTGTCGGCCACACACTTTGTCCCCGTCCCCCTTACTGGGCAGTGTTTCCTCCCTCCCCCCACCCCCAGGGTTATGCTTCTACCCGCACTCGTTCCCGACGCGTTTCCCGCTTGCTCAACCTACCTCCCACCCCTTCTTACACCGCTCCCCACTTACCCCCCGCTTTTGGGGCAGGTGAGGAAATTTCTCCCGCCGTGCCTCGTAACCCCCCACCCTTTCAGCCGCTCCACCCCTTTTGCGCATGGCTCCCTCTTGTTTTCCCCTCCAGCCAGTGGCCCCGTAACGTAAACATGTCCACTCCACTTCTGTTTTCCCCCACCCAGAACCCGGATTCCCACAGTCCCCCTTTACTGTTTAATAGAGTTAGGGGGCAAATGACACTTGGCCGCCAACAAAAAAACTCGTCTCCATTATCAGAAGCCGTAAAGGGGAGAAAAAACCAGTTTCCAAGGTAAAAACAGGCACAGAGCTAGTACTTAGAATTACCTAAATTTCCTAAGAGCAGACTAGATACAGTTTGAAACGACATAATCTTCATTTTTCCAAACTCAATTTTCTATTGTAATACACATCGTAACCTATTTCAAAGTTTACCGGAGTAGTTTCATTTATAATTCTTATTTTGGGACAATCTTGTCTCGACTTTTATTGCTACTTCTGTCTGCAAAACTTTCCTCATATGTAGCTATTCAACATACGGTGGTTTGGAGATGTGACACGTGACCCATTTGTTATCCTGCGTTTTGCTAAACATTTGTACATGCTTACTGCTGGAGCCATCTCATACATATCACTAAGTTTCCCAATTGTACATGCTTACTTCTGGAGCCATCTCATACATATTACTAAGTTTCCTTTTGCATGTAGAAATATCAGTTGAAATGATCATTTCCATTCCACACATACAGAAAATACATTTATCTTCTCTTCCCTCAAAAATTTGCAAATGGACATTACGATAAACTGGGTATTAGCATGCACTGTCACCGACAAAAGACCTATTTTGGTAATGTTCCGTCCAAAGTGACCATCACACTTGCACTATGACCTACGGAAGACCCATTTCGGCAATGTTTCGTCCAAAGTGACCATCATACTTGTACCGCGACCTACGAAAGACCCATTTCAGTAATGTTTCATCCAAAGTGACCAACACAATTGTACCGCAACCTACGAAAGACCCACTTCAGTAATGTTTCGTCCAAAGCGACCATCACACTTGTACCGCGACCTACGAAAGACCCATTTTGGTAATGTTTCGTCCAAAGTGACTATCACACTTGTACCGCGACCTTTGAAAGACCCACTTCGGCAATGTTTCGTCCAAAGTGACTATCACACTTGTGCCGTGACCTACGAAAGACCCATTTCAGTAATGTTTCGTCCAAAGTGACCATCACACTCGTACCGCGACCTTCGAAAGACCCATTTCAGTAATGTTTCGTCCCAGAAGCCTTTGGGGCTTCCAGAAGGCTTCTGGGAATTCTGAAGCCTTCTGAGAACCCCAAAAGGCTTCTGGGAATTCCGAGGCCCTCGATGGTTTTCAAAGGTTCCAAGACGATCTCCAGGCTCAGAAGACTTTGGATTTCTTGTACAATACTAAAGAACAGCTTTGTATGGAGAAGGAATCGGATTTGGCCCTTCCTGGACACGAGGCTTTGAAGATTTCTTTGGGGTTCCGAAGGCTTCAAGACGATCTCCAGGCTCTGAAGCCTTTGGATTTCTTACACAATACTAAAGAACAGCGTTTTATGGAGAAGAAATCGGATTTGGTCCTTCTTGGAGACTAAAGGCTTTGAAGATTTCTTTGGGGGAATTCCGAAGGCGTCTGGGAATTCCGAAGGCTTCTGGGAATTCTGAGGGTTTCTGGGGCTTCCGAAGGCTTCCAGACGATCTTCAGGCTCTGAAGCCTTTGAATGTATATACAAAGGAAAGGAAATGTTACTTTTTCATCACAGTGACATGCAATCCTAACTAGCCCGAAATTCTCAACATTAGTGATCCTAGTTATTATTCTTCTTCAGAAGACTAACCCTATTTTTATGGAACAAGGCTACAGAGACCATTTTAAACTTCCAAGGAATATGGCATTCATTTGAAAGAAGTATCAGAAGATAATAATATCAAATACAGAAAGCAGAGGTCAGTTATCAGAAATAGAATAATTAACACATTAATAAATACATAGATAAAAATGTATGCAATTTATAATATACAAGGAGAACTGTTTTAGAATAATAATACATTGCATCATCACTTCAACTTTTGAGGTTCCAACTGTCGTAACATTACGCTCAGGGAGATTGTTCCACAGCCAAACGGTGCGAGGAATAAAGGACCCCTTGAACTGAGAATTTCGACATCGAGCAAGTACACAAGCTTGTTTAATCTAAAAAAAAAAAATACATCATAAGCACATTATACGGTTGCATCATACAAAATTGTAACTGCTGTTAATCTCATTGTATTTTAATAATTTATATACATTTTCATCTATTTAAACATCAATTTGTTAATTTATTCATTCTTTTCTAATATCCAATTTCTTTAGGTATTTCGCACTATATTCTGTAAATTCTTTCAAATGAACACCATATTCATTGGAAGCTTGAATTTCAATTCGATGACTCCTGTGGTGAGCTTATTCCATATGGATAGGGATCTTCTTAATAATAATAATAATATAATAATAATAATAATAATAATAAACGCAAATGGCAACTTGACGTGTAGCAAACGTACTCTGGTCAAGTCGTCCAATTCGGGGAATCTCCGGCTCCGTGAAAGGATTCCATTCAATAGCTCGTATGGAAGATTTTCCAAGGTCTTTGATATTTTTTCATTTATGGTTAACTGAGTTAAGTAGCATTAACATGAATAGCTGATATTTTGATTGACAAACTAAGAAGATAGCGTAAAGTACACCTTAAAAATGAATGCTGAGGAATTTTACGTTTTAAACGATGCTTTTTCAAAGACTTCACAGAAAATGAAACTGGCACCTGACTTCATAATAGAAAATGAAAAACACCTGACCTTATAATGGAAAATGAAACCCACACCTGACTAATGACTTCATAATAGAAAATGAAACACACCTGACCTCATAATGGAAAATGAAACTGATATCTGACCTCATAATAAAAAAAAGTGAAATGGGCCTCTGATCTCAGAGTATATATATATATATATATATATATATATATATATATATATATATATATTGAATGCCCAATCAAAGCAGACAGTGTTTTATGCTATTTCTGCCAAAGAGAAATTATTATGTAGCCTAATCAGCAACTCATAAGATGTGAATGAGTTATAAATATTGCACCTACTTTATGATTAAAAGAATAAAGGTTACAAACTCTAAGAGTGCTACTGCTAAAATTATTTTCAACTTCATCATTCCTACTTAATTATTCAGTAAATTCTAAAAAAAAGGGGGCGCCTATTGCCTATTTACCTTAGTCTGCGCAGTAATTAGAGATCAGTTTTCTTTTTCAGTGTTTCATCCGTTTTCTGTAACGGTACTTCCATGGAAATGTAAATGTAAATCACGTAAATGTATCAGAAGCTCAACACTTTCTGATTTAAAATGTCATCCACATCTTAAACGATTATAAAGGACATTCGCAAATGGATTTCATTTAGACATATCTATAAAACATTCTTAGGACGAAGATGCTATCGAGGACCTCAATGGCGGAACTGGAAGGAAACCAAACAATTTTATGGACTAAAAAGATTAATAATTTAAGAGGTTAGACAGCAAAAACTGATGAAAGGAAACGAGAATGCAAACGCCGTTTAGCAACGCCTACAGTGCACCATGTACGTGGTACTGACGGCACTCTGTCAACCCCCGCTCCCCCACTGAGACTATCGAATGTTGCTTCCTCCAAATGCGTTGCTTGATGACTTGATAATGTGGAGCCTTGATTCAATTCGTTCCATTTCCCTTTTATGTAGTAGAAAACAGCCCTTACTGTCTCTACTAAGTGACTATCAAGTTTGCTCTCTCTCTCTCTCTCTCTCTCTCTCTCTCTCTCTCTCTCTCTCTCTCTCTCTCTCTCTCTCTCTCTCTCTCTCTCAATCTGTGAGTGTGCATGTAACAAGAACCCGCATACCTATTTATCTACCACATGAAGATCGTCCTCTCCTTATTTCATACTGCATTTTAAATCTCTCTCTCTCTCTCTCTCTCTCTCTCTCTCTCTCTCTCTCTCTCTCTCTCTCTCTCTTGTGCATGTGTGTGAGTGTGTGTGTAACAAACACTCGCACACTTATCTATCAATCCACAAGAAATTCGTTCTCCCCCATTTCATACTGCCTTTCAAAGCGCTCTCTCTCTCTCTCTCTCTCTTGTGCATGTGTGTGTGTGTGTGTGTGTAACAAACACTCACATACCTACTGTACCTATCAATCCACATGAAATTCGTTCGTTCCCTATTTCATACTGCCTTTCAAATCTCTCTCTCTCTCTCTCTCTCTCTCTCTCTCTCTCTCTCTCTCTCTGGGTGATTCATTCAGTATTTGCACATAATGGCAGAGAATGGTGGAGGGGGGTTGGGGGGGTGGAGTATCGGAACGCTTTAATTAGACTTAATGGGGAAATGGAAATGGTTCGCCTCTCTATTGGTCGCTGAAAAATCCTTCGAACTTCATAAAAAATTCCTTCAAAATGCCAAGTCTCTTTCCTCGTTCCCGGAAAATGCCCAGGAATTTCGCCCGTGGGCTACCTTTTATTCCATTTTTTTTTTACTTGCAAAATCCATTTTATACCTGAAAGTCCAAATTTTTTTTCTTTTTATTTTTTACCTCCAATTCCCACTTTGCGTTTTCATACTGCAGGTACAAAAGATTAGCCACA
>JANJGK010000024.1:22829782-22843540 GCA_039081455.1 Macrobrachium rosenbergii
TATTCATATGGAACAAGTCCCACAGAGGCCACTGACTTGAAATTCAACTTCCAATGAATATTTTGTTCATATGAAAGAAGTAACAGAAAGTAACAGGAGATATGGAAAGAAGAGACCATTCATTAGAGAAGAAAAAATAAATTAAATTAACAAATAAATATATAAAAATGTAAGTAAATTATTAATATGCAAGAATTGTATTAGGGTAGTAATGCATTGCACCTTCTCTTGAACTTCTGAAGTTCCAATCGCACCTCATCCTCTGAAGGGAGGCTGTTCCACAGTCCAACGGTGTGTGGAATAAAGGACCTCTGGAACTGAGAAGTTCGGACAGCGAAGCACATTTACCGCATAGTGGTGTTGCGGTTCAGCAAATCTGGCTGTTCTCGGCGGGACAAGAGGATCTGGGATCAATTGTGAATGTGAAGAGTTAAGTATATCTTAAAGAGCTCTTATTAGAATATAACTGCGAATTTGAAAGATCAATGTTAAAATACAACTCATGAAAAATTGAGAAAAAGGGACCATCCATCGATGATCCAAGTCATAACTGCTAATGTTAGGAAACAGAAACAGGATATTTGGAAAAACTCATAGAAACATACAAGTGTGCGTAGAAACTTTTCCATTTTTTTTTTACATTTGTGGTTTGTGTTTAATTCTGTAAAAAATGCTCAGAAAGTAGAATTGATAAAAATAAACGTAAAACCTTTTTGGAAGTCGGATAAGTTCAGGAAGTGAATTATGCTGCTATTTCTCGAGGCTAAGTCAGGAAGACAAGGATCTCCTTGACCAATAAAAAAAAAAGAAAAAATTAAAAATGGTTAAAAAGATAGGCCAGGTCGTTAGAATTTCTGCTTATGAAGAAGAAATCTAGTAGAGAACCGGGGTCAGAAAACAAAATAAAGATTCCTTGCAGGCATAATGGCAAAAAAGAATATCCTTGTTCGTGAGTAAGAGAGAGAGAGAGAGTCACTAGAATTTTTGCTTATGAAGAAGAAATGTAGTAGAGAATCCGGGGTCGGAAAACAAAATAAAAAATTTATAAGGATTCCTTGCAGGCATAATGGCAAAAAAGAATATCCTTGTTCGTGAGTAAGAGAGAGAGAGAGAGAGAGAATTTCTGGGCCATCAAGAGGCGAGAGAGAGAGAATATTCTGGGCTATCTGAAAAAGAGAAAGAGAGAGAGAGAGAAACAGTATTCTGGGCCATCTCAAATAGAGAGAGAGAGAGAGAATATTCTGGGCTATCTGGAAAAGAGAGGGAGAGAGAACAGTATTCTGGGCCATCTCAAAGAGAGAGAGAGGGCGGTGGGGGGGGGAATAGAATCAGGAGAATTTCCATGAAATAAGAAAAAATCTTGGTTAAAGCGCAAATAGGCCTTTCAAATATCAATGGAGATTTACTTGAACTAACCACGATATGTTGAATGTAAAAATTTCTCCGTAAAGCCTTCAAAAAACACTTCGTGCACCTTTTTCCTCCATTCTTATAAGTAAGAGTATTATGAGTAAGAGCTCCCAAAAAATGCAAATTCTTTAGCATTTCATGAAATCCGGAGCATACTGATTTTCCTTCATATCGTGATAATTCAACGAAAGCTTCTGCTGAAACTCAGTTAAATCTCATAATCAGTGAGTGAAACTAACCGCAGGTCAATATGATTCACTTCCAAAGGAGCAACAAAGTTTGGATCTCGTGAGAAAATTGAAATGCATATAATGGCTCCGTAAATATTCTTTCATGAAATCAAGGCTTTTTGACATTATGTCACAACAAACGAAAATTACACAGTTGGGCCACATTCCTCCATTCTGAGGTAACAAGCACCTTTCTGTGGTTAAATGACCCAGTTTAAGGTATTTTTTATCGTTTCCAAATGTAAACTCAGCCACGGTCCGGTGCTGGCCTGCGTTGTTGGTACCTATGACGGTGCCAGAAGTACGGTTATGGCTAACTTTAACCTTAAATAAAGGAAAAGCTACCAAGGCTAGAGGGCTGCAATTTTTTACGTTTGATGACTGGAGGGTGGATGATCAACATACCAATTTGCAGCCCTCTATCCTCAGTAGTTTTTAAGACCTGAGGGCGGACGGAAGGACAAAGCCGTCACAATAGTTTTCTTTTACAGAAAACTAAAAGCTACAGACTTTTACATGTATATGTGACAAACAAGATTTCACCAATACAGACTAAATACAGTGGAATGAATAAACTACAGCTGATACTGTATTGGGGTACCTTAAGAATGAAAAATGAAAAAAAAAGTAAGACGGCACAAACTGAACAATGTCCCCAAACTTTTATACATCTTTATCTTTCCACAAATTCTGTACATATGTTGTCAACGACAGAAAAACACACATACAGTCTCGCAAGTGGCTGGAGTTTTGTTTGCGTTCTCCAGACTGTCAACTTTGATCAATTATGAGTGACAAGGAGGTCGCTTGAGAATTCTGCGAGTCAACATCACTTGTGCTGGATTATAGAGCATTGTTCTTGACATTTCTCGTTAAGGATCGCTTTTGTGATCGGAGGCTAAATCCGGACTCCTCCTCTCTCTCTCTCTCTCTCTCTCTCTCTCTCTCAAGTCATTCTTACCAAACACTCTTGCCATTTAAAATTTCGTCACTATTTTATTTCACGTACTATTCATCTCTCTCTCTCTCTCTCTCTCTCTCTCAAGTCATACTTACCAAACACTCTTGCCATTTAAAATTTCGTCACTATTTTATTTCACGTACTATTCATCTCTCTCTCTCTCTCTCTCTCTCTATATATATATATATATATATATATAAATTGATATATATATAATTGTCTGAGAGACGAATCTCACACAACATATAATCTTTTCATTTCCATATATTTTTCACATTCGAAATGAATAAACTGACATATGCAAAACACTTTTGTATTTCAGAACATTTTTCCTCATTTCTCAAATGGAATCGCTTCCAATATAAAAAACTTGTCAGTTTTTTGAACAGACAAATTTTTTTACGCAGTGAATATTGTCTCTCGTTGAGAATGGCTTTGAATGAATAATTTGTGAAGACTTTGTGGCCTTCGTGCATATAAATAACGAGGAAATCAATCGAAAAATAACATGATACCGAAACACTGTAATGGGAATTGTATTTTTCTATCTTATTTTTAAGTCCGGCTTACTGAAAATAACATTTTATTTATAAGTGGTAATGAATTGTTATTCTTTCTTGACTGGAACTGGAACAAAAGCCTTTGAATACATAGGAATTCTAGATTTATATATATATATATATATATATATATACATATACTCGTATATATATATATGTTCATTTATAAATATGTATAATTATATATATACATATATATATACACGTTTTTCAGCCTTATTTAATTGCAACTCAATAAACAATGTAAGCTTCGACCTCCACTAAGTTATCACAAAATAAAAGAAAATAAATACCTAAAAAAAAAAAAAAAAAAAGAGAAGAGAAACCTATCTAAGAGGAATTCAAGGAATGACCCGGACACTTCGAAAGAAGTGTATTGCTTACTGCAAGTCCATTTGCTGCAGAGAACGAATCCATTTCGCTTGCATTTTGTGGGTCGAGATTTTGACTTCTCTGCTTCTTCCAGTTAGAGAAAAAATAAATAAACGTCTAAATTTATTATTATTATTATTATTATTATTATTATTATTATTATTATTATTATTATTATTATTATTCAGAAGATGAGCCGTATTCATATGGAACAGGCCCACAGGGGACACTGACTTGAAGTTGTTGTTATTATTATTATTATTATTATTATTATTATTATTATTATTATTATTATTATTATTATTATTCAGAAGCTGAGCCGTATTCATATGGAACAGGCCCACAGGGGACACTGACTTGAAGTTATTATTATTATTATTATTATTATTATTATTATTATTATTATTATTATTATTATTATTCAGAAGATGAGCCGTATTCATATTGAACAACCCCCTCAGGGTTCACTGACTTGAAATTATTATTATTATTATTATTATTATTATTATTATTATTATTATTATTATTATTATTATTATTATTATTATTATTTAGAAGATGAGCCGAATTCCCACCACAGGGGCCGCTGACTTGAAATTCACGCTTCTCAAGATTATGGCAGTCAGTATTATTATTATTATTATTATTATTATTATTATTATTATTATTATTATTATTATTATTATTATTATTATTATTATATGTGCAAACAATTATGTGAACAAGTCCGTATTGCCGACAAATACCTACCATCCTCCTGACTCCATGTTGAAAATGTTAAAATTCGTGGCATAAATCACGTTAATTGTTTTGGGCTTGGATGGAAAATCCATTAGATTTGCATTATTAAACTAATGGACGAACTGGGAATATACTGTATTCCCCCCATCTCGTAATGTCGTCGTTGGTTCATGATGTATTAGCTTCATGTCTTAAGCGAGAAAGAGAGAGAGAGTTTATTAGTCTTAGTTTCTAGAGATACATTTCTGACGTGATTTCTCAAGATCGTAGAGGGCTTCTCATATTTAATCTTACATTATATATATACATACATACATACATACATACATACATATATATATATATAATATATATATATATATAAATGGTGCACATACTTTTCTCTATCTCTCTCTCTCTACCACTTTCTTTCTAATCTCAGCCGCAACCGAAAGCAGTCGACTTACAATCCGGCGCCCAAATGACTCTTGGCTAAGAGGAGAACTTTCGTCATGAAGGAAACAAGCTTATGTCGTTCATTCCTCAAGTCTAACTCTGGACACAGGACTCAGTCAGGACTCAGACTCAGGATTCAGGATTCAAGACTCAGAACCCAGGATTCAAGACTCAGAACTCAGGATTCAGAATTGAGGACTCAGAACTCAAGATTCAGAACTGAGGGCGCACAGGACTCGGAACTCAGGATTCAAAACTCAGGATTCAGGACCCATGATTCAGGACTCAGGATTCAGAACTCAGGATACAGGACTCAGAACTCAGGATTCAGGACTCAGAACCCCGAGTCGAACTCAGGACTCCTAGATTGAGGTCCGTTAGCACAATGACCTGCAAGAAGAGGCCACAGAGAGAGAGAGAGAGAGAGAGAGAGAGGGTCATCATCTTGCCTTGACAGCATTCTCTTACGTCATTCACGAAAATAATCTCAGCTCAACTTTCCTTCCACTTCTTCTTCTTCTCTTCACTGATGCATAAACTTGGAGAAATCTCTTCTCCTCAAGTTGCTGACCTCCTCCCCCTCCAAGTGTTCCTTCTTGGTCTCTCTCCGGACTCTGCTTCACTTTTATGCATCTTCTTTGTATTTGTTTTGTCCATACAATCTCGCGCATGCGCTACTGAGGTTCGAAGCAGAGGCTTTTCATTGGAGGCTAGAGATACGCAGGAGATTGGGGAGGGGAAGGAGAGAATCAGAGAGAGAGAGAGAGAGAGAGAGAGAGAGAGAGAGCAGCTTTCTCTGTATGTTATTCTGGCTGTTCCGTTTCCTGCCTTTTTATAATAATAATAATAATAATAATAATAATAATAATAATAATAATAATAATAATAATAATAAGAGTGAGAGAGCATTTATCCAGACAGAAAATAATGAGTTGTGATTTCTTGAGCTTAAAGCGACGTGACACTACGATATATATAAAAAAGTAAAAAATGCGCCGAAGTTTCTTCGGCGCAATCGAGTTTTCTGTACAGACGCTACATCGTATAATCAAGGCCACCGAAAATAGATCTATCTTTGAGTGTTCTCGGTATAATGCTGTATAAGCCGCGGCCCATGAAACTTTAACCACGGCCAGAAGCACGATTATGGCTAACTTTAACCTAAATGAAACAAAAACTACTTAGGTTAGAGGGCTGCGATTTGGTATGTTTGATCATTGGAGGGTGGATGATCAACATACCAATTTGCAGCCCTCTAGCCTCAGCAGTTTTTAAGATCTGAGGGCGGACACGAAAAGTGCGGACAGAATAAAGTGCGGACGGACAGACAAAGCCGGTACAATAGTTTTCCTTGACAGAAAGCTAAACACACCCCCCCGCGCACACATTCACAGATTTGCTTTTTAAAATTTCATTTAACATAATGTTGTAAAGTAATATACTATAACATACAGTATACCGCTTTAAAGACCATATATATTTTCTCATCGACGTTTAGTCTTTAATTCTTCTAGGCAGCCATAATCTAACAAATTTATGTATTTTTGTTTTAGAATTTATTATTTCATAAATCACTGTATGCAAGTTCCTTGGGATACTGAACGTCAGATAAAATACGTACTTTTCTATTAAGCATCTAATTTTCTCTCTCTCTCTCTCTCTCTCTCTCTCAACTTATTCTTACCAAACACTCATGTCGGTTTATATTTCTTCAATACATTATTCCACGTATTATTCATATTCCCCACCCCACCCCGCTCTCTCTCTCTCTCTCAACTTATTCTTATCAAACAATCATATAATTTTATATTTCTTCACTATATTATTCCACTTATAATTCATATTCCTCTCTCTCTCTCTCTCTCTCTCTCTCAACTTATTCTTACCAAACACTCATGTAATTTCATATTTCTTCGCTATATTATTACACGAACTATTCATATTCCTCTCTCTCACACGTCATTGTTAGCAAACACTCATGTAATTTCACATTTGGTCACTATTTATTTCACGTATAATTTATCTCTCTCTCTCTCTCTCTCTCTCTCACACGTCATTCTTAGCAAATACTCATGTCAATTCATATTTCTTCACTATTTATTTCACGTACAATTCATCTCTCTCTCTCTCTCTCTCTCTCTCTCTCTCTCCCCGTCGTTTTATTCCACAATTTCGGGGCTTTCTGCCTCCGCACAATATTCCTCCCCGTTTAAATTCGTGTTGGCTCCTCGGCGAAACGGCCCCGTTAACTGCCAGGCCCGATAATTCTGCAACACGATTCTGCAACGCGACAAGAACACACTACCCGACGTCGTATAAGTAATCCGCCGTAGTCGTTGTCGTAAGCGGTTACGTCTCTTCGTTAAACGCTAAATACGCATTTCGGAGTCGTTTCTCTTCGACGCACCAATCGTTCGAAAGGAAAGTACACCCCCACCTTTCCCCGCCCCCCCCCCCCCCCCAAAAAAAAATATTCGTCTTTGGATGGGCGCAAATACATACGTGGTATTTGCTGTGATGGATGGTGCTGTTTCAAGTTTTCTGCTGTTCGTATCCCTTGAAATGGCAATAACAGCCATTAGAGTATCACTGCTATTCCTACAACCAGTTATTATTATTATTATTATTATTATTATTATTATTATTATTATTATTATTATTATTATTATTATTATTATTATTAACAGTTACTTGGCAACAAAAACACAAGATAGAATTCTATATTATCTAATAAATGAATATCCTAAAATGGATTACATTATTATTATTATTATTATTATTATTATTATTATTATTATTATTATTATTATTATTAACAACAACTTTGTAAAAGAAACACAAGACAGAATTCTATCCTATCTAATAACTTAATATCCTAAAATGGATTGAAATTATTATTATTATTATTATTATTATTATTATTATTATTATTATTATTATTATTATTATTATTATTATTATTATTAACTGTACCAGAAACACAAGACAGAATTCTATGCTATCTAATGAATGAATATCCTAAAATTCATTTAAAGCATTATCATTAATATTAATAATAATGAAAATAATAATAATAAAAAATAATAATAATAAAAAATAACAACAACAACAACTTTGTAACAAACACATCACAGAACGAACATCCTAAAATTGCTTGAAATCAAATAACAACACATCCAAAACCATTACAGACATAAGTTATACCGTCATTACACTGAATGCAGAGAAATAACACGTCGCCAGGAACATCTGGCATCTGTGCAACGACGAGAGGGCGGGGCTAATGTCCTAACTTAAACTGAAGACACGGCTTGTTTGAATACAGCGCTAATAATACTTTGCCATTCTCGTAATGCCACCTTGCGTTCAGAAATGACGGTCACTTCCTATTTGCCGAGTATATTAAGCATGGCGTCATAAAGGATAATTGTCTTTCCGGTTTGGCTTGGGTTTGAGTGTGAGCTGCGTGTATATATATATATATATATATACATATATATATATATATATATATACAGTATATGTGTGTGTGCATGTTATGCATTACATTATTTTATAAACATATTGGAAATACGACCAAAATAAAAACATGACAAAATGTCACGTGACAATCTACAAATCCTATTTTCCTGTATGAAGACCATAGACGAAATATGCAATGGACTGATTTTTTCCATTAAATACTTCTGTTAAGCTTCCCAGCACAGAAGCTAAAAGCAACAACCGAAGGACGCCGAGAAAGAGAGAGAGAGAGAGAGAGAGAGAGAGAGAGGGGCGGGTGGGGGTTGCTCTAATCTGGAGAAGACGGCGCTGACAGATAAGCGTAGCGCTTCTGAAATTCTGTGTACTAATGACAGTAATTAGTACGAAGCTACACCAATTTCAATTTCTCGCTCTTAATGAGACAGATAATAATGTCCTTTCCGTTTTGTGCCTCGGGGATGAGTCTCCCGGAAGGAAGAGGTCTAGGAGTTAATGAAAACTCTTATTCCAGAAAGCTTCAGATTACGTCATAGGCTTGATTCTTTCAGGATATGCTGCCGAGTAATTAAATGATATTTTTTTTATCCAGGGCTCCCCCCCAAAAAAAAAAAATTCAGGAAATGTTATTAATGTTCTTATAATCTAAATGAGACTATTTAAATAGAAATTAATCGTGACTTTAAAAAGTATGGTTGAATTACTCTAATGATGTATTTTAAAAAAAATTCTCTCATTATTTCTCCTTATTAAAAGAACTTGTTGTCATTTTGTTACTTTGAAAGAAATTTACTTTTATTTTGCATCTTTCAGAAACGAAGTTACTTTCTTATGTTCTTTTCTTTCACTAAATCTAACTTAATATATTGAAAAAAAAAAAAAAACGACGCAAAAACGTGTACGAAGATCTATCTCCTTCATAACAACTTTCTTTTCGAGAAGTTGAGTCCACGCTACAATAAAACATGTTGCAAACATGTCGGCGGCTTATCTCCTACATGTTGCCATCATGTCGACAACTTATCTCCTACATGTTACAAACATGTCGAATACAAGTCAACGAGTGTAAGTGGTGAACGAACCTTAGGCCAGTAGCGGAAAATCACTTGAGGTACTAGGTAGAACCGCCAATACATGTCACAAACATGTTGGCAGCTTCTCTCTCACATATTAGCAACAGGTTGAATACAAGTCAACGACCATGAGTGGGGCATGAACCTTTGGGCAATACTGGATACTCCCAAGAAGCAGCGGGTAGATCTACCAATACATGTCACAAACATGTAGGCAACTTATCTCTATACAGGTTAAAACTGCCAATAAGTCGCTGACTTGTATTCAACCTGTTTGAGACGTCTGTGTGGTAAGTTGTCGACGTGTTTAAGACATGTTTTACCGTAGTTAGACGCACTATGAGATAGAGCAGCCCACATTGCAATTTCAGCGATACAGCGTTGTTACTACTAACACTTTACTGGAATAATAATAATAATAATAATAATAATAATAATAATAATAATAATAATAATAATAATAATAATAATAACAATAATAATAATAATAAATTTTCTGTGATTTATGACATAAAAATGAATAATTTTTCGTTTCCATCTGAGAATCCAAATTCACTTACAGGTATACGGCAGACTTTGGTCAAACCGGACTTGCAGGCTATTAACCAAATTACAACAACAACAAAACAAACACAACAAAAGGAAAAACAACAAAAGCAAAAGCAGTCGAAGTCAAAACAGCACCGTTGTCTCACCGCTTCATGTGACAACAACAGTGCAATGCAGTGACAGCGGCGAAACAGACTTGCAAGCAATATCAGATAAAGGAGGAAGTTGGAAACTCTTTTGGAAAGTTGAGCAAAAAAAAAAAAAAAAAAAAAAAAAGCCTCTTGGTCTTACAAGCAAATAAATAAATACATTCATACATAAATAAATACATTCATGCATAAATAAATACATAAATAAGTAAATGCATAAAAAAATGCAAATTTAGGCATGAGATCTGATCTGGGCCACAGCACGCAATGTCGTATAGCAGAATTAGTTGTCTAATGGCGAATATAGTTGGAATTGGAATATCAAATTTAGGCCAAAGGGCATGTGCTAGGACCTGTGAGGTCATATTGAGAGGTGAGGAGAAATATTCTATGCTGCTTCAATATTACAGCCCTTTCTCTCTCTCTCTCTCTCTCTCTCTCTCACACACACACACACACAATGTACTACTGTATGTGTAAAATACAAGGAATGACATAAGGATATGCATGTATGTATGTACGTATTATGTAAAAGTATGTATGTATATATATACACATATATACATACCACTATATCCACGTCAGAAGGTGAGTGAAAACCAGGATTTTGAACAAGTACTTTCGTAGTTTATTCTACAATTTCAAGTTCACACTGAATACAAAAGAACTTGACAGAGATTTATATACAAAAACAGAAGGGGGCGGGGTTACAGTTTGTTAATCTGGGCAGCATGTTCTTTAAACAGAAAAGACAGGGACAAAGGATCAAGGGATAATCCAGCGTGGAGATTAACATTCCTGGTGCACGTGCCTTCAATAAACACATTCTCCAACAGATTCCTTTTCCGATGGTTGTTGACCTTGTAGATTACCGTTGACTTATCCCAGTTCATCGCACGGCCTGTCTTAAGCCAATGATCCGCAATGCTATTATTTGATAAGCCTCTTGAAATGGCATATTTGTGTTGGCAGCTTCTTACTTTTAGTCCTTTTGATATTGACCAATATAAATCTTATTACATTCTTTGCAAGGAATACTGTATACAATATTGTTTGAATTGGGTGGGCTATTCTTAATTAGTTTGTTTCTCAAAACGTTATTATATTTAAATACCAAGTTAATATCAATAGCTTTTAAAATGGGCACTGCAGGAATGAAATTGGGATGAAATGGTAAACAGAGATTATTCTTAACTTCTTTGTTAACACTGGTTGGATTGTAATATGTTTTTTGCTTTATTTTTACGAAGTTCTAAAAAATATGGAGGGTAACATAATGAATCTCCTATTTCATCAATAATTTTAAACTCCTCTTCCAAAAATTCAGGACTACAAATTCTAAGCGCTCTAAGATACATACTGGAAAATGTTGACACCTTAATTTGTTTAGCAAGGTTAGAGTAAAAATGAAAATATGACAAATTATTCGTGGGTTTCCTATATACTTAACAACAAATCACTGGCTCTGTGTAGGGTCTGCGGTGGGAGGCTGAAACCAACATTATTTGGAAGCTTGAATTCCAAGTCAGTGGCCTCTTTGGTGTGCTTGCTCCACGTGAATAGGTTTCATCTACCGAATAAAATAAAATAAATAAAATAAAGGGTACACTCAGCTGAAGAGGAAGCAGATAAACTCATAATACTAAAAACCAGTCGAGAGAAAGTGTGTTTGTAAGAGTTTACGAGAGAGAGAGAGAGAGAGAGAGAGAGAGAGAGAGGAGGGGAATTAACAGCAATCCAAACAATTTTGCTTTAGTAATCAAAAATGATCTTCTAACTTTGACCAAACTTCAGGCTCTCAATTCTGACCGAGGACCTTTTCGTAACACTTCAACTTTAGGTCTTTAGGTCTTGCTCACCGCCTCGCCTTTCTCCGGCTTTAAGTAAAACGCACACGGACACAAACACATACGTACATGCACAAAACACGCACACATATACATGCATACACTCATAAACACATAGGTACACATCCTATCCGGAGGTCACCTGGAGAGGTTTTGATTTCAAGTTATTCAAATCAATTTCATTTTTCTCTCTTTTACTCTTCGCTTTTTTCAATTTCATTTTTCTCTCTTTTACTCTTCGCTTTTTTAGTTTTCTATAAAAGTAAACTATTGTGCCGGCTTCGTCTGTCCGTCCGCACTTTATTGTCCGCACTTTATTCTGTCCGCACTTTATTCTGTCCGCCCTCAGATCTTAAAAACTACTGAGGCCAGAAGGCTGCAAATTGGTATGTTGATCACCCACCCTCCAATCATCAAACATTCCAAATTGCAGCCCTCTTCAGTAGTTTTTATTTTACTTATAAAGTTTAAAGTTAGCCATAATCGTGCATCTGGCAACGATATAGGACATGCCACCACCGGGCGGTGGTCAAATTTTCATGGGCCGCGGCTCATACAGCATTATACAGAGACCACCGAAAGATAGATCTATTTTCGGTGGCCTTGATTATACGCTGTAGCGCAGAGGTTCCCAAACTTTTTGTTCCTCGGTACCCGTTGGGCTTTTTTATAGGTTCCCATGTACCCCTAACACTAAAAAATTAAGCTTAATATTAAAAAAGAACATTTTAATATTTTGATATTTTAAATTTATGGAGTCTGCATGTGTAGATTACATAGGTATCTTAAATGGTGATAACAGGAATAAAGCAATTACTAAGGTAATTTATATTTTGATCCAGCACATACAATACATACCTTTTTATTATTATCCAAAACATTCACACCAAATGTACCTCCTGAAACGTGCAAATGTACCCCACATGTACTCCAGATTAGGAACCCCTGCAGTAGCGTCTGTACGTCCCCAAACACAAACACGTGCACACGCACATACCACATACATACACTAACACACACACAGGTACACATCCCAGCCAGAGGTCACTTAAATCGGTTCTGATTTCAAGTTATTTACATCAACTTCCTTCTTTTTCTCTCTTCGCTTTTTTTTCTGTTTACTTTAATAAACTGTTACCGACTTCCTTCGACATAAGAGCTCCTCTTCCCAGAAAGGGGGCACACTGTATGCAGATGATCCTCTCTTTTTCCATTTCGTGAAAGGAAAAATGCTGCCTATTCTGAATTGTAAATTTTTAATGATTCTCCCAAGGAAACTAGATGTAAGGAAGGAGCAATTTGCATAAAATATATATATAAATATATATATATATATATATATATATATATATATTATGTATTTATATAATGTATATTTATATATATACATATATACATATATAAACACATACACACACACACACACACACACATATATATATATATATATATAAGGAAAAATCACTATGAATCATTTCAATTATTTCTCTGTTCATTGTTTTTCCTCATACAAATGACTTGTCTGGCTGTACAAACATTCACGTTTCATATTCCTGTAAAAAGCAAATACAAAGCAAACGATTTCAAATCTTGTAATCTATAAAAGCAACACAAAAATAAAAAAAAATATTTCATCAAGCACTCGTGAGGCCATTACAGCAAAGAGCGACGAATGACCCCAAACTGCCAAAATCTTCGGTGAGAGATCCAAAACACATTTTATTTCCATCAGTCATCCATCATTCGCCCAGACGAAACCAACCAAGAATGAAACGCGCTCAGAGATCCCTCCCAAATATGACTGTACAAGGAGATTCTCCCAGACACGTCGGTGGTGGGGGGGTGGGGGAGCCAGAAATTTGATATAAAATTCCGAATCTTTCCAGTCAGCTAAATAAATCTCGCCTCTGAACCAGATCCCGCTCTGAACTTCCCGGCATAAAAGGAGAGG
>JANJGK010000024.1:22846140-22913640 GCA_039081455.1 Macrobrachium rosenbergii
CAAAAAGGAGAAAGGGAAGTAGACATGGAAAATGATGAAGAAGAATGAAAAGGGGTAAAAAGAGGAAAGAGGAAGTTAGATATGGAAAGCAAATAGGAGAGAGAAAAACGTGGAGAAAGAGGCGAAATAAAGAGTGAAAATATAATTAACAAGAGAAGCAAAGGAGATATAAAGCAGAGAGGAGAATAATTATCGTTGATTTCTCTCATTTTGGAAGAATGGCCGAAAGCAAATAGGAGGCAGAAAAGCGTAGAGAAAGAGGCAAAATAATTAATGAGAGAAGCAAAGGAGAATTAAGAAGAGAGAGGAATTACCGTCAATGTTTCTCATTTTGGAAGAATGACCAAGAGACGAGTAGCAATTAGCTATGAAATGGAAATCGGTTGGACGAGATATTCCCAAACGGCATAGCTTTCTCCGTCCCGCGCCCGGAGTACACACACAGTCCTCGGGGCATCTTGGAGTAATTAGACCAAGCACTCGAAGCGCTTGCAGTACGGTGATGTTGCTTGCGATAGAAACTTCAATAACGAAGTTATTTGCGGAAGAAATGGTACCTCCGGAAAGAGTATATTCCCTTGGCAAAGAATTCAAATCAGAAAGTGAACTTTATTGAACAATCGTACGCACATACAGATTTATATATCTATCTATATATATGTGTGTGTGTGTGCATATGCATTATCTGATATCAAAATTAGAAATGTCATCCACACTGAAAAATATTCTGGTAAAATCGATAGGTTTTTCCCCCTCATAAAAGTTATAAAATGGTAACAAATGTAGATTCATTATGAATATATATATATATATATATATATATATATATATATATATATATATATATATATATATATATATATATACTGTATATATGTGTATGTGTGTGTATATATTGGTGTGGTATGTGCCTGAATAAACAAAATTGGCATAATAGTTTTTCAGTGGAAGCAAGGCACCTTCATTGCAGATAATAATAATAATAATATAATAATAATAATAATAATAATAATAATATAATAATAACAATAATAATAATAATAATAATAATAATAATAATAATAATAATAAATGTCAAAGAAAAGAGCATCACAAGAGAAAGAGAGGAAAAAAACAGGGAAAGCGAAAGAAAGGTATCGAAACATTCGGCTAAACACGAATAACACAGGCAAACAAGCTCAGATCTTATGACACACCCTAATTCCTTCACTCATCCATCAACCATAATCTCCACATCCTGTTCCTTCTGGAGAGAGAGAGAGAGAGAGAGAGAGAGAGAGAGAGAGAGGGAGAGAGAGAGAGAGAGAGAGAGAGAGGGAAAACTCTCAATGAAAAACAAAACACCATTAACAAGCAGTTCTGTTACTCTTCCGAGTCACAGTGCCTAGCTTTGCTTCCGCTGGACTGGGCACTGCTGCCTATTACGGCCCGGCCGAAGAAGAGTCTCTCATTGTTCTGTTGCATGATGGGAGTATATAAATGACCCGGGCACTGTGCAGGAGGAGTTAGTAAGCGCTGGATCTTCGTAGGAGGAACATCATCATCATCATCGCATCATCATCGGAATAATGAAGGCACAAACAGTGAGTTTCGAAATGAGGCGATATATTTATGTATATATATTTATGTATATATAATGTATATATATATATATATATATATATATATATATATTATATATATATATATATATATATATATATACAGTATAATTACAGTATATACAGTATTTATGTGTTTGTTTGTGTGTATGTACGTGGGTGTACGTTTGTATGTATCTGCCCATAATAGCTGCAATAATTAATTTCTTTCATGCTCTTTAGGTGAGCTCATCACAAAGGGATTCATTATTATTATTATTATTATTATTATTATTATTATTATTATTATTATTATTATTGATTATTATTATTATTATTATTACCGTATGAAATAGGAATGTATAAGTAAAACAATAATCTGAAAACTCGACATAGAATATACATATTCAACAGAATTGTAGGATGGCAAATAACAATTGCAAATGGCGATTGGCATTTTGAAATGCCATTCCTGGACTGACCAGTGTGACATCGTGGGACCTTCTCCGAATATTTAATGGACCATCCACCTGTTCCTCATCTGCAGGCATTAGGAAACATAATTCAAGCATATGTCAAATTAATACTTGTAAATGAGTTTCATGCGTATATGAACAATGTGATAATTCTGTCATAATTCATATTTTCCCTTTTTAAGACGTGATCTCGGATTCATTGGTTTCCTGTGAGCTTGTTCGATATGAATAGGGTTCATCTTCTGAATAATAATAATAATAATAATAATAATAATAATAATAATAATAATAATAATAATAATAATTCAGAGGTAATCGCCAGAAATCACGACAACGACATCAATAATAATAATAATAATAATAATAATAATAATAATAATAATAATAATAATAATAATAATAATAATAATAATAATATTATTATTATTATAATAATAATATAAGTGGTAACTCCGACAAATCACGAATAATAATAATAATAATAATAATAATAATAATAATAATAAAATAATAATAATTCCCTGAGCAGATCTCAGCCTACGCCCTGCTGGTAGTGGCCATCGTGGTGGCAACGGCCGACGCCTGGTGGTTTAAAAGCAAAGGCTACGAAGACTGCTGCGATTCCGGATACGGCCACGACGGCTACGACTACGGCGGAGGAGGCTACACCGGTTACGACGACTACGAGTACGACACCGGCTACGGCCACGAAGATGACGGTTACCGGCTACGGCAAATCCACAAGGGATACGGCAAGGGCTACGGCGGCCACGGCGGCTACGGCGGTCACGGCAAAGGATACGGCAAAGGATACGGCGGCTACGGCAAAGGATATGGCGGCTACGGCAAAGGATACGGCGGCTACGACAAGGGATACGGCGGTTACGGAAGGGGGGAGGAGGGCTACGGCGACAGCTACGGGCGGACAGCTACGGCGACGACGGCTACGGCAAAGGTCACAAAGCCAGCGGCGGATACGGCAAAGGTCACGGCAAAGGGCCACGGTGGAGGAGACTATGGATATGGCGGATATGAAGAGGATCATGGTAAGCAAGATTTTACTTTTATTATTTTCTTTAAATAATGGAATAAAAAGAAATGAATTAATAATTTTTAAATATCAGGAATTAAAAAACAAATAAAAAACTAGAAAAAAAAAAATATATACAGTATATATATATATATATATATATATATATATATATATATATATATATATATATATATATATTAAATATATTCATGCATAAATAACAAAGCAGGTGGATCAACTGGTTTAAATTAAGCAGGCCTTATGCCAGCAAGTGCCCCCTGTAATAGCTAATCGTATAACTCATTAGTAACTTATAAATGCAGAGTATAAAAGAAATAAATTAAAGTATTGAATTTGAGAATATTAGACATAAAATCATGAAATAATTTATTAGAAAAGTATACTCTGATTTATTTTCCTGAAATCCTGACTATATTCTCTCAGCGTGGATGTACACATACTTTTATACATATATATGCAGATAGTATACCCATTCATGCACCCACACATATATATATGAATATATATATATATATATATATATATATATATATATATATATTTATAGTATATATATCTATATATATATATATATATATATATATATATATATATATATATATATATATATATAGTATATATAATATGGTTGAGTGTGTGTTGATGAGTATTTTTCAAGTACTTATTTGCTAATAGATTTGATGCAGTTAAGAAGCTCTAAAAAGAATGGACTGACATAACAGAACATTGTAAAAATATCATGCAAAAAATTAACCATTTCAAGACCTCATAATCTATCCATCAATTAAAAAAATATCATATATTCATAATTACTCTGTTTCCCCTTTTCAGAATACCATAAGTAAATCTTCAGTTGGAGACTTAAGGAGCTCGCATTTCATGTATATAAATGAATTATACTAATTATCTTTGTTTTGTTGAATATTACCATTGTTACTGTTCTTGTTATCTGTAAATAAATGGGAACCGTGTATACTTTGTATTAATAATGATATCGACATTATAATGACTCACGATGTGACAGAATTGTATAATGTAGTGGTTCTTAACCCCTTGCATCTATGATTGAAATTCCCTCCCAGATTTAAAGGATTATGAAAATAAAGAGAGAAAGAGAAGGGGTGTTTCCATTCTTTTGGGAATGAATTAGTGAGATACTTGACACTGCTTCTTAGTGATTCTTGTAAAGAGAATAACGAGTATAATTAGAGAATTTTAATTTTTCTCAAGGGCTCGCGGCCCCCCTCTCCCCCTGGAAATTGCTGACGGCCCCCAGGTTGAGAACCACTTGTGTAATGCCTTGACAGTTTGTCAAATGAAAGTATTAATGTTGAAAGGACTGACTAAAACGCCGAAAATGCTCTCCGGCATTTAGTTTCCAGTCGACTGACATATCCAACCAATTTACTCTGACCTCATGCTTGCAATAAAAAGTACGTGATTATTTGTATGTTATTACCTCATAAGGTGATATTTTGTAGGTGAAGGAATGCAGACGTCAAGAGTATAATATATATTATTTACACGGGTACACACACACATATATATTTATAGATATAAATGTATATATATTATATATAATATAAAATATATATACATATATATTATATGTATATATACAGATATATATATATATATATATTATATATAATATATAATATATATATATATATATATATATATATATATATATATATATACAGATTTGTATACATTCTCTCTCCATTTCCAAAATAATTACCCTCATGAAAACAATCTATGCCATACTACGACTGACGATAAGAGAGAGGGGTACACATCAATGGCGAACAGTAAAACTCAACGGGCACCCAACCAAGTACTGACCGAATTCAGCGTGTCCTAATTTCGCTGGAAGTAACACCAGTGGCGTATTAAAAAGGGCCTTCAATTACTCAATTTCCCTGTACCTTTTGAAGGAGATTATCAAAGATATATAAAAGTAAATATCCACATCTCCATTGTCAATTGTGCATGAAGGTAAATGTAGCATGTGACACTGTAACTGTGAAACCCCGTTTGAGGGTTAGTGCCGTCAGTGCACCTCATTCGGTGTACTGTAGGCATTCCTTAGGGTTCTTTGAAGCGTCCCTGCGGCCCCTAGCTGCAACCCCTTTCATTCCTTTTACTATACCTCCGTTCATCTGACTTTCGACCCCGTCCTAAGAATTGTTTCGTAGTGCAACAGCTTGAGGTTTTCCTCCTGTTACACCTTTCAAACCTTTTTCACTGAATGACCTCATAGGTCCCAGCGCTTGGCCTATGACCTAAATTCAATATTCTATTCTATTCTTTAACGTTGAACTGACTGTGATAATCTCAACTTGATGGGAATTTGTAATCACAATGAGCTGACGAATTACGAACAAAAGGAAAGATAATATGTCTCTCTCTTAATAATAATCCCTCTAGATTAGCCTAAGAATGATAAATTCTTTTTAGGAAGTCAAAAGAATGAGGCGCTTATGATATATTTAGAATACCTTACGAATCCAGTTGCTTTCCGGGGTACCAAGAATATTCGAATGAAACGAAGGAACCCCAGTATTTAAATAGTGTTGATGTTTGGAATACTTCGTGGTGGCCTGTCTTGTTGGCACCTATAGCGGTTGCCAGGCGCACGATCATAACTAACTTTAATCTTAAATAAATAAAAATACTGAGGCTAGATGGCTGCAATTGGGAATTTTTGCTGATTGGAAGGTTGATGATCAACATACCAATTTGCAGCCATCAAGCCTCAGCAGTTTTTAAGATCTGAGGGCGTACAGAAAAAAGTGCGGACAGAATAAAGTACGGACGGACAGACAAAGCCGGCGCAATAGTTTTCTTTTGCAGAAAACTAACAAGTGAAATAGCGAAAAACGTCAGCAAATATCGCCAGCTACGGGAGACCAACTTCCGTGATTAGGCAGTTTCCGGTGGACGGATAAGTCTACATAGACTCCCCTACGTTGGTCCAGACGAAAGTTGCGGTCAAACACTGATGATTCATTCGGTGTAGAAAGTCATGTTGGTTTGCTTGGATTGTTTACGTTTGAAAAATAATTGTTAGTCTATAGCGAGAAGGAGTTTGAGAGAATCGTTATTAACGAATGAATGTTCAGGGGCTTAGAACAGAAAGTTACGATTGTATGATGAAAGTACTTGAGCGTCATATATATATATATATATATATATATATATATATATATATATATATATATATATATATATATATATATATATACATATACATACATATATATATATATATATAATATATATATATATATATATATATATATATATATATATATATATATATATATTATATATATATATATATATATATATATATATATATATATATATATACATACACAGTTTTATATATTTACAGTATATACTGGATATATAACATACACGCACACACACACACACATATATATATATATATATATATATATATATATATATATATATATATATATATATATATGTATATATATATAAATGGTAAAGAGAGTCATTAAGGAAAACAAAGTTTTGTGTTGGAAAGTCCAGTTTGAGGATTCATTTAGAGAACTGTCACTACATAATGGACTTTCTCTCTCTCTCCCTCTCTCTCGCTCTCTCACGCACACACACACACACACACTCATGCATTCTCTCTCTCCTTCCATTTAGGCTTCATTCCAGTCCTCATTCTTTGCAACCCTGATTTCATCTCTCCTTTCTGGAATTCCTTTCCAATGATTTCTATTATTCGAATTCATCTTCCCTTTCCTTACTTTCCATATCCATACTTTCTCCTTGACAAATTTCATTCACCCTTCCTTAAAAATTCCTTCCCATGAAACCTTCCTCGTTGCGTCGCCAGGTTATACAATTTAATCAATAAATAACCGACTTCAATCAGGATCTCAAACGATCTTTCTCAGAGCGTGCTGTCAGTGATTGGGAACTGACACCTGTCTCTCACCGGGAAGTCACAACACCTTGATACGGATGAGCGAACTCAGAGTTCTTTCACCTCTTCTTGTTTTGCGCTTATTCTGTCTTTTTATCTGTTTATTTTTCTTTATTTCTTTTTTGCAATAATGCTCGACTGGGTTTTATGGTTCATCCGAAAAGCTTGTGTATGCTGAGAAACGTGTATGAATCGAACGTAGGCATTTATGTTGTAATGAAAGAGACGCGTGTATACACACATTTGCACATGTATTGGTATATATATATTTTCCATAATATTTATATATATGTGTATATATACATGTATACTGTATATGTATATATATATTCATATATACATATATGAATATATATAATTTTATATATACATATATATGTAATCAGTATCTATATATATGTATATATATACAGTATACACATATGTATATATTAGATACACACACACACCACACACACACACACACACATATATATATATATATATATATATATATATATATTTATATATATTTATATAGTTTTTCTTTTGCTAATTATCAATTCAATATTTGGCATGGTGTTTTACTATTATATCAACTGAACACTTGAACCCACAAAAAAAGATAGATTATGGAGTTTAGCACCAGTATATCAATCAGTAATAGGTGCAATAATGTCCTAAAATATTTCCATTAAATTAACCTTTATCACTGACCTATTAAAGCAATGACATATTTTATGCCAGTTTTGAAAGAATGAGAAACAACCAACAATTGCGCCGATCGAGTTTTCTGTACAGCGTACAATCAAGGCCACCGAAGATATCTCTACCTTTCGGTGGCCCTGGTATAATGCTGTATGAGCCGCGTCCAGTGAAATATTCACCAGCGACCCGTTGGAGGCCTGTCCTATATCGTTGCCAGACGCACGATTTGGCTAACTTTAACCTTAAATAATAAAAAAAAAACATACTGAGGCAAGAGGGCTGAAATTTGATATGTTTGGTGATTGAGGGTGGATGATCAAAATAGCAATTTGCAGCCCTCTAGCCTCTGTAGATTTTAAGTTCTGAGGGCGGACAGACAAAGCCGGCACAATAGTTTTATCGTACAGAAAACCAAAAAGATAAAAACAATAGGTTTGATATTTTCATTATAAATAAAAAGCCATGAATAATATTAACTTATTTCATTTATGTTTACTTGGTCATAGTTTATTCAAAAGAAAAACTCATTCAAGCTTTTTCGGATGTTTACCAAAACATCTTATCGTAATTTGTCTCGACTTCGCTTTAAGGATTGTGGATCCTAACGGCCGTATCCGTAACCCCCGTGGCCGTATCCTCCGCGTCCACCGCCACCGAATCCACGACCGCCCCCATAGCCACCGTAGCCGCCGCCGTATCCGCCTCCGTAGCCGCCGCCATAGCCGCCGCCGTGGCCGCCACCGTATCCGCCGCCGTAGCCTGGTTCCGGCATGGGATTGGCAAAGGCTCCGGCCACGAGGAGGAGAATGAGAACACAGCGAGGAACTGAATAGAAAAGATCAGTAATTTGAATATGTGAACAAGTTGATCATTTGAATAAGTAAACAGATGATTATTTGAGTATGCAAACCAGTTGATTATTTGAATATGTGAACAAGTTGATCATTTGAATATATAAACAGGTTGATTATTTGAATATGTAAAGAGGTTGATTATTTGAATGTATAAACAGGTTTATTATTTGAATATACAAACATGTTGATCATTTGAATAAATAAACAAGTTGATTATTTGAATATATGTAAACAGGTTGATAATTTGAATGTAAAAAGACTATGATCATTTGAATATATAAACAGGTTGATTATTTGAATACATAAACAAGCTGATAATTTGTATAAATAAACAAGTTGATAATTTGTATAATTAAACAAGCTGGTAATTTGAATATATAAATATGTTGATAATTTGAATAAATAAACAGGTTGATCATTTGAATAAATAAACAGAAGGTTGGGGTCACACCTTATGGTGATAATCTCTCGCAGTTCTCTAGCTAATGAAAAAGTTAATACGTAGATATGAAATTCTCTCATTTTTTACTCTACAACTTTTCTTATGGTTACTTTTTACTAAGCTGTCCAACTCTTCTAACTTTGCTGCCCCAAATATTCGCTTTTCATTAGGAATAAATTCTGCGGGCTAAGTAAGTGATTAGTATTTGACTGTGTTAATGGCCCGGTAAGAAAAAAATTATTGATAGAAACAATATTATAAATAATATTAATGTCAATAATAATATAATGAAAATAATAATGAGAGATAATAGGCCGCTCAAAGATATGCTTCTGCATTTTTTGTTCGTAAATAATAATAATAATAATAATAATAATAATAATAATAATAATAATAATAATAATAATAATAATAATAATAATAATAATGCTGACAGATAATACGGGACTCGAACTTGGTAAATAATAATAATAATAATAATAATAATAATAATAATAATAATAATAATAATAATAATAATAATAATAATAATCTTTTAAGCGCTACAGCTTTGGCGAACATGTCGATATCTGTTGTCTCGGGGAACTGATGCAGAATGGATCCGCGCTCCCCTTTTTATTGACTGAGAACGATTGGTTTCAGGGAAAGCATTCGCCAATAACAATGTCTCTTCATATTTCAAGGACATATTGAGAAAGAGAGAGAGAGAGAGAGAGAGAGAGAGAGAGAGAGAGAGACTATTATTGAAATTTTATTGCTTCACTAAGTCCAGCTGTTACCGGCACCAATAACATCTCTCTCTCTCTCTCTCTCTCTCTCTCTCTCTCTCTATGTTTCTGAGTGAAATTGATGTTTGTGTTTGTTACTGAAGCTGTTGCTTTTTTGATAATCTGTAAATTATTTTAAAATTCGAACAAAATGTGTGAGAGAGAGAGAGAGAGAGAGAGAGAGAGAGAGAGAGAGAGAGAGAGAGAGAGAGAGAGAGAGAGAGAGAGGGCAGTATATATCCAGAAATATCTATTGGAAAATCATGTCAATTTTGGTTTTCAATAAGAATAAAACTATTTATAATGGTACTTTCAGAAGGATATTTATGTTTTTTTTCTAAATTTTTCCTAACTTTTGGTTTGCAGGTCCTTATCATAACTGAAATGACAGAAACAAAACAAAGCAGGTCTTATTTCTAATACACAATGCGTACAGAATATTTTATTCTTCCGAAATAGGCATTCAGGAGAAAAATACGTCGACCAACTTCGAAAATTGCACTGGGACCTATGAGGTCATTCAGTGCTGAAACGAAATTGACAGTAAAAGGTTTGGAAGGTGTGGCGGGAGTAAAGCCTCGCATATGCACCATGAAACAATTGTTAGGAGAGGGTGGAAAGTAAGATGGAAGAAGCGAATATGAAGGAGGTACAGAAAAAGGAACGAACGGGGTTGCAGCTAGCGGCCTAAGGCACGCTGCGGTGAACCTTAAGCAATGCCTACAATGCATCGCATGAGGTGCACTGACGGCGCTACCCCCTAGAGGGGCCTTGAAATCCTGGTTATTCAAAGTACTTTTACACTGAAGGCAGTGACAATGCACTGCTTTTTACCTATGTATGTATATGTATATGCATATATATACTGTACATATATATCTGTATATATATATATATATATATATATATATATATATATATATATATATATATATATATATATATATATATATATATATATATATGTTAGAAATAACCAACAAACAATCACGTGTAGAACAGGAATAAATTTCTGACTCACATCAGGATCGAACCCAGGTCTTTCAATTGAAAGACGAGACCGCAATGACTCGTGTGGCTTGGTTGGCAGCGGTCTCGTCTTTCAGTTGAAAAACCTGGGTTCTGGTTGGCAGCGGTCTCGTCTTTCAGTTGAAAAACCTGGGTTCGATCCTGAGATGAGTCAGAAATTTATATTTATATATATATTTATCTATGTATATATATATATATATATATATATATATATATATATATATATATATATATATATATATATATATAACATTTCAAATCTAACTCACCACAGTCGGTTTCCTTTCTCATTCCTGTGTATTAATTACACATATAAAGGAAATTTCATTGTTTACATAAAAACAAAGTAAACAGTAAGTTTTCAGGGTAATTACAACCAGTCGAAATGAAGAATCGAATCCTAACTCAAAGTGAATGAACTTTTTTCTTTTCAATAAATTCAACTTGAAAAAAATGTCGACTCTATTCTCCCGTAACCCCGACTAACTCTTAGATATTTTCAATTGAAATAAAAAAAAAAACGCTTTTCCAAGCATGACATCCGTGACAGAATGGCCAATAAAAGTTTTATTTTTTTTTTTTATTTTTGATCTTTTGAATTCTGTTTCACTTATTCTTCTTTTATGAATTGTTTCTGTTTTTTGTTTATCCTTTTTTTTTATCTTTTGTTGCGTAATTCTGTAGCCATTGTCAAGAGTATTATAAAAGACCAGGCAGAGAGGAATTGGTATCATTACAACGGCAGGGCCAATCAATATGCTTCATAAATTCAGACTTAATAGCCAAATCAATTATATATCGAACCAACCTATTAACACCAGACTGACTGAACAAATCATTCATTTCATATTTCAAAACAAGTTCATTAATTTTCATAAATCTTTGTCGCTGATGTACTTATGATCTTATTTATTGATTTATATATATATATATATATATATATATATATATATATATATATATATATATATATATATATATTTATGTATTTACTTATCTATTTATTCCTCAGTTCGTCTCTCTCTTCTCCATCTTCCTCCTTCTGGGGGTGGCCGCGGCTGACCCTCGACCTGAGCCCGAACCCGGGTATGGCTACGGGGGACATGGGCATGGTGGGCGTGGGTATGGTGGGTATGGCGGCCATGGTGGGCGTGGCCATGGCGGATACGGCGGACGTGGCCACGGGCATGGTGGATACGGCTACGGTCGTTAATAAGAATGCTTTTCGCTTGCAAGGATTCCAGAGAATATGAAATATGAATATGAAAAATTCAGACGTTTCAATATGCAAATTGGTTAATCAGTAATCAAACGAAATAAACGGTGATGATTGATGAACAGTTCTTTATAATAATGGATTCTAATATCTTGAGGTCATTTTCATTTTGGGCTTGTCCTATTATAGAAAGATCTTTATGATTAATATCAGTTTTGCACATTTTTACATGATTTCTTATATTTGAGTGGTCTGGATTAGACAGTTTACATCCAGTTCTGCAGCTGACACCCTTATGAGAATCTATGCGAATCCGTAGTAGCCTCCTCGTGCATCCGACGTAAAAGAAGGCGGTCCCAACACTAAATACTCAAACAACCTCTGTTCAATTGTTCATTGCTTAACCTTTTGTTTATGTTTTTCTTCTCTCGTCGTTTCTTGCTCTTCCTGTGTTCTTTTGTTTTATTCTTGTTACTGCTACGGTTTAGGTATGTCCTGTGCCTATTCCCCCGTTTTGATTTTGTTTTATAATTTATATATCGATGCTTGAATGTGATTTTTTGTAAGAAGTTTTTAATCATTGCAGCCTTGAAAATGCGACTATAGCAATTGTCGTGAAACGTCGGCATAATAAACGTATTGTAATAATGGTGCCCTTTCCCTTCGCCTTCGAGACTATATATATATATATATATATATATATATATATATATATATATATATATATATATATATATATATATATATATATATATATGGTAAAGAGATTCCATTAAGGAAAACAAAGTTTTGTGTTGGAAAGTCCAGTTTGAGGATTCATTTACAGAACTGTCACTGCGTAATGGATTTTCTCTCTCTCTCTCTCTCTCTCTCTCTCTCTCTCTCTCTCTCTCTCTCTCTCTCTCTCTATCTCTCTCTCACTCACACACTCATGCATTCTCTCTCTACTTCCATTTAGGCTTCATTCCAGTCGTCATTCTTTGCAACCCTGATTTCATCTCTCCTTTCTGGAATTCCTTTCCAATCATTTCCATTATTCGACCTCATCTTCCCTTTCCTTACTTTCTATTTCCATACTTTCTCCTTTACAGTTTTCATTCACCCTTTCCCTAAAAATTCCTTCCCATGAAACGTTCCTCGTTGCATCGCCAGGTTAACAATTTAATAAATAAATAACCGATTTCAATCCGGATCTCGACCGATCTTTCTCAGTGATTGGGAAGTGACACCTGTCTCTCACCGGAAGTCAGAACACCTTGTCTTGCACTTATTCTGTCTTTTATCTGTTTATTTTTCTTTATTTCTCTTTGCAATAATGCTCGACTGGGTTTTATGGTCCATCCGAAAAGCTTGTGTATGCTGAGAAATGTGTATGAATTCGAACGTAGGCATTTATGTTGTAACCATATATACATATATGTATATATATAATTTTAGATATATACTTATATATATGTACACAGTATCTATATATATGTATATATATACAGTATACACATATGTATATACTATGTATAAATATTTATATAATTTTTCTTTTGCTAATTATCAATTCAATATTTGGCATGGTGTTTTATTATTATATTAAATGAACGCTTGAAACCTACGAAAAAAAAAAATGAGAGATATGAAGTTTAGCACCAATATGTCAATCAATAATAGGTGCAATAATGTCCAAAAATATTTCCATTAAATTAACCTTCATCATTGACCTATTAAAGCAATGACATATTTTTATGCCAGTTTGAAAGAATGAGAAATAAGTAAAATATACGCTGAAGCTTCATCGGCGCAATGGAGTTTTCTGTACAGCGTATAATAAAAACCACCGAAAATAGATCTATCTTTCGGTGGTCTCGGTATAATACTGTATGAGTGGCGTCCAGTGAAATCTTCACCAGCGACCCGTTGGTGGCCTGTCCTATATCGTTGCCAGACGCACGATTATGGCTAACTTTAACCTTAAATAAAATAAAAAACTACGGAGGCTAGAGGGCTGCAATTTGATATGTTTGGTGAGTGGAGGGTGGATGATCAAAATACCGATTTGCAGCCCTCTAGCCTCAGTAGATTTTAAGTTCTGAGGGCGGACAGACAAAGCCGGCACAATAGTTTTCTTTTACAGAAAACTAAAAAGATAAAAACAATAGGTTTGATATTATTAATAAAACGCCATGAATAATATTAACTTATTTCATTTATATTAACTTGGTCACAGTTTCCTCAAAAGAAAAAATTCATTCAAGCTTTTTCTGATGTTTACCAAAACATCTTATCGTAATTTGTCTCGACTTCGCTTTAAGGATTGTGGATCCTAACGGCCGTATCCGTAACCCCCGTGGCCGTATCCTCCGCGTCCACCGCCACCGAATCCACGACCGCCCCCATAGCCACCGTAGCCGCCGCCGTATCCGCCTCCGTAGCCGCCGCCATAGCCGCCGCCGTGGCCGCCACCGTATCCGCCGCCGTAGCCTGGTTCCGGCATGGGATTGGCAAAGGCTCCGGCCACGAGGAGGAGAATTGAGAACACAGCGAGGAACTGAATAGAAAGATCAGTAATTTGAATATGTGAACAAGTTGATCATTTGAATAAGTAAACAGGATGATTATTTGAGTATGCAAACCAGTTGATTATTTGAATATGTAAACAGGATGATTATTTGAGTATGCAAACCAGTTGATCATTTGAATATGTAAACAGGTTGATTATTTGAATGTATAAACATGTTTATTATTTGAATATACAAACAGGTTGATCATTTGAATAAATAAACAAGTTGATTATTTGAATATATGTAGAGAGGTTGATAATTTGAATATATAAACACTGATTATTTAAATATGTAAACAGGTTGATTATTTGAATAAATAAACAAGCTGATAATTTGTACAAATAAACAAGTTGATAATTTGTATAAATAAACAAGATGGTAATTTGAATATATAAACATGTTGATAATTTGAATAAATAAACAGGTTGATCATTTGAATAAATAAACAGAGGGTTGGGGTCACACCTTATGGCGATAATCTCTCGCAGTTCTCTAGCTAATAAAAAAGTTAATACGTAGATATGAAATTCCCTCATTTTTTACTCTACAACTTTTCTTACGGCTACTTTTTACTAAGCTGTCCAACTCTTTTAACTTTGCTGGCCCAAATATTCGTCTTTCATTTTAGAATAAATTCTTCAGGCTAAGTTAGTGATAGTATTTGACTGTGTTAATGGCCCGGTAAGAAAAAAATTATTGATAGAAAACAATAATTATAAATAATATTAATGTTAATAATAATATCATGATAATAATAATGAAAGATAATAGGCCGCTCAAAGATATGCTTCTGCATTTTTTGTTCGTAAATGATAATAATAATAATAATAATAATAATAATAATAATAATAATAATAATAATAATAATAATAATAATGAGAGATAATAGTTCTCAAAATATGATTCTGGACTTTTTCTTGGTAAATAATAATACTAATAGTAATAATAATAATAATAATAATAATAATAATAATAATAATAATAATAATAATAATAATAATACTGACAGATAATGGGGGACTCGAACTTGGTAAATAATAATAATAAATAATAATAATAATAATAATAATAATAATATAAATAATAATAATAATAATAATAATAATAATAATAATAATAATAATAATAATAATAATAATAATAATAATCTTTTAAGCGCTTACAGCTTTGGCGAACATGTCGATATCTGTTGTCTCGGGGAACTGATGCAGAATGGATCCGCGCTCCTCTTTTTATATGACTGAGAACGATTGGTTTCAGGGGAAAGCATTCGGCCAATAACAATGTCTCTTCATATTTCAAGGACATATTGAGAGAGAGAGAGAGAGAGAGAGAGAGAGAGAGAGAGAGAGAGAGAGAGAGAGAGAGACTGTTATTGAAATTTTATTGCTTCACTAAGTCCAGCTGTTACCGGCACCAATAACATCTCTCTCTCTCTCTCTCTCTCTCTCTCTCTCTCTCTCTCTCTCTCTCTCTCTCTCTCTCTCTCTCTCTCTCTCTCTATGTTTCTGAGTAAAATTTATATTTTTGTCTTTTACTGAAGCTGTTGCTGTTTTGATCATCTCTAAATTATTGAAAATTCGAACAAAATGTGAGAGAGAGAGAGAGAGAGAGAGAGAGAGAGAGAGAGAGAGAGAGAGAGAGAGAGAGAGAGAGAGAGAGAGAGAGCAGTATATTTCCAGAAAATCTATTGGAAAATCATATAAATTTTGCTTTTAAATAAGAATAAAGTATTTATATTTGGTACTTTCAGAAGGATATTTATTTATTTCTCTAAATTTTTCCTACCTTTTGGTTTGCGCGTCCTTATCACAACTGAAATGGCACAAACAAAACTAAGCAGGTCTTATTTCTATTACACAAGGTGTACAGAATATTTTGATCTTCCGAAATAGGCATTCAGGAGCAAAATACGTCGTCCAACTTTGAAAACTGCACTGGGACCTATGAGGTCATTCAGTGCTGAAACGGAAATTGACAGTAAAAGGTTTGAAAGGTGTGACAGGAGTAAAGCCTCGCATGTGCACTATGAAACAATTGTTAGGAGAGGGTGGAAAGTAAGATGGAAGAAAGCGAATATAAAGGAGGTACAGTAAAAGGAACGAACGGGGCTGCAGTTAGCGGCCTAAGGCACGCTGCGATGAACCTTAAGTTATGCCTACAATGCACCGCATGAGGTGCACTGACGGCGCTACCCCCCTAAGGGGGCTTTGAAAATCCTGGTTAATCAAAATTACTTTTTACACAGAAGGCAGTGACAATGCACTGCTTTTTACCTATGTATGTATATGTATATGCATATATATTTGTATATATATATATATATATATATATATATATTAGAAATAACCAACAAACAATCACGTTTAGAACAGGAATAAATTTCTGACTCACATCAGGATCGAACCCAGGTCTTTCAATCGAAAGACGAGACCGCAATGACTCGTGTGGCTTGGTTGGCAGGGGTCTCGTCTTTCAGTTGAAAAACATGGGTTCGATCCCGAGGTGAGTCAGAAATTTATATTTATATATATATTTATTTATGTATATATATATTGTGTATATATATATATATATATATATATATATATATATATATATATATATATATATATATATATATATATATATATATATATATATATATATACACCATTTCAAATCTAACTCACCACAGTCGGTTTCCTTTCTCTTTCCTGTGCATTAATTACAAATATAAAGGAAATTTCATTGTTTACGTAAAAACAAAGTAAACAGTAAGTTTTCAGGGTAATTACAACCAGTCGAGAAGAAGAATCGAATCCTAACCCAAAGTGAATGAACTTTTTTCTTTTCAATAAATTCAACCTGAAAAATGTCGACTCTATTCTCCTGTAACCCCGACTAACTCTTAGATATTTTCATTTGAAATAAAAAAAAAATGCTTCTCCAAGCACGACTTCCGTGACAGAATGGTCAATAAAAGTTTTATTTTTTCAAATTTTTGATCTTTTGAATTCTGTTTCGCTTATTCTTCTTTTATGAATCGTTTCTGATTTTTTTTTTCGTATCCTTTTTTATCTTTTGTTGCGTAATTCTGTAGCCATTGTCAAGAGTATTATAAAAGACCAGGCAGAGAGGAATTGGTATCATTACAACGGCAGGGCCAGTCAATATGCTTCATAAATTCGTAAGTTAACATATGAGTGTTTATATATGTATAGATATATATAAGTATAAATATAAATGATTTTATAAATATGCTTATATATATATTTATATACTTACATATATATATATATATATATATATATATATATATATATATATATAAGTATACATATTTATATACTTATACATATACACACACACACACACACACACACACACATATATATATATATATATATATATATATATATATATATATATATATATATATATATATATTCATTTGATTTTATCTCTCCACAGTAAACAATTAGAAGCCTTCTTCTGACTTAATAGCCAAATCAATTATCTATCGAACCAACCTATCAACACCAGTCAGACTGAACAAGTCATTCATTTCATATTTCAAAACAAGTTCATCAATTTTCATAAATCCTTGTCGCTGATGTACTTATGATCTTATTTATTGATTTATGTATTTACTTATTCACTTATCTATGTGTATTTTTATTTAATTATGTATTTATTTACATACTTATTTGTAGATAATAACGATCATTAATTCCCTCAGTTCGTCGCTCTCTTCTCCATCTTCCTCCTTCTGGGGGTGGCCGCGGCTGACCCTCGACCTGAGCCCGAACCCGGGTATGGCTATGGGGGACATGGCCATGGTGGGCGTGGGTATGGTGGGTATGGCGGCCATGGTGGGCGTGGCCATGGCGGATACGGCGGACGTGGCCACGGGCATGGTGGATACGGCTACGGGCGTTAATAAGAATGCTTTTCGCTTGCAAGGATTCCAGAGAATATGAAATATGAATATGAAATATTCAGACGTTTCAATATGCAAATTGGTTAATCAGTAATCAAAGGAAATAAACGGTGATGATTGATGAATAGTTTTTTTTGCTCCATTTCATCCTATTTCTCTTTTTTTTTTTTTTTGAAGTTTCTTCTTCGTGATGAACTTGTTATCTGTAGAAGCCAAATGAAATTGATAAATGAAAAATGAGATTTTGAGGTTTTGCATGATGAAGATTATTGATAAGTTCGTTTTATGTTCGAATATATATATATATATATATATATATATATATATATATATATATATATATATATATATATATATATATATATATATATATATAATGACCTTTGATATCCAATTCGTTCTACCTCGGAAGCTTGATGGCCGTGTGGTATAATGCGCGTCACTGCAGTCCTGAGTTCTTGTCTCCCGTGATTTGAGCCCACGAGACGACGAGCTTATTACCAACTAAAAAAATTCCCCTTCGGAAACATATATGAAAACATATTTCCCAGGTAGAGCGAATTAGATATTAAAGGACATTTATACCTTAATGCTTGTATATGAATCAGGGTGATGTGATAAAATTCATTCATGTACATATATTTATATGCAACGAAACGTAGAACGTAGTATTTTTTTTTCTTAAAACAACTGCATGAAGAAACCTCTGAACTCATTTTATTTTGTATCCTTTTCATTTTAATTTTAAAGTATTTAATCCTTTTGCATTCGAGTTATCAGGACAGACGTCACTGAGGAAATTACTGATAATACATGATAGTTTATTTATGGACAACCTTGACAGAACTTTTTTTTTTTTTTTGTAAAAGAAAACTATTGAGATGGCTTTTTGTCCGTCCGTCCGCACTTTTTCTGTCCGCCCTCAGATTTTAAAAACCACTGAGGAGGCTAGAGGGCTGCAAGTTGGTATGGTGATCATCCACCCTCCAATCATCAGACATACCAAATTGCAACCCTCTAGCCTCAGTAGTTTTGTTTTATATAAGGTTAAAGTTAACCATAATCGTGCGTCTGTCAACGCTATAGGACAGGCCACCAACGGGCCGTGGCTGAAGGCTTCATGGGCCGCGGCTCATAATAAAAACTCGATTGCGTCGAAGAAACTTCGGTGCATTTTTTACTTGTTAAAAGTATGTACAATATATCTTCATATGTCATTACGTATGAAATGACACATTTCTTCAGCACTAGTGACGAAGGAATTCCTGATTTCTGAGATGAACTGAATTGAACTGAATACAGAATTTAGGCCAGAGGCCAAGCACTGGGACCTATGAGGTCATTCAGCGCTGAAACGGAAATTGACAGTTAAAGGTTTGAATGGTGTAAGAGGAAAACCTCAAAGCAGTTGCACTATGAATCAATTGTTAGGAGAGAGTGGAAAGTAAGATGGAAGAAAGAGAACATGAAAGGAGGTACAGTAAAAGGAACGAAAGGGGTTTGCAGCTAGGGGTCGAAGGCTAGCTGCAAAGAGCCTTAAGTAATGCCTACAGTGCACCGCATGAGGTGCACTGAAGGCGCTACCCGCCTACGGAGCCTAATTTCTGAGAACGAGTTACTTTTCATAATATATCATCCACTTGGTTTTCGTTTAGGTTTAAAATTACATATTGCTTGGTACTTAGGAATATTATACGCACCTTAAAGAGTTCGATGGCGTTATTATGACGCTTATTTTATCGAAAATAAAAGTTGGTAGTTAGTTTTTAACTGTACTGACTCTCAGAGAAATGGGTTCCTAAAAACCTGCTGCTTAGATATCCTTTATGTAATTAAATACGTGTTTTTTTTTTTTACATCAGTGAGTTCCATATGAACACTATACATATAATATGCAAGCATAGACATACAACACCCACGCATATATACATATTTATGTGTGGTATGCATTATATGCATACATATATATTTATTTGTGTGTGTATATATCTGTCTATATGTATATATATGTGTGCGCGCGTGCGCGTGCGTGTGTGTGTTTGTAATCGTATCACTGACACTTACATACATATTTATATATATGTGCATGTATATATGTCTACATATATATATGTATGCATACATACATATATATACAGTATACTGTATATATATACGAGTATATATCTGTGTGTGTATGTATTTGTAATTGTATCACTAACTTTAACAATTCGAGTCTCATTCATTACGGCAAAAACTTATGACAATGTCACGAATTTATTGTTTTCCATTCACTGTATATTTTTAATGCTTTCTTCATGAATGGGCATCTTGCAATGACGAATGAGACGTGATATGAGTCCCCCTTCAACTACGTGATGCCAATAGCTATTGTTTGAATTGGTATAAAAGAGCAAATCAATTTTCGACTACATCAGTAGACTGCCTGGTTCCTCCAACCTTCAATATGATCTGCAAAGCTGTAAGTTAATATGGGTTGTATATATATGTGTATATATATATATATATATATACACACACATACATATAGACAGATAGACTGATAAATTCATGTGCATGTGAGTATTTGAATACTGTGGTTATTCTTAGCAATATTCATCCCAGAATTTTGACATTTCACCCGGGGAATTACCACTATCCACTTCCATCATCCTTGAAATATAACGATTAAGCAGCGAATACTAACTATTTTTTCCTCTAAATTTAAAACAGACTAAAAAAATCAGTATTTTATCATTTCCTTCCTTTGAAGTGAACTTATTCTTATTTTTTATTTTCTCTCAGTTCTTTGTTCTGTAATCCGTCTTCCTGCTGTTTGGGGCAGCCATTGCTACCCCCTCACCCGAACCTGAGCCTGGCCACCGGTATGGTGGGTACGGTTATGGCGGCCATGGTGGATACGGCGGTGGCCGTGGAGGATACGGCGGGGGCCACGGAGGATATGGATACGGCCGCTAGGATGCAAGATTCGTCGTAACCTGAAGAAGTTCTAGGAGCATTTCTTGCTATGTATGTCGCCGTAGATGAAATCCTTTGAGACTTTTTTTTTTATAATTCGATAAACATGACATAATTACCTTTGCTATTATGTATGTTAATTCAATGTACTTTATACCAGTAAATTTTAAATAAAGGAACTTCAATTTTCTATGTGATTTTATTTCTCTGTTTGTATTTATGTTCATTCCAATATGAAATTATCTTGGACATTATCTGTGTTAATTCAATGTATTTGAGACTGACAAATTTTCGATAAAGGAGTTGTCAGTTCTATGTAAGTTTATTTCTCTGTTTTTAGTTTTCTGTAAAAGAAAACTATTGTGCCGGCTTTGTCTGTCCATCAGCACTTCTTTGTCTGCAATTTTTCTGTCCGCCCTCAGATCTTAAAAACTACTGAGGCTAGAGGGCTGCAAATTGGGATGTTGATCATCCACCCTCCAATCATCAAACATACCAAAATGCAGCCCTCTAGCCTCAGCAGTTTTTATTTTATTCAAGGTTAAAGTTAGCCATAATCACGCTTCTGGCAACGATATAGGATAGGCCACCACCGGGCCGTGGTTAAAATTTCATGGGTCGCTGCTCATGCAACATTATACCGAGACCACCGAAAGATAGATCTAGTTTCGGTGGCCTTGATTATACTGTGGCGGCTGTACAGAAAACTCGATTGAGCCGAAGAAACTTCGGCGCATTTTTTACTTTTTTTTTTTATTTTGCTGAAAGTCAGTCCATGAACATTATCTTTCAGGAAAAATTTGTCACTGAGTTATTGAATTATTGTAGGGGGCGGGGTTTGTGATAAATACCATGTTGCTACGAGGGATAAACATGGAACCCTTTTATACACAAACGAAAACTATATAATATTTTGAAAAAATAGTGAAACATGTTTCTGTAAAAGTAAGTGTAATGGTGTTTGAAGGAAAGAATAGAGAGAGAGAGAGAGAGAGAGAGAGAGAGAGAGAGAGGAGAGAGAGAGAGAGAGAGAGAGAGAGAGAGAGAGAGAGAGAGAGAGAGACTGGAAGTAGTAATAAATGAGGAAACATGGAAACATGCTAAAATATATTCCTGATGTTCATGCTTAATTCATACCTCTCTCATTCATATATATATATATATATATATATATATATATATATATATATATATATATATATGTATATATATATGTATATTTATATGGATATGTATATATACTGTATATACATACCTATATATACATATACAGTATATATGTATATATATGTATATATATACATATATATGTATATTATACATATATATATATAAATATATATATATATATATATATATATATATATATATATGTATATATATATATATATATATATATATATATATATATATATATATATATATATATATATATATATATATATATATATATATATATATATATACCTGCAGCGTTTAAAAGATGATGAGTCCGTAGGAAAGAGAGAGAGAGCGAGAAAATTGACCCTGTAGTAAACTTCTTATTGGCTATAACCAATTACATCTTGCATAACAGTTAATATCCATCACATATCACACAGTTATTTTGATCGTTCAGGTGGCAGTTTCACCAATTAGTCTTCAGAAGTTCTCATGGTCCTGTCAGAATGATTTTGACAATTGGTATGGCCACTTCTCGACCGAATATTTATTTTGTAAGACTAGAAGCAACCGAGACGAGGTCTTTTTAGTTTTCTGTAACAGAAAACTATTGGGCCGGCTTTGTCTTTCCGTCCGCACTTTTTCTGTCCGCACTTTATTCTGTCCACACTTTTTTCTGTCCGCACTTTGTTCTGTCTGCACTTTCTCTGTCCGCACTTTGTTCTGTCTGCACTTTTTCTACCCACACATTTTTCTGTCCGCACTTTATTCTGTCTGCACTTTTTCTGTCCACACTTTATTCTGTCCTCACTTTTTCTGTCCGCCCTCAGATCTTAAAAACTACTGAGGCTAGAGGGCTGCAAAATGATACGTTGATCATCCACCCTCCAATCATCAAACACACCAAATTGCAGCCCTCTAGCCTCAATAGTTTTATTTTATTTAAGGTTAAAGTTAGCCATAATCGTGCATCTGGCAACGAATACGTCAGGCCACCACTGGGCAGTGGTTAAAGTTTCATATGGCGCAGCCCGTACAGCATTATACCGAGACCGCCGAAAGATAGACCTGTTTTCAGTTGCCTTGATTATACGATGCACAGAAAACTCACTTTTTACTTGTTTTTATTTGACTAAACATTAACAAAACAAAGATGATTTTATATTCTAAAAAAGTAGCAATAATAATTATTGCTTAGTCTCATATAAACATTTCAAGGATAAGTCGTAAACATTATAATTACGGATTCAGTAAAAATAAGAAATTCTCTCCCAATGAACAATACAAAATACTCCTTCGCAAATCTATTGCAAATTCATTTCTTTTTCTCTCTGCACTTTCAATCTTTTTGCAAAGCCTTTCTATCATCGTTTTTTAAAAACATTTCAATGACTTTTGACGAAAAAGTCGAAATGAATCACTTTTAGTTTGCGTGACACCTATAACCCATTGTTCAGATTAGTATAAATGCGAAATAAAACGACCGATTGGATCATTCACTCAGCAGACTTCAACATGTTCTACAAACTTGTAAGTTTTAGTTAAGTTTTGTACGGACAGAGTATTAGAAGCTCGTGAATAGACATATGGTAAAATATCGATTGTATATGTCTGCAGATGTGGTTGAAACATGTACAGTATGCTTGTATGTAAGCTCATGGTTACATATGTACATTCACATATGCACACACACATGCACGCACACACGCATATTATATATGTATATACTGTATATGTTTGCCTGAGGAGAGAGGCAGTTTGGTCTCTGAAATATAGCCTTTATTTTCCAAATTTTGGCGTTTTTATGGGCTCCTTATATTTGATATATATAATATATATATATATATATATATATATATGTATGTATATATATGTATATATATACATACATACATATATTTATATAGTACATATATATGCATATGTATGTATACGCGATTTTATATATATACATATATACATATATATATATATATATATATATATATATATATATATACATAAACAAATACACGCTTGAATTCTAAAGATCCTAATTTTAGACTTGCAACAGTAATATATTAACATTTTTCACATCTCATTAGCTCTACACAACTCTAGGAAAAAGCTATTTTTCATAACAACAAATAAATTTCTCTCATTTTCCTTCATTCATAAAAAAAATCATATAAAATATAATAAATTAAATCTTAAAATTGATTATAGCTTATTCACTGAACGATGTTCCTATCCACAGTTCGTCGCCTTATTCTCCATCTTCCTCCTCCTTGGATCCTCCCTGGGAAACCCTTCGCCCGATCCCGAACCTGGCTACGGCTACGGCGGGCGTGGGCGTGGTGGCCACGGAGGATATGGGTACGGCGGACACGGGCGTGGGCGGGGTGGCCATGGGTACGGATATGGCCGATAAATCCTACGAAGGAATTCCTCAAAGGAGCCTGAAACTCTCTGAAGACTAATTCTTCTTTTTAAAGAATTGTAATTTCTTATATTTTTAGTTGTTTATGTAAATCAATTTTCTTAATCTTTTTTTTTTTATTAAATTTCCTTTGTTATTTCTTATGAAGTTTTACTTTGATGAACTAATTTGTCTTCAGACTTGGAGTAATTAAATGGCAAAAATATAAACCAGTTGTTTTTCTCTTCCCATTACAATTTGTCCGTCCGCACTTTTTCTGTCCGCCCTCGGATCTTAAAAACTACTGAGGCTAGAGGGCTGCAAATTGGCATGTTGATCATCCACCCTCCAATCATCAAACTTACCAAATTGCAGCCCTCTAGCCTCAGTAGTTTTTATTTTATTTAAGGTTGAAGTTAGCCATGATCGTGCGTCGGCATAGTTATAGGTGCCAACAACACTGGCCACCACCGGGCCGTTGCTGAAAGTTTCATGGGCCGCGGCTGAGAGTTCAAGGGTCGTGGCTGAGGGTTTCATACAGCACTATACGCTGTACAGAAAACTTCGGCGCAATTTTTACTTGTTTCTAGCATAAATAAAAAGCATGCCTCTAGTAGAATTCACCGCGCTGTAAAAATATAAAAATGAACAAATGATATTAATTACTGAGAAAAACAAAAATCTATTAATATAAAAATTAGTAGAGAACATATAATTTTGCTTGTTTATCTCAACCAACTTTAATTTCTAAGAGCCGAGGTTTTATTACCTGTTCTTTTTTTGGGCAAGAGTTTCGAAAGTGGGTCCCATGACACCCGTAATCATGGTCCTCACCAGTGGTTAATTGGTGGGCTGCTCGGACCTCTTTATTATAGACCATTTAGTTTAGGTTAATACAAGTCGGGCGACATATATATATATATATATATATATATATATATATATATATATATATATATATATATATATATATATATACATATATATTTATATAATACATGTATAAATAATATATTTAAAAGCAGAATTAAAAATCAACAAACGATACTGGGCTTTAATCCAATCTTTATTTTAGGTTCCAGAGTCCTAGAGCTTCAAGTAAACCTAAATATTTTAGGGAAAACTTTCGAAAAATGTTGGGGTTCTTGTTCCGTCGTGGTAACACTGTACACATAAATGAAAACATTGCAAAAAAACGAAAGCAAACCAAGGTCTGACTGCCAGGAAAGAATGATTTTTCCCGTGTGATCAAAGATTCCGGGGCCGGTGTCAGAACAAAATATTAGTTGAAAGCATGCGACGATTATTTTGTAAATCCATACAGCGCCTGTCCATTGAACAATTCAGTAACAACTGTCATAATCAAGACTGAAATTTGCAAAACTGGAGGAAGGGGAAAAGATAGCCAGAATACCAAGCACGAGATACAAACCCCTAAAAACATATTGCTCAACGAGAACCAATTTTTTCCCATTGCAAAATCCACACCACATTTTGTAATTCGCCTTTGAAAGTAAACCAGCTGTGGCCATTTTGTACATATAAATAGTTGGCACAGAAAGAGAGGTATCATAACTCCCTCGATCGAGTCTTCAACATGTTCTCCAAAATCGTGAGTTCGGAGGAAGAAGAAGTAGAAGAAATTCAGACTCATGAGAACAGAGTTTTGTGATTTATAAAAAAAAAAGCTGAGCTTCAGTTCTTGAATTTTGTTATATTAGGGAATTCAGACTCATGAGAACAAAGTTTTGTGATTTATAAAAAAAAAGCTGAGCTTCAGTTTTTGAATTTGTTATATTAGAAAGATATCTCGTAATGCTTTGAATGAATTTTTTTAATATTTTTTGTAATTGCCATTGCCACAATTGCTAAATATTATTTTTGATTCATTTCATTGGATGAATTTGATGAATATCTCATAATGAATTTAATGATTATTTTGCTTTGTTTCTTACAATTCCCCTTGCCTTAATTCCCAAATATTTTTGTTCATATTAATTTTATTATTTTATTATAGAGTAATCAAGTGTTATATTTTTTCATGTACTTTAAAAAAAACTGGAAATGAAATCATTTAGATTAAGAGTCATCTTTATCATCACCATATTTTTTTCGTATTTTTTTATAATTCCTAAATCTTGTTTTTTATGAATTTTATTATTTTATTACAAAGTAATTGAGCGTCATATTTTTTCATGTGCTTTAAAAAAAAAACGACTGGGAATGAAATAATTTAGATTAAGTATCATCTTTATCATCACCATAATTTTTATTTTTTTATTTTTTCCATAATTTTTTCATAATTTTTTATATTTCTCTGATAAATAAATTTTCCACATTTTTTTTCCAGCTCATCGCCCTATTCTCCATCTTCTCTCTCCTTCTTGGAGCTACGGCTGCCCCAGTGCCCGAACCCGGGTATGGTGGGTATGGTAATGGTGGATACGGCCATGGTGGCTTCGGTGGCTTCGGTGGCTTCGGTGGCTTCGGTGGCTCCGGTGGCTTCGGTGGCTTCGGTGGCTACGGTGGCTTCGGTGGCTACGGTCACCGTAGTCACGGGTATGGTGGATATGGTTACCATGGCTGATTCAGACGCCGAGAAGCTTAGCGATTTATATACTTAATATCTGCGAATTAATTTGGAGCCAAAATCAAAGAATAAAGGGAATAAATTAAAATGAGTTGTTTGATTTTTAGTCCACATAATTTTTTTTTTTTTTGTTTTCTGTAAAGGAAAACTATTGAGATAACTTTTCCTGTCCGCCTTCAGATCTTAAAAACTACTGGGGCTAGAGTGCTGCAAATTGGTATGCTGATCATCCATCGCCCAGTCATCAAACATACCAAATTGCAGCCCTCTAACCTCAGTAGTTTTTATTTTATCTAAGGTTAAATTTAGCCATGATCACCGTTACAGGTGCCAACAACACAAGCCTCCACCGGGCTTCATGGGACGCGGCTGAGAGTTTCATGGGCTGTGGCTGAGAGTTTCACACAGCATTATACGCTGGGCAGAAAACTTGATTGCACCGAAGAAACTTCGGCGGATTTTTCACTTGTTTTGTCTGGCGATCGCAACCAGCAGATTATTTATTTTTTCTCAAGTTGTTTGACTTCTGGAAAGCATTCTGAATCCAGAACGCAGATGATTAAAGACAAATACCTTGTAAGTTGGTAATAACTCACGATAATAAGAAAAGACTTATAATTCGTATAGTTTTTCACGAATTGGATTTTAAAGTACACTAATTTATAAAACCTTACCGAACAGTTAATTCCAGACGCTTTGTCAATGCACGAATAATATTTCCTGTACTTCAGACGATATCATCATATCTTGTTTTTATTTCTCTTTTATTTACTTTTGGCTTCATAAAGGTAAATAACACTGTGACTAATGTTGATAATATCCTACAATTTATCACTGTATGAATAATATTTCTGTACTTCATTCTGCATCCAAATGCAGGCATAAATTTTGGTAGGAAATCAAACAATATCATCATCTCTTGGTTTTTTTATTTTTTATTTACTATTCTTTATTTATTTTTGATTTCATATAGTTAAATAACACTGACTGATATTAAGAATATCCTGTACTGAATTTCCCATTCCCTAAGTGAAGCCTTCAACGTCCAAAACAGCCATGGCCGTACCCGTATCCTCTGTATCCGTTGCCATATCCTTCGTGGCCGTATCCTTCGTGGCCGTATCCGCCATGGCCATGACCTGGCTCGGGCAATGGACCGGCTATGACACCAGCAAGGAGAGGAATGACGGAGAAGAAGGCAGTTATCTGAAATAATAATAATAATAATAATAATAATAATAATAATAATAATAATAATAATAATAATAATAACAGTAATAATAATAACAATATAATAATAAGGAAGAAGACCCTCTTTTAAGCAAGTTTTGTTGAATAATATTGAGAAAACTCAGTGTCCAATCAATTCGCATAATGCAGCCATATTATTCAACATAATAATAATAATAATAATAATAATAATATATATAATAATAATATAATAATAATAATAATAATAATAATAATAATAATAATAATAATAATAATAATAATAATAATAATAATTCAGTTTCTATATCCGCAATACTTTAATATATATATATATATATATATATATATATATATATATATATATATATATATATACATAAATGTATATATATATGTACACACACACACATATATATATATATATATATATATATATATATATACTCGTATATATATATATATATATATATATATATATATATATATATATATATATATAGAAATCATCAACACACAATCACGTGTGGAACAGAAATAAATTTCTGACTCACGTCAGGATCGAACCCAGGTCTCTCAGGTGGAAAGCAAGGGCGTTACCCACTGGGCCATACAAGTCTTGTATGGCCCAGTGGGTAACGCCCTTGCTTTCCACCTGAGAGACCTGGGTTCGATCCTGACGTGAGTCAGAAATATATATATATATATATATATATATATATATATATATATTCAAGCATAGATATATAAAACGCACATATAAGTCAAAGATTTTAAAGTCTTAGGACAAGCAAAGAGTGAGGAGGAATACACCAATTTTGAACCTACAATGACAAAACTATCTGTTCCCACACCGAAGGACCAGTCGTCATCAACACGGTAGTTCGTTCCCTCATGTTTATCATATTTCCTTTTCGCCTTTATTCACCTTTGATTTTAGTCACACTTTTACTTCCGCCGTGTGTAGGTGTCCTGTGTTTCCGCGGTGTCATTGTGTTGTTCTTATATGTATATATATATATATATATATATATATATATATATATATATATATATATATATATATATATATATATATATATATATATGTATCATTTCGAACTATAGTGTTAAATAGCTCACGATTCTGGAGAACGCGGTGAAGATACGGTTGCCAGCTGTATGATGCCTCTACTAAGCTCGCTGCCAACTACTTCCACGCACAAGAAAAGATGGACAGATGGCTCCCTTAGCCAGACGATTGCTTCGTAATAATTCCAAGGCCTAGTAAAATGTGAGTGTTCGCTCATCCTTATACAGATCGTACTGTTTTGCTGCTTGTGGTTATTTATGATTATTGGAATGTATGTTTTTCTGCTGAATTATTCAGGTGTCTTTTAGGTCATTCGTCAACTTTATTTGTCTAGAAAAATTCCTTAAAATATTTCATTATAGGAATTTTGTTTAGTTTTGAGCTCAGTATTCCATTGCGAAGATATCTAAGGTATTACTTTTCTCCGAAAATCCACATTCTGTAGTCATCCATCTTAATATTTCGCACGATTGTTTTAGAACAAAATTAACTACATTATTGCAATGTAGAAATATATTTAAAATATCAGTAAAATTCAATTATTCTGGACGTTGATTCTGAATGCGCATCAATGAACAATTCGCTACGCTATTCACAAGGTCGTGATTAAAATGTTGTCAATTAAAAATCAGCCGTGATATCAGTAAATTGTATTATTTGTAAGATATAAAAAGAAAAACTTTTGAACACTTGAACCGTCTTATGCGAAAATGTTTAGATTTTTTAGATCTTGGCAAGATCAGCGAACCCAACATCTCCATGTCAAGAACAGAGAACCCAATGATCCCCATGTAAAGAATGGCCAACCCTTTCCAGTCCGAACTCAATTCCACATGAGGGCTAGTACTGAACATGGCAAAAACAGTGAATCATCTACATTGTTTCGCCTTGTTTAGTTACTAGCCCCTGGGGTGTCAAATGTATTTCGCCTTGTTTTGTACTAGCCCCTGGGCGATCAAATATCTGGTACCGAAGTGTTCATGTCTAGAACAGCGACCCCGATATAGGACAGGCCAACACTGAGCCGTTGTTAAAGTTTCAGGAGCCGCTGCTCATTATGCCGAGACAACCGAAAGATAGATCTTCTGCAGTGCATTTGAAAGACTTCCGGACAGCAAATTCCTGGGATGTATGCTGGCATTGCACCAGACCGGTTCTTTTGCCATGCCCTTAGGTTAGATTAGGTTAGGTTAGGTAAGATTAGTACCTCTAGTGTAATGTAGCTTAGGTTAGGTTAGGTTACTGATTTGAGAGTAATTTGGGTGTTGGGAAACATAATGAGATTATTTTCAAGAAAATTCTATGGTTAGTTTTTAAGATATGGCGTCACGCTTTTTTCAGGAAAGGTCCTGGTACTCGGTTACGTCATGGGAAAATGCTTCCCGGTTAGGTTAGGATTATTTAGGTTTGTGAAGTTCTCAGTATCAGGTTTTAGAAGAAATGTCTGTATGTGTGTGTGTGTGTGTGTGTGAGAGAGAGAGAAAGAGAGAGAGAGAAAAGGATCTTTAATCGTAACGTAAAGTCGGCCCCTCACCCCCAACCCCCTAAGAATCCCCCGAAGGTCATTGAAAAATGAACGGTTATGATGACCTATTTCAGTCTGAATCTGTAATACACACACACACACACACACACACACATATATATGTAATTCTAATAGCCACAATGCCCTCTTAACTTCTCGAATTCTACACACATATATATGTTTATATGTATATTTATACGTATATACACAAACCTCCCACTGCAGACACCGCGGTAACTGATCATGATACAGAGCCAGTGATTTTTCATTGCCCTGGGGGAGGCGCGAACTCATGACATCTGAGTGGCATGCCAAGACACTAACCACTATACCAGCGACCAGCTAATAGCTCTCTTTTGAACTACGGAAGAATAAGTATATTCGATAATTCTATTTTTCCTTCTTAGGCACTGATAAAGAAAACACGAGTAATTAGAAGAATTCTTTATTTTTCATTCATGACTTATTCTCTCATGATTTACAAGCTCAAATCAGATGTTGAACTGAATTGAATTGAACATAGAATTTAGGCCAGAGGCCAAGCACTGCGACCTATGAGGTCATTCAGCGCTGAATCAGTTGCTGAAGACTTTGACAGAACTTCTGTAAACCATTCATCTGACCATCTGGCTAAAAAATTAAAGGAACAAACATAGCAGTCCCACTTTGTGGTGCACTGTAGGCATTACTTAAGGTTCTTTGCAGCGTCCCTTCGGCCCCTAGCTGCAACCCCCTTTCGTTCCTTTTACTGTACCTCCTTTCATATTCTCTTTCTTCCATCTTACTTTCCTCAGCCCTCTCCTAACAATTGGTTCATAGTGCAACTGCTTGAGGTTTCCCTCCTGTCACACCTCTCAAACCTTTTACTGTCAATTTCCGTTTCAGCGCTGAATGACCTCATAGGTCCCAGTGCTTGGCCTTTGGCCTAAATTCTATATTCAGTTCAGTTCAATTGATTGCCTTTGAAGACAGACAGTGTGATACAATTCAGTTCAGTTCAATGCAGTTTAATTCAACGGGTTGCCTTTGAAGACAGACAGTGTGATGCAATTCAGTTCAGTTCAATGCAGTTTAATTCAAATGGCTGCCTTTAAAGACAGACAGTGTGATGCAATTCAGTTCAGTTCAATGCAGTTTAATTCAATTGGTTGCCTTTGAAGAGAGACAGTGTGATACAATTCAGTTCAATTCAATGCAGTTTAATTCAAATGGCTGCCTTTAAAGACAGACAGTGTGATGCAATTCAGTTCAGTTCAATGCAGTTTAATTCAACTGGTTGCCTTTGAAAACAGTGTGAAGTCATCGTAAGATGCAAAAAATATGAATATCATACTTCGGCTATAACTGCCTGGATTGTATCCCTGACTCGGTACAAGTTATATTATAACTTTTAAATTTGAAATTATATAAAACACTAAACAAAAACTTAAGAATAATTTGATACATTTATCACGTAAGTAATCTCATTAGGTCGAGGTTTTCCTACATAGGTGGGACACCTATATTTGCCGTATCCTCTGCAGCGTCCTTTGCCACGCCCACCACGCCCACCGCGGCCGCGCCCACGCCCACGACCCCTGCGGAATCTATCCACCGGGTCTGCTTCAGGAAGTGGTTCAGCCATGGCTACGGTTAAAAGCAGAGAGACAGAGAGCGCGATTGCAAACTGAAAATGAAGAGTCAGTTTACTGTCTCTCTCTCTCTCTCTCTCTCTCTCTCTCTCTCTCTCTCTCTCTCTCTCTCTCTCTCTCTCTATATATATATATATATATATTTATATATATATATATATATATATATATATATATATATATATATACAGTATATATGTGTGTGTGTATGTGTGTGTGTGTGTGTGTGTGTGTGTGTGTAGTGAGAGAGAGAGAGAGAGAGAGAGAGAGAGAGAGAGAGAGAGAGAGAGAGAGAGAGAGAGAGAGAGATATGTATATATATAAATACACACATATATATGTATATGTATATATATATATATATATATATATATATATATATATATATATATATATATATATATATATATATAGAGAGAGAGAGAGAGAGAGAGAGAGGAGAGAGAGAGAGAGAGAGAGAGAGAGAGAGAGAGAGATATGCATATATATATATATACATATATATATATATATATATATATATATATATATATATATAAATACGCACACACACACATATATAATATATATATATATAAATACACACACACATATATATATATGTATATGTATAGATACATATATGTATAGAGAAGAGAGAGAGAGAGAGGTTCATATATATACATATACATATACATACGTATATATACACACACACACATATATATATAATCCAATTATCTTTGCTTTCAAAAGTCATATGAAATAGAATATTGACATATTTAGTATACGACGTAGCATTCTTTCTCGAAAAACAAATAGATGCTCAGAATTTGCAGTTTCGTGAAATTATCGTTCGTAGTAAAGGTTTTATTTAGCTAAAATGGTACTTAAGTAAAAGAATTGTGCGTAACAGTTATTATTATTATTATTATTATTATTATTATTATTATTATTATTATTATTATTATTATTATTATTATTATTATTATTATTATTATTATTCAGAGGATGAAACCTATTCATATGGAACAAGCCCACCACTGGGGCCATTCGCATGAAATTCAAGATTCCGAAGAATATGGTCTTCATTAGGGAGAAGTAAGAGCAGATAAATGGAAAACGAAAAAAAAAATTAATAAATTAACAAATAGATAAAAATGTATTGAAGTGCAAATAGTTAAGGAACCATTAAAAGATTCGATCCACTTAGAAAGATTTCAAAACCAAACACATTGACGCAGTTGTGTTTGGTGCACTAGTCTTTATGCAGCAGGAAATGGAATCTTTGGTAACTAAGAATTTGTGGCGAATTCCTAAGAAAATTTCCTAAAATATAAAATCTCTTTACGTTTTGAGCAACTGATAAAAATGACTGTTTTGAATATCTGATAGATGGAAAATACCACAATGAAAAAAAAAAATTAAACCTTCTTACGAGCTTCATTTTAATCGGGGTCTTCCAAAAGTTAAATTTCGAATGACTGCGAGACGACCCACCTGTCTATTTATACTGTCTTCCTGAACAACTTCCGCGAGTAAAAGCCTTAGAACGGACAATCTTTTAGTCTGTCGAAATCATTGTAACTCTTCTGTCATCTGTGTATTCTCAATTCTGGTACTTATTTTCAGCTTTGTAAGTCATTGAAAGCATTAATTATGATATTTTTTTTAATATTCATTGACCCCTTTCGTTGTTCGATGTCGCGACCTGAAGTACAACGCGTCTATTTGGTAGCAAGTCTTAATAAATAAACTCAGGCGTAAACAATTCGTACCTTAAAAGAAAATCGCGAGGAAAAATTACTTGGCGAGAATGGTCATGCTTTTAGCCTTTACCACTCGGAGGTTTCCAGAAACATAATTGGTGCTCGCTATACACTTTAACTTCCGCTACTTATGAAGATTGGTTTCGTTTATCATATGACGAGAATGGTCGCGCTTTTAGCCTTTACCACTCGGAGGTTTCCAAAAACATAATTGGTGCTCGCTATACACTTTAACTTCCGCTACTTAGGAATATTGGTTTCGTTTATCATATAACGAGAGTGGTCGTGCTTTTAGCCTTTACCACTCGGAGTTTCCTAAAACATAATTGGTGATTTGTTATACTCTTTAACTTCCGCTGCTTAAGAAGATTAGTTTCGCATATCATATTCTCTGAGTGCTTCTAACTTCATTAAGATTGCCTAGATTGATTCAGATTGCCTAAATGATTGCCTAAATATTGCGCAAATGCTTATTCTTTGACCATATGGTGGGTGCAATGTCTTATAAGCAATGGACTTGTCTCAATAAGAAGCCTTTGGCAAATGTAAACATTTGAATGCCAGTCATTCTGACAGCATCTTCGGATAATTTTTTATATTTAAAGATTACAAGGAGAGAAATAGTCTTTGTTAACTATATTGATGATATTTACAGTATATATGTGTGTTGTAAATATATACACATACATATATATACATATATATATGCATGTATGTATATGTGTGTAATATATATGTATATATGTATGTATATAAGTATGTATGTATGTAAGTATATATTACACACATTCATGCATAAATTCACAGGCGTGTTTACACGCGAGTTTGCGAGAGCACTTACGAATTCAGAAAGCATGCAAGCAGTCAGTCGAATAAAGGAAACTGCAGTATCATACTTAAAATGCCTTGAATGCAATGCTAATATCGATCACCTGTCGGAACAAATAAATCTGGCACAGATTTGCATGTAAAGGTTAATGACATACTTTCTCCCAGAATACTGTACTAAGTTTTCACGACTTCTCTGTAATATTTTAGTTTTCTGTAAAAGAAAAGAAAACAATTGAGATGGCTATTTGTCTGTCCGTCCGCACTTTTCTGTCCGCCCTCAGATCTTAAAAACTACTGAGGCTAGAGGGCTGCAAATTAGTATATTGGTCGTCCACCCTACAGTCATCAACCATACCAAATTGCAGCCCTCTATCCTCAGTAGTTTTTATTTTATTTAAGGTTAAAGTTAGCCATAATCGTACGTCTGGCACCGTTATAGGCACCAACAACGCATGCCACCATCGGGCCCTGGCTGAAATTTTCATGGGCCACGGCTAATATTTTCATGGGCAGTGGCTGAAAGTTTCATACAACATTATATGCTGTACAGGAAACTCGATTGCGCCGAAGAAACTTCGGCGCATTTCTTACTTGTTTTTTTATTTTGGTAGCTTCTGAAAAAGGGTAAAATAGTTACCCTTCCACAGTTTATCGCCATCTGCTCTACAGTAGAATCGATTTCTGAAATAATTTGTATAGTTTTTGCTCGTTAGTAGAATCACGAAATAGTTTGTATAGTTTTAATGCTATTCATATAGTTTTATTTTGAATCTATATCTGCAATAGTCTGCATATTTTTAATGCTATTGATGTCGTTTTATTTTTGTCGTTTCCAGAATATATTTGCTTCTAATACTTGAAGCTAAAAATGAACATGTGAGAATCCTGTATTTTAACAATAACGTTACGAGAGATAAGATAAAGAGATTAAATGTTTTTTATATAATTTACAAAGATCATCTTCAACACCTTATGCTGTAGCAATAGCATGTCCGTTCTTATACGAAAAATTCATATGTATTAAAAAATATATGTACTGTATGTATATATATTTTTGTTAGAAATAATCAACACACAATCACGTGTGGAACAGAAATACATTTCTGACTCACATCAGGATCGAGCCCAGGTCTTTCAATTGAAAGACGAGACCGCTGCCAACCAAGCCACACAATTCATAAAGAAGTTGGAACCTGCGTACCGCTGTACCTAAGGCTTTACCTGGGCAGCTCTTGTCTTTCAATTGAAAAACCTGGGTTCGATCCCGATGTTAGTCAGAAATTTTTATATATGTTTGTGTGTGTATACATATATATATATATATACACATATAAAATATATTTATATATATACATTATATATATATATATAAATATATATATATATACAGTATATATATACAGTATATATATACATACACATATATATATATATATATATATATATATATTTATATATATATATATATATATATATATATATATATTATATATATATATATATATATATATATATATATATATATATTATATATATATATATATATATATATATATATATATATAATGTCTTTATCTGTGCGTGCGAAGGGCGTATGTACGCCCGTGTATGTAAAAGAAAGAAAGAGAGAGAAGGAATAAACTGTGTGGTAAATTTGTAAATTGTCCATTTTATCTTATTAGTTATAGTAGATCAAATTCAACTGTCCCAAGATTTTAGTAACTTTAACGAGTCTGGGAATGGAGGCAAAGTTTTTCATTTTTTTTTCAAGTGTTAAATACAGTGCTGAAACGAACGAACACACACACACACACACACACACACTATATATATATATATACATATATATATATGTATATATATATATATATATATATATATATATAATATATATATATATATATATATATATAGTGTACATATATATATACACTATATATATTATATATATAATATATATAACTATATATATATGTTTATATATGTATATAATTTATATAGCCTATATATGTATATATGTATGTGTCTATATATATACATATATGTATATATATATATATATATATATATATATATATATATATATATATATATACATACATATATATATATAAAATATGAATTCGTGATGGAAACTAGTATGAAATGAAAGCCTCTTTAGAGAAACATTACTTTATTGACTAATATTTTATTTGTCGGGACTTTCATTTCAATTCAAATTTGATTGGACGATCAACGTGGGCCTGTGTGAAACTGTTAGATAATGTTAACTATTTCTCTCTCTCTCTCTCTGTCACATACACACACACACACACACACACACACATATCCATACATATGTGTATCAATTACAGTTTAGCAGTTGCGCATGTTTGTTAGGGAGGCGGGCCTCCTCAATGAATTTTAATTTGTACACATATGCAATGTGCGTATGTATAGATAGATTATGTGAATAGATATGAGTATACAGTACATATATATATGTATATATAATTTATATATAAATATATATGTATATGTAATTTTATATATATATACATATATATATATATAAATATATACATATATATACAGCATATATACATAATGTATATTTTTATATATGCATATATTTATGTTTAGATATTTATCATATGAAACTACTTTTAAAGTTATATATATATATATATATATATATATATATATATATATATATATATATAAAATATATATTATTTATTTTTTTGTTTTTTGTTTCCTTTCTTTAATTTGTTACGGCGTCAGTAACCTAGGTGTTGTGACGCCAGTTTTAGTGGCCATAATCAATCCATTAATAAGGGTTACTGAAAATACAAAAATCGTGTGGTATTTCATTTTATTGCAAGCAATTTTCAAGAGACGTGAGTTACAAAGATCGGTAGTGCTTGAATACATGTAGTTTAGCCTTAGGTTCGTTTTGAATATGATACAATGAATCAAGAGTAAAATAAAAAGAAAGTTGATAAAAGACAAAACAAACAATTTCATCTTAATAAATGAAGTCATTTATCAAAGATTAGCGAGAAAATGGAATGGCTTCCCTGTATAACATAGTACTTGAATAGCCATGGAATTGTTTTAAGTTGAAGGGTTCGTAATTTTGACCTTTACAATCCAGATATTCTTTTACAGCAAATTCAAAATATAATATCAATTAAAAAATTAGGTATTTAAATAAATTTTCACAAGCTAAAGGAAAGGGAATTTAGCTATTAAATTTACAGCCCAGTGATTTTTTTACATTAAACTTCAAATTTCACTATAATAAGAAAAATACATTTAGATAAATTTTCTCAGGCCAAAGAAAGGAAAGGAACTCATAAACAGTATCCTTAATCTCATTACGATGGTGAATAACTTAATGCCATAAATAACGTGATTCGGTCATTGACACGGCCATAATTCTGAAACTTACAACCCAGTGATTCTTACAACAAACTTGAAAATGTTATTTTGATAAAAAAAAAAATTACACTTAGGACCAATTTTTCTCAGGCCAAAGGAAAGGTAAAGGAACACGTCACCAGAATCCTTATTCATATAAACCATGGTGAGTAACTTAATGCCATAAAAAAAGACTTGGTTATTTCGGCCGTTGAAAAGCAACCGAATCACTTCCCGTAGCCTCTACGTTGGCCCTTCCCGTGTCCTCCGCCACCGCCGCCACGCCCCTTGCCGTGCCCTCTGCCGCCTCCGCCGCCGTGCCCTCTGCTACGGCCGCCGGGGATGGGATCAGGGTCGGGGACTGGCTCAGCCATGACCATGGAGATGAAGAGGAAGATGGAGAACACGATGGCGAACTGAAAGGATGGAAATGAATGGGTTCGTGTAAAGCGTTTTATTGAAGTGATTGTTCATTAGACATTAAAATTAATGTTATTATTATTATATTATTGAAGAGGATGGCTGTATTCTGCGAATTTATCTTATACGGGAGAATACAGCCATTCTTTTCCATAAGACCAGCCTGAAAGAGGGTCTGCTCCCCTCATATTATTATTATTATTATTATTATTATTATTATTATTATTATTATTATTATTATTTCTTTCAATAAGACCTGCCTGAAAGAGGGTCTGCTCCCCTCACATATTATTATTATTATTATTATTATTATTATTATTATTATTATTATTATTATTATTATTATTAACTAAAACAGAAATTCTATGTACATTCAAGTAATATATCATACATGAAAGCCATTCCATTTTCTTGCTAATCTTTGATAATATGACTATCTATTATGGTTATATTATTGTCATGCCTTTTATCAACTTTATTTTTCTCTTGATTTTCTGTATCATAATGAAGGTTAATGGGTGATATTTGCAAGTGTCTGAACGCAAGCCTAATCGGTAAGCAGGGTAAAGAAATGATCCCAAAAATAGATTATTAATTTTTATGCGAAGATTGTAGCTTAGAATATATGTCCCTACGGCAAGATTAGTTGGGCTAAATATCTTTCATCAGATTGAGGCAGTTAGCCTTGATAAATGTTATGTGTTCTATATGTAGATTTCAGACTGATGTGGTAATTGTGTCTAGATGGACGAAAGTGGCTTATTAGGAACGCATGTAAAACTCAGGGAATGTTTCTTTTAATGTATATATATAAATGTATATGTATATATATGTATATATATATATGTATATGAGTATATATATACATATATATGTATGTACATTTATGTACATATAAATAATATGTATGTGTGTATATATATATATATGTATATATAATGTATATTATATTATATATAATATATATAATATATATATATATATTATATACATACATATATATGTATATATAATATATATATATATATATATGAGTATATGTATATATATGTATACATATATAAATTACATATATATATACATGTATATACACATATAAATTACATATATACATATATATATATATATATATATATATATACATATTTACATATATACATATATAAATTACGTATATACATATATACAGCATATAAATGTGCATGTATGTATACTTATTCTACTTAGGACCTATATATGAATAGGCTTCGTCTACTGAAATATTCGCTCGATACCAACACAGACAATATTATCATACAACCATAAAAAAAACTTAAAAAAAACCATTATACTTACAAGTTTCATCTTGCTTGCGATTTCTTCGGAGTCGAGATTCGAATGACACAAACCGCCACCGACCCACTATTATATCCGGAGCCGACAACGGTGTCTGGTCAACAACTTGAGTGTGAAGGACAAGATTATAATTTGCGATCGATTCTAGTGATTGGCCGAGTCATTCCGTTCATTACGCAACGCGCGTATTTTGATTTCGGCGAGAGTATTTACCGTTGCACTCTTTAACAAGTGACGGTGGCCTTGCGTTTCTTTGCGCTTCGTGGGCGAATATCACCTTTTTCTTTTCGTTGGTTTAGCAGGTGTGATCTGTATCTATCTATCTATCTGTATATGACTGTGAAATATTTTCTGTTATAACAGAATTCCGTCTAATAAAATGGTGCCCATAAAAAAGCCAATAGGTAGAAAGTTCATGCTACATTTCAGAGACCAAAGTGTCTCCCTCTACAGGCAAGTATATATACTTGCCTGCAGAGGGAGACAATTGGTCTCTGAAATATAGCATTAACTTTCTACTTTTTAAACGTTTTTATGGGGTCCTTTTATTATACAGGTAGCGCTTCACGGGTGCACTGTAGGCAATTTACTTGAGGTTCTTTCCAGCGTCCCTTCTATGGCCCTAGCTGTAACTCCTTTCATTCCTTTTACTGTACCTCCATTCATATTATCTTTCTTCCCTCTTACTGTCCAACCCCTCCTAACAATTATTTCATGGTGCAACTGCGAGGTTTGTTACACCTTTCAAACCTACTTACTCTCAATAACCTTTCCAGCGCTGAATGACCTCACAATTCCCAGTGATTGGCCCTAGGCCTAACCCTATATTCCATTCCAGTAGATAGATAAATGAAATGACAAAATATACAAGAGAGAGAGAGAGAGAGAGAGAGAGAGAGAGAGAGAGAGAGAGAGAGAGAGAGGAGAGAGAGAGAGAGAGAGAGAGAGAGAATTGAAACCATGAATATTTCTTCATAAAATCACGCGATGCATAGAACTGACTTCGCTTTCGTATGCATGAAATAAAGGCCCCCTGATTCGCGCGCAGTCTTTTCAAGGGAATTTCTTCTTCAGGCAGGAAAATACTGAGAGATTTCACGCTCATCATCGCGAGATAATTCGGTCTTGCATGTATGAGCGTATTTCACCCGCTGGCTCTTGTCTTGGAGATAATTACGAGCGTGTGTCTACTTGTAACTGGGGTTGGTAGGTGCCTTGTATGATGTATATATATATATATATATATATATATATATATATATATATATATATATATATATATATATATATTATATATACATACACATATGTATGCATGTATATATAATATACATTCAAAGATGTCAAACTGACCCAAACTCGTCAATAAGTACAATTGTTTAAACTGTGATTTCAGAAAAGGTAGCATTCTGATACGGAAATGGTGTCACCATCATAAAAAACTGCTAGTAAGTTTTCCTAATCTCCAGAAAATAGACCTCTCATCTCAGCCAGCAGGCAACGTAATAAACTGTTTAGAAACGATTAAGAAAGATGCTACAACCGACAGCCATTGCCAGAGTTAAGAAAATGTCTAATAACACTACAATTTCAGGACGTTTCCCAACGAAATTGGTAGTTCTCGAGAGAAGTCCGTTCTCACAAGAGTATAAGTATCAGAATCACGAGACGCATAATAATAATAATAGCTCGTCAGGAACTATTTTAAGGTAGCAGATTTTGCAGTGAAGGTATTGCAGGTGACGTAACTGGGTTGAGGTTTACAATAGACTGTCTACCTACGTCTGTCAGTTCGTCTGTATTTATGTATATAAAGTATATAATATATATATATATATATATATATATATATATATATATATATATATACAAGTATATATATATATATATATATATATAATATATATATATATGTATATATATATATGTTTGTATGTATGAATGTATGCATGTGTGTAATAATAATAATAATAATAGTAATAATAATAAGAAAGGAATACATAGGCGAACGAATTCGCGTACCATGATTGTCAAAATCTCCTCAACTGTGGCGAAGAAACTCATGACCTTTCTTATGAATTGTTACCATGATCGGTCGATACCGTTATAAGGAGTTTCTAATAATAGTCTCTCTCTCTCTCTCTCTCTCTCTCTCTCTCTCTCTCTCTCTCTCTCTCTCTCTCTCTCTCTCTGTGACGCAATGCTTCTTTTGCTTCTTGAGGTAGTCGACCAAGCGTTTTGGAAACCTCTTATCATAGTACACATATAAAGCACACACACATACACACATACACATACACACATGTATATATACATGTATGTATATACATATACGTATATATATAGTATATACACACATGTGTGTATATATATATTTATATATAAATTATATATATATATATATATATATATATATATATATATATATTACTGTATATATATAGTATATACACACATGTGTGTGTATGTATGTGTATGTACGTTCTTGAAAGCTGAACCACCCAACAGCAGCAGACAGAACATATTTGTTATGACACGCCCCAAATACTCAATAACCTTTCTTACGCAATGCTTGCTACGGTTCTGTTCGCACGCATTGCGAACAGAACGCCGGTGCAATTGGTTTTGCGATCAACTTCTCGATTAGCTCATTTATTTCCTACGTCAAGTTTCCTACGGTGATATATGCCTTGGAATGAAGCAGTTTATGAAGATAGCAACTACATTATATATATATCACAAACATTAAGGTGCAAATATCGGTTAAAACCAATTCGCTTTACCTCGGAAATAACACAGAAGGGGTATTATGACTGATTAGTGGTTCGTCACCAGGGAGATTCGATCCCTCGGTTATTACCAATGTGATGTGAGATATATATATATATATATATATATATATATATATATATATATACATAATTATATATATGTATATATATATAATTATATATATATATATATGTATATATATATATATATATATATATATATGTATATATATATATAATATATATATGCTTATATATTATATATATGTATATCTATATATCTGTATATGTATATATACAGTATATATATATATATATATATATATATATATATATATATATATATATATATATATATATAAATATATATATATATATATATATATATATATATATATATATATATATATTATATATATATATATATATATTTATATGTATATATTATATACGTGTGTGTGGGTATGTATTTATGAATGCATGTATATGCATATATTTATATCTATCTATAGATATACATATATCACCGTGACATTTTATATCTTGTAATTATTAACATGCTGTTGTCCTCATTAAAACGTGACGTGGCGATAGTCGGATACAATTTTTTGCTCAAAGATATTCATGCACAGTCAATACTTGCGTGTAGATAGTCGCATATTACTCTTGCGTTCTGATCGAAGCACCAAGTATTCTTATACTTACGATCAGAGGTAACAGCCAGGTATAATTATTGAAGAAAAATTCCTTCTAAATAAAAAGTATTATGATTATTATTGTTATTATTATTATTATTATTATTATTATTATTATTATTATTATTATTATTATTATTATTATTATATTGTTGTTGTTGTTGTTTCGTATACTGACAGTGACGATCAGAGGTAACCTTCAGGTATAATTATTCGAGTAAAAATCCTTCTGAATAATAATAATAATAATAATAATAATAATAATAATAATAATAATAATCATTATTATTATTATTATTATTATTATTATTATTATTATTATTATTATTATTATTATTATTAGTATTATTATTATTATTATTATTATAAAAAATAATCACAGTAGCATGAGTCTTGGAATGGAGAAACAAATCCACATTTATTTATATGTACATATATTTAAGGATAAATCTGTACAGACCGCTTTCGTACAGTTCTCTGTACAGATTTATCTTTTAAGTATATGTACATATACATATACATAACTGTGGATTTGTTTCTCCATTATTATTACTATTATTATGATTAGTAACTATTTTATTAACTATCTTATGACTATTGCTGGCAAAAAACAAGTTCCAGTTAGCTGCAGAATCAAGAGAGTCACACTTACTCCCTAAACAATTCTTCTTGTATTTGAATAATTTACTTATTTATCTATTTATTTATTACTTTGATTAATCTAATTTTTCTTTTACATTCGGCAAATTTCAGTCGTATCTTACTAAGTAATTGCTTTATTCCTTCTCTGGATTCTTCGCAACCAAAATGTTAAATCAGCCTTTTTTTTATTTTTAAATATCTTTAACAAACCACATATCAAACTTATGAGAAAATTCTTCAGTTTATTCTTTTATCTAAAGCGTCAAAACTATATCTATAGGAAGCGTTATAACCTTCAAGACTTATTTGAACAGAATTCCTTTCTGTTGCAAATTCCGAGATACAAATAATGATAGAATCGTATCAAATTCACACATTTCCTTTTCTTGTCAAGGCAACTGGATAAAAACCAGTGAAAAATGCGCCGAAGCTTCTTCGGCGCAGTCGAGTTTTCTGTAAATCGTATAATGCTGTATGAAACTCTCAGCCACGCCACATGAAACTCTCAGCCGCGACCCGTGAAACTTTCAGCCACTGCCCGGTGGTGGCCTGTGTTATTGGCGCCTATAACGGTGCCACACGCACGATCATGGCTAACTTTAACCTTGAATAAAATGAAAACTACTGAGGCTAGAGGGCTGAAATTTGGTATGTTTGATGATTGGAGGTTGGATGACCAACATACCAATTTGCAGCCCTCTAGCCCTTGTAGTTTTTAAGATCTGAGGGCGGACAGAAAAAAGCGCGGACGGGCAGACAAATAGCCATCTCAGTAGTTTTCTTTTACAGGAAACTAAAAACTGAACTTTAAACTGAACTTTACTGAATGAAAGGAAAATACGAATGAGGAAAACTATTACTTGAAAACCAAAAGCAAAGATTAATAGGAGTTTGATTTGCTCTGAAATATCGAGAAAATTTTCATAATTGGTTAATAATTGCGAATTTTGGAAAGTCGAGACTTCGTACATTCGAGTCCTATCATTTCCTTTCAGATTCATCTCTAATTGTCATTTCAGCTTTTACGTGGATGCAGTGAGAGAATTAAGTAGGAAATGATAAATGGATTTATGATAATGATGCGTGTGAATAAAGGGGTAGTCAGATATTTTTTTTAGAGGTTCAACCATCTTAACTGAAAGTCTATTTACAAGCGCAGGCGCACATATACGCACACAAAAACACACACACGCAAACACACACATACACACACATATATACAGTATATATGTATATATATATATATATATATATATATATATATATATATATATATATATATATATATATATATAAATATCTTTTGATAATGATATTCAGAGTTGCACAGGAAACTCAACGCTGGCTGAGCAAGACAGCAGGTGTTTGAAATGATCAACTCAGAAATGACCAAAAACAATCAAAGTATTAATTGGAATGCAAGCACAGTCAGAAATCAATTATTGCTTCCTAAGAGTTCAGTGACCGTGGTATCTGTCTCCAGTTGACACGAACAGAGAGACTGGCATATCAGGTCACACGGGGACAAGGGTACACGACGCAGAAGCCTTGGAGGGTATAGGGTACGGGGCATATGGTCACTGATTGGTTGTGAAGGTGCCAAAATGAGCTTGGCAGATGGCACAAAGATACGGTACAAGGAGAATAGACTTGTATGGGCATGGCAGGAATAGCTGATAATGTGAGGTCATGGATATAGGGCAAACAGACCTAAGAGGGTATAGAAGATAGCTCGAAGGCACAGTTACAGGATGAAGAGAATCTTATTATTATTATTATTATTATTATTATTATTATTATTATTATTATTATTATTATTATTATTATTATTATTATTCAGAAGATGAACCCTATTCATATGGAACAAGCCCACCGAAGGGGCCATTGACTTGGAATTCAAGCTTCCAAAGAATATTATGGTGTTCATTCGAAAGAAGTAACAGAAGGTACTGGGAAATACAGAAAGAGGAGGTCAGTTATTAGAAAAACAGATAGATTAACAAATTAATAAGACAATAAATAAAAAAAATGTAAGTAGGATTGACTTATATAGGGTAGTAATGCATTGCATCTGCGCTTGAACTTCTGAAGTTCCAAGCGTACGACATCTTTTGACTTCTTCTGAGTGACCCTTGATTTGCAAAAACAATTTTGTTTCATACCAGAGCATCAAACGTTTACCTTATGGATGATCCCAGTATAAAGATAAGGATACGACCTATTTTAGTTTTCCGTAAAAGAAAACTATTGTGCCGGTTTTTGTCTATCCGTCCGCACTTTTTTTTGTCCGCACTTTTTCTGCCCGCCTCAGGTCTTAAAAACTACTGAGGCTGGAGGGCTGCAAATTGGTATGTTGATCAACTAACCTCCAATCATCAAACATACAAAATTGCAGCCCTCTAGCCTCAGTAGTTGATATTTTCTTCAAGGTTAAAGTTAGCCACAATCGTGCTTCTGGCAACGATATAAGACAGGCCACCACCGGGCCGCGGTTAAAGTTTCATGGGCCGCGGCTCATACATCATTATACCGAGACCACCGAGAGATAGATCTATTTTCGGTGGCCTTGATTATACGCTGTAGCGGCTGTACAGAAAACTTGATTGCGCTGAGGAAACCTCGGCGCATTTTCTACGTGTTTTCTTTTGACTTTCAAAAACCGGTTAAAAAGAAATGAGCAAAGAAGACCAAGTCTTGTAATAAAGAAAGTTTTATAAAATTTCTCAAATGAATTGTTTTCACCCTCCTCAGAAGAGTTTCGTCAAATACCAAAACAGTTGGAATTTCCAGAACCGCAGGAGAGATGGTGCTTTCTATTTTAATTTTAATCAAATGTGTTGAGATTAGCGTCATCTCGTGTCTTCTACTTCTTCCTTTTACACAACTTTCAAAAGATTAGAGTTGATGATAAAAAAGAGAGCCTTCGAAGGCATTCGAGGGCCATTCAGATATTATGCATTCGTGTTTCTCTACACGATGAATACCAAGAGATGGAAATAAAACCTCGTTCATGAGTAATTATGCAGTTTCCAATGAAATGATTACCCAGTAACCTATGAAACTTCGTCTTCTCTATTACGATCGTAATTAAGTAATTGCACCTCATTAGCGTCTACAGGGAAAATAAAAATTTACATACGATAAAGGAATTATACAGCATATATAGCTGGCATTGGAAATTGGTCAGTTAAAATCAAGATTCGCACCCGTCATAAAAGCTCGCATACTAACGCTACTTTAGATGAATGAATAAAACCCTGTTACCTCATCCTTTGATTGCTGGCTTAAGGATAAGTCCATAAGAAGAAAATTTCCACAATATCAACCATTTCTTACGCTGGTTGAATATCCATTTGGCTTCATCAGCGCTACATCGACCCGCTATGTGCTATCACATTTCCTGGATAGAAATACATATATACATACTTCCACAGCATCTATCGTATTTTAAAATGGGATAAAATTGCGTGAGGTGAGCGGCATAGATTATATTTCCCATTTTTATCTTTTGCTCAGAATTCAAGAGTTCGATTAACCTGAAATTGAAGAAGAGCGAAGAAGGCAAAAACAGGAAATTCGTAGCACAGCGCAAAGTGAATCAGCAAAATGTTCCCGCCCAATCCGCAATCAGGAAGCACACTTGACATGACGGGGCACTCTACCCGCTGTCTGAGAGAGAGAGAGAGAGAGAGAGAGAGAGAGAGAGAGAGAGAGAGAGAGAGAGAGAGAGAGAGTAATATGAAGCAGAGAAAAAGTGACAGTAAACTATAAAAGAAGATCTTCGCTTGTGCAGACATCGTACTCTGCTCGTGGGCATCCCGTCGAGAGGGACCCGAAGATTCTAGCATTTTCTTCAGCGGGGAAAAGTAGAAGGAGGCGTCCCAAGATGGCGTCCCAAACAGTGAGTGTTTATGTTGTGGTCTCCGTTCTGTTATGTGGTTATGTCAGTGGAATATGGTCGTATGAGTGTGAAATTTTGGTAGTCCTGCGCGATATGTAAAATGGAGTATTCAATTAGAAAATGAAACGTTTAATGTAATTACATAAATTAATGTATTAAGCATATAGTGTTATATATATACACACATATATACATATGCATATATATGTATTTATGTACGTTTATATGTATTTATATATATATATATATATATATATATATATATATATATATATATATATATATATATATATATATATATATATGTACATACATATATATACATATATATAGATTAAATAGCACTCTAGTTCACTACCTTTATCAATAAATATCCTTAGACAATTTGTTAAGGGACAATGTCCAAAGGAGAAGGTAGACTAAGAGAGAGAGAGAGAGAGAGAGAGAGAGAGAGAGAGAGAGAGAGAGAGAGAGAGAGAGAGAGTTTTTTAAAGATTGAAGCAAATGATCTCAAAATGATATGTTTTACAGTAGTGTTTGCTATGGTTCTACATAATCACTATATTGTACATAGCTATCTATTGCTGTGGAAAATTTATTCATAGAGATACTGAATCTTATTTCCATACTTTAAGAAGATATGGAACTTGATTATATTCTGAAATGAATTTTGAACATTCTATAGATTTCGTTATCGTATATTCGGAATATTTTTCTTTTGTAGGTCAAGTTCTACTCAATGATAAAACAACCCGTAAGATTATTATTATTATTATTATTATTATTATTATTATTATTATTATTATTATTATTATTATATACTTCGCTCTATATAGGTAAAAGTCTAAATTATTATTATTATTATTATTATTATTATTATTATTATTATTATTATTATTATTATTATTATTATTATTATTATTATTATTATTATTATATACTTCACTCTATATAAGTAAAAGTAAAAATTATTATTATTATTATTATTATTATTATTATTATTATTATTATTATTATTATTATTATTATTATTATTATTATTATATACCACACCCTAATATAAGTAAAAGTCTAAAATGTAAGTAAAAATCATTTGCAATCAAATTGGTAATCACATTATCAGATCAAAGGCAGAACGTGTGCACAAGTAAGGAGCGAAAGCACATAAAAAAAAAGATTATACCTTTTCCCGTTAGCGCCAGATTAGAAACCCCAAAACATTCTGATCTTTCGACCCATCGATTCAAGTTACATCGGAGTGGCAGTAAGCCATCGGAAAAGAATCTTTTGATGAATATTCTGATAATCACAAGTAAAAGTAAAAGTAAAGAGAAATGAAATGAACTTAATAATCAACTCCCAATCAGATCGTTCATAGCCACGACCTGCTGATTAGAGCAATCACTAGATTAGAACAGTCAAAAGATCTATCAGTCAGAATTGACAAAACTGGTCCAATGATTGTTCAAAAGACCTGTCAGTCAGATTTGACAAAACAGGTCCAATGATTGCTCAAAAGATCTATCTGTCAGATTTGACAAAACTGGTCCAATGATTGCTCAAAAGATCTATCTGTCAGATTTGACAAAACTGGTCCAATGAACACCATATTATTTGGAAGTTTGAATTTCAAGTCAGTGGCCCCTTTCGGCTTGTTCCATATGAATAGGTTTCATCTTCTGAATAATAATAATAATAATAATAATAATAATAATAATAATAATAATAGTATAATTACTCTTTTATTTCAAAGACTTTCAACTGCTACCTAAAAATTGGCAAATATACTGACAAAGCAATCGATCAACCTATTTATCACTTTGTTTATCTGAACATACAACGGCGCATCTTAATTTCCTTCTTTGTGACCTTTTTGACCTCATCTTAGTCACTTTCTCCAATTTTGCTCATTCTTTAAGACACTAGTGTCTAGTTGCAATTGGCAATGCTCACTCAGAATTTCATATATTTAAGTTTTGTATTCTCAAATAAAAATTTTTTTTGAAAGCGAGGTTGCCTGCATCACAATTTCATTAATTTTTGTTATTCACTTTCTCCATTTTGCTCATTCTTTAAGACATTAGTGTCTATTTTCAATTGGTAACTCTCACTCTGAGAATGTTATATATGTTTTTTGTTTTTATATTCGTTAAAGATTTTTTTTGAAGGCAAGGTTGACTGCAACACAATTTCATTAATTTTTTTTTATTTATCATATATAGTTTTTATGTTATTTATCATCGAATGAAATTTTATCCATCCCTTAATGCAAACCTGCAACTTCTATGACAATAGCTATTACGTTCATATGCGTGCCTGATTCACCTACTCATTCATTCATCTCGTATCAGAAATATTGAGATGCCTGAACGGAAATTACAGTTAGCTTTCGGCTACGATGAAGCTTAAGGATCACTTGTCAGTTCTGAAGAGCTTAGGGGTAATATATATATATAAATTATGTGTGTGTGTGTGTGTGTGTGAATATGAAATAAATTTCACAGTGCTTGTAGCAAATATTCATATGATATATATATATATATATATATATATATATATATATATATATATATATATATATATATATATATATATATATATATATATATATATATATATATAGCGTGTGTCTGTGAGCAATTTATGTAGAATAAAAAGTAATTTCACTCAGAAATGAATAAAGACAGACCCCAAGTTCATTCTTACAATTTTTTATATTTACCTGCAGCCTCTAGCGACAGAATGAATACATTGGAAACGAAAATTACGTCAGATTTAATCCTCTCTCAAAAAAAAAAAAAATCAAAATGCAGCAAAATATGATTCATCTCAAGAGCAGATCTTCAAATCCAACTCCTTTTTTCCCTTATCTTGCGTTTTTTTCAGAACCTGTTGGTGCTTTGCTTCACTTGTCTGTGGGTGGCCTCTCTAGCTGAGCCGGATGCAGACTTGAAGGGAGAAGCTACGATGGACCACTTAACGCACACTTATGGGCTCGATCATCAGAAGAGTTATGGGTATGACCATCAGAAAAGTTACAAAGATGACCACCTCAAAGGTTACAAACATGACTACCTGAAAGGTTATGACTCTCATAAAGGTTATGACCATGACAAAGGTTATGACCATGACAAAGGTTATGACCATGACAAAGGTTATGACCATCACAAAGGTTATGACCATCATAAAGGTTATGACCATCACAAAGGTTATGACCATCACAAAGGTTATGACCATCATAAAAGCCATGACCACCATGAAGGTTACGACCACCTTACAGGACACAAGCATGATCACCATAAAGGCGGCAAAATTGAACATCATAAGATTTACATCATTGAACACCATAAAGGGCATGATATTCATAACAGTTACGACCATCACAAGGGTCATGACCACCATAAAGGATATAGGCATGATCACAAAGGACACGAACATGACCATCTTACGGGCTACGATCATGATCACCTCAAGGAGCATGGACGAGACACCCACATAGGTTATGGACCCAGTCACCTCAAAGACTACAGACATGACCCACTCAAAGGACATGATCACCTCACAGGCTACAACAGTCACGATCATCACAGTGCTTACGGACATGATCACCACAAAGGTTATGACCATCACAAAGGCTACAGTGATGGTCACCAAAAAGAATATGATGACGATGATCATCCTATAGGTTATGACCATGAACATGATAAGGGTTACATACCCAACGACCATAAAGTCTACAAAGAATATGCACAAGATCATTATAAAGAATATGGCCTTGATGACCACAAAGGCTATGGGAATGACCACTATAAAGGTTATAATTATGACCCCAGTGGGTATGGATACGATCACCTCAAAAGCAATGGACATGAATCTGACAAAAATGATGAGCACGATTATAGTGGCTACAGTAATAATGACTATGGCTACGGCTACGATGATTACAAAGGAAAGGCTGAAGATGACAACAAAGGCTACGGCTATGACTACGAAGGCTACGGACAAGGTTATCCGAAAGGTTACAGGAATATTGAACACAAAGGTTATGACCATGATCACCATAAAGGAAATGACCACAGTCACAAAATCTATGGACATGGCCACCAAAGCAGCTATGGAAATGATCACTACAAAGGCTACGGTAACGACCATCATGAAGGTTACGGCCGTAGCCATCATAATGGTTACAGCCATAGCCCAAAATCCTACAGCCACAGAGGCTACGGCTCCGACCTTACAGGTTACGGTTATAACGACTACAACAATTACAGCTCCGGCAAACCCTACGAGGTTAGACAAGGCAGAACAAACAGCTACGGCAAAAGATACGGCTACGGCCTCGGCTACGGAAGAAGCCACGGCTACGACTATGCCAACCGTGGGCCAGGCTACTACGGTCAGAGATTCGGATATCTCGGACTGGGGAATTTGTACGGCAACAGGAACCTTTACAGCAGACGGTACGGATACGGCTTCCCACTTGGCCGTTTGCAAAGGTACGGGTACGCAGTGGCTCAGCCGTACTTGTACGGAAAAGGACAAGGACGCGGATAGAATGCTCCCTGTTAGGTAATTATGTATCGACGTTTCATAATTCATATTTCATTACTCTCCTTTTAATGACACATGAAGAATTTTGCTGGTGTTCTTTGCTAATTGTTAGAGAATACGTTTATGTGGAAATGGAGAATGTTTGTCTATCTATCTATCTATCTATCTATCAATTAATGTGCGTAACCGAATAATATGGAAGAGTAAATATTATTTACAAACTGATTGTGGTCAGACAATATGTCTTAAGTCTTGGGACTACATGAAATTAATCGCGTGTCCAATCTCTCTCTCTCTCTCTCTCTCTCTCTCTCTCTCTCTCTCTCTCTATATATATATATATATATATATATATATATATATATATATATATATATGTATATATATATGTATATATATATATACACAGTATATGTATATATACATGCACATTATATTTCATATATATATATATATATATATTACTATGATGATACTCGCTTTCATGTGCTGACATCTATTATTTTCCCGATTCGAAGCTCTCTCTCTCTCTCTCTCTCTCTCTCTCTCTCTCTCTCTCTCTCTCTCTCTCTCTCTCTCTCTCTCTCAATTACAATTCCCGATCCAAGCCCTAAACACGAAAGTAACTGCTGTTATTTTTGAATTTGTTACAGATATTTGTTACAGCTGGCAGGGATGTGTATATTTTGTTGGTTTTAATTTATAAAAGATCATAAATCAAAATGATAACAAAAATGTCTTTTATTTGCCTTCAGGGTCATAATAAAAAAAACAACCTGCCTTGTTTTTCCTCTTTCGTACATAAGGAAAATATATAATCAATTTGGTAGGTTATAATTTGAAATGAGTAAAATGATGATTGTTTTATTTTCTCTTTTCTATTGTCGAAACAGTGTCTTCACCCACTTACACTCATACGTGCGCACACACATGTATATGTATATGTATATGTTATATATATATATATATATATATGTATATATATATATATATATATATATATATATATATATATATATATATATATATATATATATATTTATATATATAAATATAAATATAAATATATATATATATATATATATATATATATATATATATATATATATATATATATATATATATATACATATACATATATGTTTATTATTTAGTTATGCTTCAGCCAATTGCATAAGAACTTGCTCCTTATAGGAACATACATTGCTGATTCATGTAAGTTGCTGAAGAAAATACTTGAATACAGTTATCAAGAGACTCAATTATAAAGTTGAATATCAATGAGTGACAAAAAAACAAACAAGGGTAAAATTTTACATTTATTAATCTTCAATCAGGGAAAGTAACTGATTAATAGATAACAAAAAGTTTAGAGAAATTATGTCTTTTCTTAGTATAAAATCCCATATTTAACATAGATAGAAAATATATTAGAAAAATAATGATTTTTCTCAGTACAAAATCGCATATTTAACATAGAAAATATATTAGAAAAATAATGATTTGTCTTAGTCTAAAATCCCATATTTAACATAGATAGAAAATATATTAGAAAAAGAATGATTTTTCTTAGTCTAAAATCCCATATTTAACATAGATAGAAAATATAGCCTATTAGAAAAAGAATGATTTTTCTTAGTATAAAATCCCACATTTAACATAGATAGAAAATATATTAGAAAAAGAATGATTTTTCTTAGTATAAAATCCCACATTTAACAGAGATAGAAAATATATTAAAAGAATAACGATTTTTCTTAGTACAAAATCCCATATTTTCTTAATGTAAAATTCCATATTTAACACTGATAGACAATACATTAGAAAAATATATGTTTTTATTAGTATAAAACCCAATATTTAACACAGATAGAAAACATATTAGAAAAATAAATATTTTTCTTTATATAAAATCCCATATCTAACACAGACTAGATAAAGATTCGTGGCCTTAGATTCTTGTAGGAATTCATTTTAAACATACGACTCTGGTATAGGCAAATGATACCTTTGTTACCAGATGTCCAGAGAAAACAGCATTAAAATAATAAAAAAGATGAAGAGGTGGGAAGGAGAAGAGTAAACAGTCTATCTATAAGTGAATTATTCTGAATAAGTCAGAATAATTTTGAAATTAAGATAATAGATTATTTAGGAGGAAATTAAACCCCCCCCCTTCTTCTGCTTTCCAGGTCTGTTGTGGGTTTCTGTCGAACCTGAAATGAACAAGCAAAGCTTTGTTTTATTTTTTTAAGGTACAGGAAAAGGTATTTTCACACAGAAGAATCAACTTATATATAAAATGGATGCCGTACTTTTAAACACCATATAGATATATTAGATTGATTAGATTGATTAGACAGAAATTCCTTGTTCCTGGGGAAGCTACTGTCAATTTCCCAGTTAAACGTTCTGTCCTTTCATATCGATACTACTTGGCCATAACGTATATGTGTGTACATATATATATATATATATATATATATATATATATATATATATATATATACTCGTATATATATATATATATATATATATATATATATATATATATATATATATATATATATATATATATATATATACACACGCACACACACATATATATATATGCATGTGTGTGTGCATGTGGGAGTGTATGTTCAACCCACATAGTGGTCATAGGGGTATTATTATTATTATTATTATTATTATTATTATTATTATTATTATTATTATTATTATTATTATTATTATTCAGAAGATGAATAATAATAATAATAATAATAATAATAATAATAATAATAATAATAATAATAATAATAATAATAATAATAATAATAATAATCAGTTCTTGCAAAATCTCTTGACAATCTGACTTTGATGTCCAATCAATATCAGGTTGTTAATAATAATAATAATAATAATAATAATAATAATAATAATAATAATAATAATAATAATAATAATCAGTTCTTGCAAAATCTCTTTACAATCTAACTTTGATGTCAAATCAATATCAGATTGCAAAGAAAGCTTCTAAGGACCATTCTTCTTTCAAACTCACCTCTCCTTATCGCTTATGATAGCCATAGCTACTCCCGTGGTCGTGGCCGTAGCCTCCCCCGTGGTCGTGGCCGTATCCTCCGTGGTCGTGCCCATAGCCCTTCTGGTCGTGCCCATACCCGCCATGATCATGGCCGTATCCCCCTTGGTCGTGGCCATACCCTCCGTGGTCGTGACCGTATCCTTCGTTGTCGTATCCATACCCACCATGATCATGGCCGTATCCTCCGTCGTCGTGGCCATATCCATCATCATGGCCGTATCCGCCACCACCGTGGTCGTATCCGCCTCCACCGTGGCCGTATCCGCCGCCACTGTGGCCGTATCCGCCGCCACTGTGGCCGTATCCGCCACCACTGTGGCCGTATCCGCCACCGCCGTGGCCGTATCCGCCGCCGCCGTGGCCGTATCCGCCGCCACCGTGGCCGTAGCCGCCACCACCATGGCCGTAGCCATAATCCACTTCTTTGTAGGCTCTGTATTTATACCTGGGTCCACTCAAAGTTTTGTATCCGTAGTCGTAATAGCCGTAGGACGACATAGACTCCTGAGTAATGGTGGTTAAGATGAACAGCGGAAAAACCTGAAAAAAAGTAGATAAAAACTTGCAATAGAAGTTAGGGTTGGTGGTGGGGAGCGGGGTGGTAGGGGAAGGAAAGGGGCGGGGGAAAGGGTATCTTGTGACTGTCTGTGGGTCACAGTGAGACCCGCAGGGCGTCAAGAGGAGAGAACCGTTAAGTGAGTATTTAAGTGAGTATTTCAGAGTCAGTCCAAATGACATTATTTTGTCAAAGGTGCTTTAGAAATGTTTAAAAGTATGAGGAACTTTGTTTGATTCACTTGAATCACGAATTGACTGCTCACGAGAGAGAGAGAGAGAGAGAGAGAGAGAGAGAGAGAGAGAGAGAGAGAGAGAGAGAGAGAGAGAGAGAGAAGGGGGGCGCCCGTTGTACTGTTAGATAGATTTCTAATTCATCTTTTCTAATCAAAAGTAATTTAAAGAAAATCATGTAAAGAATTACACCAGACACACACACACACAAAACACACACACACACACACATATATATATATATATACTGTATATATATATATATATATATATATATATATATATATATATATATATATATATATATATATATATATATATATATATATATATATATATATATATATATATATATACGATTAAAAAACAACACTTACAATTCTTCTTGAGAGCATGACGGCGATTTCCGAAGTTGCAGTAGATGCTGAGTCCAACTTAGATTCGTATACTCCTAAGAAAGGGTATGAATATGAAAATACTTAGAAATTACTTACAAATATTATTAATGAGCATGTCTAAAAGGTGTACTAAGTTGCTAACCGAGTTGTCTATGGAAAAGAACCCACCTATTTTGAAAAAGGGGATCGTAGGCGAAGTTAAAAATAAAGAGATAAAATACATAGATGCATTCGTGGAGGCATCACAAAACAAAATGTTTACTTGGATTTAAGATGGGTGTCCAGTCATCCATTCAATAAATGATAAGAAACTAATTTTATGAATGAAACATTAAACGTAATGAATAGGGCATGAGGAAGCTGGGCAAAGTTAAATCGTGGTAAACAACTCATGAGTTAAATAGCTTCATAATTATTATAAGCAAGCAAGTAGTATTCTAGTTTCATAAATTTCTACAGAATGCACAATATTAAATTCACAGAATTAACACGATGTGGACTCTTTTCCAAAAAAGCAATCGTTTCAGTGCACTTATTAGTTTGTCTTTCATTAGGACAACGGACACACAATAGAAGCACATTTTAACAGTTCTCATATATTCACTTTACATTTCATTTTTGTTGCGTCGTGTTGATAGCCACAAATCAATAATTTTTTCTAACGTTCACAATTTAGTAAAAATAAAAACAAAACGCTAGTGATTCTTGAATATCTAAATCACAAGGTCAATACAATCTTCTGTGCCAGAAAGTAAACAAATGAATAAATATATAATTCACTTGCAGTTGAAAGGCTATCTAATGACCCTTGACTAAAGTCATCATATGACAACAACAGTTTTCCCCGTAACTTAATTAAATAAACAAAATTGAAAATTGATTGCTTCCTTGAAACTTTCCACGGCTCTCGTCACCTACAAGACCCACAATCTGCTCGGAAGCTCACGGACGACTAAGCTCACCCACCTTTTCTCCTTCGAGAGAGATTGAACAGTTACCCATCAAATCGTTAACACAGAAAGAAAAAGTAGAGGAGACGCCGATCGCCCATCAATCTGTCTTCGACTGGACCGCCGCCGGGTGATTTCGCAAAAGGTCGTTCGCACCTACTGGAGATGGTGCTATGTAAAGCGGTACAGTGCAATACAGCTGCCAAAATTGTAAACAAGTTGCTTACATGTCCTCTGCACAGGTTGATGAATAGCACTGAGTAGTTTCTAGAGCAGTGTCACGCAGTCTCGACTGTCACAAATACTGACGACTTGATGAGAATTGCTGTGGCGAGATGCACAAAAGTGCCTGTCCTCTGCACAGACTGATGAATAACACTGAACAGTTTCTAGAGAAGCTTCTAGAGCAGTGTCACGCAGCCTCGACTGCCACAAATACTGACGACTTGATGAGAATTTCTGTGGCAAGATGCACAAAAGTGCCTGTCCTCTGCACAGATTAATGAATAACACTGAGCAGTTTCTAGAGCAGTGTCACGCAGCCTAGAAGATCACAAGTACTGACGACTCGGGGAGAATTTCTGTGGCAAGGTGCACAAAAATGCAAGAAAAGCTTTCGTGATTCACCACCTTTCAGATTCTGCTAATTTCTTTGACGAAATGTACTTTCGTCACCTTAGCCGCTCATTAGACGAAGGAATGGTGTGAGGACTGCGAATAGTTTCAAGAAACTGACTGCAACCGCTTACGGTAACAGGTTGAAATTTTTAATTCGTCTCATTAAATGATTCAGCAGTTTCTTCAGAGTATTACTTTTTTTTAACACTAATTTTGTAATGCTTCTTTTTTCCACTTATGGCACCAACGGCTCGCAGTTAATGCACCTTATTATATGTCTATCGGTAAATATATATCCAGGTCAGCGAAATATTTAAGGAATTCATCTTAATGAAAAGAGGAAAGTAACAAATCATCATCAAAAATATTTTGGCGGTTCTATATTTTTTCTACGTTTATGCTGGTATTAATTCAGTTACAGCTAAAAATTGTGTTCTGATTTCATGACAATAATTTATCCCCGAAAAAAAAATCAAGCTTAATACTGCCCTTCTGAGTGTATGAGATAATTACTACACTTACAGCGGACAATCGATCCTGACTTCAAGTTGATAAGTTATTTCCAATAAAAGGACCGATTCAGCCAAAACGCCAAAGTCGCGACAGTAACTCTACATTCCAGCACCTCCCAGCATCCCGTCACGTTCCTGTTTCACGTGTGCAGAAAAGGAATCGTGAGAGATTTTACTTGAACGTGACTTAACACTTTTTAAGTGCAATGCTTTCGGGAAAGTTGCAGCGTATCTCCTGCGCGCTCTGACCGACCCGACATCATCCCGGTTGCATTTTCCCGAGATGTAACCGAGCACGGGGATCATTCCCTGAAAAAAGCGGGACGCCATATTCTTAAAACTAACCATAGAATTCTCTTGTAAATAATCTCATTGTGTTTCCCACACCCAAAGTACAAGATTGGTCCTGTCCAAACTCCTCCCTATATCCTAGGGGCATGGCAAAAAAACCGGGGCATGTGCAATACTAGCATACATCTCAGGAATTTGCGTCCCGGTTAAGGTATGTCATTTTAAAACCAAGAAGTAAAATAGAAAAGTTGGGCAATCGGAAAAATTTCTGGCTGGGGAGAAATACCATAGGAAGAGTTTGTATAAAAAAAATGTAAATACACACACATACACATATACACACATACACATAGAGGATTATGTATGAGAGGAAGTTTATTTGTACGTGTTTAAGATGATACTGCATAACGGAACACGTAGCTATTTCAGAATTAGTCCAGAAGATTAAGTAAGCACTTGCAATTGTTTACACAGGAAGAGCAGCTTCCAATTAATTTGAGAATTTTATACATATCAGAGATAAAGGTGTTTTAGCTTATTGAAGTTATGTAAAAAGTGTATAACTTAATTGGAACTTATTTTATAGTAAGTTACTGTACCTGGTCAAATAGACAGTATGCAGTTAAAAAGAGATATATTTCTTAATAATCTGAGAGCAAAATCAATTAAGAATGTGTATAGATTGGAGTTGTTTCTAGTTGATTTGGGAATTATGTGAAGATTGTGTATTAGATTAAATAGGAATATTTACAAGCACTATCAGGATTATTTAGAAGACGAGGGAGCTAGTTCTGAGTGGTTTTAGAATTAGGAAGTTATTTTGAAGTAGTTTTAGAATGTATATATCAAACCACTGAATCGAAGCAGATAGAAAGTTCATTCTGATTAATAATTTTAAGTTGTATGAAGCCTTTGCATTAAGATAAACAGAAATTATAAAATTAAAATAAGTCAGTGAACTATATTAAAAGGGTCAGCATACGTGGATAAATAACAAACTAGTTCAGAGAAATTTTAGAAATTTATCAATACAGCTCATCTGGTAGATTAGCTAGTTATTTTTCGGTAATTTATTTAGTAAAATTTAGGAAAGTTGTGCCCGTTCAGGCAAGGAGCAATTTCTAATTCTTTAGTGAATCGAAGATTACGCTACTTACTCCTCTTGCCAAAACTATGCATTTTGAACGCTAAGATAACGAATTGAACCTCATACTTGTATGAAACTTAAGTATCTTGAATGCTAACGCTAAGAACGCTCCCAGTTGCTCAACCAAAGTATGCAAATGTGAAAGAGGCATAACAATTACAAAAACATTAAAAGACCTAGTAATAATGTGATGTAATCTGTAAAGTAAATTCTACTTTTATTCCGTAGTGACCAATGACTTCTAAAAATAGCTGATCGCCATCTGGCAAATCACCGAACCTTTTCACTCTCAGCAAATGGGGAGGTAAAAGTGCGCATGTGCGGATTTGCACCAGACTGACGCTGCATTTTCAAGATCACGCAACAGTCGCTCTTATGCTCGGAGACACTTAGGGCGTCAATTGCTTGCGCATAGTTTAGGTACTTATAGGCTTGGGCCTTCATGGTAAAAGAACATTACGCTTCTTTCCATAAGAACGAAATTAACTGTAATTTCTACGCTTCCTTTTCGGTATGCGAGATTATGGCTTTTATATTAAGTGTATATAAGGGCCAGAATTATATTGTGGACGACATTATCGCTGCAGTATCGATGAATCTCAGAGATTAAAACAAAAAAATGAAAGTCGAAGAGTATACTTGACAAGAGCAAAATTCTATAAACATTATTTTGAAGTGTTGAACATCATTTAATCCATATACCATACCATAATACCTAATTTTATTTAAATATTTATGAATTCACTACAAAAATAGTCAACTGAATATATGGTTTCATTTCTAGAATCATATCTCTGATACTAAATAGTCTGAAGTCTTATATATTAACTTACAGTATATGCTTTCTCATTCTTATATACACACTTCTGCACGCACGCACACACACACACACGCACACAGATATATATATATATATATATATATATATATATATATATATATATATATATATATATATATATATATATATATATATATCAAGCCAGGTACCTCATGAATATAGAATTCACGATACCTTGAGGCTAACCTTCACCCAAACGGGAATAATTAAGTGCACCTATCCTGACCAGGACTCGAGTCTGTGCAGTGTAAGGTTGGTGCATAGGTGATAGTCGACTTATCCACTCATCCATCTCCCTTGAGGGTTGAGTGAATGAATTCTTTATGAATGAAACTCCTGCAGTATTCAGAATTGTTTGCAAAATACATTTAAATCTGTTTACTTCTTTTTGAGGACGTAAACAAATGTTTTTAGCAATAAATGTAAGAAATTCGATAAGAGTAAGTCATACATATCCTTTTGGTGATTTTCCACATTAATTCGCAATTGACTTACGATCTAAAGAATTTTAATTCTGATAGATAAATGATGCCTTTATTATGTTCATATGCTTCTCCTCCCAATCCCCGAGTTTCTTCCTATTTGCCTTTATTATGTTCATACAGTATGCTTCCGCCACACACCCCCCCCCCCGTTTTTCTTTCCATTTCAGATTCGTGAAAGCGTCTATTTACAAATCCTTTCACAGTTTCCGTTCCGTTATCCACTGTCATGTAACTGATTAATCTTTTTATGAAGGACATATTTGAATGCCATTTAGTTGGCATTAGGGTACAATACATATTGCATTTTTTCGTAAATAAATCATGCACTGTCTTTCAGTAAGCAATTCCAACTCCATTAGCCTATTGAATACCATAGATGTACTCCTCATAAACACATACGTACGGACACATGTATGTATGTATGTATGTATGTATAATTATATATTTACTTTCAAAATGTATAAATATAAGGAAAATTGCCCCCTTTATCCAAGAGTAAGTTTTCTTTTAGGAATCTCAGATTATATATATAAGAAAATTGAGTTTTTCAAATTCTTTATGGGTAACTTATCTAACTAAGAAACTCGACTATCTGTATCGATACGCCAACTTCACAGCTACTAAACCTGTCTTCTAAAAGTAGATAAGAATTTTGGATAATTTTGAGAGTATAATTTACGTACAAAAAACCCAACAAATGTATTTAGATTGCAGAGCTCAGCTATTTTATTAGCGGCATATATGAGCATCAGTTCCATGCTAAGAGGGGCTTGCTTAACAGGTCTTGTCCTCCACATAGAATATTGTTCTCAGATCAGTTTCTGTGTGCATAAGTTGTGTGTGTGTATATGTATGTGTATTTGTGTGTGTCTTGAGCGTGATTGCAATATACAATTCACAATGAAACTGGTTACTGTTAGATAACTAGTAAATTTATTACTCACATTTTATCGTAAGAAAATTATTATAAACACCTGTAAAGTTCTCGTCTGATGATACCAGACGTTCTTATTTAGCTTTCAAGTGCATCATGTTAATAAGTATGTATATTTGTTTTTAGAGTTTGTCTAACATTCATGAAATTTTTAATCTTCATCTTATTGTCAGTGTTTCTCTCTTCTACGTTGTCATATCTTTCATATGAGAATATATGCTTATTTTGGATACAAATTTAAACAATATAGAATTGTTTATTAAAAATTCCCAACAAAAAGAATGTTTAAAGGAAACGAGGCTGAATTTCGCCGACATGCAACACTTAAGAGGATTGACAGAATGCACACAAAAAAGAAAATGTTCAGAAGCAAACTCGCTTCATAACGTTTTGCGAACTAAAGTCGACAGAAAAGCTGAAAGCCAAATTCTTTATTACTTCCTGGTTCTCTTTACAAAAGCAAAATGCGAAACGGATTCCCATTAAGCAAAAACCTTACAAGAGAAAGCGAGGATACTTCGTGCTATAACATAGGCCTATCACTTTAATCATGTTCATTAACTATCTACAAGTCACCTATTAGAAGATTACCACTAAGATATCAATGAATCATAAATACATGCTGCTTATATTATTAATGTAGATGAGTTGATAACAATAATGCTATATCATGATGAAAACAAGTGTGATAACATTTCAAATCATTCTCTTGGTCCGAACTGTCGCCAGATGGCAGCACCTCTTACCAAACATTGGTCATGTTTTTCCAGGTATCAGTGTCTACCTCTTATTTTTTATTTTTTTTTTATTTCAACTACACTTGAGAACACAGGGAAAGTGTCTGTGGCATGAATTGTATGAAATTATTTCTCGTAAATAGCTGTGATAAGTTGTGAAGTGTATAACATCTGCCCAAAATCCTGCATAGTTACCAGTCAGCTGCTTAGTTCTGCATAGATGTAGATTAAACAATTATAAGTTTATAAACAATAAAAAACACGAGACTGTATTAAAAAAAAAGTGAAGAGTTACGTGCGTACTATGTCAGAACTTCACGTTTGTCAGACAGCTCGCTCGTTTCAGTGACGACTACATCCGGGTAGACGCCCAAGAAATAATCCATTACATCCATATCCGTTCTGTCATCTGAAGTGAATACATGATGATAGTGTTCTTTACCATCCGAGCTGCTGTCCCCGAGACGTTGGTCCTTCCCGTCGAGGAACATGTGACTTTCTAACTCACTCTCATCTCCTAGTGGCTTTCGCAAACTCCTGTCTGTCGCAGAACCGTATCCTCTCAGCCTAGAGTTTTGACTCCTGTACCTGCTGGGGCGATCTCTGTAGTATCCGGCGTATCTGTGTTTCCTGCTCTCGTCTTTCCGGGCTTCCCTCCGGACGAGGTCGATGGCCTGCTTAAGGGCTTCCCTGTAGATCTCGGCGATGACCTTCGTCCCTTCTAACTGGACGGTGCCGGCGGCGGCGTCGTGGTCAAGGCTCCTGTAGCTGCTGCGGTCCTCCTCATCCACGTTATAGACTTTGAAGCTGCTGCGGTCCTCCTCATCCACATTGTAGACTTTGAAGCTGCTGCGGCCCTCCTCATCCCTGTTGTAGACTTCGAAGATGTCTCCGCCGCCTCTGAATTTGTCGCCGATGACCGCCTTCCTCCCCTCCAAGAACCCTTCGACGTACCCGTCGTGGTGGCCGCTCTTGTAGAGTTCTGTCAGAGAATGGTCCGCGGTTTTCTTACTTGGTTGTTCGTATTTGTTGTCTTCGTTGGCCTGTTGTTCCTCCTTTTCCGTCTTGCTTTCCACAGACGCGTAGGTACTGGCGGTCGTAGGGGCGTAACTGGGCTGAGGGTCATGTTTCAAACGGCACTTAACTCGCATGGGGCCGACTCTGAGCTGACGGTATCGCGGCATATTGATTGTCATAGCCAGTACAAATAAGATGGTTGAATATATGAAGATAATTGCGATCTGAAAATCAAGGACAGTTGAAATGTAAGTAAAGATTTGGCCATGTAACTGAAGGTAGAAATGTTTCTTAATTCTACAGAATATTTGTCAAACGTTAGCAACAGGATAAAGCCATAAGTTGAAAGACTTGAGTATAATAATTCACTAAATATTTCGAGACGTTTCGTCACCTCTTCGGGACGAGACTTCTCAATGCAATATGTGAGATTTGCTCTCGTCTTCGAACGTGAAGCTTTATCATAACTATATTGCCATTTATTTACGTTTATTACATTACCTTCAAACACAGAAATAGTTTTGCATGTTCAATATATAGCCTATCGTCTGAGGTTAGGAAATCATTAGAAAGTTTTCGATCACACTTATGACATAAATAAATATTAAGAGCTCTAAAGAAGTGACTGGAAAATAGCATAAATCACTGCCACAGTGAATATGTAACATTTTTTGAAAGTGTGGACGCTTCATTGAACTAGAATTTTGACAACAGTCATAGATACACAAATATACTTATGCATTTACTTGGGCGAGCGCGCGCGCGCGCGCGCACACACACACACACACACACACACACACACACACACATATACAAACTTATACAAACCTACACACATTAGTAAAATATAACATGTACTCACAAAACTGGTTTTCATGATCTTCGTGTTTTATACTGACACCAGTCTGACGATATCCAAGTAATGTCCACTTATTCCCCTATCCTTCCTGTTCCTTAATTATTCCAGAGTAAGGAAGCTTATAATAAAACTGGAATGGAAGAGGAATGCAGAGACAGCGTCACTCCGATTGACTACGAAACACTGATCGTTCCTCTTTGGAACTGCAGGCTTATAGCGCATAAATTTCTAAAAATCTCGCGTGTCAACCAGGCAGCGTTCAGCAACCTTTCCCCTGAAACGAAATAACGCTCCGTCCGGCTATGCATACTGAACGAGACAAAAGACCGTCACCTTACATAGTCATGAGTTCTTGGTGATTAAAAATTTTGCAAATATTTGAATACTGTAGACTAAAAGCCCTTATGAATTGGGGTAAATATGAACAAATACTAACTTTTTAACATGTAAATTAAAACTGTACGACGATGCACGTCAAAATTTCACGTTCTGTCTCGTGAGAGCGTGAAAGATCACTCTGGTAATTCTATTATAATTATATCTTATTGAAACTAATGGTTGTCTAAATGTCACTTTCTTTTGATGAATCGTCTCAATTTTTTTTTTTTTGATATCTCCTGAAGTTCATTCGCATTGGACGTTCTGGAATATTATCTCTGAGAAGTAGTCCTCTATAGTAATCAAATATAACTGTAAATTCAACAAATTTATAATAATGGCTTTAAACGGTGTATCTTCTGAATCATATTAGATAACATATCTGATCAATACGAGTGTTCTTCCTTGAAAGTGTAATATATCATATCATATCATATCATATCATATCATATCATATCATATCATATCATATCATATCATATCCCTAAATATAATTTTTATTCTTGAAAGTGTAAGTATTCTCAATTGAAAATGCAATGGCAAGATTCAAAACGTTGTTTTGCTTAGTACCGCGTAGAAACAACCACCAATTGCAAAACCCCTTAAGTAGGATAAACAACGATTATCAAGCATATTTGGAATGACATCACAAAACCGTGAGAAATCAGAGGATGAAAAGACAAGATTAAACGCAAGAACGAAAATATTCCCTACTTCTGGCGTGACCGTGAACATATTCCCACAGGGCGATTTACTTGTTCCCTGAGAAAGTGATAGTAAGTTATAGGCTCCCTGACACGTTCCCGTTCGCGATCAGATGCAAAAGTTAAACTTTCTTTCGGTGATACATTTATGATCTTGCGTGCGCTGGAATGGTTGCGTTCACTTGCTGTAAGGAGGAAATGTAGGCTCGCTGACTAAAGTATAGAGATTAAAATGGTATGTATGGCCGCTCGTAATACGCTGAAAGGAATACATTCACTTGCAATAAGAGCACATGAGGTATATGATGTTTACATTGGCTAAATCATACTTTCAAATATTCCATACGCTTTCTGTATTTT